>CM073769.1:17103646-17703646 GCA_037158775.1 Hetaerina titia
GTGTTCCTGCAGGGAAACATTTGATAGTGATGGGGGATTGGAATGCGACGGTAGGCGAAGGAAGAGATGGTGGTGAGGTGGGGGACTATGGGTTAGGCACGAGGAATGAACGCGGGGAGAAAGCAATTGAATTTTGCAGGAGACAGGGGTTAGTCATCACTAACACATGGTTTAGACACCACAAAAGGCGTAGGTATACATGGAAAATGCCAGGTGACTCAGAAAGGTATCAGGGACGTTTTTGCCTGTTTTGTAGATTTCGAAAAAGCGTTTGATAGAGTGAATTGGGAAAAATTAATGCGTGTGTTGCAGAAAATAGGAATGGATTGGAGGGACAGGAGACTGATCCGCAACCTGTACATGTCTCAGACTGCTCAGGTGCGAGTGGGGAACGGAGAGTCTGGATGGGCAGTGTTAGGAAGAGGTGTAAGGCAGGGTTGCCCATTGTCACCGGTACTGTTCAACGTATATGTAGAGGAAATGATTAAAGAGGCATGGGAAGAACTGGAGGTAGGAATGAAAGTCGGAGGGGAACTCGTAAAATCGGTTAGGTTTGCTGATGACCAAGCATTAGTCGCTCAGTCAGCCAAGGGGTTGCAAGCATTGTTGAGTGAATTGGAGGTTCAGTGCGATAAATATGGGATGAGAATCAATATTAATAAAACAAAGGTTATGCGATTTTCCAGAAAGAAAAAGGCTAAGCTAAATATTAAAATAGGCGGGGAAAGAATAGAGCAGGTAGAGCAGTTTACATATCTCGGAAGTGTTTTGGACCAATACGGTCAAAGTGGTAGGGACGTAAGGAGAAGAATTGCGCTAGGCAAGGAGGCTTTCTCAAGGAGGAGGGAGTTGATGACGGGGACGTTGAGTAGGGATGTTAAGACAAGACTCGTAAAAACTCTGATATGGAGCGTAGCTATGTACGGCGCGGAAACGTGGTCGCTGAAGCAGGAGGATAGACGTAGATTGGAGGCTTTTGAAATGTGGGTGTGGAGAAGAATGGAGAAGGTGAAATGGACCGAAAGGAAAACAAATGAGGAAGTACTGGGAATGGTGGGTGAGGAGAGGGGTTTGTTGAGAGAAATCCTATGGAGGCAGGAAAAATGGATGAAAGGCGTATTGAGCGGTAGTGGAATGTTGAAGAGGGTAATAGAGGGGAGAATGTTGGGCAAGCGAGGTAAGGGTAGGAACAGGATAGGGATGTTGGACGGGATGAAGGGAGGAAAGAAGTACACCGAGATGAAGAGGGACCTGATATAGATTAGTTTGCTAGGTGGGGAGTCACAAAATGTTTATTTGATAGTTGTGTCCATCCAAAAACCTACCTTAACCGGTAGATTACCTAATAATAATAATATGTATATGTATATATATATAAATATATATATATCTATGTATATTGATGATTTCTTCGAAGTAACACGGAAGTGGGTAAATAAAAAACTCAGACAGCACACACAATATGAGAACACATAAAAGGAACACCCACACGTTATTTCCTGATAATTTCGACGGAATTGTGCTCCGTCTTCCTCGGAAGATTAGTTAGGACTGCTATATATATATATATATATATATATATATATATATATATATATATATATATATTTGAAAACTAATTCAGGAATATTACTTGAACCTTTGAATCTGCTAACGAATATTTATAAATATAGTAGAAATATGCAGTTTTGAGATCAAAATAATACATTTTCTGAGTCTCTTCCAGTGCATTTTTCTAAAAGCTTAACGGAGGTTACTTTCTGGACAGCCTTCGCAAAAGAGACAATGCGAAAGAGTGTTGGGATGTGACGAGTAGAATGAAAGAGTGAAGGTGAGGTGCAATATCGGCGTTGGTTAGGACACACCTTAAGAACATTTGCTCTATCTCTATTAAAATTCGACATGAACTCATATCAAGAGTCACATCATTATTGGATTTCTTGGATTTGGCATCCAAATGAATCCCCACTCTACGAAGATAGACGAGAGTATCGAGAGAGAAGTCGAAGGGGATCGACCACCGAACAAATAGATGATACAGGGAAACACTTTTATCTCGAGCGGGTCGTGACCGCAGCGGCAAGAGGAATCGCGTTCGAATAAATGACACCCATGGCTAGTGAACACCCACTACCCACAAACTCCACGAACTACCGATCCCCAGCTACCTCACGAAAATCATTCAATCCTTCTCCCGTGACATATCCTTTTTTATCCATCAACTCCGTTTTCTCCGACCTTAAACCCAGTACCTCTGGCGTGCCTCAAGGTGCCATCCTTTCGCCAATGCTCTTTAACCTGTTTATCAACGACATCCCCTCGACCCGAGGCGCCCACCTGCTATAATACGCCGATGATACGACCATCGTCGCCCAAGGAGCAAACCCTGAAAGGACTGTGGACATCCTCCAAACTCAAGTCGATGCCTTTGAAGACTGGGCAGATGACTTGAAGCTAAAAGCGAATCCAAAAAAATGCGAGTACGTCGTCTTCTCTCGCCGCGCAAAGGCTGGTGAAGGTCCTCCGGTCCACTATGGCTCCACCCCTATCAAAAGATCAATCAAAGTCAAATTCCTAGGGGCAACTTTTGATAAAAAACTGACCTGGGCTACCCACATAAAAGCGATCACTGCATCCGTCTCAGCGGCAGCTCAAACACTGCACCCATTACTAAAACCAAGATCTCCGCTAAAAATTATTACTAAATTGCTACTATATACGAGTATGATCCGCCCCGTCCTATCATATGCATCCTCAGCTTGGCTCCATGCGGCTAAAACTCACAAAAAAATCAATCTACAGAAAACAAAATAATAAGAAAATTCCTAGGCGCGCCGTGGTTCATCAGAAATTCAAACATAAGAAAATACCTCCAAATTAAACTAATCCTGCAGTTACCTCAAGAAATGACCCATACATTTTCGAAAACGTTACCCAGTACGAATAACTCTCTGATTTCAACCTTTTGGGACAATGGCCACTCTTTACCAAGCACCCACAGGAGACCGAAAATTGCCCTTCACCCATCGCACATCCCCGAACCTTGAATCCGTTATAAATTACCTAAATAACATTACCTGAAGCCAGATCATCTAGAAACAAGTCGTAGATAACCGACAGGATAGGAACGACATTTCCCAAGTTACGCTATAAAATGTTCAGGTCAGGTCAGGAACACCCACTACCCCCTGACTGCTAAGGATCCAGCACCACCAATCGCGCGCCCTTCTGCGGTTTGTGGGGTAGGCTGTAGATTTAGCGACGATATTAGGAATATTTCCAATCATTATTCCCACAGTCTAAAAATTGTCGTTTCATCAGGTTCACACCCACATCTCATCTCGCAAGCTGTCACGAGGGTGAGGGCGAGAGAGTGTTCGGTCGTCGCCAGTCGTTGGGATCATGCCACACACCTTTTGTGGTGGCTCGCTTGGTATTTATGCAGATGTAGATCCTTAATGAATGGCGATCAATGACATACGGAAATCTCAAGTTGCCTCCAGTTACACGTATTTGCTACTGTTTTGGTCTTGGTTTGTGTGAGGGATATCAATGCCTCATATTAATCTGTTCGTTAGTCAATTTCGCTGTGCTCTCATCTTAAATGTGATTAGGTGATAACATTATTTCTTCTATGCCCATGTTCAACTACCCATCAAGTCGTCGAAAGGACGAATGGCGGGGGCTGTTTGGTCACCAGCCATATTAAACTTACTCCAATATTTCCACGAACACATGGCTCCCGCTGAGCCAACGAAAGGGCAGTGAAAGGGAAATAATCACACCAGTCATGCAATACTCGTTGCACACATTATATTTTTTTATACTGTTAGTAACTACTCAAGGAACACAAATCAGGAAATCGATTAATAGGGTGGGTTCACCTTCATCGCAGTTCCAAATTAACAGGCAGAATTCATAAATGTATCACATCTACACCTTTATTTAAGAACGCCAGTCATGAAGTGAATGGAGTAGGAATATATGATTGGTATCTTTGAAATATGATGAGTCTTGGCACATCTAATGCTCCCGGACCTTGCAGTACGTGTGTGCCACTGGAATTTTTCTGTGCCACAATGTGCCGCGTAAGAGTTTTTCAAGGATATGGAGAACCTTATCTGTAACTTGTTTAATTCTCTAATCAGTGTTTTCTGAGATGGATCTCATATACTAGACCAATATATTTGCATATCTTGCCGATAATATTTCAGGTTTCAGTTCCTCCCAAACCAAGCTATTCATTAATAGAGTGGATATTTCTGTTTTATTCGTGACTCCTTTTGAGGAAACAAAGAGCTTTCATTTGTATTATGTTTAATAAGGAAATTAGATCCAATTCTGCACTGAGTTCCAAAGACTTGAATCGCATTCAGCAAGAGGCATGACTGACGCCAAATACGAACACCAATCCTAAACCTTTTCATTCGAGCATTTCCTGCCAGTATTTCTTTTATGAATCGCTGTCGTCCGACTTCTCTTCCTCGCCCAATCTAGATCTTTGAAACAAAGGACGAAATACGCCAAATAGTACATGTCTCCTCTTGGGTGAACAGTACTTGGATATCTAGCCTTGTTGAGAGATTGAACAGCTGTACTTCAATGGGTGACACCACCGTCGTTTTCAGTTAACCCTGAAGATTAAGGCTATATCAGCATCACCGAAAGGTCGGTGTTCTACTTCTGAACGCGATAGGTAGGCCTAAAAGCTCCTCACCCAAACAATGGGAAAACTCAATTCTCACCGCACAGCTAAATTAAATATAGTAGAATGTTGAATAGTTAAAAAATATATGATAATATTTTTTCAAAAATAAAATACATACCACTTAATATACTATTGAAAGAAAAACAAATTAGCCATTATGCCCATTATGTAACAATCTATAACTATGAAAGTGTGTATTTCTGTAAATTAATCACATGCTTGTATTTAATTAGCATAAATTCGGACTAGAAGCCATATTTAGTAATTATTATGATTTCCCTAAAAGCGTAATACGCTTTATATATTTGCTTTTATTTCATTCCTGTTTTACTTAAATTGGAATGCTGGTCAATTTTTACAATTCATTAACCGACCACAGTATCTACACAGCGCAATTATGGAAGGAAAATTTAGGTTTAGCGATCTCAGTTACAAAATTTATTTTGTGTTGTGGTATATTTTATAAGTGGAAGCTTCATGAATTTTTTATCATGCACGTATTTATATAATATTTGGATATTTTTACAATATGCGACTGAGCCATACATTTGGTTTTTGTGTAGTTATAAATAACTTAGAGCATATGTACAAAATAGGAATATGAATGGATTAACTCATGGGTTATAGACCTATCCCATACATTCGCTTAGCGGACTCACCGAGTATCGGTAAATCAAGCCGCGCTAATTCCTTTCTCCTCGATATCTTTCAAGCAGCGATGGAGGAGGACAAGCACCTGCTGGTGCACTTGGTGTCCATCATCGTGCCCGTCATCTTCGGCATCATTGTCCTGGTGGGCCTCTTTGGCAACGCCCTCGTGGTGGTCGTGGTCGCCGCCAACCAGACCATGCGAAGCACCACCAACTTGCTCATCATCAACCTAGCCGTGGCCGACCTGCTCTTCATAGTCTTCTGCGTGCCCTTCACCGCCACAGACTACGCCCTGCCCTACTGGCCCTTCGGCGACGCGTGGTGCAAGATCGTGCAATATCTGATCGTGGTGACCGCCCTCGCCTCCGTCTACACGCTGGTGCTCATGTCCCTCGACCGGTTCTTGGCCGTGGTGCACCCAGTTGCCTCAATGTCGGTGCGCACACAGAAAAACGCTGCGGCCGCCATCGGGGTCACATGGGTGGTCATCTTAGCCGCCTCCTTCCCCGTCATCATCTTCCATGGGGAGGTGACGCACACCTACGGCGGTGACCCCTCGCTGCAGGACGACGACAACGTCCAGGACACCTCGTGCATCTTCCTGCAGAGGGACGAGGACAGACCCGACGGCTACAACCGGCTCGCTTTCCAGGTGAGGCTTGCATGTTGTGCTTTTAATTAATTTATCGCCGCAGTTTACGTTTCTTAGCTAATTACTACCTAATTATTACGTTTACGTTCTTCTAGCTAATTCTCCATTTACAAATCTCCATCTCCTTATGTTGTCTACCTTTCTATTCAGCTCGTTAGTATTTCATTATTTTGGTCATATTAACATAGAATTTCTATAATTACGTTTTCAGCTTTCGATATCCCGTACTATTTTACATACTCCTATTTCCATCCTACCATACCCATTTCTATGTCTACATATTTTTTCCTCTGTCTACTGGCTCTTCTTTCTATTTCATCTGCTCCCAGGATACTGCGAATTGAGTATACTGTTCTGACATTAGTGCCCCATTATGCTATTGTTTAACTGTTGCGTCTTTGAACCACCGGGAATATTTGACGCATTCTTAACGTCTGTTGTGAAGCATTAACCAAGTGTTCGTTAAGATTAAATCATTACTCCCGCTGGACTCATTCCATACAGTAATTTCTTGTTCATAAACCTCTACCGCAATACCATCTCTCCTTTTGCCCTCCTCCGCTCACAGTCCCCAGAAATGATAAAAACAATTATTTTCTCTTATGCTGTCCTACCTCGTCAATTTTTTCTCTATTATGATTACTTGCTGGTATGTAGACGTGAATAATATTCCAGTTTGCTGGTACGGCTTTTACTACGCTTCTTCCTATTTTTGTTCAGTAATAAAGCCACCCCTCCTCGGTTATTTTCCTTTTCCTTGTATATTATTTTATAACTATTTCTCCATCAATTCACGTGAAAGGATGAAAGGATATTTCATCTCGAAATCTTAGAATATCAACATTCACTCCAACTCCCACTCCTGGTTTATGTTTACTAATTTCTGTCCTCGACATTATCCTAATATTCCAGGCCCCTTATCTAATTTACTCGATCTTCTTCTGTATCACCTTCCGCTTCTTTGCTCCAACTTTAGCATTGAAAGGATTTCGTGTGATGACGATCTCGGAATCCTTAAAGCCATGCCCGGAATCCTTAAAGCCATGTCACAAGGCCCAGCGGGCCGCGTCCTGTAGTTGCCAGGACTCATTCGAATAATCCTGTCCAACATCGGGTCATGGGATAATAAGTGAGGTGGTTGCTCCTGTTGCTTTCCTCAATAGTGATGTTATCCTGACACCTTCACTCAAATGGCCACCCCACTGGATGAAGGCACCTTTGCAGCCCCCTCAGTGAGGAACAGCCGCTATCGGAATAGTTTTAGCTTTCTAGTTTTATTTAGTAGCCTGCGAGCCACCACTAGGGTGCGTGGCAGGGGGTGATTACATTCCAGACTAACCTAACCAGACTAACCTACGGATACCTATCTTCTGGCTCCTACCCTTCGTCACGTCGGGAATATTTCACTATACAGGTAGTAGTACCTGTATTTGCAGCAAATAGCGTTGATCCCGTCAGTTGTAGAAGTCATCAGAATACCCAGCACGTTTGAATTTTAAGATGTATTAACTTCCTTCCAAATGCAATATACTACTCTCTCTCTCTCTCTCTATATATATATATATATATTCATTCAAACAGAAATAGGTATAAGGAAAGGGGATAGGAAAACACATAAAAGGCGAACACAGGACATGTGGGGAAGGCGGTTTTTGAGCAGATCACGAAAGTAAAAATATTTCCTTATCCGAGTAAAAAGATTTCCTTATCCCCTTTCCTTATACCTATTTCTGTTTGAATGAATATTTGTGCGCCGTATGGCGGGATTTTCAAGTTTGAATATATATATATATATATATATATATATATATATATATATATATATATATATATATATATACATGCATACATATATATGTTTATATATATATGTATATATATATACATACGAGGTGTATTAAAAATTTAACGGGAATTTTAATTTTTCGGACAATAATATTTATTTATTCTTATACAGTGATGTTGTCACCTTCAAAGTAGTCCCCATTGGAGATTATGTACTTGTGCCAGCGCTGCTTCTTCCAATCCCCGAAACACTTCTCAAAATCGATCTTTGGGATAGCCTTTAGTTCTTTTAGCAATGCGCTTAATGGCATCTACGGCTGTAAAACGACGGCCCTTCAAGGGTCTTTTAATTTTTGGAAATAGTTAAAAGTCACAAGAAGCCATGTTTGGCAAATATGGAGGCTGGGGCATCGTTACAGTACTGTTTTTGGCCAAAAATTTGCAAACAAGCAATGAAGTGTGAGCTGGTGCATTATCGTGGTGAAAAAGCCATTTTGGAACGAATTTTACTGTCACGCGTTTCATACCCAAAATATTGGAAAAAATGTCATGACATGATCCAATCGATATGCCAACATCATAAGCGACCAATCTAACTGTGATTCGGCGATCGTTCATAACCAGTTCTTTCACCTATTCCACGTTTACATCAATTGTTGATGTGGTGGACCGTCCAGGGCGTTCGTCATCTCCAAGGCCTGCTCGGCCTTCCTGGAAACGCTTATACCACTCGTAAACTCTTGATTTACTCATAGAAGACTCACCATAGGCCTTTGTTAACATTTCACCTACCTAGTTACACTTTATTTAATTTTTTAAGCAAAATTTGATACAAATTCTTTGATCCATTTCTTTTAACAAACGAAAATCGCCGAACTCATAAAACACGTCTAACCTTAGTGGCTGTAACAGACAAAGTCCACAATGAAAACAGCTGAAAGTTTTATCATACTTCAGGGGCTGGTATACCAACATAAAAAAAAGTTTGACAATCGGACTCTCCAAGCCCGCGAAATGAAAAAAAAATCCCGTTCATTTTTTAACACACCTTGGTTATATTTATATGGCTGTTAAATACTTTGTCAAAACTATAATATTATACTTTGGCTTTAGGTTTGTCACCATTATGTCAAAATGACATCAATGTTCTTGCCTCCCAGATGATACTCACGAACCACCGCGAATATAAGAGTGAGAGTCATTCAACCGTTTCTTTGGTCTTATTTTCCTGTATTCATAGGAATATTCATGAAAAAATATACAATTGGCACTGACCGTAATGTTTATAATTATTAAAATTTCTGAATCGAGCATGATAGCGAGAAAAGAGAGTGTTCCTGTTACGTGAACGACCATCATGAAGACACAGAAAGCGTAGACTTTTTATTGGATTGCCTACTTTCGTAGCAAGTGAAGGCTCAAAGATAAGATGTAGGAAATACAATACTTCATGAATAAATATTAATCAAGTTTAACTTTTACACAGAAGAAATACTATTTTCTTAGCCCGAGTATTAAACTGGCAGACGAGGCACCAACGAGAAGTAAACTGCTCGCCTATATAAGGAATCATTTTTTCTTCACTTAGTTTGAAATCAAAGCAATATAGATTGTCACGTACACTTATTTGACTCCCTATGAAACAAATTGCTATATAATACCAATAATTGCGAATTAAGTGCGCGGATGTCGCAACGCCTCACGCCCCCTGGATGGACTGACACGCCATTAATGAGCATGTAGCTCTAGAACGGTTTATGATTATGGACGGAGAATATCCTTTTTAGTGAAAACATTAAAAAAATATTTTGAAGCATTGCTTACTCATTAGGTTTTGCTCTCAGCCTGAATCATTCGATAGACATGGACCTCAGTCGCCGATCGATCATCGTTGATGGCTGGCACTTATACATAATTTCCAATGGAATACAACCAGCACATTTCCGCGTATTGGACGCACATACATGACTCAGCTTGGAATATAAGATACATATTCAGTTATAACGATGGGCTTGAAAATGATTGCTTCGTTCGCCGCGCTTGATTCGGACGTTTGCGTCCGGATTAATCGCACTTTTGAATCGTACGGAGTGAAGAGAAGCATGCAAACAAGTCCACTCTGAACAAGGTCTTCTGTATTTGGCGTTCATCGAAAATGAAAAATATATCGGACCCGGAGTGAAGAGCCTTCCTCTGATGACATCATGAGGCGGATTCTCAACTGCCATTGACGAGAGACAAAAGTTAAGCCGAAGAGCGCACAGCTTAAGAGTTTATATCCTGACGATGGCAGTGCTCTCGAGATAAATAATCGGATGTTACGAGTCCGGGAGCAGAGTTTCCACTCCGATAAGTTGTTTTCGAGGGAACGGGGCCACTAAACTCCCTGGAAGTCGGTCGCCGGTCCATTTCGGGCCCTATCAACGTGAATTGAGGGGGCCTGTTCATTTCCCATATATATATATATATATATATATATATATATATATATATATATATATATATATATATAAGGGGTCACGGTAGTTCAAGGGTATACACATTCTTGCTTGGTTGCTTTCGGAAACTAATTTCAACTCAGGTAAAATGTATATATATATATATATATATATTAAGAAACGTCATAAACATATCTATCGTTTATGATTAATTACATATCAATTACAACATAAATAGAATAGAGTTAACGGTCTCTTCTCTTATATCAATTATACGAAACCTAAATTGCATTCATGGATAGCTTTATTGGAATAAATAAAAATTACCCAAAGCCGTACTCTTAGGGGCACTAGTTAGGGGACACGGGGGAGGGTGCAAAGAATAAGGATAACAAAACTGCACACAATCTCTCACTCCGGTATTTGCAGTGCAAATTGACCGTTGCAAGTCACAAACACCCACGCACTCAGGGTTTACGAGGGAAAAAACCCCTCGCCAGGGACCACACACTCAGACAAGGCAAACAAAACCACACGGAATCCTTCACTCCGGTATATGCATTACAAATTGACCGTCGCAAGTCGCAAACACACACGCACTCAGGGTTTACGGGGGGTTTAACCCAACGGCAGGGACCCTTCACTCAGACAGGCGTAGAAGTAGAAATTGGAAAGAAACGGCACGCACTCCTTCACTCCGGTATATTTATTGCAAATTGACCGTAGCAAGTCGCAAACACACACGCACTCAGGGTTTACGGGGGTTTAACCCAACGGCAGGGACCCTTCACTCAGACAGACGTATAAAAAAGAAATTGTAAAGGAACGGCACGCACTCCCTCACTCCGGTATTTGCAGAGCAAATTGACCGTTTGTGAGTCGCAAACACACACGCACTCAAGGTTTACGGGGCTTTAACCCAGCGCCAGGGACCCGTCACACAGACTAGGAATACGGAAAGGGAAGTACACTGTGATGCAGTGTCCGTGGGGAAAAAAATAGTGCCGAAAAACCTAAAATAGCTTTATTCCTCACTAATTTTTCCTCGATTTTAATTATACTAACTGTATTTGGAAGTGGAAAAAATGATTAGTTTAGCTTCCCAAATTTCAACGAGGAAACAATCATTTAATAGATTAATTAATTTTTTAATATTTATTTTAGGTTAATTGCTGATATTTTCCCTCAAAGTTTTTATTAAATTATCCGAAATATTTATTTATATCCATGTCACGCCCGCCTCTCATTGCGTCAATCATTCCATGAGCGTGGAGCCAATTTTCATTTACAAATTTCAAAACTCAGAATGTGCATTTCTATAAATATCAAAATAAGTTGTTTATCAGAGTTGATGGGAATCATTATTTTAAGAAATCATTGAATTCCAACATTTTATCCCTAATTTCCGTTTGGATGGATGTATGTGAGTAAACATGAATAATTCCCTCCGTCCAATTTTCATCAAGACATTTCGATCACGGTGTTCAAGTACTTTTCGTACAATACTAAAATTGTGAGATTATGTACATGTTTTTATCGGGAAAGTAAATACTTTGTTCTTCCACCTATATTTACTAATCACGACTTAGGTTTCCACTTACTAAGTCATCATCAGGATGATGACTTTGTAAGTCCTTGTATATCTATGTATGGCCCTATGATGACTTTTTAAGTTGAAACCAAGGTCGTGAATAATAAATACGAGTTTATGTGGTAGAACGAATTCCTTTCTTTTCAAATATGAATCACTTCCACAAAGTGACGCCTCAAACAATTCTATTTCGATGTTTTGAATTTCGTTCAAAAATTACATTTTGACCTGACGGAGAAGCCTTTCAAAAGGATTGTATTAAGTGATTGCAATTCTTAAATTATTAGTGCTGAAGTTATTCTTGGAATAGATGAACGATACCTCAGAAAGAAAAAGTGTTATAAGTAGGAATCAAATTTAAGAAATCAAAGGGACAGTATTATCAAGAAATAACTCAGTTTCAGTTGAAAAATGGTGGATATCCCACATGATGAAAAAAATACACTTGGCTTTTCCACATAAAATAGTTTTACTTACGACTTAGGTTTCGTTACAGCGTAACATCTTCAGACAAATTACTATCGCTGGACAACACATAGTCAAAAAGGGAAGTCGTCCACTACGAATTTGTACCTGAACGACAAACTGTAAATGCTGCATTTTACGTCCAAGTGCTCGACAGGCTTCGAAAACGAGTCGCCCGCGTCCGACCAGCGATCAACCGTATGACTGACAACCTGAGCGATAATGCTCCTTCTCAAACTGCGCTTGTCGTGTCGGACTTCTTGGCCAAGCACGGCGTGGCAACGCTGCCGCACCCGCCCTACAGCCCGGACTTGGCACCACCGGACTTCTTTCTGTTCCCGAAGATAAAGAGGAGTTTGACAGGAACGCGATACGGGACCTTGGACGCCGTCAAAGAGGCCGTGACGACGTGTCTTCAAGAGGTTCCCGATGATGCCTTCGCGGGAGCGTTCCAGGAATGGGAACGCCGCTGGAACAAGTGTATCGACTCACAAGGGTCCTATTTTGAGGAATATTAGCTTAAGATATGTAAAAGTGTAATAATTTTTTTCCCTGAGCTCAGTACACTTATTTTCCGGACAAATCCTGTATATAAACCATAAACACAGTAATCAACCCGAAGGCCGGTTTAGTAGGTGATGGTAGAGCTCACCCATGTACCAAGCCCGACGGCGTGTGAATATTCACACATCAGGGTAGGGGGGCCAGTTCTTTTCCCTGGCCGGTTATCGTTTTCCAGGAAGACCTGGTACTCGAAAAATCAACTACCTTGGGTGGAGCTGCAGGTGCCCAAAGTGCCTTGCCCGGGAATCGAACCCGGGACCCTCCGGTCAGTAGTCCATAAATATATATTTTTTTTATGTCAGTCTGACCTGAAGAAGGCCTCGGAGTAGGCCGAAAGCTCAAATCATGTACAGTGTGAGTGTCCTTTTACGTGTTATCTGTTTTATTCTGTGTTATATTGTGCCGCCCAAAAGTTTTATATATATATAAAAAAAACCATAAACACAGTAATCAACCCGAAGGTCGGTTTAATAGGTGATGGTAGAGCTCACCCATGTACCAAGCCCGACGGCGTGTGAATATTCACACATCAGGGTAGGGGGGCCAGTTCCTTTCCCTTTGCCGGTTATGGTTACCCAGGAAGATCTGGTACCCGAAAAATCAACTAGCTTGGGTGGAGCTGCAGGTGCCCAAAGTGCCTTGCCCGGAATCGAACCCGGGACCCTCTGGTCAGCAGTCCAACGCTCTACCCGCTAGACCACCGCGACCCTCTTATATATATATATATATATATATATATATATATATAAACCATAAACACAGTAATCAACCCGAAGGTCGGTTTAGTAGGTGATGGTAGAGCTCACCCGTGTACCAAGCCCAACGGCGTGTGAATATTCACACATCAGGGTAGTGGGGCCAGTTCCTTTCCCTGTGCCGGTTATGGTTTCCCAGGAAAACCTGGTACCCGAAAAATCAACTAGCTTGGGTGGAGCTGCAGGTGCCCAAAGTGCCTTGCCCGGGAATCGAACCCGGGACCCTTCGGTCAGTAGTCCAACGCTCTACCCGCTAGACCACCGCGACCCGCATATAATTGCGTAATGCTGTGTTTAGTGTCGTATTAGGCCATACTTAGAAGAGTTGCAGATGTTAATGTCTGAATCATTTAGAATCTACTTCAACCAAAAAAATACCACTGCATAGAGTGTATTATAAGCATTGAAATGCATTTGAGAGTCATCATACGAACTGACAACAGAGCACGCTCGTGGCCATGGAGCTGCGGGAAGCCAGCAAAGAGTGCCTCCCCACAGGCACCTCTTATCACTGTCGACACTGACAGCCACTGATTACGACTTCTACTCTCGTATTTTTCCCATCGCTGCTTCGCATTTTCAGTTCTCAAAATTTGTGGATTTGATCATCCCTGCTATGTTCTCTTCGGTTTCTTGACGACGCTTTCTCTCCACATAGTGAGCTTAATGTTTGGCTAAATGTCGTTATCTTTTACTCATGTTGCTTTTGGACAGATTTATCGGCTAGTTCATTGTTAATTAGGGCATGGCTAAAGTAAAAAAAATAGATAAACCAATTGGATAATTCGCAAAGATTTTTTTAAAAAGACATCTAATTTGATATGAATTATGCAATTTTATGGCGAAAATACTCATTATCTGCTAATTAATTGCATATGCGAGTATTTATCTGATTTTGAAATGGATTAAGACTTATCATAAATGTATTTTAGGCTTCATATTTTTGACTGAAGTGGGAAGGATAGAACTCTTATCTTAGTACGAACTAGGTTGCCACAATCACCAAGTTTTGTAAGTATGAATTTAATGCTGTAATTTAAGTAATTTGTCCTTTCCAATTTAGAAAACGTTAATTACAATTCACGAGGAGGTAAACAAAAATGTAATAAAAAGGTTTTCGATGAGTGGGGCAATATTACCACTTGCAATGCCGTCAACAGTTATTTTTGTCGTGAACTACTCATTTTTTTAAAATTTAGAATTTTAATAAAGTTTCATAACGCCAGCTTCTATGACAATCTCCCTGTAAATGTCGCCTGGGAATTGATTGCAGCATGTCCTCGGGCGATAGCGTTTGCATCGGACACGGCCGCGCTCTCATATGAAAATGATTTAATAGGGACTGATATGCTGCGACGATCAAGGTCTATATGATTTGCCAAATTACATGGAAATGAAAAGCGGGGCAGCACCCAATGGTATTACAGTTTACATCGGATGTTTGGACCGCAGGCTGATTGTTTCACACTCATCCAAGTGTTAATGGTTTTTCAGATAGATTGATGCGAAGTAAAGAGGGAGGAATATGCATCGGTTGGTTATAGTTTATCCATTGTGATATTTGAGGTCAATCTTGATAATTCTTTCGAGGCTTATTCGAAAATAATGCCGAAATATTGTTACTATTTAGAAACCAATTATGATGCTTTTATTCGAAATAAGAACCTCAGACTTAAGAATGATTAATTTTTCTACCTTAAACTATTGAAACGAGACATTCATATAAATGAAAATGCCAGTATTTCCCCATTAAGGAAGTAGTCATATAGTATGACGGTAATTCTGAAGTCTAAAATGTCAGAAAATCAAAGACCATGAAATGAGTTTAAGGGCATTATTAATAAATAAAAATGTAGTGCATATTTAACCGTCCCAAGAAAAGATAACTTAAATATTATGCAATAAGAAAAAAAATAAATCCCGGAACAAAATTGTGAAACTCGATGATGCTTAGCAGAAAGTGGAACGGGTTTGACTACGCCGCGGTTGGAAATTAAGGAAACACGATTTCAATTTACCATATTAAAATGTATTCGCCGAAATGTTTTACTAGACTTTCCAAACGATTTACTAAAGGCTACACTAAAATATTTATATCATTAACTGTTAACGACTTTACCTCTATTTATGAAATACGATGAAATGTATGGCGCATGTTGGAACGTGACTAGCTCTTACTAAGGGAGCTTTTGTTTTCGAAAAAGGCGATATTATTACTGTTTCGTATGAACACCAACTTTTATTTTATTGATATTTGTTGAAAGTTAACCCTGAAAAGGGCAAATTTGTCCTTTTTTAATTGTGAAAATAACTAAGGGTTCATTCGAATGCATTAATCAAAAAACCTTTCAAACTTCATATTGATAAACACATAAAAACTTGCCAAACTTATTTGAGTAAAAGCGCGATTTTCACCACCGCAATTCAAGACATTAGAAAATGTTTGAAATTCGACATTTTCAATCAGAAGATGGATGATAGTGGGTGTCTATTGGTATATAAATTGGTGAGACTTGTACATTTTTTCACACACACGAATATTCAACAACAATCTGTTAGACATTGGTTTGAAAAGTGAGGTGTTGAGTCCTTGTCTCGGACTGCACACATGAATATATTGAACGGAGAGTCGAAATGGGCAGCACTATTCCTGAAAGATACAGCCCTTGTCACATTGAAAAACGTGTATATAAGTTATGAGAAGAGAAGGAACAAAAGTGATGAGATTCTCAAGAGATAGGAAGGCTTAGAGAAACAGTTAATATGAATTATGATCTGGTGATTTTCCGGCGTAGCAGCATAATGAAGTTTTCTCGGGTCTTCCACGGGGTCTGGGGTTCCATCATGTTGGCCTGATTAAAATTTTTGTAAAGATTTTGAAGGTTTTATTTTCGTTATGAAAGGATACTGTGAAAGAAGGAATAAACTATGAAGTGAATAACAATAGCATAACAGAAACCTAGGTACATGCAGAACATAGTTCATAAAGTTAGTGATGGCGGAAAAGCAAACTCTGTCAAGTCAAGTAAAGTAGGTGTTTGTTAGCCAAGCTCAAATACATGGTTATGCATACAGAGTACTACACAGAACATAAAAACGCCTAAGAAGCCCGTTATAGGCTGTAGCCTCTTCGGGCGAGAAAAGGACTGATATTGATGTATGCACATGTGCATCGGTAGCTCAGTAAGAAGAGCGGTCGACTGCAGCTGGATCTCTCATCGCATGTCGTCTGCAAAGGGGTCTATGTTGCTCTTGCCCTGCGCCTTTCCAGCTGTTAAGGCCGCTAAGGCGAGGAGAAGTCTTCCACGTTGTAAGGCGTTCATATTCTCCCCACTCAGAGCAGCCTTGGCCTCTTCTTAGCCAACTCTGCATTTTGGCCGTCTCATATGCATGTGACCAAGGGTCAGGTGACTCGAAATTGGTCCGTGGTGGAGGGAAAGATGTTGGATTCTCCCGCAATTAGTCGCCATGGTGCCGTGTTCTTTTCCTTCCTTTTTTTACCTTCCGCAGCACCGGTTTCCACGCGTTGCTGAGGGAATAGTTGGAATCTCTATTGCAATTCCTACTCGTCATCCGTATTTAAATGGCGTCTTTGATTTCTTGGTCCCAGTTACCAAAGGAGCGGGCGAGTAACGTCGTTCCATCGAATGTAATGAAGTGGTCCATACCGAGCAGCGACGGCTGATTTCTCCATTTGATGCTCGAGTCGAGCGTCGAAACGTCGGCCAATATGGACCCCGTGGAAGATCCGAGAAAACATCATCAAACATTTAATGTGTGGAACAGAAACTGAAGTGGACAGAGCAGTTCACCTATTAGGGAGTGTTTTGGATGAGGGTGGGCGGAGTGGTGGGGGCATTCAAAGAAGACTCACATTAGGCGAAGAAGTGCTCATATTAGGTGAGGAGGTGTTTATACGAAGAGACGAGAGTCGATGAGAAGTTTCTTATGTCAGGATATACGAGGCGTATTCTTAAAGTAAATACCGTTTGCTTATATTTAAATATTGGCGCTTCAGTACACAGTTTTGCTCATGCAGCGCCATCTACTGATTTATTGAGAAGCTATAGCAGCATTTGTTTTGTTTCAGAAGTCGTTTGCTTGTCCGTGCATGCAAACAACAATGTCCGCGACAATCGTTGATCCCGCCAGCTGTGAAGTGCGTTCTGTCATACGATTCTTGCATGCAAAAGGATTGTCGGCTGCTGAAATTCATCGGGAATTATGCCTAGTTTATACTATATATACTATACAGTTATGAGTGAAGGAAAGGTTAGACAATGGTGCTGTGATTTTAAAAATGGACGAACAAATATCCATGACGAAGAGCGAAGTGGTAGGCCCAGTATTCTGACCGATGAAATTGTTTCGCAAGTGGAACAAAAACTGCGATGTGATCGTCGATTGACAATTAATGGCCTGGCTGAACAATTTCCTCAACTTGGACGCACTACTGTCTACAATATTATTACGGAAAACCTCGGATACCACACATTGCGTGCAAGGTGGGTACCGAAAATGCTCACCGACCACCACAAAGAGCAAAGAATGTCCAGTGGACGAGAGTTTTTGGGTCGTTGGGAACTGTTTAAACCACCCACCGTATAGTACTGACCTTGCACCTAGCGTCTACTTCCTCCTATTGGACTTGAAACAGTGGCTTGAAACCGATGAGGGACTCAAGAACGGCGTTGTCGATTGGTTCAACTCTCAGGCGGCGAGCTTCTATGCAGAGGGGTTAAAGAAGCTGGTGCAGCGGTACGAAAAATGCTTAGAAGTGAACGGCGATTATGTAGATAAGTGAAGTAGGTTTGTAGCTAACTAAAAGTGCCAATAAAATGTGTTTCATATGAGTATATTTTTTCCTGTGACCAAACGGGCCTTACTTTATGAACACGCCCCGTAATGAATATATAAATAGTGACAGTTTTAATATGGAGTGTAGATTTACATGGTTCAAAACCTGATCTTTGCGAAAGAAGTAATTGTAGATCAGAGACCTTCGAGGTGTTGATGTGTAGCAGAATGTAAAGAAAACCATTTAGACGGAAAGGAAAACGAACAGTGAAGTTCTCGGCGAAGGCATGGCTGTTCAACGTGAGGGTTGAGTCATATGATTTTAGAATACATCTGAGCAACATAAAAATCAAAGCAATATCATTCCCAACCTCAATACGGACAAGGTGTTA
Source organism: Hetaerina titia (assembly GCA_037158775.1). Classification (NCBI taxonomy): domain Eukaryota; kingdom Metazoa; phylum Arthropoda; class Insecta; order Odonata; family Calopterygidae; genus Hetaerina; species Hetaerina titia. Next base: position 17,122,445 of record CM073769.1, read on the forward strand.
ACACTATCCAAAACTGAGGGGCCTAAGAGGTGCCCATCTCTGGATCTCTGCTATTGAGTAAATGACGAATTCTCAGTAACTACTCTCTCGCTTTACTGACCTGTCCATGGCAGTGCGAGGGAGATGAGACGTCTTGGCCAATGCATAGCATGGGAATGTACAGAATCATAAAGGAGTTGTTGCAATTTCATAAGCAAATTTTGGCAAATATCAGTTCTTCGGCTGAGCATAAAAGGAGCACAAAAGAGGAGACTGTAGGGAGACATTAGAAGAGGACAGGACAAATGGATGTGTGTGAGACAGAGGGAAGAATGTTGGGTAGGCGAGGTAAAGGGCGGAAAGCATTACAAGTGTTGGGAGGAATGAAGGAAGGGAGTATCAGGAGTTGACCTCCTGGCTTTGATTTTACGCCGCAAGGTCCGATCCTGTGGTATAAATTTCAAATTATTAAGTGGCCAATCAAAATTTTGCATCATGGGTATTTGGTAATTTTTCTCATTTATTTCCTTAGTTTTAAATCGTCATTTAATGCCTCTAAGATGAATATACGTAAAAACTATACGAATGCCAATAAATGAGGGAAAGAAAGATAGTTGCCGCGCAATTAAGGCAGCACGAAACATCACATGCCTCTTCGCTGCACCAATGCTGCACATTATTTGAAAATATGATACTTTGTAGACTTAATTAAATTTTTCGTGGAATATTTAGTGGAAATATATTCGAATTTTACATAAAATCATTCCCTTTCATTTCTGAACGGGGGCACACCGGCAATCTAAGCGTCCATAATGCTCATGGAGGAAATTATTTGGAGTTAAAAATTGATTTTTTAAAAAATAGCATTTAGTTTGATTTGTGTAGCCTAGATGGGGCTTAGAACAGTGGCCGAGCTTGGTTCTTGGGTTCATAAAGTGATGAAGTGATGAAAGAAGATTTTTTTTGATTTTTCAAGAGGGAGGATCTAAAGATGCTACGCTGTAACGAAACCTGGTCGTAATAAAAAAATTCTATGTGGAAATGCAAAATATATTCTTTCTACATGAAGGATGTCCACGATGTTACGCCTGAAACTGTGTTTTTCATAAAATTCTTGACAATACTAAGCAACTGCTAATGGCTATGGCTTTGAGAACTTTATAGAGGTTAAAATGTATAATCTATAAAAAAATTCTTTTTTCATTTTATGATCCATGCTTATTATGCTTATGCTATTTTTTGCTTTCTATTGACAATAGTGCCCCTTGTTACCTTGGAAGTCCGAAAAACCTATTATATGGAGCTTAGTATTATGGGTTTGTTCGGTGAACAAGAGATTCATGAAGTCACTTGAGGTATGAAAAACCCAACGTCAGAGGAGGGCAGTGTCTGATCCAGGAGTGACCAAGGTGTCCATGACGCCTTCAATTGTAAGAACTTTCTTTCTTCGATTCCTACAAGCCATTTTTAATCACCAGGCATCAAAAAACCGAATCAATTAATGTAGTTCAAACTTTTAAAATTCAAGTTTTGCTAGCTACAGTCTTCTCAACCCCCGAATGAGGGAACTATTCACCCATTTTGGGAACATAGTGGAGCCCTTAAATCATCAAACTCTAGATCCGTCCATGGAAGGCTCTTGAGCTGGAGACCATAAGTAAGCAGGCTGGCTGGGTAACCTATCAGACGAAAGAGGTCTGCTGCAACGATGCAGTTTTAGTAACCTTAAAAACATAGAACTATTAAAATTCAGTTGGGGAGAGATGAAAATTGTCGAGGTCGATAATCGAACGTTCGGCCCACGTACGTTCCAATGCCTCGTGCACACACAGAGGAAGAGGCCCGCCTGACGTGAGGCCATTTGCTGTTGTCAACTGCCATCAGCCATGCAATCAAGATGACGTACTATAAGATACGTTTCGGGAGGAGCCATAAGCGAATGCAGACATTCACCACCGAGGCCACAATAAGACCAGCGGCATGCATCCTTATCGAGGGCGAGCGACGCTTACAAGGCCATCCCCCCCCCCGCCCACCCACCCTGAGGTCGCACGAGCCAAAGCGGACTCCCCCGGCGTAGGTATAGTTGCAATATGCAAGGATATTTCGTTTTTTACAGTAAATATGTATATTTCTAGAACGATACAAGGTCTGTCCCAAAAGTAGCAGAAATTAGTCGTCGGTAAAATACTATATATTGCCTGTATGTAAAATGTATTGCCAGAATTGATACACACTCCAAAGGTTTCCAAGTAGCACCCTTCTGCGTCCACACACTCCGCTTCCAGCGGGTTGTCCAGGCCTGTACGCCTTCCGGAAGGCGTCGCCCGAAATACTGTTAAGCTCCCTCGTTACGGCCTGTTGCAACACTTCCACCAAGTCTTAGTGACGTCCCGTTAGCAGGAATTTGAGGTGGAGGAAGAGGAAGACGTCTGGTTGGGTATTGTCTAAAAAATTTGGAATCTCACTCACATGTTCGAGAGGCTCCTGGCTGATCCGCGTGCGAGTTTCCTTTTGTTCGTCCGAGAGCACTCACGGCACCAACTTCGCACAAAACTTTGTCATGCCAAATTTTTCGTTCAAAACTCGATGCACATCATTTTTAGAGCTGCCAAGTTCAAAAGAAACTCTGCGGATACTTAATCTGTTACCCCTGTCTACTAAAGCCTTCACTTTCGCAAGATTTCTTTTCACTTTTTAAGGTCGAAGGGCATCCTGAACGTTCGGCGTCTTCAACATCTCATCTATCCTTCCGAAACAACATGTGCTACACAAAAACACACTACCGATCTACCCATGCCGTTATCACCATAAACTGCCTTGAGCATGTCACGAGTCTCTTTCCCGGTGTTGCCCAGTTTCACGCAAAATTTGGTAGAGTACTGCTGTTTCGTTAACCGGTTCATGACGGAGAGTAACGAGGCCACGTTACAGAGGCTTCGCAAACAAACGACCTGCACTTCGCTAAGGCTGGAAACCAACTGCCACCGGCCTCCAGCCTTTCCTGAAACTCTCCTCCCATCAATATTGCCAGAGAAACCGCCGCCCGTTCATCCGTCTATTCGGGGAAAAATAATTGACTGACTTTTGGGAGACTTTATAAATCCGTCTTAAAGGGTGAGTTGCATTTCAAAGTTAAGTTCCAGGTGTTTTTAAGCCTAAAATGTGTAAGATTTCACAGTGTCATCAAACAGCATTAAAATCAGTGAATATTAAAGCGATTTTTTCTCCATCCCTGTGTGTTTTGTTAGTCTTATTACTCAGCCATGGTTAAAATACGTTCAATTGAAAATATACCCCACCACTCAGAGCACCAAGGGTGGCTGCATATATAGAGGCCACCCATACTTCCTCGTTTGTTTTCCTTTCGGTCAACTTCCCCTACTCCATCCATCTCCAAACCCACATTGTTTGTGATGTTTAAAAATTATAAATTGTTGATATAAACAAACTTGGACGGCAACAAACAATGTAAGTTAAACATAAAAAGAACACTCGTACGTTATTTATTAATAACGTGTGAGTTTTCTTTTTATATGTTCTTATTATGTTTGTTGCTGTCCAAGTTTTTTTATTCAACACTTCCGTGTTACTTCGACGAAATCATATACATATATATCCCTCCCATGGACTACAGCCTTGACGTGGTGGAAGGGCTTATACGTTTTGATGACCCCTAGAGCTGTGCTGGCGGGAGAAATAATAATTGCTCCTGGTAGGGTCACCCATGCCAGATAGGTCGTAGGTTAGGAGCTAGACGAAAGGTAGTCCACGCAGCGTCTGTTCCTCAGTGAGGCGTATGAAAAGGCGTCTGACCCCAGTGGGGCGGCCATTAAGTGATGGTGTCACGTTGAAAACACTATTGAGGAAGGCAACGGGAAACTACCTCAATTATTATTCCCAAATAAATGATGGGCAAAATATATACACATAATTGTTTCATAATACGATACATATTTATAGTTTATTGATTACTGTACAGTGTTACTTCGACGAAATCATATATATATATATATATATATATATATATATATATATATATATATATATATATATATATATATAATTGTTTCATGATACGATACAGTTTTATGTTTTATTTCACACTAATCTTATGCAACCCAGAAATATTCAGTACCATGTTTTAATATGATACGGAGACCATAATCTCTTGATGTACTCTGGCTGCCCAAAAGTATGAAGTACATATGGACCCATTATCAGTGAGCGTAAGTTAAAGCATGGGCGCTCATACATCCATCGCAATTTTAATGCCATGGCAAAGATTTTCTCAACGTACTGACTGAGTTGCTAATGCATCGAGGGCATATTATAAATTCGCATCGTCGCGTCGGGCGTGCTCGGTGGATTTATGGCGGTCAAGAATGGGCATCATAAAGTTGACGAGCCATTTAAGTGAGAGGACACTTGAAGGACTCGACCCTCCCCTGACTCTCTCACTCTCTTTGGAGGATAAGTGTGCTGTCGACTTGAGAGAGTTTGAGTGTGGAATTAGCGCCGACGTGGTGGAGCCCAATGAGGCGACAATACCCCTGCTGGGAAGGGCATTCTCTCGTAAAGCGCAGCCCCTGGTAAAGGGGCCGCAAAAGTTCCTCATCACTTCTTAGCTGTCTGTGAAACCTAGCGTAGTGTTTTAGCGTTGAAGATTTGGCTTTTACACACTGCATTTTGCATTTTTCATATATCTTTGTTGGATGAGAATCATAGACCCGATTTATACAACTTGATCTGCATCAAGTAATAAATCCCATATGGAATAAGGGGGAGAGAACGGGGACGTACAGCAAATAATCGCCTTCGTTCTCAAAATTGTTACATTTATTTATGAATAAAATATTCTATGAAGTATCGGAAAAAGATATATACGCTGATCAAAATCAGACCCTTTGTAGCCTACTCCATGTAATCATGAAATGTGCAGAGTGTATGTTTTATTCATTTTTTCATATTATTATTGTTTTTTTTAATTTTCAGTTGAGGAGTATTTTGCTATCACCCAAAAAATCTGAGAAAAAAATTGTAAATTAATACTCACTTTAATATATCTTTCCATCATTCACTAATCACTGTTGTGAGTCCAAGCAAATTAAAATAACAGATCAATGAAAAGTAGGGAAAGCAACTGTGATGAAGCAATTATGACGGCGATTTAGGTTTAGTCATTTTATTAAAAACAGAAGCTATTTAAATAAAGGATATTTGTAATGGTATCGTCTTTGAAGTGGATATTATTATAAGCTAACTCCATAATATCAATTATGTTATTCGTTGTCAAAGTCTGGCCGTCGAACCGAATTTTTAGCTTTAATGTTCGAGGATAAACAAGGGAAATAATATGGGGGGTGCTGAGAACTTTGGTACAGTATGAGAATTCATTACGTTTAACGGTGCGTCAACGAGGTTCTGGTGTTTTTTAATAGCGCAGTCGTTTTGGGTGTCTGAATATATTCCTGACCGGAAAAATCCTCGCTGATGTAGTCGTGCAGACAATTCGGCGGTTATCCTATTTCCCCCGTGTAATCCACAAATAGTAAAGACGGCGATGTAAAATAAAAATAGATCTGCGGAAGAAACGGTGATACATTGAATGTATGTCGTGAGAGCTCAGTTTCTAATGGTAAATCGTAACTCTTTACGCAGGAGAATATTAAAAACACTTATTTATTCGAATACATTTGCTTTGGCTACGACACGAGGAAACTAATATTTAAAAAGTTTCATATATGCAAGTCATTTTTGTTTTCAATGCCGTAGTCACCTGTGCCACCACCTCGCCAGCTAACCTGTATGTTATTTCTCATAACAAGGCCCGCGTCTTGTCCTGAGATATTCGGCGAGGGGTGATCAACGCATTCACCTCGGCGAACCTTTCCCTGGAGCCACCCACAGATCCCAATGAGTCATCCTCTGCATTAAACCGTAGACTGCAGCAGCAGGTGCCCTAGGGAAACAATCTATTACCAAATTCAAGATCTATCTGTCTGAAGAAACGTGAGGAGATAAATCTTAAACCGTTATCGTGATGAAGCACCCAAGTCGTTTCAATAGTTCCCCTTTAAAATTAATTTGCATTCAGGAGCATGCGATTCGAAAGAATTTCCTCGCATATTAGCAATCAGTGGTGAAACGACTCTCATTTCCATGGCAAAATGCGTGCAATTGATCTTCCTCCACTCAATCCCTCAAACCCAAAATTATCTGATAACTTTCGAGAAACAAGGCTACTTGCCCATTTTAACCATTTCCCTCCATCAAAGCCTCCCAGGATCATCTTCCCTTTATACCTTATTGCATCCCTTTGACTACTCGGTATTACTGCCCTAACCAATTTTCTAACTCAAAACATTAAGTTTTTCCTGGAAATAGTAATTGGCGAATCTAGGTCGCCTGGATTTCTTCCCCCTTTGACAGTCATCTCACGCTCTACGCGATTGAATGAACTCTTTCTTCGCATCATGCATTTCGTTTCCCTTCCGGCCTCGCATTCATCTCCAGGCTTCCATCAAAACTGAAATGTTACTTTGAAACGTCTCCCCGACTTTGAACTCTTTCGTTCAACCCACATCTTCCGCACTCCGATCTAACCTTATTTTCGCTTACTTCTCCTTGTCCAAACTCTATCTTTAACTCGAATGAATATGACTTTAATTTCTCGAGCCTTTACTTTTCAAACTAAAACTTTTTTTAATTACATAATTTCATATTGTTTCATTTCTTTTAGGTGTTATTCATCCGATTTAAATATTACTTGTGTTTTTTGGACTAGAGAAATGAATGCAACGCGCGTCGCTTTGATGGCAGGAGTGAAAATTGGAAAATTAAAGGAGCCGTTATAATGGTAAAAACACATTTCATGATAACATTTTTAGTTTTTAATTTGGACTTCATTTCTCTCTTGGGATGCTTGACTCATTTCAACATCATCTGCACATGATATATCCGGTAAAGACGTTGAGAACTCTTAAAATATCATTTTTTTATTTGCCCGAACTTTTTTATTCCATTTTGTTGGAATAAATCTTGCACCACGAAAGAAAAATGAAAATTCTCGTTAAAAACTTGCAAATGTTATTTCGGTCGTCAACATTACGGAACACTTATAACCGTCATTTTTTCTGGATTTAAGGAGAGTAAATTGCCCTAACCAATTTCCTAACTCAAAACATTAAGTTTTTCCTGGAAATAGTAACGAAACCAGGAACATGAGTAAAAATGGGAATGACGAATGAAAACTTGGAAGTTATATACTAACACAGATTTATCTGTTGTGACTCAATACTCATGCTGTTAATGCATCTCAGAATACTTATACCGGCGTCAAGGTTTATCTCTATTACATCGTAAGTATATGTTTCACCAGAGGAGCGATTGACACATTGCCTAGGTAAACATAATTTCTATTCATATTGTAAACTATTGGCTATGATATACTGGTGTTCAACATAGATCGTTTTTTAACATGTGACACCTATTGTTTATTCATAAAAATATCAGCATTCAGTCCAATTTACATTGAATTCCATTATTCTGTGTCATTTCCAGATGTGAGACGGAAAGCTAGTTGCTGTGTAATAAACAAACGAACGGTATCGATGAAAGAACTTACGCAGGGGAGACAACTATCGTTTCACTTGGTTAGGGGGCATTTTAATTACGCCATGCTTCACCCCTCAGTAGGATCTTCAATTTTAATTCGTTGATTAGCATACCTGATGATGCTATGGTGTAGTGAACCATCTTTTGATGAAAACATCTTCCATCAAAGTGGAACAATAAAGTTTCCTTCCGTAAGTTTGTAAGTTCTTTCATCAGCACTAACACGAAGTTTCGGCCGCAAACACCAACTGCGTGCGTTATCGATCTTCTTCGTGATGTCAGGCTTGCTCCTACTATTATCTCCGGCATCAATGTCATGGAGCATGCAATAAAATACTGTATATTCATAGTGAACAAATTCTTTGTACTCTTGCAAGCTTCGCTTTGTGGAAAACTCATATAATGAGTTATAGAAGAATGGCAAACTTCCGGAATCAAACAAACTTGGCACTATTCAAAATGGGATTTTGACTCATCGGCGCTTCCCCCTCGAATATGTGTTAGAATTAGGAAACGGCGATTGGGGAAATACATTCCTGAGTGAATATTGCAAAAAGTTGCCATTCGAAAATAACGCGTAAAATCACAACTGAGGAACTAAATTCCAGAAGGGGAAGGTAGAAAGTCGTCCTTCCACTTTTGATCGGACATTATAGTGGAGGGAATGGCGATCGTGATATCCTCTGTGTTAAATGTAGTTCGGGATATTTTTTTCTAATTAATCGGTATGTGGACACTCACCATGCTCTGTCAAAGTGAGAAGGGTACGGGAATTTACACGGGAAAGGATTTATTCCGAGCGCTGAGCTGGACCAGATGGAATGAAAATTGGTTTTGGAGGATAATTAAATTTATCTGCGAGTTTCGTCCTGGGCTTGTATTTGGGAATTCAGAATGAACGCTATAATATGGTGATATTAATTCTTCCACAAAAGTCAGAGGGAAATGGTGGAAAGGGAGGGAGCAATGACCACCTAGATCCCAGGGACTCGTAAAGCAAGAGCATTTGTTGTTTCACAGCACAATCACAGTAATGTTGCTATGGAAACAACAGACGTTATACAAACTCAAAATAGATAATGTTATCAGTCATCGCTGTACCAAATCTTCATGTCATACGATACATGGCCGCTTATCTATGAAGAAACAAAATATTCATAGTTTGAGGCAAAGTGAAATTTCAAAACTGCAGCATAAAGCTGGATATGAAAACTATTTATTCTAGCACTATAATTATGTAGAATTAAAATGTTTTCATCCATCAATTTGAATCATTTGTCTTATCTCATAGGACAATCATAATATTTAATGATTTATTTAATGATTAATTCAGGAATAGAATTGAATTGTCTGAGGCGTCACTTTGTGGAAGCGATTCATATCGGAAAAGAAAGAAATACTTAGTTGTTCCTCATATATTTCTATTAATACGACCTAGGTTTCGACTTACAAAGTCTGACTTACACCTGAAGATGACTTTGTAAGTCGAAACCTAGGTCGTATTAATAAAAATATATGTGGAACAACTAAGTATTTCTTTCTTTTCCGATTAATTCAGGGATAACAGTAGTCTGATTCTCTAGTGTTCGAGCGGTAGGGATTCCAGCTGCTATAATTTCAAATGATTTAGAATTTTATTGAGCCCCTGTTTATATTATCAGAAATTAAATGCCGAAAACTCAGGTAATGAAAAATACTGTGGTGGTATTTCTAGAAATCTCAAGATCATTCGTACTTGTTGCCAGGAGTGAATCTTAAATTAATCTGAAAAAAACCACAATACTACATTGCATGAAATTCCTTAGTCCTACAGAATCGGAAGGATAGAAATTAGACGGGAGGAACTAATCGGAGTAAAATACCTGTGAGACGCACTGTAACCGGAACTCAGTAATGGGAAAGTCTCGTTGAGAACACTTGAAGGGCTGCATTAAAGAAACTTGTTGCCATCAAACGAATAGTGTGGGGTGGAAACTATTCATGTGAAAAGTGAAGGAGAGCTTTTATTCCACGCTGTTTAGACTTCACCTTCAATACTTGTCGGCCGTTGAACCTCCTGCGCAGAAGGAAAATCAAACATTTCGAAATCAAAACGTACAGTGGGTAAGTTGGGTGGTGTCGTCGTGATTAGCGAACAAGCAAATTTGTTTTTGTAGAGCCTCGGTTGCGAACCAGGATATAGATTACTCAAGAGAGATTAAATATCAAAGAAATGCAAATCATATGAGTAATATGCTGACAAAGAGAAACATTTAAGCTACGCAATTCGATGGTAAGCGACAGCCAAACAAATGGAAATTGGACACCGAACGGACTCAAAGAAGGAATCCTTTTTTCCTTTTCACAGATCGTAATCTTGAAGTTAACAATAATTCCAATTATCCAGCAAAAAATGGTTACATAATTTGAAAAATCACTAATGAAACTCATGGCTGATGACCTTTCCAAAGTGTCCAACCGGTTCATCACAACCTGGTGAAGTTTGCTTGCTGGATTGGAAAGTCTGGGGGGAACATTATTTTGAAACAAAACTACCGGGCACACACACACACACACAATATATATATATATATATATATATATATATATATATATATATATATTCAAATACGAAGTCCCGCCATACGGCGCACAAATAATCATTCAAACATAGAAATAGGTATAAGGAAAGGGGATAGGAACACACATAAAAGGCGAACACAGGACATGTGGGGAAGGCGGTTTTTGAGCAGATCACGAAAGTAAAAATGTTTCCTTGACCGGGATTTGAACACCGGATCTTCCACTTGCCGGGCGGATGTGCTACCATTACACCACCGAGGAAACTTAATTTTCCTATCCCCTTTCCTTATACCTATTTCTATGTTTGAATGAATTCACTAAATATTCATAGCAAACACAGAAACTAAAACATATAAAAGAGGGACTCACTAGTTCTCGAATTTTCGGTGGTGCAACCACCTTTCTCAAGAGGAATTAGGAACAGAACTTCTGTTCCTTCAGAAAGTTCTGTTCCTAATTCCTCTTAAGAAAGGTGGACGCACCACCGAAAATTCGAGAACTAGTGAGTCCCTCTTTTATATGTTTTAGTTTCTGTTTGCTATGACTATTTAGTGAATTTTATTGTGCACGTTCGTGGTTTTTCCAAGAAAGTGACTATATATATATATATATATATATATATATATATATATATATATATATATATATATATATATACGGCGAACTATATATATACGGCGAACAAACCTGATTTCGCCTTCCCCAACTCTCCTGTGTTCGTCCTTTGTGTGTTCCTTTCCCCTTTCCTTATATCTATTTCTGTGTGAATGAATATATATTTTTTATATATATGTATAAATACTAATATTTTTGTATATATATGAACGAGTGTATTTACGTATGTATATCTGCATGTATATATAAATAGAGTGTCCGGTAATCGAACCCGGGACCTACGGTCAATAGTACAACACTCTATCCCAGGACTACAGGGGATCTCATAGAAACCATAAACATGGTAATCAACTCGAAGGTCGATTTAGTGGGTGATGGCAGAGTTCACCCAGTACTAAGTCCGACGGCGTGTGAAATTCACACATCAGGGTAGGGGGGCCAGTTCCTTTCCCTGTGTCGGTCATGGTTTCCCGGGAATATCTGGTACCCGAAAAATCACATAGCTTGAGTGGAGCTGCAGGTGTCCAGAGTGACTTGCCTAAGGATGGGGGCAGGAGAAGTAAGGGACCAATAGGAAACGGACAAGGTGGGGGAGGGGAAATAAAGGCAGCTATTGGATGCATTCAGTGGACTTGGCTCAGCCCGGGGGTTTTAAAAGACTGGAGCACCCAGATATGAGCAGTCTCGCGTGTTCTCACCTCTATGCTGCTTGCGGAATTGGGGAGGGTTTCATCACCGAAACAGAGAAGCATTCATAAAAAGATTGGCTGTGGGAAATAGTGTGAGTAGGGATGGGATAATTAAAGGAGGTGGGAGATTTGGTGGAATAGTGGTGGTCATTCATGCGGAGGGAAAGGGTGGTCTTCTACGTGGGTGCATTCACCCACGTAGAAGGCAGGGGAGAAGTTACAGGAGAGGCGATATGCAATGTTTTTTGAGGTGCAGGTGGCGTTGGGTTGGGAGATGGTAGTTAGGGAGGTGGAGGGTCTTAGGAGATTCGGAGCATTTGGAGGAGCAGCGTGGGCGGTTGCATATCTATATATATATATATATATATATATATATATATATATATATATATATATATATGTGTCTTCTTGACGGACAATCAAGAGTAGAGTCGGGCGTCTGCTTGTAAAACCTTCTGGAACGGCATCGCGTCGATGATTTCCCAACCCCATAACAGTCTCAACTTGACACCAGGAGACTATTTTCTATTCCTTAAAGTGAAATCCTTCCTCAAAGGGCACCACCATGGGGCCCTAAGTGCCGTTAAAGAATCTTGCAAGCGTACCCTAGAGGACCTTCCGGAAGCCACCTACCAGGGATCCTTCGAGTCGTGGAAAAGTCGCAAGGGCAAAATTGTGTCCGCGCTCAAGGGATGTGCTTTGAAGAATTTTTTATGCATTTTGAATTAATTTTTCCCAAACATTTCTCAATACTTTTTACACAAACCTAATGCATAACATACATATATACACTGTAGAGATGCTCATATGTGTGTGTGTGTGTTTGCCGTGTGCTCCATATATACCAATGCCAGTGCGCCATCGTGTTTTTTTTAGAATTAACGCGAGTGATCTCACGTTTCAGGTGAGCTTCTTCGCCACGTCGTACGTGCTGCCGTTGGCTCTCATCTGCGGCCTCTACGTGTGCATGCTGGCACGGCTGTGGCGAGGGGCGGCCCCCGGGGGGCACGTGTCGGCCGAGAGCCGCCGGGGCCGCAAGCGCGTCACCCGCATGGTGGTCGTCGTGGTGGCCATCTTCGCCATCTGCTGGTGCCCCATACAGGTGGGTGGTGGCGTGAATGAAGGTAGCAAAGGAGTGCTGCGAGCCCCCGATACTCCTTGGGCTCTTGCCATTTCCCTGGCATCGTCCTTATTTCTCAATCAAGTGATGTAATGGATACGAAACCGCGCTCACTCATGCGCGATGGCGTATTCGTGAACGCGAAGGGTTTTTCCTTCGAAGGTGTGATAGCCAAAAACCAAAAGGGAGGTTAAAATGGCCGGTTAACATGGTTGACCAATGACGGGGTGAGATTTGTGGGGGGGGGGGAGGTGTGAGTCGGAAAGAGATCAATTCTGAAGCATTTCCACTTGATTTTGGAATGTACTTCTGCATTGACCTCCAACATAAGTCTTCTCACACAGATTACCCTGTCAGTGGTCAGCCATGTTGAACGTAATGTCGATACAGGAGTTTTCATCTTCCTATTTGCTTTTTTAATTCCTTTTCTTCATTAGTTCATGTTTATTTATACATATATTCACAATATGCAAAACGCTCAATCAATCACTTAAAGGAGGATGTCGGTTCGCGTGCATTGCTCTTTGCCCACCTCTGACTGACCGCTAGCTCTTCCCTTTCCAGGTGATCCTCGTCCTGAAGAGCGTGGACCACTACGAGATCACAAGCGTCTCCGTATTCATCCAGATCGCTTCGCAGGTGCTGGCGTACCTCAACTCATGCGTCAACCCAATTCTATACGCTTTCCTGTCCGAGAACTTCCGCAAGGTTTGTTCCTCACCTCACCTTTCCCCGTCCTCCGCGGTCCTTACGCTAACTTTCTCGTTCCTTTAAAAATGCCCAAATATCGGTAACTTCGCAATGAACAAACGAGAGGGAAAAAAAGGCATTCCCTCGAAATTACAACAGGACAATATTTTGTAAAATTTTTCTGCTATTAGTTTAACTGGTACGTCGTTTCAAAATCCAATTTGTCAAAATTTTTAAATACTGAATCTTATAAATTTCGTTCACCGGAGATCCGGGAATGAGAAATCCCGCTTCCATTTGAGGTGCGTTTTGCTCTCTCAGCCACTGGGATAAAAGCAGAATCTATATGAAACAACAACTTTATAAAATAAGGGAGATAGATTCCAATACAGTTAGATTCAAATACTCATTCTTTCCCACAATTAGAAATCATAATAGTAAGAAACCAAAGTCCCTCTAGAAATATTAAAAACATTTAAGTCGGAACAAAATTAAAAATTCAAAGATTGTGCATATGTATGCTTGTTGGTAGTTAGTGGGTTTGCATGTGTGTGGGGTGAAAGGGTTCTTGCATGAATGTTTACCATGTTTGGTTTATGGACTATGAATTTGTGGCTTCTGCATGGGGTATTTTTTCTTTCTAAATTATGGGTGGTGCCCTAACACCCCCCGCCACACGCCCTTGCGGCAGCTTGCGGGGTATTGAGTAGACGTAGACATAAAGGGAATGCCACCGCATGTGCCTGATGTTACCTCCAAAGCATAACGGTTTGCGTACGCCGAAAAATAGAGGGAGTACTGCTGGGTGTACCGTGTCAATTTTAGGGAGAAAATAATGCGCTTGTTTAGAAGATATATAGTAGTCGTGTACTTTGTGGAAATATTGTGTGTGATGGTTTTACTGAAAATCTATAATCTCTTACGGTTAAGACAGTTTCGTGGTCCAAGTTCAGGTAACGAAATGAAAATGAGTTGAGGCCTACTCTGAAAGGAAAAGACTTCTAGGTTATTTTAATTTTTGTATTTTCACGAATGGGGATAATACTCGCATTGTATATACGAGGGTAGGCTGAAAACTAGTGCACACATGCTTGTAGATAGCAAGTAAAATGACCTTCAGAAGAACTTCTGGTGGGATGTGGAAGTAACATTCCCGCTTAAAATACCCAGGTTTGAGGTCGTTACATTCATCCAGTGTATTTTGAGAAACGGAAGTATGGAGACGTGTTCTAGTGCTATGTCAACGCGAGTTAAACAGCGAGTTACTCTTCTCTTTTAGAGCAGAGTTAATTTATGAACATAAAATAATCATGAGGATGCCAGTCATTTCCCTCTTTTCACTGGAAGCTGCCTAAAGGCATTTAAACATGTTACAATAGAGTTTTATCTCTCCGTTTTGATCCATATGTAATGGATATGGAATGCATTCTGACCTTTATTTTGATCGTCTAATTATGAATGCTCGCTTAAAGTCATAGTTTCCTTCCGTGCAAGAATCTGAAGGCGTTCTCGCCACTTCATCCTTACGCGTGCCCGAAAGCATTCCGAAATTTCAGATAATTCTGTCTAGCTTTCAATGAGGCAGTAGCCAGTTCCTTGGGGGAAGAGTGTGGCCATTCGCAGCGCTAGGAAGCGGTGCCTACAAGCATATTGAAGGAGGCATTTCACTACCGAGAGATGGTCTCGCGATGGAGTGCTGCATGATGTCTTTGGAAAAACTCGCCAGAATTTCTAACGGTGTAATTTTTTGGGCATTAGGACTTTACTAGATTTCGCTGGTGGTACAGGGAGAGGATCAGATTTTCTTATCATGAGTATGTCCCACAGGGATGGGGGGGGAACAAAATTGTGGTAAATTTGAGGTGAATACTTAAGCCGTCCGGCGGGAGATAGCGCTTCTTGTTACTGTGGGATGGGCGACGAAATGCACCAGCGTAATAATCCGTCGGCGTTAGTTCGAGTAAGATCCAGAGAGTCTAAATTATAAGACCACTTGCCCAACACCGTGGCCGTCTAACGCGAGAAATTGAGAATGACGTGCGTATCTTGAAACTGAGTCGAAGTATATATATATATATATATATATATATATATATATATATATATATATATATATATTAATGTCGGAACATTACAAAAATATACGCTTACAAAACATATAGTTTCATTACAAAATCATAGAATATTACAAAAATATATAGTTTTGAACATATCGTTCAGATAACTAATCCGAGTATTTATCAAAATTGACTTAAGCACCACAATTGTGGTGTGTTGGTGCTATGAGCAGGGATAAATGCTTTATGAATTAACAGTTCATGTTGCTTCCAACATTCATTCACTTGAAAAATGCCGTCGGAAGATGTAATATCCTATGTGCTTTCCCATAGTCATATTTCAGGGTATTGAAAAGCGCGAAGACCACAAATGGAACAAAGCCCGTCATTGATAGTTCGCAGTACATAAGCTGTGGAGGAAATAACTACGTAAAGAGCACTGACTAGTGTCATTAGACGCCGAACTTATTTACTGTCTTCGTAAAAACAATGCGAACGTCCTCCCTGACGGATAGACGGTTATTTTTAATATCATTCTCAGAATTGTTCGATTAACATCGGATGTAAGATGACAGGCAGCCGGGCGGGGCGAAACTGAATATCCACTCAGCGAAATTACGAAGGAAGTCCCGAGACAATGGTTGTTGACACAGAGGAGAGATAAGGGAAAAGCGGGCCGGCTTTTTACTTTTGTTTGCTCGCTTTGATTTCGCCTATCGCTTTCTCCGTTTTTCGTTTACGTTTCTGCTCTGGGGATTCCCGGGAGTATAAATCGGCACCAATCGAAGATAGTGCTAAAATGGGCTCAAAAACTGGGTAAAGAGAAAGGGTTTTCCGTCCCTCAGCAATAGTTTAGAATATGAAAATTGATTAATTGTGCGTGTTTCCTACCCATTGGCTTACAATATTGTTTTACTCTTTGATAGTTTCGCTTGCCTCTTCTTTCGCATATTTCTTTCTAATTTTTCCCCGAAATTCCGTACCTCCGTTTAAAACCTCATTCGGACAGTTTTGGATAAAAAATATAAAATCTATACCAATTTTCTTAATTCTATTTTACTTTCTCAATGCACATAATTTATAATATATTTATCATACATATCATTATTTATAATGGACATTACTATTATTGTTTATAATACGCTCAACTTACACTATACATAGTATATATATGCCGTATATATAGTGTATATATATGTACACACACTATATATAAAACATATTTGAGGATCACAGATTACTATTTGACCATCCTGATTGTGTCTGTCATAATATATAGTATATCCTTACTAACCAATGCTTTATTTGGGAAATATTGGATTTACGAAATTTTTGTTCCACATGCTCCTCATCATGAAATTAAGAACGGTATGACTGCTAACTGATAAATTACATTCTGTCATCATGTAAAATTTTAATATATAGATTAAAAAAATCTGGGAAAAATAAGTGGCATGAGTTGAATATTTTTCGTTTTATTGAATAGTGTTGCTTATGGCTACTTTCTTTTGTGTGATTAACATTTTTCGAGTGCATGATCAAACTAATATTTGTGGAGAGATAACATGATTGCGATTTTTCATGCATGACTGGTGACCTAACACCCCCCGCCACACACCCTTGCGGCGACTTTTGGGGTATTGTCTAGGTGTAAATATTTCCGCATGTTTGGTTGGTGGCCCCCGCCACATCCCCTAGCGGGTGATATGTTGATACGAATACAGATGGCTTCTTCCTACTCAACCCCAATTTGAAAAAAACGTTTCCATTCAGCCTTGAAGTTGAGACACCAGGGATAACAATATTGCATCCGAGCCTTCCGCATGATATACAAGGGTTTGCAGGGTAATTAAGTGGAAATGTGTGCAGTTAAAATTAGAGGAATGCATTGACAACAGTAGCTTGAGGATGCAATTATTTCTGTCTTTCTGACTAGAGAGCATTGGTAACACACTTTGTGGGCTGGTCCCCGGTGAAGTTACCACGTCGCCTTCTAAGACATACGACAAGGGTCAAACATTCAAGCGGTAAAAAGATCGGTTTCTTAATGATAATATTCCTGTGCAGGTTTCATTCATCCCGTCAGGTCGCAGCACCGCGATCCATCACATGTGAACGCCTGATTTTGGGATAGAAGGAGTTTTTTTTGGCAATTTTAGGAGTTTTCCGCCTAATTTACAAAGGCTATCATGTGAGCTGATGCCCTTAGAAGTCCTTAAATATTTCGGCTAGCGATCTATGGAATCCATGAATTCATAGAATCACCGGTGCAGAGCGCAGCATTATTTTAAAATATTTTATCCCTTTACAATACATTTAGTACAGTCACCAAAATGACTCTTGAACTTAACGAGTAATTTATTCTACAACTTTCCTGCTCCCGTTCTCTCTAACATGAATAGGTATACTAGGTAAATGTGACCAATAGGTTAAAGAAAAATGTTATCTTTCGATGGTTAGACCTCATTTAGAGTATGCTGCAAGTGTATGGGATCCTCACGAAGTTGAACTGATTGCTGAATTGGATCGCGTGCAGCGAAGAAGAGCAAGATTTGTAAATCGTTGTTGTGATAAACTTAGTAGTGGACCCAAAATATTAGAGCAGCTAGGCTGGGAATCACTTATGGAGCGAAGGTTAAATTACAGATTGAAGCTCTTGCATAAACTGGAAGGGCGTCTCTTTAGCTGTGTTGTTGAATATGTATTACTACTCCCATAGTACTACGGTAGGAGAGATCCTGTCAATAAAATTAGAGAGATTATGGATGTATAACTGATGGATTTAAGATGTAATTTATTCCACAAACTATAAGGGATCAGAATAATATTATTCGGCCGCAGTAGGGGGGAAAAATATAGTATTTTGGGTCAAAGTAGTCTAGTGTGTATTCACCCCCTGGCACACGTTCTGGCGTTGGCTTGGAGAGTAAATAAATAAAACATTTTAACAAATAAAAATTAGCAGTTAAATGAGAGTCTTTGCTGAAAATAATATCAAACTGTCATCTTACGCCATCCTATTCCCTATTTCTTGCCAAATATTCACCAGAAAAATGCTAGCTTCCCCGAACTAACTCATTTCCTCATCCAGTTTACCATTCCCACGAATTTACTTACAACAATCAGCAAAAAGGGAAACATTTGATGAAGTTTAATTTCTTTTAATTTAATTTGAGATTAATTTTTTACCGTTCGAAAAATGTAAGCAATTTTTCAGAGAAAAAAGATAGCAGATTAGTAGTAATTATTCCAGTCCAAATTAAAGTGTGCGCTTATTTAACATTTTTTCTCAAATAGATATGCTAAGTCAATAGTGGAAAAAAAACTAGAATAGGGGGAACATTTTACGCATCTCGGAAGTGTTTTGGACCAAAATAGCCAAAGTAGTAGGGATATAGACATAGTAATCCGCAACCTGTACATGTCTCAGACTGCTCAGGTGCGAGTGGGGAACGGAGAGTCCGGATGGTGTAGGGCAGGATTGCCCATTATCACTGGTACTGTTCAACGTATATGTGGAGGAAATTATTAAAGAGGTATGGGAAGAACTGGAGGTAGGAATGAAAGTCGGACGGAAATTCGTAAAATCGGTTAGGTTTGCTGATGACCAAGCATTAGTTACTCAGTCAGCCAATGGGTTACAAACATTGCTGAGTGAATTGGAGGTTCAGTGCGATAGATATGGGATGAGAAACAATATTAATAAAACAAAGGTTATACGATTTTCCAGGAAGAAGAAGGCTAAGCTAAACATTGAAATAGGAGGGGAAAAAGTAGAGCAGGTAGAGCAGTTTACATATCTCGGAAGTGTTTTGGACCAATACGGTCAAAGTGGTAGGGACGTAAGGAGAAGAAATGCGCTAGGCAGGCTTTCACAAGGAGGATGATTTTAATTTTTAAGAGTTAATGACAGGGATATTTAGTAAGGATGTTAAGAAAATACCCGTAAAAACTTTGATATGTACGGCGGGGAAACGTGGTCACTGAAGCAGGAGGATAGACGTAAATTGGAGGCTTTTGAAATGTGAGTGTGTAGAAGAATTGAGAAGGTGAAATGGACCGAAAGGAAAACAAATGAGGAAGTACTAGGGATGCTGGGTGAAGAGAGAGGTTTGTTGTGAGAGATCCTAAGGAGGGGGTAAGAAAAAGGGATGAAGGGCGTATTGATCGACAGAGGGATGTTGAAGACTGTTATAGAGGGGAGAATGTTAGGTAAAAGAGGAAAGGGCAGGAACAGAATGGGGATGCTATACGGGATGAAGGAAGGAAGTACCCAGGGATGAAAAGGAACTTGTTGTAGAGTAGGATGCTGGGTTGTATTTTCGATAGAGAAACAACGCATTCTGTTGGTAGTTGTGTCCATCAAAAACCTACCCCAACCGGTACATTACCCAATTCAACTCTATCTTTTCGCAGGCGTTCCGGAAGGTGATCTACTGTGGCCCACCAGGAGGGATGACGAGCATCGGGGGGGCCAACGGTAACACGGCCTCGCGACGCCGGACGCAGAACGGGCGTTTCGACTACGAGCGCACCAAGACGACCCGCACCAACGGCAGCAACGACATTTTGTGATCGGGGGCCAAGGGTCGTGGGGTGGCCGGAGGGCCCGAGGGGACGGCGCAGCAGCGGAAGGAAGCCGCCGAGGGAGAGCGGTGGGTGTAGGCGCGCGGCGGCAGCCCGGGGAGAGGAAGAAGGAAAGCCGAGAACCCACCGGGGACACCACCGGGGTGGGGGGGCGCCACTGCTGATATCATCAAACGCGAGACGCGTGCGCCAAAGAGCTCTCACCGACCATGCATCAACACCTCTTCGACTTGTAAGCACACAGATGACCCACACAAAAACACCCTCTTGCCTTCCTTCCTTGCCTGTCTGCCTGTCCGACTCATCTTCCTGTCTTCTATAAGAACGCCACGAGCGAGTAAGAATGCCCCGCGTCCCTCTTTACGTACTTCAGAAACCCCATGGGGGGAAGGGGAGGGGGAGAGAGCCCTTCCTGGGACTACAAACCCAAACACTCAACTCTGTCTCTCTCTGTTGCAACAAAATAAATAAACCCTTCCTTTTAATGAAATAATAAAATGAAGGATCGATTTCGATAGGTTCCAGGTGATCAGCGGAATTTGAGAGCTACTCAAGAAACCTTCGTTCCACTATCGCCAGAACCGAAAGAAAAGACCAAAAAAATGGAGACTGAGATGGGTGCGTGCCACGCGCCAAAACCGAAAAATGAGCAATCAAGCGGATATCAATTCGTGTGTAAAAGTGTGTGTGTGTGTGCGTGCGTGCATTTCGCATCGAATGTGTGTGTGCTTCGAGGCCTTGCCACGAGGGAGAGTGACTCGGAGAGCGGCGTCACCGCGGGTGGGGCGAGAGTGGCGGCGTCGGGGGCGTGGGTTCGAGCCTCCTCCGAGCCCCGAGGCCCTACCCCCGCCCCCGTGAACCCTCTCTCGTCTTACCCGTGCCCCCCCCCCCCACAGGGACGCCCGCGAAAGGGGTGGGGGGATAAAGAAGGATGGGGGGAGGGGAAGAGTCCCCTTCCTTCTCGCCGAAGAAAGTGACGAGGTTTGGAAAGTCTCAGTCTTCGACCAGATCCACGCGCCTCCACTCGTGGACGTCGTCAGACGAAGGGGAAGGAGTGTTGTGGAGAGGACGGTGAAAAGCAAGAAGTACTGATGCGATCGAGCCCAAAGATCGTGCGCCATCAATTCAATGCCTACCCCTTGAATGCGCGCGATACATTTTTATCTGATGATATACGCGAACGTATGCACGAGTGAACCGTTCATTCTCTATTGATCCCTTTCACGAGTGCACTGCAAGTGAACATAATGGATCCGGACTGCTGTGCGTTGGCACGTGCGAGAATTATTTTTCTTTTTGTTTTGATATCATGACCATTCTGAACGCGTGTCGTGCTTCGCTTTATTCGTGTGAACGTATTCCGCGTGTGCTGGGACGACAAAGGAGTGAATCTCGCGTATTTCGTCGCGACGAGAGGAGGAGAGCACGGGCGCCCGGGGGGGAAGGGAGTGCCCGCGAAGAGGAGGCGGGGTAGGGAGGCGGCAGGGGGAGGGGTAAATGGGGGACCCCTGGCGGACCCTGCGTCTGTTCTCTTCCCACCCATGCCTCCGCTGCACTCATCTCACCGACTAAAATAGGGCAGGATCACTTCACGCGACCCCACTCAAGCCCCCCCCCCCCACCCGCAACCACTCCATCAACCCCACTTCCCCGTTAACCCATCCAACCCTACAAATTTCCCTACAAATCGTTTCAGGTTAAAAGTTCGCGTACGGCTTAAAAGCCATGTATCTAACAACATGGAATAGAAAGAAGGGAATTTTCGAAATTACTTTAATGAAACTGACACTATAGAATGTGTTGATCGCAATGCTATGCTCAATTGTTTTCATTATCTCGCTGGGGCACGTTGATTCGTGAAAACTATCGCATCAAAGGTTTAACCAAGCTGATTAAAAAATTTGACTAAACGTCATTTTATCAACTTAAAGTTTTTGAAGTTTAAAACCCCCGCGGATGAAATCCAGCATTCTTATTGGCTGTCCCTCGTTCGGGCCGCACGCGTCGTTTCGACCGAGCATACCTCCTGCTCTGGAGGCGGCGAATCTGAAAGACGATTGCTATTGCTCATTCAATTGTCCCTCCTCATTTGGCCTCCGCCCGGAATGCTTCATTTTCCCGTGGGAAGCGTTTGAAGAAATGCTACATAATCATCATCAAAACTCACCCCTTGGAACAAACGGTTGTTCCTTAGATTAGGAATAATGATCACTGAATGAAGCTGCGTCTCGTCATGTCATCCGATACTCATTATTTGAAACAGCTACCTTTATGTTTAATATGCCGTACGGTGTGTATCCCATGACCGGAGGCTAATCAACCCTCATAATTGTGAAATGCTCTTAGAATACATGAAATTAATAATTTAGACAGCAAGTGTTTTAATGATTTCAAATATGTATAAAAAATTTAAGGTCGCAATGCCAAAGGCCTCGACCCAGCTAATTCTAAAGTCCTCAAAATAGCATAATATGAGACATTTAAAGGTTACACAACTATAAAGGGGTACCAGTAGCATTGATAGAGCTTCATGAAGGATTCTCGGGTCTTTCGGCGGGTCAGGGTTTCCATGTTGGCCGACGTTTCGATGCCCGACTCGTGCATCGTCTTCAGGGTCATCGATGCACGAGTCGGGCATCGAAATGTCGGCCAACATGGAAGCCCTGATCCGGTGGAAGAACCGAGAATCCTTCATGAAGCAAATACGCCGGGAAAGCACCAGCTCTTACTTCATTAATAGAGCTACAATTTAAAAAAAAGAGAACGAACCGGAATTAAGTTTTGAAAATTAAAAGATGCTCCGAACGGGACGGAAGCGTTCCCTCGGCACTGTTTCCTTCGTTCGATCAGTAACGGCGAATGGCAGTGTTTGAAGTGAGGGCTAAATGCGTGCGGCGAGGGTGCGGAGGATGAGGAGGGGTAGTGATGAAGCGAGCGAATGCTGCCTGCGAAATGTGCGAAAGCGCATGATGAAGCGAGGGGGTTGGTCTCCACTCCGCTTGCCGCCCCTCACTTAATTTAACTGCGAGGGAAGGGTGTGTGACATTAGGGGCGGGAGGGAGGCCGGAGGCGGGGAGGCCCCTTTCCGATTCTCTATTGCGCTGGGGACCGGAGGAGGAGAGGGGTGATCGGGGGCGGGGGGGGGGTGGGAGGGGCGTGCGGTGCACCCGCGGCGTTGTCATTTGGCCACGGGAGGAGACTGCTCTAGGGAGGAAGCACATTCATAGGGAGGGGGTTGGGATAAGGTTTAAGGGCAGATCATGGTTCTGTTACTTTGCCGCTAAGGGCCAGTTAGGAGAGAGTTAGGAGACCCTAATAGGGTTCGAGGTGCGACCTCCGGAGTTAGGCGGCGTGTTTTGGTGCTCTCAACGGGAATAATCTAACCGACCCCTCGCTACCATTCTCTCTCTCTCTCAATCTTCCTTAATGTTCACGGGAATGCGAGAGAGGGAAGTGCTAGAGATTGATTCGATCTCCATCACGCACCCTGTCTCACTCCCCGAAGACCCACCACCGTTCCCCGCAACCCCTTCTCCCCGCCCCCTTTCAGCCCTGCCAACGCCCTCCTCACCCTCCCTCCCGCGGCAAAGCGAAGAACACGGAGAGGAGAGGGGCATCTGGGCCAGTCCTCCGCCCGCCCACGCAAACCAACTTGAAAACTCAAGCCCATGATATTCCTCGCGGTGAACCCCTTTCGAAGATGACTGAGGGGCTCCGTGGGCCAACCGCCGATGGATTCCTTTCTGCGGACGTGACCACCCCAAGTGTTCTCTTTCACCGGCCTCTGCACGACGCCCGCTATCCCGCCAGCTGACCCTTCCGACGTGAGTACATCCATGCGCTGTTTTTCTTAAAGGTTATGGCTCATCTGCGAAATTCACCATGCCCGGGTCAATCAATAGATTGGCAATTGCCGGTCAGATATCAACCATTAAATTAGCGTCGTAAAAATGGTTAAGGATATCTATTAAACACCGAGGAAAATATCTGATGTCAATAAAATAAAAAAATCATCTAAGGAAGTCTCGTTAAATATAATCAATTTCCCACTGTACCTTTTCTTTGGTACAACTGTGATGAATATTCCGTGCGAAGTTGAATGCAAAGTATTTATTTACCTACTCTGGTGCTTCACGGAGGATTACTTCCGAGTCCACGGCGGCATATGGTGACGCCATTTCAGTAATGATATCAATAATCGAGAGGAATATAGAATACAATCAGGACGTATTTGCCTGTTTCGTAGATTTCGAAAAAGCGTTTGATAGAGTGAATTGGGAAAAATAATGCGTGTGTTGCAGAAAATAGGGATGGATTGGAGGGACAGGAGACTGATCCGCACCTTTACATGTCTCAGACTGCTCAGGCGCGAGTGGGGGATGGAGAGTCCAGATGGGCAGTGTTAGGAAGAGGTGTAAGGCAGGGTTGCACATTGTCATCGGTGCTGTTCAACGTATATGTGGAGGAAATGATTAAAGAGGCATGGGAAGAACTGGAGGTAGGAATGAAAGTCGGAGGGGAATTCGCAAAATCGGTTAGGTTTGCTGATGACCAAGCATTAGTTGCTCAGTCAGCCAAGGGGCTGCAAGCATTGCTGAGTGAATTGGAGGTTCAGTGCGCTAGATATGGGATGAGAATCAATATTAATAAAACCAAGGCTATGCGATTTTCCAGAAAGAAAAAGTCTAAGATAAACATTAAAATAGAAGGGGAAAAAGTAGAGCTGGTAGAACAGTTTACATATCTCGAAAGCGTTTCGGACCACACGGACTAAGTAGCGGGGACGTAAGGAGAAGGATAGCGCTAGGCAAGGACGCTTTCTCAAGGAGGAGTTGATGCCGGGGACGTTGAGTAGGGAATTTACGAAAAGACTCATAAAAACTCTGATATGGAGCGTAGCTATATGTACGGCGCGGAAACGTGGTCACGGAAGGAGGAATGGAGAAAGGTGAAGAAGGTGAAATTGACCGAAAGGAACACAAATGAGGAAGTACTAGGGATGGTAGGTGAGGAGAGGGCTTTGTTGGGAGATATCCTATGGAGGCAGGAAAAATGGATGAAAGGCGTATTGAGCGGCAGTGGGATGTTGAAGAAGGTACTAGAGGGGAGAATGCGAGGCAGACGAGTAAAGGGCAGAAACAGGATAGGGGTGCTGGACGGGATGAAGGGAGGAAAAAAGTACACAGAGATGAAGGGAGACTTGATGTAGAGTAGGTTGCTGGATTGGGTTTTATTTTGGAGTTACAAAATGTTTGTTTGATAGTTGTGCCCATCCAAAAACCTACCTTAACCGGTAAATTACCAAATATATATGTATATATATATATTTTGGTATATGGAAATATATTTATATATTTTAAGTATATATATATATATATATATGTTTCAATATATATGTGTGTGGGTCGCGGTGGTCCAGTGGGTAGAGCGTTGTACTACTGACCGCAGGGTCCCGGGTTCGATTCCCGGGCAAGGCACTCTGGGCATCTGCAGCTCCACCCAAGTTAGTTGATTTTTCGGGTACCAGATCTTCCAGGTTAACCATAACTGGCACAGGGAAAGAAACTGGCCCCCCTACCCTGATGTGTGAATATTCACACAATGGTACATGGGTGAGCTCTATCATCACCTACTAAACCGACCTTCGGGTTGATTACTGTGTTTATGGTTATTTATATATATATGGGTGTGTGTGTGTGTTTGTGTATATATGGGCGGAGGTCGGGTAGTCCAGGGGTAAAGCTTTGAACTACTGACCGGAGGGCCCGAATTCAATTCCTTTGCAAGGCTCTCTGGGTACCCTCAGGTCTAGCCAAGCTGTCTGATTTTTCGGGTGAATTCTTCCTGAGACATCATAACTGGCACAGGGAAAGTAACTGGCCCCCCTACCCAGATGTGTGAATTTGATACGCTGTATAGGACTTAGTACTGGGTGACCTCTGCCATCATCTACCAAACCGACCTTCGGATTTAATACTGTGTTTATGACGGAGGAGTTCGCCCAGCAATAAGCCCCACGGCATGTGACATTCACACATGAGGGTGTATTGTATATATATATATATATATATATTTATATATATTAATTAATATGTTAATTACAGACGTATCAGCTGTCAATTAGAAAAGGATGAAATCTCTTATCTGTTGCACTGCCTAACAAGAAGGATGGACCCCATCCTAGCGTCAAGGGAAAATAGTGATACTAGACATGCTCTATAAGCGATCGTTTTGATCTCCATTTCCTCAGAAAAGGCATGGAAACTATTGCATAGCGAAGTTTTTATCCCACTTGGACTTCTTTGAGATGCAGTGGAATAATTCACTCGTGAGTTGGAAACCTTGTGTATGTTATGCAGAAGCTCCCGAAATTGATGGCTGGCCTTCCGAAGGTGGCCCATTTCCCTCCGGCGCGGCGGATGGCCATTGGAATCCGTATGGAAAGTGGGATCATATGGGACCTGATGGAAAGCAATGAGTTGGGAAGAATTGGAGATTCTCTCTCTGTATTCTTTTTTTCCATTCAATGCAAACGCAAGTTTTTAGCGCCTAAATTTCAAGCCAACGAAACGACATCTACGACACAATTATTTTCATAATATCAAACAATTTTTGGAGTTAAATGCGAAAAAAATCGCATGTTAGTTTTCCTTTACTTGCTGTGTAAAACATTCTCCCAAATATGATATCTTTCAAATTCTTATTTCGAATGAAATACGTTATTCCGTATGCATACTGCCATGCTGTCACGAAAAACTTTTAGCTTTTAAATGACATTTTGATTGTATTATGCCACAGATACGATTATTTTATAATTAAGAACAGCAGAAGGATGTTGCTTATCTATAACTTTAGCAGATAACATTCGTGCCTCTTTGCCATTCGAACTGGTCACGCTAGGAAACTGGACTATCTCTAGAGCATGCTATGAATAAGTAACTTTTTACGCAGTATTTCATTGACAGCAATTACTAACCTAATTTCTAAAAGGATTTCATTTTTCCATTCATTTATGCAACAAATTCAACCTGAGATGCTGGACGGACGGGAAACTCATAATCCACCTCGTGAGTGGAAATGTAACTGAATGTCTTGTTTTTGCGGAGAAAGATTAGGTATCGGTTCCCTTTAACACATACAATTAATATCAAACCGACTGGCCGCACCAAAACGCATGACATTCAATTAAAGAGAAAAATAATTCCATTTATGAAATTTATGTCATTCGATTCATATGAATGAAAATACTAGATAATAGTGGACTATTACGTGATGACGAGTTTTGCTATTTCACTGGCGAGTAAGATGAAATCGGTGCCATGCTGGCGACGTAAATATTAATGAATATTGGAATTGGGTGCAATGCCAATAGGACCAGAGTACTTCATCTCCAAATTATGGTTCCAAGGACGACGACAAGTGTGCATAAATCACGTTATTATAGTCTTGAAAATTTGAAGATAGGGTGCGTAGGAAATTTAGAGAGGTCACTTGCACTTTCTAACAAAATGAGTAAACTTGCAATAAGTTGGGAATACAATAGCATCAAGAAGGCGGCTTTTCACGCGGATACAGCCAGAGGATCTTCTCAGATGCAAAGCCAGACGTAAAGATAAACGTTTGAAAAAAGCAAGATCCAAGTCTGCCTCACTGAAGACCGGTAGTTATTTATCGCGACAGCCCCAATTGCGATTCAGAACTTTCCCTTTCGGTTTCGAATGCGTCGAATGGATTTCTTTTGCCAGGTTGAGCTCACACTCCCACACCCGCTCACCCCCCAACATCAGCTATCTGAGCGATCCACGATCCAAGGAAACTGGGTTATCGCCTCTCCTCAACTTTATCGCTGCGGCCTCTCCTTCTGATCCGTCCGGATTCCCAGAGATAAAACTTTTTGTTTCAGAAATTGGCATTTCTTTGGCGATATATACTTCTCCTTTCCTGCCCCCTCCCCCTTTCCACCTCCACTCCCACGCCTCGCCTGCTCACCTTTCCCCGAGAGCAATCAATAAAAGTTCCGCATATCGTGAGTTATCGTGAGCTAACCTAATCTCTCCCTCTTCTTATTTTCTCTCCGCGTGGAGATCTTAGAAGTTGGGAACTTTAGCTCCTTCCTCTTCGTCTTGGGCGCCTCGCGGGCGTCCCACCGATCCGGGCGCTCATGAATAAGTGGGCTGGAGGCCATTCTACCTTGGATGTAAACTTTAAGATGCACGCTGCCCGCCGAAGGCTCCGCCGTGCCGTCGTGAGGGAGATACTCGAGTTCCATCTCTGAGGATTGCGGCAAGCATTTGGTACCAGCCAATCAGAGTGCGTAATTACTACTGCCAGTATCAGTACACTCACCCACTTGGTCCGGGGGTGGGGGGCAAGGTAGTTTTGACATCAGTTGTTTAATTTAACAGAGTAAATTTTATTTGAAGTACGTATTGCAAATAAGCACATTAGAATACCGTCCCTGTTCCCATATCCTTAAAATGCATACTTTATATGAATAATGGAATAATGGGCCAGTCGAAACACATTTAGTGCCTCTCCTCTATCAGGATCGAATAAAAGGTAAATAGTTTAAATAATTAAACATTAATAAATATGGAAGAGTTCCATAACTACTTAAAATTAAGAAAAATTAAGCGACAACATTGTAAAACAATGAAGTTGTCATGTATGTACAACAGATATAATTTCTCCACTACTTTTATTTTCGATATTATGAGGATCGCCTATGTCTGAAGACACGATGGTTTTTCTAATGAAATACGGCTTACTTATTACTTCGATTGTAAGAGTCGCCTTAAAAGGATTAATGGATGGATATAAAAGGGGGGGCTCGTCCGCTTGCCTTATTGTCTTTGCTTCTGAGGCCTTTCCCCCTTTCACTTCGCGAATTCCACCTTCTTTAAGATCTTTCTCACTTTCCCCACCACTCCACTCCATCTCACTCCGCCGCAATACACCCTATTTGCATTCCTTTTGAGTCATGTGAACTGAGTGATATTTTCTCCAAAGCATCGGGCTATTCAGATGCAAAAGCATCGCGGGCAAGGATGTACTAGTACGTTAAAATCTTTAAGTGGTAGCGAAATCCGATAGAATGCCTCAAACCTAATTTTGTTTATGACTGGAATGGACTTCATTTCACCGCCAAATCACACAGACTTGTGAAATCTGCACCACGAGTATATTAGGATTCGGTGGAGTGGCAAGGCCATCAAATCACTTCATCTCCAAGTTATCTTTCAAAGAACCATTAGTGTCGGAACGCCATGTATGCATAAATTACATATTAAGGTGGTTATTCATTAAAATAGAGAATAATGTTATGTAACAAATAGTTTAGAAATATTTCACACACATTAAAACTGTAAAACTATACAGATAATTTGCAGAATAAATATCCTGAATAATTTTTTCCCATCGAGTTCAGATGCCAACACACTGTCAGAAGAAAATAATAGGAAGATAATCGAATGACTGATACTACATTGAGTATATCCACAGTTTTTCAAATGGAATATTAATTTTTAAAAGCAGTAAAAAAATAAAATACTTTTGGTTGGATTCAAGGTTTACTTTTCCTTTAAAATATTAATCTTCGGATGGTAATTCGAAAGGTAATTCAACTCTAGGTCAATAATTTATAACAGCTTGTGCAAAACATATAACTCCCCAGAAATAAAAAAGAATGTGTAACACATTCCTCATAATAATAATAATTATTATTATTAGGCTTCATTTTGGGGCGATTTTGAGACTATTGCAGTCCCTTCTTTTATCTAAACCTTCATCAAATACATTAAATGGAAATGTAATTAAATTTGAGCACTAAATAATAGAAAAAAGAACTAGAAAATGACAATCGACTGACAATGATTATGGACGAGTTCAAAGAGTGTAGAATGATATACATAATTGTGGGAAAGCGTAAGCCTTTTACACTAGACGAAAAAAAACCCACTGCAGGGAAACACCCACTGCATGAAATGGGAGAGGCAAAAACCTGCGAAAACCTTCAGATAGACAATACTAATGCTCTAATTTACTATATTTTAAAATAAAATAAAGCAACCCCTGAAAAATAAGAAAATACAAAAAAGAAGAGCACATATAAATGTGGAAAACAATTCATTAGAATAAAATTACAGATAATAATACAGGATTAAGAAATATGAAAAAAATAAAATTAAAATATTACTACAATAAGATTTAATGACAATTTTGAAACAATTATGGCATATCACATGATGTTAGAACGTGAACTGCATTGGAGGGGAAGAGTTGGGCGATTAATGAGCTAGACATGGAAAATGGCAAATTTAAAATCAACAAATAAATTTCAGCTTTCTTCCTGAAGGTGGAATGAACGACTAGTTCAAAAAGTAGCATAGGCGTAGCCAGGGGAGGCCGGCCGTCCCCTCATTAATGTTTAGCCAGCGAATATATTCATTTTTTCACATGGGATATGCTCATAAGCGAGTAATATCGAGGAAACAGTAGCGGAGGATTAAAATTCAGAAAAAAATAATATCAGTCGGGTTTCGACGAATTAAAAAAGTCCACATTCCTGAAACTCCCTTCGCTTCCATCCAATTAATCAGTTTTGGACACGCCCACGTAGGGTGTTTAAAAAGTTATGCCGTTATGCCTTAAATGGAAGAGAGGAGGAGGAAGAGGAAATGAATGGTAAGGGAGAGGCGCTTGAAGAAAAAAATGTATGGCATAAGAAATGAGAAAAGTTTATTCCAAGAGAAAGGTCTTACGACAGTATTTAAGTTTTGTTATTTAAATATAAGTCATATTTTTTATATCTTTGCATGTTTTTATGCATCAACCGACGTAAGATCGAATTCTTAAAATTGTTGATTTCTTCGTATGATTCTCTTACGTTTCCCTTTTTGTCAATCTACCATTCAGAATTTGTGGGCAGAAGTATGTATGTGGGGAGCATGCATGGAGTACGATTTTGTAACCAGGACTGATTCATACTTAAAGAACCATAATCTGTTCTCACATGGTGAAGGGGAAGTCAAGAACGACTACTACTGTGTGCTATGAAACCTTTTCGTCATTCCACTAATTTATTTAATATTCATTTAAATTCCATCCAACACAACCATAAGTAGGCAGATATTTTTACAGTCATTAAGCCATTATTTGGAAGAGGAAGGCTCACTTAGACGCGACTTGAGCGAAAGATCTTTGGGATAGCAGTTAAGGGCGTTACCCAGATGGCGATTGGCTAAATGAATCATCATTTATTTTTCGAAGGAGCCTCATGGAACATCAAATGAGTGTCTACATGAAAGTCTGTCTAAGGTAGAGAGAGGGCCCCTGGTGCGAAAGCCTAAAGGAATAACTGCACGAGGAAAACCACATGCTAAAAATCTGGGAGAATAAAAAGGGACAATGTCACATGGTAAAAAAAATACCAGAGGGAATGGAGTTGCAACAGAAAGTCAGGATGGCAAACAAATGATGGCCATGGCGAGGAGCTTTCTAGTTCTGGATAGTTTTCTCCTCTACCCTTCTCCCGTTTTCCTTGCGCTCGCTCCATTGGCAAGGACGCGTAGGAACTTGGAGGGCACGGAATTCCATACACACCGAAATTGTTGCCCACACGATCAAAACGCGACGAGATGCCACGGTCTTACCTTCAATTGAGTCAGACGAGTGGATTGTGCAAGGGTGGATAACATACCTCACGGAGAATTCCGTTTCCCTCATCGTTACTAGCGATGGAGATTCGAGTTTACCCAGGATTCGATATTTTATTCCGTGCTCCCTTTCCGTATGTCTATACTGCCGCCCCTTCCCTCCGCACCGGAGTCCAATACCCCCCTACGCCCTCACCCCCACCCTCCCGCCCATGACAAAAACCCGCTTCGCCTCATTCCCCGCCAAGAGTCCCTCTAGGGTGGCAGAGCGGGGCTGCGACTATTACTCCACGTGTACACTAGGATTCTCCGGTAATTCCTCCCGAAGCCTACACGTTAATACCTGCCAACCGCCGTTGAGGCGCCAAGCACCCTTCCCTCTCCAGCCCTCACAGCTCCGTTTAAATTAAGCGCCATAAATTCGAGGAACAAGCAATCCTGGCGCGAAATTTCCCCGCGTGCTCACGCGGTCGTCTCGAGGACGCGCTTTAAAACCCTCCCCGCCCACCTATCTTACCGCCCCCACCATCCACCCTCCCTCCCTCACCCTTGCAAACCCCATTGACGCACTGGCGAAGTTGCGCCGTTTTTAATTACCACGCCCCACCTATGTATTTTTTTCATGGTAGTCGTGCTAAGTTTTTCGGGAAGGCAATTTTGCTTCTCTTCCTAATAAGGTTTACGTCGAGAAAAGTTTGTGTGCAGAGCTGTGGGTGGGGGCGTGCGATTGAGTGGGGGATGATATTTCCCCGAGCCAGCTCGATAAAAATGCGCCACGTTGTTTCCCCTTTCTTTCGTGATAACAGTAGTGCACGGGAGGTGTGCTTGGAGTTTTGTGCAAGTTTGCTATTGCGAAATATTAATAACTTAAGGCATGCAGACGGTATGAAACGTGTACACCCATATCAATTGTTGGCGTGGCATCTACTATCTTAGTATTTCCTTCTGCGCCTACTCGCCAATATACCAACGAAAAACTCATGCATCGAGTCGATTCTAATTTAATAAAAGAGAATATTATTATTATATTTCATTTGCTCACCTTTTCGAGCCATTAACTGGAAAAGGCTTCTCCATAAAATATCTATAAAATCAGTGATAAATTATAATCATCTTAGATTCTGCTCAAACAATCTTTCACTCATGATAGTTTTGCATTGGCAGTGTTGCAATATTGACATTTCAATGTATCTGTTAATAATTAGGTCGTAGATGAACGCACATGTTGCTGAATTTTATAAATATAGGGCTGATAATATTATTCACATTTATTGCATGTTCTTATGAATAACAAATCGTCACCAATGGAATTTCGTGGAGAAAAAGGAGATTCGCTCATATCTATCGACAAATACCGGAGATATCGAACTTATTCTGTCTGTTTCTTGGTTAGACCAACGACTTCACGAAAACCGCATTTCCAGACGCAAATCCATTTGGGCCCCCAATTAGCATCAAACAAGGGTGCACTTTACTTCGCCCGTCGGGAGAATGTGGATTCTTATATATGGTCAAGGGGAATTGGCACAAACGCATCCCTCGAAATCAATCAAAGTCGTGGCAAGTATGAAAAACGACCCTTGGTGGAAAATCCATTCCCTTTTAATTTTCATCTGTGGATTTCTCATCCGTGGAAATTCTTATCAGATGGAATCTCTTGCATGAATTGGAAGGTTGCCTCCTTAGCAAGGATGTTGAAAATGTATTATAAGGCTTATCGTACTGCATACCGAGATACCATGTAAGTAAAATGAGAGAGATTAAGTGTAGAATATAACGAACGATAAGGAATAAGAATTACGCTGTCCGAATGCACTAGAAGGGGGAAAATATTTTGGGTTCGAAGTAGTCTGGTGTGTGATTACCCTCTGCCAAACACCCTCGTTGGTGGCTCGCAGGGTACCATATAATGTAGACATTATTCGGCGTCCGCAATGGGTGCTAATTTCTTCGCGAATACCTCTCGGCTTCTGTCTTGGGGCGCTTTCTTCGCGGGGAAGGGAGGGGTGTCGTCGCATTCCGGGTCAGAGCGGCGCCAGCTGCCGCGTCCTGGGCGTTAATGCCGGAGCATTCAAAAGTAGCGGCGGTGCTGTTTGGGAAACGCTCGCGCGAAATCTGGCATTTACTCAACTCCCAAGTCTCGTCCGATTCCGCAGAGTGTGGGATAGCGCAGCATGACTCTTGATTGCCGCGGAGAGCGGAAGCGCCGCATTCCTGCCCCGTCTCCCTCCCACCTATCAAGAACGGAGCACTTAAAACTTCCCAGTCCAGCTGTACCCCCCCCCTCCTCCCCACCATTCGGAGATGTTTGTCAATTCTTGTTTCTCATCTCGCTGCAGGGTAAATGGTCATGCAAATACGTTTCTCACCACTTCTGATCTCAATTCGGTCCAAGTTAATCAATTTATTTCAACCGAATTACATCTCAGGCGAAAAACTTTGCGAATTAATCTTACACAGTTATTACTTGTAATTATTAATCCATTCATCTATCGTACCAGTAAAATTGAGAAAACCAAGAAAGAGCATAAACTGTACTTATTTCATGCAGCCAACGACGACAATATTTGCAGTTGTCTATCCATTATCCATCACACCTCTAAGAGAATTATCAAGCTACTTTAATGTGATTTCTTCAAAAATATTTCTTGTGAATCTCGAAAGAAATCTCAAGTAATCCCACTTGAGCGGTCTCGCAAACAAGTTGAGTTTCGAAGCATAGTTGTTCACTCATTCTCAAACTGTAGTTTTTATCACAAGTGATTAGCTGATGAAGTATGGCCGACGGACAAACTTACACACGGTAGGTGGCTTTGCTTCGGTCTAAGAGAAGGCGTTTCAATTGGTACTGAGACGCTAATATTCCAGGCAAAATGGCTTTGACGTCACCCGAGTTTTAAGACACAACTTAAGAAGGAGCAATACTGAGAAAGTAGAATTTAAATCTGCAACATGGGGGATCCATTTAATCTCAGTTGTCGAATGAATCGAGGGATAATACCGGATTTCCCATAATTGGTAGGGTGAGCAGTTTTTATTCTGAACATCTACGGCCAAAACTTTGGGCTACGACGCCGTTAGATCCGCGCGGAGTAAGAAAATACGCAAAATAGAGACGTCGTAAATGAGCTCAACTGAAAATATACTCGGGAATGTTCACTGACATAAAAATATGACTTGAAACCATTTGAAGTGTCTCATCATATTATATCGTATGGAAAATCTAACAGCAGAGAGTTGAATTAAAACAGAAATATCAAATACTCATTAAGATAAATCAATTGTAATAAAAGCTTATAATAACCACAAATATAGTGACTGAAAAATTCCTTATCTATATCCTTCATTTGGCCAAATGATTTTTGGTTACACTTTCGGCAAAATCAATTTGCAATACTAATTCAATCTTCCCATCGAATATCACCAAATTTTCAAGGTATCAGGTACCAACGTATTAGAGGCTCCCGATCTCCGTGCAGTTCCGTCGCTAACACTTAAAAATAATGGCGTTTGTGTGTCATTGCGGAAAAAGCAGCAAGTGTAATACACGGAAGAGGAAGTACAGAATCATGGTGCGTTGGATGTCCAGTGACATTCGCCTGCCACTGAACACGAGGTAATGCTTATGCAAATTATTATCCCAAAAGGGCTGTCCGCGTGCGGGCGCCAGTGTGCCAAATTTATGGTAGCCATAAAACCAGGGCGGCGCCGTATAAAAAAATTTACATAATTTTCCATCTCACGGGAAAGTAAAAACATTTAACAATATATTCCACTTAATGGCGCAAGGGAAGGAGGTTGTAGGTAATTTTGGGAACCACTTTATCTCCGTCTCCTAGGGGAAGATCCGTGCAAGAAAGAAGCAATTGCATCAAAAATCATCTTCTTGCGCCGCGAAAAAAGATTCCACGTAAAGTATATTCGGGATTTCGTGTCCATCCTCCCTCCCCTGCGGTCTAGGGGGGGCGGGGCTGAGGAGGGAGGAGGGTGTGGCTTTAGGCTTTATGGGGAGGGGGGGGATGGCAACCCATGCGGGAATAAAAATATTGCGACCGCAATTCACGGAGCTGAATTTTTTCCACAAATTAAAGAAAGAAGCTGAGGGTCGTTAAATCGCCACAGGCAGTCCGACGAACGAGGAGACAAGAGAACGTTTGAGAAACTTTGCGTGGATTCAATTTCCGAGCAATTACTCCAGCTTTTCAGCGAGCTCGACCTTAGTTTCCTCTCCAAGCGACTGTCTTTGTTTATTATTCATTTTGTTCCAATGGAAAGGAGGGAGGGGAAGAAAGAAGGAACGAAAGAGAGAGTGGAGAGGAGAGGGAGATTGGCCACCTATGCCAAGCGAGTGTGCCTGCGGAAGCAGTTTTCAAATAAAGACGTGCCGCGGGGCGCAAAGTGACAACGGGAGGACCAATCCCTTCTCGGGCCAGTTCGCCACACCCCCGGTGGGCCGGTGGCCCCCGTGGTGGAGGCCCCGGGAGGTGGACGCCATTGCAGATGGGAGGACGATGTGGACGGAGAGAGGGGGAGAGTGACGTCGTCGCAAACTCTTCTTGCGCGCCAATAGCGGGGGTCTGGGGAGGAGGAGGCCGTTCGACTCGCCCTCCGTTCTCATCTGAGGGAACTCTCCATAAACAAGTCTTTCACGTCTTGCCTCTACCCGCCAACCGACTTCTGCCACACGTAAAAACACGTCACCGATTCCCAGCCCTCTTTTACTGCTACGCGCAACCTCATTCTTCTCCCAGAGTTCGCTCGCCCTGAGATATTCATCGACATCGCCATAAATACCCTGCGATCCACCAAAAAGCCGTGAGGCGAAGGGTGAAAGCACCAGTTGGGAAGGATGGGAAATGTTGGATAAGGGAGAGGAAGGGGAATGGGAAAAATTATTGAGTAAAAAATCAATTAAATAACGTGCAAAGCAGTATACTGGATGGAGACACTATTCAAAACAAGGATTTAGTTATCGAACTAATTAGTTACTTGTTATACGAAAAAAGTGAATTAAAATGAACCACAAACATTTACACGACAGGCATCAACCTCCTCAAACAAATCTCCACCATAACAAGACAGGTCACGCAGAATTGAAAATAAAGAAGGGGTAAATCTACGTACTATTACATGGACATGCAGCTAATGGTCTCCGCCCCTTAAGTCACAGGGAGGGAATGTGACACATTGCAGTAGAGAGCGGACGGCGTGAGGCGTCCTTCCTCAGACAGAGAGAGAGACGAGGGATGTAAGGAGGAAAAGCTTGGAAATAATAAAGAATGGTAGGCAATAATAGTAAGATAGCCGAGGAAGAAAAAGGGCGGCCAGGTACATAAAAAGCGATCATTCCTCTTTGAAATCATGAGGTAGGATATGATTTCGGTGGGATCAAGACCAGTGAAGCGTGGCCTGGCAAAAAGGTGACGCGCAAATCTCCAGTGGCCAGCGTTCTGCTTCGTGCACCACTGGACGGATCTTGCCACAAACCTTGTGGAGATACATTACGACGGCGATGGTACGAAATTTTAAATTGCATTTAGCTAAGAGCGCAAATAGTCGCTAAACACGACCAATATGGCTATATGGACTGACTGAAAAATTGGAATCGGTTAGAGGAATATTTTTGATCTAGCTCTTCCATCTCTGCAGGTAAATTTAAAGTTAAAAAAACGCTAACGTATCTACTTACTCACGCGAACTTAGGAAACCATTTAGCCCAAATATGAGGGTAGTCTGAAAGGTTCTCGGATTCACCCCTAGGTATCATTGCTAGCGCAACGAGTTTCCCGCGTAGTAATAGGTAATCCGTTATGAGTAAACGTGTAACATGTCAGTGCTCTGGGAAGGTATCTGTGGTGCGTACGCTTCTCTGTTCTTGTGCCCGTGTAGTGATTTGTGAATATGGAAAAAATTGAGATTTGAACAGTGGTTATATACTTCATAAAGAAAGGTATGAAAGAAAGGGAAATTCATGCAGACTTTCAGAACACTCTGGGGGACTCTGCTCCTTCATGTTTAATTTTTGCCGAATCGACAAAAGGATTTAAGTTGGATCAAGACGACTTAAATGATTATCCGTTCAGTGGTTGGCCAAAATGTGCCACTACCCCAGAAACTATTGCAAAAGTGCGTCAAATGGTAATGGAGGATCGCCAACTGAAAGTACGCGAAATCGCTGAAGCTCTAGGGATAACATCTGAACGGGCATATCACATTTGAACGCTCGAATTGGATATAAGGAAATTATCTGCTAGATGGGTGTCGCGACTCAGGATCACAAACTCATCCGAAGAAATATCCTAAAATCTCCAAGAATGATAACTGTTTGATATTTTGGTATTTTTTGACATTCTCTTTCCAGTTTATCATAAAATTCCTGCTTTTCTTCTTCTTTTTTATCTTCAGTAGGGAAAAGGGCTCATATAAGGCTGATGTTACGGAATTTTCCTTTCAAGGTGATTTTACATAGTCTGTCCCCTAATGGCTCAAAATTCATCAAACTGTTTCTTATCCTTGTATTAATCATGAAAGCAGTTCCATATGATCCAGTTCTATGGCTGGGTCCACTGTATAGTACTGTAAAATTCTTTTTATCAATTATACCATTTCCTACCCATCTCACTTCCTGTAGCGCTTTTATATCTACCCGGTTTCAACAATGTTCTAACATTCCATGTTGCTAATTTCCATGTACTCGTTGTCCTTGTCTGTTTGGTAGTTCGATATCTTAAAAATCCATCCTTATCTATCCAAGGCACATTTAGAGGTTTCGTAGCAAGCGAACTTTTTAAAGGGTAGGATTGCTAGCCCTACGCCTAACCCCCAACTTGGAGGGTCAGGATTTATATTCAGGGTTTACCCCCTTAGAAAGGCTTGTTTCTCTACACATAAAGAGCTCTCTCTACCCTATCATGTGAGGCACACTTAGTCTGGCAGTTCAGTCAAGACCTGTCCGGCAAGGGAGGCCCTACCAGTAGCTACGCTACCGCCGGCATAGCTCTTGACATCCTTACCGCACGCAATCCTCCCCGCCCGGCACTGAAGGTGCCTTCGAAAAGGCGGTGCCTCAGAGGGAGGTCCAACTCACATATTTCCTTTAATATCTGGTAAATTGACACTACTCAGCTTTAAGCCGAAATAGCCTGCTAATAAGGTAACGAAGTACTAGGGATGGTGGACGAGGGGAGTCGTTTGTTGGGAGAAATCCTATGGAGGAAGGAAAGATGGATAAAAGGCGTATTGCGCGGTAGTGGGATTTTGAAGACGGTAATAGAGGGAAGAATGTTAGGCACACGAGGAAACGGCAGGATCAGGATAGGGATGTTGGACGGGATGAAGGGGGGAAAGAATTACACAGAGATGAAGAGGGACCTGATGTAGATGGGTTGCTGGATTGGGTTTTGTTTGGAGTTACAAAATATTTATTTGATAGTTGTGTCCATCCAAAATCCTACCTTAACCAGCAGATTACTAAACAATAATAATAAGGTAACAGTGAGATGTGCATGAAGTGGACTTATTTCCAAATTTTCGAGAAGCGGCGTGTGATTGTCTGCTAATTGATGTCCTTCACAACTGATTCTAATAAATGAAAAGTAATCAATTATTTACTTGTGAACCTTTTGATCGACGATCTGATTGTTACATGTTAAATTTCCCGAGTCTAATCTCACTTCTCCACTAAATGAATCAGTTAATAGGAAACTTAGTTTGGTATCAGGAAGGAGAAATTGCAATCCCTTAATTTCCTTGGATTCATTTTCCGTCTACTATATGTCCTTCATTCTCTCGCTTTAAAAATATGTGCGTTTCTTTCCGAACTCCTCGCCGCCTGTACAGATTAATGTCTCATCTGTAGAGTTCTTTTTCCTTCCTCTCTGCGGGGCATGACCAATTTCTTGTGCGCTACGTGCGGTCACTGGCAATGGATTCCAAATTAGAATGGAGCTATACCTAATGCATTATTATTGTTGTTTTGTCACATTATTCTCTTCAGTTCGCATAGGCATGTGTACCAATTATGATACACTAGGGATCTACGAGTGGTTATTGTAGTTATTCTCGATTTTAAAAGAAATTGAGAGCTGCAGGAAATGAGCAAATAGTCAGCAATGGGGAGATATGTCTAGTGGCACTGCTGTAAGCATTATTTAAACGCGTTGCTCAGTGAAATAAGAAAATGCAGTCTTAAATTATTGCCTTTCTCATAATGAAACCAACTCTTTGTGTCTTAACCCACATTTATAATGCCTTCCCTTTTAATTACCCGATTTCAGCATGCAAGAAATGAAATATTCGTCGTTGAATTATTCGCCACAACTCAATGCGTGCATCCCTTTCTTCTTCTCCACCGCAGCTTTGAAATGCGTCCGTCCCTTACCAGAGCACGGATTCCTGGGATGCTGTCAATTATTAATAGGGATCTTTCGCAGAGTACGTGGTACTCGATAAACATTCCGGAAATAATCAATAATCATCGCATGCAATAGGTTTATATTAAGGTATTATATTAATGTACAAATTAGGGCTATATTAAGGTACATATTATTTTGGTAGCCTACCGTTTACAATAGGTTTGAATGGACAAAACTTTTATATTTCTCAACCTTTTCGAAGACGAAAATCTATCCTGAAATAAGCCCTTCTACAATTACACGTACATTCTTTCTCCCTTCATCAAGTCCAACGTGTCTTTCCTTTTTCTATCCTTTCCTCGAATATCTATGTACCAATCACTATGCATATCTATCACTCCGGTGTCTATTTGGGACACTATAAAATATATAAAGAAAAATATACTGATAATAATAAAAATATTTATAATAAATGTTACATCATATAATATTATTGGTTATGATAGAGCGTAGAACGTTCGGAAGGAAAGGAAAGATGGGCATCTTACCCAGAATGAAGGGAGGAAGGAGGTATATGGAATTGGAGAAGGGTTTTAAGGTAATCTACCGGTTAAGGTAGATTTTTGGATGGACACAACTGTCAAATAAATATTTTCTAACTCCAAACAAAAACCCAATCCGGCAACCTACTCTACATCAGGTACCTCTTCATTTCTGTGTACTTCTTTCTTCCCTTCATCCCGTTCAATATCCCTATCCTGTTCCTCCCCTTTCCTCTTTTGCCTAACATTTTCCCCTCTATTACTACACTACACACATAGTATACTACACTACTACACAATATACACACACAGGGTGTGGCAACATAACTTCCTTTTTTAAAAAGCAAGAACCCTCATAAAAATGAAGTTATATTATGTTGCCGCCCAGTATATATATAAATATAAATAAATAAATAAATATATATATGTGTGTGTGTGTGTGTATGTGTGTACGTGTGTGTGTATATGTTTTCATCAATACATACATGCTTGATTCTTTATGGTCAAAAGAAAAATAAAAACATTAAAGAAAACAAAAACCATTCTCTTCATTAATTGGTGGTCCCAGCCACCTTCATCAGGGTACGAGTAGTCACTGGTAAAACTTCTCTGGCAATATGGACCACGCACACACATATGTACATATTTTTATGTGCATATATATATGCACACAAAAAATATGTAGAATAAAATATATGCATGTGCGTGGCCCATATTGTGAAAGAATGTTTTTCAAGCATTACACTGCATTCCTAGCTGATGATTTGTGAAACCGAAGAAATGAAATGAAAAATGATTCGTGAAAGAGAGAGCAAGAGCAACCCCAGCCGGTGCTCAATGCCCGGGGGTGGAGATGGGGAGGGTCTCGGGGGCCGTAATGTAGCCATCCATCCCCACCCCCGCAGATGGCTCTCCCAATGACTGTGGATTTTTCGCCTCCTCATTAAATCGCTCGCCGGCGCACA
This sequence comes from Hetaerina titia, assembly GCA_037158775.1. Taxonomy (NCBI): domain Eukaryota; kingdom Metazoa; phylum Arthropoda; class Insecta; order Odonata; family Calopterygidae; genus Hetaerina; species Hetaerina titia. The sequence goes on from CM073769.1 coordinate 17,163,876, forward strand.
CACTGCGCCCTCGTGGGGATGTCTCCATTCGAATGGAACGAACGGCCGCTCCCTCATTAGCGCGCGATTTGCGTCGGCCCCCCTTTCTGCTGGGGCCGCCGGGGCACGGAGGGTATCTCCTAACAGGCCGCGGAGGCAACCTGGGCGTATGCTTGGAACTATCCGAGGAACTCTGTTCCTACGTCGAGATCCCAGTTTCTATCCCTTCAGGAAGGAGCGAATCCGTCAGTGGCATCAGTGTGTTGTCAATTCTGATGACATGCGAATGTCCTTTAAGATCAGTTCTCAGTCTTTTGGATGTAAAAATAAACAATTTCAGACTAATTTAAAGTCAGTGATGATTTTTCTGTCTTTCGTGACTTAAACTTGGAACTTAACTGTACTTCATACTCTCCGTCACCTCTACTTATAGCTGCTTCTACCGCTTTCAAACCTTTTGAAAACTATAATTACTATTACTGAGTATGTTTCCTTGCTACTCTGGATATGGCATTCACATTTATATTCATACTTTAATAATATTTTACTTAGTAAACGTTTTTTAGTTCTTCCTTACAAATTCACTAACTTATTTATTGAAAAATGGAACTAATTCCTTTAACTTTCTATTTTATTAAAGATATTTTTCGCCTTTGGTTCTATGAATAATTTCTTAACATAATTGTCATTAAGTGACCGTTCAAGAAATTGAGATGGCGCAGCAATGTGACATGGACTGATCTCTATCCTGTTCACATTAAAGTGTCCAGTCATGAGCCTGACTATTCTTTATCGAGAGTTCGAATCCCTTCGAATGTTATGCTTATCCTGAAATTAAATAACCTAAGTTTAATGATATTATACTAGCTGGACATTTAAGGACGAAGAGATGTAACCTCTTACCATTCCAATATGAGAATTCGATAATAGCTTCAATGGTGGACCTAACTTCACCCTGGGTCACATCTTGATCCTCAGGTCATTGTTCCAACTTAAAATCATCCTCATTTAACAAGGGAAAATCAATAAGAAAATATAAAAGAAACTTCTTCAGAGCGCTAAATGTGATTAAACTAACTTCTCGCCCGCCTCGTCTACTGAAAGAGTAGCATTATTTAAAAGAACACAGAGGAGAATTTGTTTCAAAGAGCGTTTGAACTGATCAGTGGATTAGAGCTTTGGTAATTGCAATGGAATACCTCCGGCCTCGTGATCCTCCTCAAATCAAAGGCGCTCTTTCTCTGAATATTTAATTCCCTATTCTCAGGGCGAAAGTCAGGCAGATGTAACTAGCAAGGACGGTTTTAAGGGTATTAGAGATAATTAGTTGGAATTAAGAGAAGAAGGATTCCAAAGGTTTCCCACGATCCAACGGAAGCCCATGAAATGCGCTTGGTTGCTGCTGTGTAATTGACTGAGTTCTTACATGTTATTTTTGTTGCTGAGATAAGTTAAATGTAAAAAGAAATGTACACAATGTTCTTAAGATTTAATTGAATAAAACGGGTAAACACGTTGATGACACGCAAGATAAAATAAATTTCAAGCCCTTACCTAAATGCAATTGCTTAAATACCGAATTTTACTGAGCTGAACACCTCTCAAGTAATTGCTTCCCAACGAGAATGTTTATATCGGTTATAAAGGTTCATTGGAATACGCTATGAGCATTTAAAGAAGTTTTGAATATTCATAAGCAAGGAAAATTCTCTTCTTGCGACTGAGATTTTATCGTAGCAAGCAGATAATCGGTATTAACGGTGATAAAACTGCACGGAACCTTCTCGCGAAACGCCCTCGTTTCAAGAGACTTATTTTTCATCCCATTTAATTAACGTATTTTGTGTGAGGGCATCTTCTAAAAACGAGGTACTATTCTACTAAATTTGATCATACTTCTTAGATTTAATCACATACATTACATCACATACCTCTTCGGTCTGCGGAATCTCATGACAAGTAAAATGCTTTAGGGTTGAAATTATGAGTTTGTCTATATGTGTGCATATATATGTGTATATATATATATATATAAATGTATATATCGATGATGTAGAAACACTCATGAGAGAAATACAACACTTGGACCGCACAATATAACACAAAATCCAGAAGAAGACCTCAGAGAACACCGAAAGCTCAAACAATCTAAAATGTGACAATCCTTTTACGTGTTATCTATTTTATTTTGTGTTTTAATGTGCGTCCAAATGTTATATATATATACATAAACGATACATACACATCCATATACATGATAACTGCTTTTCTGTTGCGATGATTGAAATCCTCCGCGGATCGGCAAGCAGCAGAGAAGTGAGATCCCCTCTCGCCCCCCTTTACTATTCACTCTTCGTTCCTTTCCTCTTCCTCCTCGTTCACCTATTCTCTCCTCTCTTCCCCGTCCTTAATATTCGTGAGTGATCTTTCTTTGTTTAACTGTGTTTATTTAAGTTTTGAATAAAAGTTAATATTATGCGTAAACATACGAGTATAAAGACTTTGATAAAAAAGATTTTTACCCAGAAACACAGAAGATTTGACGTTTCGACGGTACGGCATTCATCTTCAGATTCTGTGTTTCTGTGTACCATTGTTTTAATCAAAGTTTATAAAAATATATATATGTATATGTGTGTGTGCATCATCGTTGAAAAAGGTTCTTTTGCCCGTGTGTGTGCGTGCATTCGCATAAGCTGAGCCAGGGCAATTCACAGATCATCCTTGCTCAAATCAGGATTGAATCGCTGGTATGGTCGGTATAAATTGCAATATATTCTCGTCAGATCCCTAATCACAAGACGGATTTCGAAGAATTAGAGTCTATTAGGTTTTCTGTGACTAGGACAAATCATCTTCCGATTGAGATCTGGCTGTGCTCACCAATTACACAACAGTGTCACTCTCCTCTTCTAACTGTACAGACGAAATTTGTGCGTCTATTTTTTGCTAATAATTATTTTATCTCCCCAATTCACTCAAACCTTTGTATCTTGCAGATGTCTTCAGAACTATTTATATCATGCAGTTTATTGGAATCGGTCTTGGTAATCTATCAACACCCTGAAACCATACGATAAGATTGATGTGACTTTTACACCTCTGCGAAGTATTTACGGCCCTAAGAAGTTCGTGCAGGTGTCTCTGGCTCGATAGCTCGCATTCACACCTAGGCTCCCGAAATGTGTCCCCCCCTTTCTCTCTCTTCTCAATGCCCTCCGTAAATATGGCACCTCAAAAATGAGAATCCAAAAATAAACCTTCAGGGAAAAGTGGCCGAAAATCCTGGAAAATGTACCACAAATGAAGAAAGGAATGCTCAAGGCGAAAGTGAACACGCGCAGTATTAACACAACATATATACGTACTGCATTTTCTAGGGCATTTGTCCTGTCGGTCAGATGATACCAGACCGGGGTATGGAGAGAGGGGAGCGCGGGTCGCAATTGCAGTGGGGCGTAGGAATTATGCTAATATACGTACTTCGAGCTCTAAGGTTTCTGAATGCCAGTCGCGGGAACGTTCCCGCTTAACGGAGTGGGGTAATGGTTGAGGAGGGGTCACAGCGTCCAGCGCCTTCTGACCCCTGGCAGGGTCCCTCATGGCGAGGGAGATTCTAATATCTAGGGAGATCACACTGTTTGTTTGGAGGGGTCGCTTGAAGACGGGTAGCGCTGGCCTTAAGGATTCGAAACGGATTTGAATAAAATGTTCTGATGCATACGAGTAATTTGAGCCCTTAGCAGATTTGGAATATCAATATCAGGAAATTAATCAGTCACCTTCGATAAAACCTTGTCAGACAAATAGGGCATAAATCGGCTAACAACTTCTCGATAAAGGTTCTGATTCCTCCTCAGGGGAAACGGCTACCCCTAGATCGCTGTGTGCAAATTGTGAAAGCCATGATGCATTGTTAATCGTTTACTGAAGCACTGACTGACTTTTTGTGAAGCTAAACACTCGACTTCGGTGCGGCTCGCAGATTCGAACTTTCGATTCATCCTGTCTCGCCAAGATCGAATGGTTACCAGAGAAACCCAAATCAAATTAAAATGGCAAATTAACAATTTTGTACACGCTTAAAATAAAAAGGTCGCATACGTAGTTTAAATAAATCCACATTTCAATTTCATGCACGAAATTAAAATACGAGGCGTATTCTTAAAGTAAGTACCGTTTGCTTATATTTAAATATTGGCGCTTCAGAACACAGTTTTGCTCCTGCAGCGCCATCTACTGATTCATTGAGAAGCTATAGCAGCATTTGTTTTGTTTCAGAAGTCGTTTGCTTGTCCGTGCATGCAAACAACAATGTCCGCGACAATCGTTGATCCCGCCAGCTGTAAAGTGCGTTCTGTCATACGATTTTTGTATGCAAAAGGATTGTCGGCTGCTGAAATTCATCGGGAATCATGCCTAGTTTATAAACCTACAGTTATGAGTGAAGGAAAGGTTAGACAATGGTGTTGTGATTTTAAAAATGGACGAACAAATGTCCATGACGAAGAGCGAAGTGGTAGGCCCAGTATTCTGACCGATGAAATTGTTTCGCAAGTGGAACAAAAACTGCGATGTGATCGTCGATTGACAATTAATGGCCTGGCTGAACAATTCCCTCAACTTGGACGCACTACTGTCTACAATATTGTTACGGAAAACCTCGGATACCACACATTGCGTGCAAGGTGGGTACCGAAAATGCTCACCGACCACCACAAAGAGCAAAGAATGTCCAGTGGACGAGAGTTTTTGGGTCGTTGGGAACTCTTTAAACCACCCACCGTACAGTCCTGACCTTACACCCAGCGACTACTTCCTCTTCTTGCACTTGAAACAGTGGTTCGGTGGACAACGTTTCGAAACCGAAAGGAACTCAAGAATGGCGTTGTCGATTGGTTCAACCCTCAGGCGGCGAGTTTCTATGCAGAGGGGTTAAAGAAGCTGGTGCAGCGGTACGAAAAATGCTTAGAAGTGAACGGCGATTTTGTAGATAAGTGAAGTAGGTTTGTAGCTAACTAAAAGTGCCAATAAAATGTGTTTCATATGAGTATATTTTTTCCTGTGACCAAACGGGCCTTACTTTATGAACACGCCTCGTACATTTCAAGGCGTAATCAAATCATAGAAAATAGTATACGAGTAATAAAACTCCCCATTTCTTGGGATATAATAAGTAGTAGTCGATTTTCATAAGTGTCTATTATTAATCGTAATGTTAAGCATTATGGAAACGCACCTTGCAAGGGGTTAGAATGTATCGCACTCTACCCTTATTACACTCGCCGGAGTGGAGAAGGGTGCGATGGTCCCTCCCCATTCCTGCGTGTGGTTGTGGGGGGAGGGAGAGGGGTCGACGAAGGATAAGCATGTGTGAGAGTACTCTCTATTCGAATGGATGGGGATGAATTTTCCCACAAACCATGAATTACGTTAAACGAAAAATCAAAAGATAAAACATTCAATGTTTCCTCGACCATAAAATATATTCATACAAATACGTCATACATTATTATTGCGAGGCAGAAAGCCAGAGGTATCAAATCTAGTACTCAATCACGAAAGAATTATATGCTCAATTTCAAACATTTATACACTTCTCCTTGTATTTATATCTCGTATTTCTCAACGTTTCTGGTAGTTGTAGGCGATTGAGGCGGAGAATTTGACAATTTACGAGAGGGAATGAGAAAGGAATTTCAACACAATGTGATTTGAAGTGAAGGCATCGATAAAGATTCCGTTTGTCGCGTTTCGCAGCAATATCAATAAAAGCATTAACTTGTTTGAAATGTTTTCATTCAAGTAATTTCTTGCTTCACTCTAAATCATTTTTAATAAAAAAGTGTCGCTTGTCAAAGTTAACTTTTTCGATCAGTTCTTAGGCATGAGTTGTGAGTGAGAAGGGAGAATGAGAGCGGGCGTGAGGTGTCAGGGAGGTGGAGGGGGGGAGGGCAGGAGAAGGAGGAGGGAAGGAGAAGGGGGAGGTGAGGTGGGGAAGGAGAGGAATGCAGCGGCAACGCTCTCTGGCATGGGCATGCCAATGGCGGATATGGACAATGGATGAAATGTCAAGCATTCGGAGGGTACGGTGAGACGTGTGGAGGGCGTCCGTCCCGCCCTCATGCTCCCTCCCCATGGAGGGCCATTGGGGCCCGGGGGAGAGTGGGATCGGACGGACGGGGAGAGAGCCGGCGTGGAAATGCGACGTTGAGAGCGTCCGGCGAGGGAGAGAAATGCAAGGGTTTTCGTGATGGGACTGGACAGCAAATTTTACGTAAAGTGTCACACCAGCAAGTTGAATGTCCAGGCTATCCCGCTGATACTAAATACTCCGTTGCGATGTTTTCTATTATTTTTCGGATTCTATGAACAGAAGAAACCATCTATGTTTTTTTTCTTCTGTTTTCAGTAATTTAGTCTTTCCGCTGCAATATAGCCTCTAGCACCGTGAGATACATATATGTATATCTACACGTATATCTTACGTTTATAATAAATAAATAAATATATATATATATATATATATATATATATGTATATGCATTATATATACGAAAATTTTGTCAATATATTACAGTAAAAATACGTAAAAAGATTGAACAAAACACATACACAACTCACATTGATATTTCACTCCATACACGATACACTTCCATGTCAATCAGTGACTCCTTGTACCCTGATAAAAATGGCTAGCACCACCGAAATATCTAAGTGAATTGTGGTTTTGTTATATATATATATGTATATATAATATATATGTTCTATAATATGCATACATAATATGTATTACATACTTCATATACAAAATATTCACACACACACAAGGATATATTATTACTTTATATATATAAATTAGTTGAAATTAATTTTTAACGCCTAAAAAATTTTGTTTTCTTTTATGTTTCAGTAATTTTTAAAGATTTATAAAGGAAATATTTGTTTAGTATATGAAGAGCGGTCATCAAATCTTTTAGATAATGAAGGTGTGAGAATCGCGGGTGATTTTGACATGGGAATCACTTTGGGCCTTCTTCATAGCTGAAATGATTCTTCTTTTACCGTGTGCATACGATCCTTACTTTAAAAAAACAATTTACCGTTCACTGCCCTGGTGCAAGCGGGCGCGGGACCCTAGCATCAACCGGAGGTGACGCAAACATCTGACAATGCGAGCGCCAAGGTGACCTCCTTTGCCCTCCGCGTCCACCCGAATGCAAGACGCCATGGCGGGGTTGGGGTGGCCCAGGATGTCGCCGGGCGGTGTTCGAGCAGGAAAAGGGGACCGATTGATTCCTTCCACTCTCCAAGGGGTCAGGCGGCGACTGCCACCCCTGTCTCTGTCCTCGTTGTCGCCTTCCCCCGTCCGCTGCGGCTCTCTCGTCCCTTTCCCATCCAATCACCCTCGAACCACGGTAGTTCATCTGGCGTTTGACCTAGCTTTTTAAATTATCCTTGCCCCCAGCTTTTTCAATTAAATGGGCAAGAAGCTGGCGTGTTCAAGGCGTGTACTCCAGCATGCTCCGCAAAAATCATTTCCTCGAACTCGTTCATCTAGCTGACGGGTGAAACCTAATTGCAAGCGGTGAATTGCACTTGCTGTAATGGAGAGTAGAAAGAGGGTGCCTCGACCGTCGCTGGCGTCTTACGGCGAGGGATCATCTCCTATGCTCTTCCTTTTTCACGTTTCAAGTTCTTTTCTTTAATACTTAGGCCATCACATACTACCTCATTGGAAGTAACAGATGAACTTTGAAATTCATCTAACAATACGTGTACCTACCTGAAAGCTATTAGACTTCTTCATATGAAATAAGGATTTCTCATCCTATAATGCAATTTATCTAGATTCAGTACATAATATTTAGTTTAACTTTCGTCTCTCCATCTGAAATTAATATTGGCATGTACTCGTAAGTATACTTGTCACATGGTATTCTTATTTTTTTGTTTAATATGGAACATATGGAGAAACTACTGTGAAAGGTAGAAGCACTTTCATCAGCCAATTATATTTTATATTAGGGGCAAATATGAGTTGGGATGCTTCTATCAGTTGGCCATAAACATTTAATTAGGATTTCTCATACATATGCTGGTTTTTAGCTATTAAACACTGCGACTATAACGTTAAAATACCTTCTCTCTGAGTGAAAGTTCTTTTTGAGTTTTTCTTAAATACCTGAATATTATCATCCAAAGACGTAGACATTTTGAAGCGAAAACGCTTTGAATTTTCAGGATAAATATCTAGTGAGTGATTGCATTTTACCAATTATTGTCCACGGTCGTGAAATGGGGGTTATGACTACATGTAAATATTGCTTGTTCAATGTACATTTACCTTCTTTTACCTGAAATTTATGAGATGATTCCTATACTACTAATTCTAAATCAGTCTTATTAAAAATTTCCGAGGCTAAATACATAATTTGAAATTTCGATTACCTATGTAAAAACTTGTGCGAAAAGGGTATCATTGAGCAACAGTGTTACATCCTAAATATTAAACGCATTCCCATTCATATTCACTGGAGAGCTATGGTCCTCTTCTGAACATTCCTTCCTCCCGTGAGTTTTCAACATTTTAACAGTTTCATTCCATTGGCGCCCTTCTAATTCGCTTCAATTTACTTTACCTCATTGTGCGAGATATTTACGAAGATTATCAGGCGTTTACTCCTCTTAAAATTGTCACTAAAAATTACCAATAAGGGTTGCAGACTATTGATTTTTATCACTAGTATTGGGAAATGATGAATTATAGTCACAATTTGTAGACAAGATTCATCTCCTACTCACCAAATAAAAACGATCATTAAATATTCGCCGAGAACTATGAATTCAGCAAGTTGCAGCCATCAAGGGGCACCTTATATACACTTGGAGCCAGAGTATGCGTATACTAAATGTGAATACTTTGGTGATAAATGGAAGGCATTTTTAAATTAATCTGGGTGAAAATTGAAAACACCTACATTTTAGCAAAAACTGAAAGAGTATTGGTGAACTCTTAAAAAGTAAACCTGCCGGAAAATTCATTTCATATTTTCTTTTGCTGCGATCTGAAATTTCTTGGTTAGTGGCTTTCGTCTTGCCTCGACTCCATGCTCTTGCCTCCAACATACCTTTCACTCTACACACTCGTGTGTGAGGGTATGAAACACATCTTGAGGAAACTCACTCAATCACTGTGTGTCAGCGGTGAATGCATAAATAAGCGTCAAAAATGGATTCCGCCGTGTACGAAAAACAAAAACGTACTTCCTTTTTCCTTAAGTAAAATGAGTTCATTTTTTACTACCTTAAGAGTAGGATAGCTTTGTCTTGGGTCCGTGGGCAGATAATTCGGTTGATCGCTACAAATTTCGCCTTGAAATAGAGGTTGCACCGTTAGAGACCCTTATGTAAGAAGTGCGTGATTCTTCGTATTTTCTCCTCGTCTTCCCGTGAAACCACACTCGGGATAACTGGCCCCACTGCACTCATGTGTAACTTCCGCTCGCCTTATAGGGTTTATTACATATGAGTGTTTGAAAAACACACTGAATGGGCAAAAGATTAGAGGTTCCGTCTGAAGAGAGCTGCGTAGATCGGGTGTCGGTCACTGCCTACCCATAAGGACCCCAAGGAGGGCTCTGAACGCCAATAAACAATGAGCCACGAGGGTTTTTCAAACAACAGATGTTTCAGCTTACATCAAAGGCAGAGATTAATGAACCAATCTCGTGCTCAGAGGCATGGTCCCCTGTTGTTCTGGTACTTCTTCTGGTTAACGCGGAGCTTTAATTCCAGACGTGATGCCAAACATACCAAATCGGTCGTGGGAGCATTCTGGTGATCGCGGGGTGCAGATATAAGGACTTCGCATAAGCCGGATGGAGTAAAGAGATCGAAATTGCATGTGCAACGGAGTCAATCGCACAGAGTGAGGGGGATGAGGAGGAGTGGGGGCCGGGCAGGGTCAACGCCGCCACAGGAGGGAGGATAAACAGCGGAGAGAGAGAAGGACGAAGATTGAATTGCCCTCGGAAAAGAGCTGACGAGATGTTTTGAGGGATGCCTCCGATTTTTTCCCCTCGCGCCACTTATCCTTATGAGTGAGAGGTTAAATATGTCATACGTGTCGTTTGCCGGCGGTGGCCTCTCCGAGTGTTTTGGGTTTTGCGCGTTAAGTCTGGGGCAACGAAACAGGAAAGGGGTGACAGTTGACTGACGACGGCAGACAAGGGCGATGAAGTCCGGAGCTTAACTAAGTGTTGACTGGCATCCGAGTGGATGATGGCACATAACGAAGAACTAAGGGGTGGTGCTTCATTCTCTTTCGTATATTTTCCTCACTTGGAAAGCCACTAACCATTGATCGGCTCCATCCTTCGCTTACCCATGGCGTTAGAAAGGCGATGACGTAGAAGTTGTGTTCCGAAAGTAATGCAATTGAATTTCCCGCGCCGCTCCTATTGGTCGAAGTGGGATCGGTATAATACAGAGGAGATTTGCCATTATCAACACTTTTTTGCTCTTGGTTCTAAATCCCTCAGATATGGATTTTTGGTAATCAATGCATTGAATAGTGTAAAGTGTTAAATATATACAGAATACAATATTGTATTTATCAATATCCCCCTAATATATATATATATATATATATATATATATATATATATATATATATATATATATATATATATATATATCCCTTTAATTCAAGACGTGATGCCAAACATGCCAAATCGGTCGTGGGAGCATTCTGGTGATCGCGGGGTGCAATTATAAGGACTTAGCATAATTTCACCTTCTTCACCCTTCTCCATTCCTCCTTCCGTGACCACGTTTCCGCGCCGTACATATAGCTACGCTCCATATCAGAGTTTTTACGAGTCTTTTCGTAAATTCTCTACTCAACGTCCCCGGCATCAACTCCCTCCTCCTTGAGAAAGCGTCCTTGCCTAGCGCAATTCTTCTCCTTACGTCCCTACCACTTTGACCGTATTGGTCCAAAACACTTCCAGATATGTAAACTGCTCTACCTGCTCTATCTTTCCCCTTCTATTTTAATATTTAGCTTAGCCTTTTTCTTTCTGGAAAATCGCATAACCTTTGTTTTATTAATATTGTTTCTCATCCCATATTTATCGCACTGAACCTCCAATTCACTCAGCAATGCTTGCAACCCCTTGTCTGACTGAGCAACTAATGCTTGGTCATCAGCAAACCTAACCGATTTTATGAATTCCCCTCCGACTTTCATTCCTACCTCCAGTTCTTCCCATGCCTATTTAATCATTTCCTCCACATATACGTTGAACAGCACCGGTGACAATGTGCAACCCTGCCTTACACCTCTTCCTAACACTGCCCATCCGGACTCTCCGTTCCCCACTCGCACCTGAGCAGTCTGAGACATGTACAGGTTGCGGATCAGTCTCCTGTCCCTCCAATCCATTCCTATTTTCTGCACTACACGCATTAATTTTTCCCAATTCACTCTATCAAACGCTTTTTCGAAATCTACAAAACAGGCAAAAACGTCCTGGTTGTATTCTATATTCCTCTCAATTAGTGATCTCATTACTGCAATGGCATCACGCGTACCTCTTCCCTTCCTAAACCCAAACTGATCATCCCCTAAGTAATCATTTTCCTTACTCTCTATCCTTTTGTTGATGATCCTGAGAATAACTTTAGCTGCGTGGGATATCAAACTTTTTGTTCAGTAATCCTCACATGATATAGCCTTTGTCTTTTTTGGAATAGGAACTAACACCGATCTCACAAAATCTTCCGGCCAGATTCCTTCTTCATAGATACTACGAATCAGTCCATGAAGGGCCTTCTTCCCGCATTTTTCTAAACATTTCAACAGTTCTACTGGGATGTTGTCCACCCCCACGGCCTTTTTTGCTTTCATCTCCTTTAAGGCCCTTTCTATTTCATCGTCGGGTATTCCTGGACCTAAGCTATCTTCTTCTACGTCGTGTTCCTTTTCTATGTCTAACCTTGTCGGCCTAAGTTAGCACACAGTGTTTCTATATATTCCTTCCATCTCTCTTGGATTTTTCCTGGTTCAACTATTATCTTACCCCACTTATCTTTAACTGTTAGCACAGATCTTTCCTTCTTACTTCCCGATGATAACTTAACCTTGCTGTATAGAGCACCAATTCCACCCTTCTTCTGTAAACTTTCCATTTCCTGGCATTGCGTTTTCCATCATTCTTCTTTTGCTTTATTTGTGGCCCTTCTCAATTTATTGTTTAACTCTTTGTACTTCATTTTGCCTAACTCTGTGTTTACATTCTTCCATCTTATTCTCTCATCCATCTTTGCAATCATTTCATTCGTGACCCCGTGATCATCTCTCCCTCCGCTGTTTGTCCTCCCTCTTGTGGCGGCGTTGACCCTGCCCGGCCCCTACTCCTCCTCATCCCCCTTTACTCTGTGCGATTGACTCCGTTGCACATGCAATTTCGATCTCTTTACTCCATGCTTATGCGAAGTCCTTATATCTGCACCCCGCGATCACCAGAATGCTCCCACGACCGATTTGGCATGTTTGGCATCACGTCTTGAATTAAAGGGATATATATATATAAAACCATAAACACAGTAATCAACCCGAAGGTCGGTTTAGTAGGTGATGGTAGAGCTCACCCATGTACCAAGCCCTATACGGCGTGTGAATATTCACACATCAGGGTAGGGGGGCCAGTTCCTTTCCCTGTGCCGGTTATGGTTTCCCAGGAAGATCTGGTACCCGAAAAATCAACTAGCTTGGGTGGAGCTGCAGGTGCCCAAAGTGCCTTGCCCGGGAATCGAACCCGGGACCCTCCGGTCAGCAGTCCAACGCTCTACCCGCTAGACCACCGCGACCCGCGTATATATATATATATATATATATATATATATATATATATATATATATATATATATATATATATATATATATATTTTAGGGGGGTATTGATAAATACAATATTGTATTCTGTATATAGTATATTTAACACTTTACACTATTCAATGCATTGATTACCAAAAATCCATATCTGAGGGATTTAGAACCAAGAGCGAAAAAGTGTTGATAATGGCAAATCTCCTCTGTATTATACCCTCACACAGAAATAGATATAAGGAAAGGGGATAGGGAAACACATAAAAGACAAACATAGGAAAGGTGGGGAAGGCGAATTTGAGCAGATCACAAATGTAAAAAAATTTCCTTACCCGAGATATCCCGGTTATATTTGTTCACCGCATGGCGAGTTTTCGTGTTTGAATGGATATGTGTATATATACATAACCGGAGTAAGAGTGGTAAAATTCTTGCTAATTATTGAAATGGTAGTTGTAAGGAGAGGTGATCTATAGATGAGATCATTAGCGCAATTAGGGATAGGCAGCTAATTTTCTGGAGTTAGGATTTTCAGGGAATTAGGAGAGGGTGGAGAGGAAACTCGGCTTCAACTGTTTATAATGCGCCAGTGGGTCAAGAGTTTAACGTGCCATCTCACGGATTTGAAGTTCTCTCCAGATGATGCTCAAGTAGAATCAAGGAGACCTCTGAAAATTTCTATCACCGGTGGGATTTGAACCCGGGTCTTGTGGGCAGGCAGTCAATATTTAAGCAATCGCAACAATATGATCCCTTTTAGAATATAAAATGATGCTACGCGTAAATAGAGCAAAGTTCATTAGCCATTTGTTACAGAAAAGAGCGAAACAGCCCTCTCGTTACATCGTGCCACCCCATTCAGTCTCCAATCGCTAATTCATCTTAAGTTATCCATCAGTCTGCTGCATGCTTTTCCTTACCGTCTCCACGACTTTGATCGTTTCTATGCTCCCTGCATCTGTCCCACTCACTTATCTCAATATTATTCGACTGATAATCTTACCACGAACTTCGAATTCTCGGATTTCTCGACTCCATTTGTGTTTAAAACGAAACTAATTTTTATGATGCTGTCTGAAACGTATTAATCCTATCTTTTTTCTTTTGTCATATTTCCAATTTCAATGAATTTACACTAAATAAAACAGTATCTGGCGTAACTTGGTGGAAAATCTTCAGACTGACGTTTTTATAAATCAAACCACTTTATTTTTCCACATAAACTTTTTAATTTTCACAACCCCACGATCTGATGATGTTATGCTATAACGAAACCTGGGCCGTGAAAATTAAAAAGTTTATGTGGAAAAGTAAAGTGGTTTGATTTATAAAAACATCAGAATTTACACTATTTTTAAACCAAGAAAATAAATAAACTGGTACAAGTACGTAGAATAAAACAGCAAATATTTGATAGAAACAGCATGTAACAATCCGGGAGAGTACTTTTAAAGGTAACAGAGGAAAAGTAAGGCGGTGCGACGTGATGATGCCGCGTGTATAGATTCGGTCAAGAGGGAAGAGCGATCGTCAGCCGTTAACTTATTACGCTTCGATGTCACTGCTGAAGAATGGAGCGAGTCGGAGAGGAGGTCCCAGCGGAAAAAGGGTCTTTCGTAAATCGAACGACAGGATACGGGAATCAAAATGAAGTGGTATCGTCATGCAGTAAAAAAGTCGGATTTTCAGTGCAGTTCAGGAATCACGGATCACACCGAGATTATCCGCCACAATTCAACCAATTCTGGGTCACCCAGGACACTTTGTCGGTGTTTGGGGTATCCAAAGCCATCGCCGGCCTAGGAAATGGGCGGCATTTACGCTCGATGGTTGCGACGTGGATATTTGTGCACCCCCGCCTTCGTCTTCATGCACCCTTGTAGAGCGGCGTGGGAGCTAAAAGGGGTGCCAAGACGGAGTGCCAAGAGAGTGCACTATGAGGGGGGGAAGCCGTGTGACCCCTCGCATTTGCCCGAACTATCGCGGCTCCAGCTCTTGCGAGCGAAACTCGCGCGTGTGGACACAAGTACTGCCTTAAGTCCTTTACTTCATTGTTGGAAAAGGAGACAGAATGGAACGAGTGCCTTTGGAGTGGAAAATTCATCCCTGGATTAACGCACGCGAACGTGATTCGCTTAAATACATATTAACGTAACGGTACGCTAAATGTGACAAGAACTGGTTCCACACAAAGTCCACAATATAAAAACTAAATATTTCTCAAATGTTAATCACTCTCAGTTACAGATAATAATTTATATCATGTAAAGGAAATGTTGTGGAGAATTCATGATGAAGGGAACTTCATCATTAGTAGAGAAATCATGCAAGCAAGAAAAAACACTAGCTATTACCAAACATTGCTAGTATGTTAATTATGAAAAAAATGAAGCATCATCTACTTCAAGGGAAAAAGATATGTCGCTTTTGAAAACCAGGCAATCGTCGTCAGCATAGTTTAGCACTCGCAGATGAAAGAAATCAGAAAGAAAAGGGGAAAAAATTGAAAATCATGTAAATTGTAAATGGGATTCATGGACAAGTACACGCGTGCGCGCGCACGTGCCATTTCATTTACTTGGCATGAATGCGGCGCTCTCTTCATTGGGGTTAAATAACTGCAAACGCGGCCTTTGCTTGCATACCTCAGAAAAGAGACTGAGTTGGAGCAACTCCCACAGCGCCAGGGCCATTAAATTGGCGCTCTCGCAACTATTCCATTGCCATTGCAGAGATTTATCCCTTCCCCCCTACTCCCCTACCTCCGAAGGATTCCACTCCTAATCCCTCATGAAGGCCCCCCCTCCGCGAGACACTAGGGTGATCTAATGTATTGGAAAGGAAATACATTTTAACGTAAAACCGCTGGATGGGAGATTTCTTCTTGTTTTTATGAGTAGTATAGCGGGAGTGGCTGCTCCCAGACTGGAAAAAACCAACTTTAAAAGTTAACTCGGTTAAGGAAAATGTAATATTTTTTGAGCTTAAGTAAAAAAGTGAAAGTTCGGTAAAATGATTGCCAGTTAAGTAAAATCTGAAGTAACTTTTAAGTTAATCCTTAAGTTAATATGACAAAAATTTTTCCCTCCCGCGTAAAAGCTTATGCTAAATAAATTACTACAGTTTTCAAAGCATAAAATAAATCAATATAGTACACTTTGAAGCTGAAGAATACTGAAGAATTCGAATAAAGATGGAAGTACCGGTCGTTGAAGTTCAAGTCTTCTCTACTTATGCCTCATGTTGGAAACCAGCAAAAATAATATTTTTAAAACGTTCATTCGCATACAAACATTGAAGAATGATGGCTCCCTTTCACCGAGATGAACAAGTTTTGAAACGTCAAGTTTTACCCTAAGGTTTTCTGATAAACAAACGCATTGAATTCAAAATTTGACATGAAAATAATTTAACGAATTGATTCAAGTGTTACGTGGAAAACTTCAACATTTAAATTGACTCATTAGCGTTTATTGCATTATTAGCAAAATGTGGTGGACGCTTCGAAGGAGGCCATTGCGATCGAGAATAGATCTGAGGCTTCCTCGCGAAAGGACGAGTACGTTGATGTCTCCGCAGATACCGATACCAAGGGCCCCCATCCCAGCGCTCCCTTTAACCACCCGCCGCGTCCTCCCCCCTCCCCTCCTAAAGATTCCGTCTCCATCTAGTCGCCATTCGCATAAAGGTCAGACGGAATGGCGGTTATGGAACGGCCTGCACAATAAAAACTGTGCTTTTGTTTCTCCAAGTACGAACTCCACCGGATCACGGAATGATGTTTCTGGAAAGACATACAGGATATACCCTAAGGAAACGTTTTTATTACTCTCCGAGATAAAATCGGGGTAGTAAGGCATTTACTTTCGTGTGGCAGGGCGATTCCGTTTTATTTTTATTTCATCCATGCTATCTCAATCGCAAGGAACATCATGCATGTATTATTTCATTATTATTTGCTAAATCCAACGAACACGATTTTCATTGCAACAAATAATCCACGCTTAAAATTACTCTTACTTACATAATCATATTGAATTAATGAAGAAAATTATGAGCTGCATATGCGTCATCCAAAATAACGAATGTTTTTATGTTAACATAACAAAAAACCTTTCTCTAGCCTTAGGATTGCTGTCGATAATTAATTAGTTTGACATTCAATCGATTAGAACGAGTGAAATCATAAAAAGTGTGGAAGCATATATTTTTCACCTGTTTTATTTCACCCGAGCTATGCAGCTCTAGCATAGCCTGGATGAATACTTTTGTTTTTTATTTAAAAAAAACAATTAAATTTCAAAAGAGTAAGTGTAGAGTAGAAGCATTCGTATTTCCAAAGACTAAAGTACTTTGTATAAAAGTGCTTTGCCCAATACCTACCATTTGAAGAGACAAGAGGAGGTATCCCGCAGAAGATCATATTCCGAGGACGGACGAGGAAGAACAACTTGAGCGAAAGAAGAGCGGCGTATGCGAGGAAAAGAGGGGAGGCAGTGAGCTCGTTAAGCAAGGCATTCGCCCTGGTGAGGAAGATTGAATGGGTCCCATTTAGCTCCCTTTGGTGGGACTAAGGTACTTCACTCAGAAAATAATTCATGGTCCATTAAGGAATTCCATATTTTGAGGGTCATGATGCAAACGAGGCCATAATTTAACAACTGAGAGTTCATGGGGCTCGTAAAGTGATCTCCGTGCGACTGAAAGGCGAGCAAAGAAAGAGATATTACTTGGAAATCGAATTTTAAGATTTTCGGCGCGGAAGGATATATCATAAACGTTTGCTTTTGGTACTTCTTTCTCTTTTTCTCTCTTTCTCTTTTAAGCTGCTACTGCAGTTATAAATTTGGTGTCTGAGAATAACTTATTGCGAAGTGAAATTTCTTTGAGTTTAACGCGATTTCCATGACGCGTAATCGCACAGTAGTGGGAACGCGCGTCATGGAGATCATCTTACGGATTCTCCCAGGCTCCATTCACGCGATTGATATGAATGAAATGAGTACAGTCTTTTGACTTTAAATCAATTTTTTGGTTTCAGTTCCTTTCAAATTTATCTGTGGAAACAGCAAGACATTAATAGTGTTTCAGGTAAATGTACGGGTCTGGGCGTTTATGGCATTAATCCCAACAAAATATGGTAAAAATAAATACAGAGCGAAGAAAGATTACCCTTAATAGGTAAATATTTTAACAAATTTATTTTTCCTTCTGTAATAATCTAACTTTCTGGTGTGTATTGACAAATTTGCTCGTTGTGCTTTGTCTTTTTGGTGCTTGTGTCCCATTGTGGCTTGACGTGATAGACGTGTTTTACATATTAAGTGATAAATAAATAAATAAATATATATATATATATATATATATATATATATTCACTTTCTTGGAAAAGCCACGAACGTGCACAATAAAATTCACTAAATAGTCATAGCAAACACAGAAACTAAAACATCCCGGGAAAGGCTCTGGGCACCTGCAGCTCCACCCAAGCTAAGTGATCTTTCGGGTACCAGATCTTCCTGGGAAACCATAAATGGCACAGGGAAAGGAACTGGCTCCCCTACTTTGATGTATTTCACACGCCGTCGGGCTTAGCACTGGGTGAACTTTACCATCACCTATCCAACCGACCTTCGGGTTGAATGCTGTGTTTCTGAATAAATTACACATATATTATAATATAAATATTTATTGAATAAATATATTTATATAGATTTATTTATTATGAGGTATCTTATTCATGTCTCACATAATGAATATTATATTTCATAGATAATATAGTACAGTTTATAGATTTTATTTTAATAAAATTTAAACAAATCGCTGCAGCTACTTTGAAATTTTCCATTTCCTTCTTTTATAACTCCATTGCTTTTTTACACGATGCTGCAGTGGATTTTCACTTCAAGTGCGCCTTTAATTTCATAGGAGAGCTATTTTGCCATGGAGTTAGGTATTCAAACGCTACATTTACTTCCATGGAAACCAAGGCCTTAATTAAGCATAAATAAATTGTTTAACGGAAACGGCTGCGGTCGCCCCGTGCACTTCGCTACCGTCACTTTACGTCGCAGTAATGCCCGGTTTAATTTCATGCTGCATCTTGTGGCTAGGATTCAACCGTGTCTGAAACGTCTTGAAGATTTAGTCGGAACATCTAAGGCTTTTGCTCTCTGGAATTACGGGAGGATGGGGACGACCAACGAACGCCCCGACGACCACACCCGCGCTCTTACAGGTTAGACTGCGGTGTTACTGCGAATTTTTATAGAGGTAGTTACGGGAGTAAATTCACTCCGTTTTCCTTTAGCGAAAGTGCACGTGTGATATCAAAGAGAAGGAAGGTCATGATTCCATTCAAACTCTTCGGTGGTCTGAAGACCCGCTAGGCTAAAATAAATGGCTAAGTTTAAGTGGAGATTGCCAACCCAACCTATGCCTATGTATTTTATTATTCTATCAGTTATTACAGTCTGCCGTTGGTGCGGATTTTCTCAGAGTGGAGTTTTTGCGAAAAGAATTTTGAGTTCACCTCGTGTTTGGGTGTTTTCTAACTTAATTAAAATATAAGGGAATTTAGAAAGGTTTTTGCTACTCATTCTTGAATTAGCCGTCAGCCTTTTAAACTATGCAGTCTTTACGCCAGTTCCTTCTTAAATATGTGTGAAAGATTGACTTTTTATTTGCGCGAAAACTGAAAACGTAACTGATTTTTAAATACGTATCAGATGTCGCTGATGATTTTACGTTTGTTCCGTCATTCGGCTTCAACTGATGGTAAATTCTTTTCAGGTAGTTCCTTATAGGTTATATAAAGCTCCAACACCAGGTATGCTTTTTATTTTTGTTTAATTTTTATCTATATAATACCTGGGCGGTATCGAAACATTAATATTATGACGTGGAAATTTGCTATCACGATATTTTGACTACTATACTAGGAATCACTGCCTAATTTGCATTTATTAGCAATCGCATGTACTCACCAGTTTTTATTTCCTCCTTGTTTCCATAGCATTAAAATCATTGCAACCCCTGATTAAATCGGGGCACAGGAAATATAAACCTTAGAGAGCTTGACGTGATGCAACAAAAGCGATCCTTCCACGTTATAAGCTATCTCGACGGGAAAACAATATTTGAGCCAATTGCAAACTCTACATTGTGGGATGCTTTTAATTTAATATTCAGGGAAGATACATTGGTTTTTACGAATAAATTGCTTAATAAATCCTTTATTTTTAAAATTATATTACATAACTTGTTTAAATACATATTTTGCTTGAATTTGGAATGAGTGAAACGGCTAGTCATCGATGACGTGGGGCACCGTCATAACAATCCTATCCTTATTCTTGGTGAAGAGAGAGGGAATATGGTAATCGTTAACTGGTGAGAAAATTATGTTGTGGTCAAGGGATCTGTGATATGGGCATATATTAACAAGCTCTGAGATGTTTATCCTTCACGTGACACCAAGCAATTTTGATGATGTTTTTATCGTATTAATTTTGAGTTATGCTCTATATCCGATCCTTTGTTTTTCCTCTTCGGCAGTTAAATATGATAAGATTTATTTATTGCTTCACACATAAAAGCAGTTGTAGTGGAATTGCGTGTAGCTTGCCTGTTGTTATTATCTACTTTATGAGAGCTGCATGCAATTGCTCAGATGACTACATTTTTCAAAGGATTAATTATTTCCCCAAAAAGGATAGGCATTGCACTATCAACTACGATAAATTCTTATCGTTGAGTGTTCTGTGGGCTACGTTTTGAACTGCCTCGTTTGTTCGTATGCTGAACTTCCGAATGATTGATGGGGTCCCTATACATTGAAAGAGCAGCATTATACTCCAATACGCCATTGGTCTCTTCAATAAGACTAGTTATTCCAGCTGCAGACCACTCACTCTTCCATTTGCAATTCGTGAAATCTCTGTCGGCAATAGAATCCACGATAGAAAGAATGGATTATGGTGTAAATTTATAGAACATACTAATTTGAATATTTACCGCATTTTTCCCTAAATTAGAAGATATTTCCATCAAGTAGAGATGGATTCAATTTCGTCTTGGCAAGATAAAACGCGTCTATAAAATAATTCTGTCAAATCAGGACACTCTGTGAACTTATTGCTTGCTTCGCAGCGATTTCCAGCATTGAGAAAATCTTTTCATAAAATTCTGGAACTGGGTCAAGTTCCAGTTAGAATGATTTTCGAACCGCTGAGTAGCGTTGTATTGTTTCAGAATAGGTCAATATTACGCCACGTGACACTTAAAAAAGTTAAAAAATAAAATTTTCATTCATAATATTCAATTGCCGTTCTCTTCATCTGTGTATCTACATTTGAAATGGATGCATTTAATACATGCAGAGGATTTCCTCTCTCAACCCTTGAATCTTTAAATACCTTTTTATACTGAGTCCTCAACGAAATAAGATACCATTTCATTCACCTTTCAAACCTTGGACTCAAATAATTTATCAAAATGAAATTATTGACATTGTAATTCCACACACGAAAGTGTGTTGACTTACAAAGTCAAGAATTTCATTTAATTTCAATATGTTATGCAAATTCCATTAAGTTATGTCGGAAACCACAAATTTCAAATGATTTAGTTGAAGTATATGAATGCCACCTCAATGATGATCGGAAGTAATGATAGCTCTTTCTGAAAAATAAGAACGACGTAACCCCGAGCTTTCTCAAACAGGCGATATGACTTTAAAACGTACAATCAGTGAACTATCGTGACCTTGTCTAGTCCCAAGCGTCGGATGTTGCCAGTGAATCTTTAGAGTTTCCCTTCTCTCCCTTTCCTACCCCCGGGCTCATCCACGACCTATCTCGGCGTCGCCATGTGACTCACTCGACCCGAGTTGGAACGCGGAAACAATAGAAAATGAACTCACAAGGAAAGTCACGCTATGAGGGAAACTAAAAGCTGATTGAGTAAGTTTTTTTTCCGTTCTTATGCGCCCAGGAACGGCTAATGATAATTCGGGCGGGTAAAATTTCTTCGTAGTTCAATATAAAACTATTATGATTGAGTGATTTATCGATCAAGGTAGGTTTTTAATGGACACGTAAACTAAAATTAATACACTTCTTAGCCTCCATATTCTTGGCACTCAACACCGCAACGCACTCCACTGCGAGAAATAATCCTTCAACCCTACATGCTTCCTGCCTCTTTTCATGTCATCCGACGGGCCTATTCTCCATTTCTCCGCCTCTTTTCTTGCCAACTCAATATCCTACAAACTATCACGCTATCTCTCTTCATCCCATCCCCTTTCAGCATTTCTTACATCCACGTTTTTGTCTTTGAACTTTCCCAGAAACCTTCTTTTTTTAAATTACTTCAAAGAACACTAATTTGTTTGTTTACCCTCCTTTCAATTGTATTTTGTTCGATTTTTTCATTTTTTATGCGATTTCATATCTCACATGCCTCAAATCTAATTCATTCATCTTGCCTCAACTTCTCAGTTTCTGAGGCATACAAAACCGCCATATATGTACGTGCATAAATATGTATTCTTTACATTATTATTCATGGTCCTCGTTCCCAACTCCCATCTCTTTGAGGAAGTCTCTTTACCTAAACAATTACTATTTAAATCTCTTTTCCACTTCTCCTTTCATCACCTATATTGACCAGTAAAGGTTAAAAGAACTACGTCGTTCATAAATAACAGGCATGTGGTATGCCGAGGTGTGCTTCGCTGTTAATATAAATAATATGCCTACAGGGTTCGTCCGGAAAATAAGTGTCTTGACAAATAAGTCTTTTTTGACAAAAGGGGAGTCGTCCACTACGAATTTGTACCTGAACGACAAACTGTAAATGCTGCATTTTACGTCCAAGTGCTCGACAGGCTTTGAAAACGAGTCGCCCGCGTCCGGCCAGCGATCAAAAACATCTGGCGGCTGCATCACGACAATGCGCCGTCTCACACCGCGCATGTCGTGTCGGACTTCTTGGCCAAGCACGGCGTGGCAACGCTGCCGCACCCGCCCTACAGCCCGGACTTGGCACCACCGGACTTTTTTCTGTTCCCGAAGATAAAGAGGAGTTTGAAAGAATAGTGATACGGGACTTGGGACGCCGTCAAAGAGGCCGTGATGACGTGTCTTCGAGAGGTTCCCGATGATGCCTTCGCGGGAGTGTTCCAGATATGGGAATGCCGCTGGAACAAGTGTATCGACTCACAAGGGTCCTATTTTGAGGAATATTAGCTTAAGATATGTAAAAGTGTAATAAATTTTTTTTCCTGAGCTCAGTACACTTATTTTCCGGACGAACCCTGTATATAGCGAAACTCTGATGCAATCAACACTTCTTTCATTAGAAGACAGGTATAGTATTACAGAGAGAGATCAATGAGCACGTCCGATTTATTAAAGTACACTCACTTCCATGATTCATGAGACAACGCCTAACTGGCTTCAAACTTTCTCTCTTTTTTTGCGGTGAAATACTCAAATTTCGTGATCTGTGAGCGTAAGGGTATTTCGCCAGTCCTTCAAAAACATTCCGCTAATTTCAGACAGCCAATTTCAAGCATCATAATTAAGTCAGCGGGCACTTTTGATAACGGAAAAATTCCAGCATCACAAGCGTCCGGTGGACATAAATAAAGCACTGAGGCCGCACGTTTTCTCGGCGAGTGTTTTCGCGCGGCAGCCGATGGAATTAATTTCGCAGAGCAGAGGGAGTCACTCGGCGGCGTGGCCCCGGCCCTGCTGGCTGCTACCTGTAATTAATTACTCATTCGACGCGACGCCAAACTACGAGCGGTCGCCAAAGGCATTTTCGCGAAGACCAGAAAGGCAGTCTCACGGCGAATATGTATGATAAAATTATTTCGGAGTGGAGAACTGGCGGGGACCTAAATGGATGTGGGTGGGAGCTAAAGGTGTTCTCGAATAGAGGAATAAAAAACGGCAAAAGGGATGGATGGTTAATGCAAAGGGGGCGCCGATAGCAGCGCCGAACGGGAAAACTGGGATGCGGGAGCTGTGAATGGGATTCCATCGCCCACTCAACCTTCTCCGCCCCCTCCAGGGATCGAGGGATTAGGGGCGGGCACGAGGGGAAAACAAAAAAGAGAGACGAGCGCAAGTCATAAGGTAAACAGGAACGTAAGGGGAATGTGTTTTTGGGAAATTATAGAGAGGAGAGGAAGAGGGAAAGGGGAAAGTGAGGAGGAAAATAGAATTTTCTGGGGCGTTTTATCAACCACCAACAGAAGAATATGCAGGGCTCAGTCTTATAAAAGTGGACTAACGGTAATATACCTATGTCAATGACACTGGACTGACATTTGTGGAACAAATAAAATAATTACACACGATTTATTATCTTAAGTCGCAGGGAAAATAAAGAAAAGGAATCATGGAGCAAGTGATAGAGAGATAGATAGTCGTCTTCATTTTGAGACGAGATTGAGGAGTCTCTTCGACCACCTTCATGCTGTACTGATGGTGAAAACTAATGAAGAAAACCATAAAATCAGGAAACGAGATGAACCTGAAGATAGACTGATTTAACAGACTGATGTGAATAAATTTCTATCTAACAAAATATACGTGCAATTTTGAGTACGTTAATGTGTTTTCTGGATACATGATATTTTTTCACTCTAAACTAATGCGTTTAGGAAGAGAATTTCCTGTTATGATTTCTGTAATCACGCAGTAAAATTGGTCAAAATGAAAAAAGTAGAAACGCAATGCTTTCCGAAATGAATCGAAGGTTTTGACAATGTGCCACACAGTATATCGACGCACAAACCCTAGACGTTTGACAATTCTACTGTTTCGATACGCATGCAGATCAACATTCCCCATAGAATAAGAACTACTAGTGCATATCTCAACCTTATTATTTGTTTAAGGTATTGCTGATAATATCGTCTTCGATAGCGGATTCCAAGTAGGAAGTATACTTATATTTTTGACGCCGAGTATATTGAAGGAAGTCACGTCGTATGATTGGCAGTATGTCTTTGTTTTAAGTCGACGACGCCAACTCGCAATTGCACACGGCGAAGACTATCTTTGGCGACATTTTTGTTGAAGTACCAATCTCTTAAGATATACTCTTCAGTCCAAGTTCCTCCAGTGACCCTGGAAAGGTGACTAAACCTCACTTAGTTAAACTTAGTAACCTGAAAGCCAACCAAGCTGAAGTTAAAAAAGAGGCATTAGTTACTTGGGTACTCTGTCCATCTTTCTCGATCAGATAAACTATTCGTAGTTTTTACATGACACTTATTATATCGCATGAAGCAACTCAATAATATTTTCTACGGTTTCAGGCTTCGACAGTTTCACTGCTTACACTTGAATGAGGGCTTACCATGTGAATGCTCTCCCTTAGATCAACCGCGCCAAATCTAACTATAGGATATCTGCATCCCACCAAGGCAGCGCTCTTGTGGAGTATTATATTTAAGAGATTTGTATGAATTTTCATAATTAACCCCCACCCCATTTCTGACCTTAATACCCATTGTGGATGGGTTGAAGTATCTTCAAAATCTGATACTCAATGTACGTAATTATATTGAATCAATGTGTGAAATTTGAGAATATTTATTCGCGATGGGCCTTGACAAAAATAGGAGAGGCAAGTATGCAATTATAGTCTTACTTAAGTCTAGAATTGTATTACTTATTAAAAATAAAGCCCAGACGTTTTTGTTATTATCACCGTTATTGTTATGCATAGAACTACGCTCTCCTCCAGATAGCCTCTTTAATTATATATAGATAGTCTTTTGCCTCCGTCTTCCTAAGTCGTTAATCGTCAAAAGCTTACTTGCCAGGCAAGCTATGTCTCTGCAGCTCGGGCACTGCGAGAGCTTAACGGAATTAGGAAGCTATAGTTAATATTACTATGGATAAAAATGTGTTCGCAAAAACCTTATCCCTTACGAAACTCGACCGTTTTCCACGGATGTTCCAGGGCACAACCTTGGGACCACTTTGATGTGTGCCTCTCAATATGATTTTCCCTGCGGCTCGCTCACCACATTTAAAATTCAAATGCTTCAAGCTCTTTGATTAGACTGCATGCAGCTTGCTCTCTTTCCCGTCGCAAATAAAAGTAAAAAAACGTTTCCTTAAAAATTTTCTCTAGCTGAGAATTTTAACAGTTTAAACCTTCTCTTCTCCATTTCTATGCGACGTTTTTTCTGATGCTTAGGCATTTTTGCATCTCTGCAGTCCTGGAGACCATCAATTAAAAAAGTGTCGATTCCTCCTAGTTCACTTGGACGGTCCAACAAGCTTGAATCAGCGTTTCACTTGAAATGTATTCAGGAATTTATAGTCACCGCTCCAATCCAAAATTGGACTTCGCAGAATTCTTGCGCGACGATCCGAACGATATGACGCAAAATGGCGAAAATTCACGGAGAAAAGTAATGGATTATTCATACACACATTCTGCTCTTGCGTTCAGTTTTCTCCAATGAAAAATTGACACTGTTTTAACAGTGCTTCATAAGTTAATCAACACTTGTCACACTGCCTGCTTTTATAAAATAATACTTACTGCGCCCTTTTATAGACCTAGCCGTCTCCAAAAGATACATGTTAGGATTTTATTATGAATCTTTAACAGGAGGCTTTTGCCGGTGTTATTCCTTGGAAAAAACGTCTCTCGTTTAACAACACGTGAGAATCATGCATTTCAACAACTTTTCTCCGATTGTGTAGTCGACTTCTTCAAGATTGAAGTGACTGTCATCATCTCGTGGGTTTACCTATACATCTTTGGATTTTACCGGCGAAGCAGTTTTCATTATTTTACATATTGTGTAATGAAAAATTAAAACAGTCTTTATCTGAAATCTTAAAATGTGTATCAGTATTCCGCATTGAAGTATTCGCGTTTTTATATTTTCTCTCTCATTTTTTGGGGGAAGTATACCTTTTATCGTGCCGAAACTATTGGTTTTACCAATGATTTTTTGAACGGTTTGCAAAATAGTTATAATAATATATTAAAGATAACGTCGGTCTTTAGATTTTCGTGGAGTTTATCAGTAGAATTTCTCTCAATTTTCCTGGTCCTCACGGCGTACTTGGACATTGCAGACAATGATTTTGCAGGTATTCCAACCAGCGTCTACGGGTCTAAGTATGAGCATAATTACGAGTACAAAAGATGGATGGGAAAGCGGCAGTCATAAATAACTTGTATCCACCAACAACACAGTTGGGAAATGCTGACAATATATTTTTTACGCGGGGTTACCTTAAAGTTTATTTTTGCTAACACATTATGCAATACATCATCAGAGAAGCAAACGCACCAACTTGTAGATGCCTCGCTGCGAATTGAAAAAGACCTCCTCTAAGCAGCAAAACAAACTGCGTTATATGCTGCCCTCAGTTGGCTCTCCTCACGTACCCTCCTCCACCCTCAATCTCCCCCTCCCTTGAACCCCTCCTCAATCCTCCACTCGCTCCGATAATTACTCCGCTTCCTTCGCGCCCGTGTTCCAGGCCTCCCATGTCTCGGAGCGAAGGGGTGCGGGGATGCTCCAAGACTCTCTCCAACAATACTCAGCACCGTTGCCCGCTTTTGTTTTTCCTCCCTCCGCCGCAACCCTCTCACCCGCCCCTCGCAACCAGAGCTCGGGCAGAGTTCCATTCTTCCTCTTCCCGACCGCCCCTTCGGCCCGCCACTATCCCGAAATTTGAAGAACCTAACCCCTCCGAGCGCCTCGGACGTGCTGCTGCGGTCATAAAACCCAGGCGGGCGGGAGGGAGAGAGGGGGTGGCAGAGCAAAAGGAAGGGGAGAGCTAGAGAGGTGGTGAAACGGAATGGTGTGAAAGGTCGAGATGGGGGAGGGAGGGAGGATATTGGCAGAGGCGTCGGCGAGAGACGCGAAGGCAGAGTGGTGGGCTCGTGTGCCTTTTACGATCGTCGGGGCATCGCGGACGGGTCGGGGGCAGGTAGGCGGGATGGAGTGGGGGGAGAGAACATTAGGCCTTGAGATGGATATATCAAGTTAAGATTGAATGGGCGGGCGGGGGCGCCTTGCGGGGGCATCTCACCACAGCCTCCCGGCACGAAGGGCCATCCCGTTAATGGCGGACGCGGTAATCGACTGCGATTCGTGCGGTGCGATAGCTCTCCCCTACTCTATGGGCACGACGCTGCGCTACCGTGGGGTTTTGCGGGTAGCATTGCATCCGGAAGGGATGGGGCGGGTAAGAGGGGGGAGGACAAGGGGGTGAGGGACACCCCCCCCCCTCAACCCGCGGAAGAATGTTTGGGTCCGGCGCGAGCTGAAGTGTCCAGCAAGAGGGGCATTTATGTGGGTGTCAAAAGGTGGCGAAATTCATGGCGACCCATTGGTCCTTCGCCGGAGAGTCATTTAAGTGCAGGTGATGTTCCCACTCTCTCTCTCTGGCATGCTTGATGGGCAAGGGAAACAGGGTGGAAGAGTTTGTAGTTTGCTTGGAAATTCCTTGAAAGAAAGGAAGTACTGCTGCCGAAGGGAGAAATTCAGGTTGTATCGCGTGAACGAAATGAGGCTCACTCACTGGCATTTCTTATAGCAGTCTGTCATTGTTCCACCAAGCTGAACCAAAAACAATTTGTTTTTTCTTTGTGTAAGTCGTGAGTAACGGAAGTGAGCAGCAAACATTATGCCCCAAATGACTCTCGCTGAGCTGATAAGCTCCGTGTCGCGCATGCTTCGGGTTTATGTCTAAAGTTGGAGAAGGGTGAACGCTTCTGTGAACCCTGGTAAAATTGGAATAAGTCGAAAGGTGATAGAAGTAAATGGTTTTCAAGTGAAATCATTTACTTCTGTTTTGGAAATTTTCTACTTTCTCGTTAAATGACATATTTTTAGACGTATAATTGAGTAAGCATGATAAGGTGCTCTCATATCACACAAATTTGAAAGCTTGTATTTAGCAAAGGGAAACGGGAAAAGCAGAGATTTACATAATCTTGGATATAAAAATTGTTAAAATTCAACGGAATACACTTTTAGAGTAAATTAAACACACACTGAGCTGCAAGGGGAAAAGGAGCCAACACATAAAATGATTTGTATTAAAGACTACATGTACAGTCAGCCGTAACGACAAATTATAAAACATTGAAATTATAGAGTGCTCAAAATACTAATTACGAATAACACTAATAATGAAAAGGTGTAAGCAAATGCACGTGAACTGTGGAACATGAATTGCTATTGCAATAGCCAGTGGTAAAACTCCTAAAAAATATATTGGTGTAGCAATGAAAAAACTTTAACTGAAATTTAAAGGATATTTTTTGTTGTTTTTCCAGTTATAAACTGAAAAACGAATCAGATATATTGTAAAAAATAGTCATGACTGGACGTTACATATACCAATGGAACTTTTGTACACTTTTCTCAAATCTAGGTATATTTAGCTTATGTTTAAGACTCTATATTTAGGAGCATACCATTAAAAAAATTAAAGGCGAAGATGGATATTTAAGAGGCATGCTCATAAAGTAAAAGGAGTTTGCTTATATTTAAATATTAGCGCTTCAGAACGCAGTTTTACTCCTGCAGAGCCATCTACTGAATAATTGAGAAGCCAAAGCAGCATTTGTTTTGTTTCAGAAGTCGTTTGCTTGTCCGCACATGCAAACAACAATGTCCGCGACAATCGTTTATCCCGCCAGCTATGAAGTGCGTTCTGTCATACGATCCTTGTATGCAAAAGGATCGTCGGCTGCTTAAATTCATCGAGAGTTATGCCTAGTTTATGGACCTACAGTTATGAGTGAAGGAAAGGTTAGACAATGGTTCAGTGATTTTTAAAATCGACGAACAAATGTCCATGACGAAGAGCGAAGTGGCAGGTCCAGTATTCTGACCGATGAATTTGTTTGGCAAGTTGAAAAAAAACTACGATGTGATCGTCGATTGACGATTAATGGCCTGACTGAACAATTTCCTCAACTGGGACGCACTACTGTCTACAATATTGTCACGGAAGTCCTCGGATACCACAAATTGTGTGCAAGGTCGGTACCGAAAATGCTCACCGAGCGTCACAAAGAGCAAAGAATGTCCAGTGAACGAGGGTTTTTGGGCCGTTACCAACAAGATGGAGATGATGAGACCTTCCACCTAGCGACTTCTTCCTCTTCTTGCACTTGAAACAGTGGCTCGATGGACAACGTTTCGAAACCGTAGAGGGACTCAAGAACGGCGTTCTCAATTGGTTCAACTCTCAGGAGGCTAGCCTCTATGCAGAGGGGTTAAAGAAACTGGTGCGGCGGTACAAAAAGTGCTTAGAAGCGAACGGCGATTATGTAGATAAGTGAAGTAGGTTTGTAGCTAACTAAAAGTACCAATAGAATGTGTTTCATATGAGTATATGTTTTCCTGTGACCAAACGGCCTTTACTTCATGAGCATGCCTCGTATTCCTATCGAAATGTTGATCGAAACATGATCACGATATCCAATTGATATCCTTCCCAAAGGCGAAGCAGGAAGGAGATTGAGGAGGAAGCCATACCAGAGGCGATGAGAGCACTTCGGGGACCTGTGGAAAAAGATACGTCGAAATAGGGCCTGTAAAGGTCGACGGTCTCGATAAAATGGGACAGATACAAGGGGAGTCCCTAAAATAAGTAGAATATATCTGGGGAGAAAAGTGCTGCATGTCAAAGTAAAAATTGCTGAAACTCTTTAAAACAGCACCAGTTACACACCGATGCCAGTGCCTCTGCCATGCTTCCAGGAAGGCGCGAGCAGAAAACCAACATTTTGGACATTTTTCATCTTCATAAGGATCTTTAACTATGGTCATGGTCTCCGAACCAATTTTCTAAGCTTAATGCACTTTTCCAAGATATCCCATTATCTTTCCCATCGCAAATCCCACTCCATCTATCTGCATTGGTGGCGAAAAGTTATTCTACTTATTTTTGGGACAGACCCTGTATTGGGATTCTAACGATTCATGAGGAAACTCCATGATGAAGGAGAGGGTCGATGTTGTAGTTAAATTATGGATGCTATAGCTATATTCCAGGTTTCAAGAACGGTTTTTCCGTAGCCTCCTTTTTATGATTTCCGACTTTGGAACCGTTTCTATAAATCATACTGAAATATTACTGCATCTCCTTAATTTTTCATCTTGAAAAACGTCTATGAAAACAATAAAAAGAGACGTTTCAGGCGTGATATGCCGATATATAATAAGTCTACGAAAACGCCACAATTCGCTTCGTTCACTTAAATATGTAATCAAATAGAAAATTAATTAACATTTTTTTCATATGTACGTAAAATACATTTTACGAAGACTCACACAATAAAGATTTTCCGTGAATTTTAAATTGAGAAGTATTACGCGAACTGGTAAAAATCTTTCAACCGTTTTGCACAGGCATCATTAAAACGACTTCAGCCTTCTTCTATATGAGCTTGTCTGTTCGTATGAATTGTATATTGAGCTTGTACGAGCAATTGCCATGTAGGCTAATAAAATTATAAATGTGAGCTGGTTTTTTTGTTAATAGTGATGGCACACCTGATTAAGACGAAAGCTCAAGTGGACAAATAGGATTATTTTACTATAAATTTTAAGGACGTAGCTAGGCTAAGTATTTTTTTACATATCGATGTTACTAAATGATTTCTCTCGGTTAATTTATTCAAGGCAAAACTTTTATTCGTAACATGAAAAAAAATCCAGAATACCGAAGGACTTGGTAATGTTTGAGCGATAAAGAGTAAATTTCAAGGGAATAAGAGCCGGAAAACTGCGCGCCCTGTTGGTTAAATGCGATCGGCTCGGAGACCGGATTACCACCCTCCCCATTTCCTCCGCACTGCATTAATCTTACGAGCGCAATTGTGTCTACGGTTCGCAGAAAACTCGGAGAACTGCGACATTCACTGCTTTGCAAATCCCGATTGGATTGCGATAGGCGGCAGGGGTGGCCACTGTTCCGTCGTCGGAGTTTTCGTGGGTGCGGAGGATGTGAATCCGGCGGAGATTTGTGGGAGGGGTCCGAATTAAACAAAAAAATAAATGAAACGAGAACGGCGCCATCGCGTGGCTTCCGAGCTCTGTTTTTTTCGCAGTCAGTAGAGTAGAGGAATACAAAACAACGACGCGGTGCTCTGGCTCCACCTCCGAACAAAACTACTGCGGGAAGTTTAGCGAATGCTGAAACAGATCGGCCCTATCATTGGAGAAGGGGGGGGATACATAGGGAACACGCGGGTTGAATTTTGATCAATCCGAATGAATGAATGAATCGGGACAATGCCAAGCATTTAATTACAACTCGAATGTATAATGGGCTTACATTCAAAGAACCACGGATGCTTAGTACAGTGCTTGAAAGACATCAATTTTAAATAAATAAACATAGTAATAACTAAGGACAAAGCATGAAAATAATAGATAAAAATAATTAGATAAATAATGACTCATAGAGCAGAACCAAGACGAATACCCTTTAGAAACGACAGAAGTGCGACGGACTATAGAAGTTTAACTACCAGGAGATCAATTTAAAAGAAAAGAAATTTGGAACAATTCAAGTACTGTGAAGCTAGCAGACTGAGCACCGAAGAGGGAATGGAATTGTGAAAACGTCAAACGAGACAGGTCAATGTTCACTGACAATAGGAGCCATTGGCAAGCGACAGGAAAAGGTGGAACGGCGATTGGAGACGGCGTATTATTGAAGGAGGAGTTGGAAAAGAAAGAGTTGGAGAAGGAGTTGAAAAAAGAGGATTAACCTGGAAGGAGGAAGCCGTGTGTGTTGCCCGGGGCAGGAGCCTTCAGCTCCCTCTTTGGACGAGGAAGAGGGCGCATCACCTCGAGGGATGCCGAAATGGGACGATAAAATCTTGACTCGAGCCTATTCACTTCGTAGGTGCCAGGGTAGTGAAAGGTGATTGGCGTTTGAAAGAAGGGAGGCAATTGCGGAAAGAGATTAGGGACGATGAGTAGGGCAACATGGAGCAGTTTCAGATTCAGTTGTGCAATGATGAGCGCCACGTTTGCGCATCACGTGGAAGGGAATAAATGAACCGCGATTGGGACACAGCGAGAGTCCACGCTGGGAGGGCTGAGAGGAGAAGGGCATTTTATTGTGCTTTCGTGGTGGATTGAAAACTGACCCCTTCTTGACATCTCCACAGGTTTAAGTACTGCTTCCTCGCAGCCAGAATTTTTCCCGGGGTTCCATATGCTATGCAATCGTTGAATCTTGTCGCTAAGTCTGCAACTGACAGTGATGACATCGCCTGTGAACTGACTCCACCGTTATGCGAAGGAGAAGCGAGAGGGTGCGCTGTTTCTCCCAGGTCATGTTTCTTCATTTGCGCTTTATTAATTCGTCAATCTCGGATTTCGGCTGCTCCATCGCGGGAGATTTGCGCATAAATGGGGATTTCGTGGAAGCTGTGGGCTATTCAATCTCCCAGTGTGAGGGATCGCTTTATGGGGAGGCCTAAGGAAAAGAGAACGGAAAGGAAATTTGCTGGGATCTTGTGCAATATATGAAACAAGGTAGGCATAGCATATGATTCACTCCAAATTTCGATAAATTAGATGAAAAATATTTTTTTGTCATTCATCTCAAAAACTTTTGTGGGAAAGAATTTCACCAGGTCTAAGAAATATTCGAGCCTTCCAATATCAAAATGACATTAATGAAATAAAAATTAGCAGATGTGTATTCCATGCAAAACTTAGAAACACAAAATAAATGAGGGGATCGGGATTGAAGATGTCTCGCAAGTTCGACGGGCGTTTCAACGCATCGGAGGAACAATGTGGTAATAAGAGTTTTGTGGACTTACTGTTATTAATAGTTAGGAAGAGTTCACGGATTTTATGTTTAATTTTATGGATTCCGGGGAAGAAAGTGGTAATAAGGATAGGGCATTTTGGGCGGTTTGGTTTTGGGAGAGGAATGATTTGGATTGATGGTATGAGAATTTTACTATTCATTAGTTTTTCAGGGTACCCATATTTTCTGAGAGAGTTATTTAGCTGGTCCATTTATTTCTTTTGGGAGAAGGTGTTGTTGCAGAGACGGAAGCCACGGACGACGGTAAAGAGCTGAGTACTATCGAAGAAAAATGGAATGTATCAAGAAAGGGATATCAAAAGCCGCAAAAGACACTAAAGGAACGATTAACGGAAAAAGGATAAGGAAACCATAGGCCACGGATGAGATGATTACCAAAATGGATGACAGGAGAAAATGGAAGAATGTAAACACAGAGTTAAGCAAAATGAAGTACAAAGAGTTAAACAAAAAATTGAAACGGGCCACAAATATAGCAAAAGAAGCATGGAGGAAAACGCAGGACGAGAATATGAAAAGTTGACAGAGGAAGGGTGAAATTGGTGCGCTCAACAGCAAGGTTAAATCACTATCGTGAAGTAAGAAGGGAGGATCTGAACTAACAGTTAAAGATAAGTGGGGTAAAATAATTGTTGACACAGAAAAATCCAAGAGAGATGGAAGGAATGTATAGAAACACTGTACGGTAGAGAACTTAGGCCGACAAGGTTAGACATAGAAAAGGAACATGACGTAGAGGAAGATAGGATCCAGGCATATTCGACGAAGAGATGGAACAGGCATTAAGGGAGATGAAGCCAAATAACGCCGTGGGGGTAGATTGCGGAACTACTGAAATGCTTAGGAAAAGTGGGAAGATGACTTTAAATGGACAGATTCGTAATATCTATGAGGAAGGAATCTGGCCGGAAACTTTGTGAGATCAGTGTTAGTTCCTATTCCGAAAAATGTAAAAGCTACATCATGTGAGGACTACAGAACAATAAGTTTGATGTCCTACGCAGTACAGTAGTAAGGCAAATGATTACTTAGGGGATGATCAGTTTGGGTTTAGGAAAGGGAGAGGTACGCGTGATGCCATTGCAGTAATGAGATCACTAGTCGAGAGGAATATAGAATACAATCAGGACGTTTTTGTCTGTTTCGTAGATTTCGAAAAAGCGTTTGATGGAGTGAATTGGGAAAAATTAATGCGTGTATTGCAGAAAATATGGATGGATTGGAGGGACAGGAGACTGATCCGCAACCTGTACATGTCTCAGACTGCTCAGGCGCGAGTGGGGGATGGAGAGTACAAATGGGCAGTGTTAGGAAGAGGGATAAGGCAGGGTTGCACATTGTCATCGGTGCTGTTCAACGTATATGTGGAGGAAATGATTAAAGAGGCATGGGGAGAACTGGAGGTAGGAATGAAAGTCGGAGGGGGATTCGTAAAATCGGTTAGATTTGCTGATGACCAAGCATTAGTTGCTCAGTCAGCCAAGGGGTTGTAAGCATTTCTGACTGAATTGGAGGTTCAGTGCGCTAGATATGGGATGAGAATCAATATTAATAAAACAAAGGTTATGCGATTTTCCAGAAAGAAAAAGGCTAAGCTAAACATTAAAATAGGAGGGGAAAAGTAGAGCAGGTAGAACAGTTTACAAATCTCGGAAGTGTTTTGGACCAATACGGTCAAAGTAGTAGGGACGTAAGGAGAAGAATTGCGCTAGGCAAGGAGACTTTCTCAAGGAGGCGGGAGTTGATGACGGGGACGTTGAGTAGAGATGTTAAGACAAGACTCGTAAAAACTCTGATATGGAGCGTAGCTATGTACGGCGCGGAAACGTGGTGACTGAAGCAGGAGGATAGACGTAGATTGGAGGCTTTTGAAATGTGGGTATGGAGAAGAATGGAGAAGGTGAAATGGACAGAAAGGAAAACAAATGAGGAAGTACTGGAGATGGTAGGTGAGGAGAGGGGTTTGTTGAGAGAAATTCTATGGAGGCAGGAAAAATGGATGAAAGGCGTATTGAGCGGCAGAGGGATGTTGAAGAAGGTAATAGAGGGGAGAATGTTACGCAAACGAGGAAAGAGCAGGAACAGGATAGGGATGTTGGATGGGATGAAGGGTGGAAGGAAGTATACAGAGATTAAGAGGGATCTGATTTAGAGTAGGTTGCTAGTTTGTGTTTTTTAGGAGTAAGAATATCTACCTATATTGGTTGATTACCTAATAATATAAATATAAATAAATAAATAAATAAATAAATAAATAAATAAATAAATAAATAAATAAATAAATAAATATATATATATATATATATATATATATATATATATATATATATATATATATATATATATATATATATATATATAGATGATGAGGAAGTACTCACTAGAGCAATATAACTTTTGGACGGCACAATAGAATACAGAATAAAACAGATAACACGTAAAAGGACACTCACACTGTAGATGATTTAAGCTTTCGGCCTACTCCGAGGCCTTCTTCAGGTCAGACTGAGAGGTTTTGAGGGAAGAGTGCCTGGGGAGGGGAGGGGGGGCGGAAGGTTTAGGGATTGTTGGGAAAGAAATTAAAAATGGCGGTTAAGGGTGGGAATTTTAAAGGATCGGAAATATAGGATGTATGCGGATTCGCGAGTTTCGCGAGTTTCCAGTAGGAGCTGAGATTCAGCCACCAACATAGAGGTGAGAACTCGCGAATCCGCATACATCCTACATTTCCGATCCTTTAAAATTCCCACCCTTAACCGCCATCTTTAATTTCTTTCCCAACAGTCCCTAAACCTTCCGCCCCCCCTCCCCTCCCCAGGCACTCTTCCCTCAAAACCTCTCAGTCTGACCTGAAGAAGGCCTCGGAGTAGGCCGAAAGCTTAAATCATCTACAGTGTGAGTGTCCTTTTACGTGTTATCTGTTTTATTCTGTATTCTATTGTGCCGTCCAAAAGTTATATTGCTCTCGTGAGTACTTCCGCATCATCTATATATATATATATATATATATATATGTATATATATATATATATATATATATATATATATATATATATATATATATATATATATATATATATATACGTGGGTAGTCTGGAAAGTTTTCGACTCAGAAAATTTTACAAAAATGTCTTGTATCTTTGTTTGGTCGGAAAGTTTTCAAACTACCTTTGTAGGTTGAGTCAGAATGAACTCGCTGATTTGATGGGTGAATTAAAAAAAACAACTAACCAAAATAATTAAAAAAGCTTTTATTGCTAAAAATTACATCGAATTCCATTTATTTTCCATTAGGTTTTAAAAATTGTTCCATTCAGGTGACGACCTTGTTGAGCGATACACAAGTTTAGTCTTTCAAAAAAGTTTTCGGAAACTCTTCTCAGCATATCTTGCATTATTCCATCGGTGACATCTGTATTTGCCTCGTTAAGATCTTCCAAGGTCTTTGGGTGAACTTCGTAAACCTCAGCTTTGGGATATCCTCAAAGAAAAAAAAGTCATATACTCAAATAAAGGGGGCGGGGGGGCCATGTGAAGATGCTAATGCTGCTTTCTTCTCCAATGTTCGTTACACGAGTTCCTTTCTTGTCATACCTTCAATGCATTTACCTCAGACTCAAATGTTTTAAAACTTGTCTGTCCTTTTTTTGATAAACGGAAGATTAATTTCTTTTTAAGTTCCAACGGTATTTTTCCCTTCATGTTCATATATATGACTCATTTGGTAGTATAACTGCGTCAGAATCTTATTTTATGGATAAATATTTCTGAATGTGTCATATTTCATCCCTCTTGGTCTAATTTGCTCTTAAACCGCGTCTAGTTCAAACTTAGTGTTTTCTCTCCTCTCTCGTCATTGTTTAGAGAATCCTCTTTCTTCGGGGTCTCTGCTGTGTGTATTTTCCGTCATAAAGACCATCCAATTAGTTTTTCCATCTTTTCGCTCTATCTCCATCTCTAATTGGAAATTCACTTTTTCTATCTCGAAGATTATTGATGATTCCTCCGAGCGAATTGAAGGTGTCTCTCACGTTTCCTTATGAATATTCAAACATTCGTCGGCAAAGTTTTTCCTCCTTGAGAGCGTATTTATTTGAACAAGGGCTTCATTCATTAATCTCTGTCTTAAGACGATTTTTATCCGAGTCCTTTTACTAACCTTTTGAAGCATTTTTCCCTCTGTCAGTCTGAGAGTTTTAGTACTTTCTTCTCTTATGCCCCATGTGTTTTCCCATCCCAAGGTTTCCTTTTGCTTACAGATTTTTCAGGGGTTAAAAAATTCTAGTATTAATTCCTTGCCGTCTATCTTCTATCGATCTTATGTTGCTAATTATTCAATTTCTTTACCTATTTCCCATGGTACACTGCTATTTAGCTATGTTCTCTTCTGTCTGTCCAACTGCCATTGATTATTCATTATTTTCTTCAGCTCATCGAATATGAGATGGAACTTCATTGGTATTTAATTGCGGGGTCACTGTTGATGTTTGGTCCACGTTAGCTTCGGCAGTCCTTTAATCTTTTATGCTGTCAGCTTGGCATCTTCTTACACATCTAGTATCTACCATATAGGTGATATAATTGCGAGTGGCCTTGAAAGGGTGTGGTTACCACCACCGATATTGTTCGTAGAACTCTAAAGGCTACTTCTACTCCATTTCGCTTTCCTAATGTGTTCCTTCTAGGTCTAATCCAAACAAATTGCAGCGCAATCTCCAACCATAAAAACATATCCTCTTCCTTTATACTATTTATATTACTTCGGCGATATTGTCATTGACCCCGTCACTTCATCTCCATCGTAGTCTGTTGCGTCGACAAGTGACGTCACACCACAATAGCTGACGCTTTCGGTGCTGTGTTTACGGAAATGATTCTTACTTACATTGCATCACAGGAATATATTCACTCTCATTGCAGCTAGCTTCGAAAGTATTACGATCTACCGTCATTACATTCCTATGTGGATTTTCCAGTAGCTGCTGCTCCAAAACTCTTCTTCTGTGGACCATTTCACTTACTTCCATTACTGCAAAAAGTTGCACCCGACACCATTAGCCCTTGAAAACCCTCACACGTGATGGATATAACTTAAAAACTTTTTTGTGATATTTTCTTCGATTCTTGCAATTCTTCCTTGTCTTCTGCTTAATCAAGACTTAACGAACATAACAGTTAGCAGATACCTATGATAAATCTCAAGCTTATGAAGATGAATGGGTGCGTCTACTCGGATTAGCCGAAAAGACACCACGATGGGATTTAGATTCGACGCGCGGGAGTTTGAAGTGTGGAATTCATCAAAAGGGGGTGGGAGGACGCTTTCCTTCCCGGCGACCCCGACATAAAGCACTCGAGAGAGAGCGAGCGTGAGGAAATGCCCCCCCCCCCCTTTAAACCCTCAAGCCAATCGCCGCCGAAAGGAATGAAGGGGGCGAGGGGGTCGGGAGAGAGCGGTCGCTGGAGGCCCGCCAGGAGAGTGGCCGCCGGAATAGACTTCAAAGGAGTCGCGGGGGGTCGTGGAAGGGGGGCCGGGGGGCATCGAGTGCTGCTGCGGGCGAGCGATTACTACTGGCTGGTCGGTGCGCAAATAAATCAGACCGCCATTACTTAGGCCGCCATCCGCGAGCGTTTCAACGGAGGGATGGATATTCGATACCTCTCTCTCTCCCCCTCGATCGTAAATAGTAAACGCTCGAAAGTCTTCGCTGTGAATAAATTTGTTTGGCAACTCCAGATCGGTTTTATCTTTCGCCTGCTATTTCAGTTCCCGTCGGTTAGTCTTTAGTGCGTAATGCTAATACATATATCAATTCTCATAAGAGAAACATTTTCATACGACTAAAATTCATCAGTTGTAATTCGATGCAATTACTCCGCCAATTTGTTCTGCGGGAGGGTAATGAGTTCAGCTTTGCATAATTGAATACGTAGGATATGCTAATACAAACATTTCTACAATTGAACACTCCAGGGCAAATGCTTTTGATTTACATAGTTTGTTTATATTTACATCCTTCACGGGTATGTTAAAACTAATAATAAATTTCTCCTCAACTCGACTTTGGTAATCGATAGCGTATTTCCTTGTGAGTGTAGTTCAGTGCACTCAGTGTAAATATTTAGTTGTGCCCTGCGGCTTCCTGCCACTGGCTTACCCATTGGAAAAAAATCATTTAGAATCCCCTAATCAAATTACGTAAACACTCCAAGGCTTAAGGCATATTATTCAAATAGTTACTAATTTCCTGAATGTCAAATATGAACTATGAAATTCCTAAGTTGTCGAAAGCAATATTATTATTTTAAGCTTTAATATGCCTTTGGTAAATGAGGAAACTCAGGTTTCTAAGCTGTGATGCTACTTAGCCAAGTATTTGCTTCAATATCACCACCAGTAATAGCTTTCACGGGAGTGCATATTTAAGAGGAATTACAACAGAGCCTTCTTCCCGCACTTCCATCGACACGTTCTCCCTGAAGGGTATTCCGCGGAAGAGTAAGTACGTATTAGGGTGCCAAGCGGAACCGCATGGACTCCTTTCTTCGCCCAGGGGAAGAAAGAGCTCTCTACTCAACCTCGAGACTCCATTCGATTTCATCGCCACCCATTCACTCCAACTGCCGAGCACTACAAGAGGTGCACGGTATAAGGGCCGGCTCGCATCGACCAACATCTCTCGCCTCCAGATGTCAATTTTTTATGCGGACACAGGCTGGGAGAGGGGAGGGGGGCATAAGGGGGGGGAGAGTTAGAAGGAGCCGCAGATACGTATTTCAGGGCCGACACCGTCGTCTACCCCCCCTTCCCCCGTCCCCCATCGTTGCAGATGGTATAAATTATTCAGCGCCGTTAAGCAAAGCGTTTTTCTTCCCAAAACCCCTCCTCCCCCCCCCCCGCCAAAAGGAAAGTGATCTGGATAGTATCTCTCGGCCCCCTTAACTCACCCCTGAATCACGAGGAGGTGGAAAAAGAGCGCCTTTGTAAATATTGAGAAGGGAGGGAAGGGGATGCAGAAAGAGTGCCCCTTGTTTTTTTTAATCAGGTACCATTTGCTATGTATTTACTCGGAGAACGCTGGCGGGTGGCGACACAGTATATAACAGGAGAAAAATGTTCGAACACAGAAGGCATTTGATAAAGCACACTTGCACTGGGGATTCACTTTGAGTGGCCTTGGTATGTGTATTCTGTGTTTAACAATTTGTGTCCCGTTGAATGAATGTAAAGACACAGGCGAACATAATATCTAAAAATAACTTGCGTAGTAGTATTATTATTGAATACTCTTATAGGGAAGAGAAAATTGGTGGTAGAAATTCAATAGTCATTAATGAAGACGGAGACGGTGGATGAAGTACTAGAACACGAGGTACACTAGCTAAACTGTCGTGAGCATATAATAGTTTAACGTTCGCAGTTTCCGTTGGATCGTATTGA
This sequence comes from Hetaerina titia, assembly GCA_037158775.1. NCBI lineage: Eukaryota > Metazoa > Arthropoda > Insecta > Odonata > Calopterygidae > Hetaerina > Hetaerina titia. The sequence continues at coordinate 17,205,064 of CM073769.1, forward strand.
AATCGCGATGATGTTGTTGGGGTTGGAGTGTACGGAAATGGAGAGACTGAGAGTGTGTGGTGTGCACCGCCCACCTGCTAGTAAAAGGAACTTCGGCGGAGGGAACTTTGTGCGGAGGGACGAAGGCGGGTCGTTCGCAGGAGATGATGGTGAGTTTGTAGAGAAGCTCCGTGGAGAGGAGGGTATCCTGTGAGCTGGAGAAATGCTTTGGGGCATTGTTTCTACGGTACGCATACATTCCGTGGTTGAAGGCGGTAGAGAGAGAAGTACCGGGGTCTAGGTATCGAATTTTGGTTGTATCCTATGTGTACAAGGTTTGTATAAAAAGTATCGGTAAGAATTTTTTCCCGGTGTGTGCGTGAAGTGCTGAATTCAGACTGTCGGTCAAGTGTGCACATGATTGAAAATAGTGTTGGTATTGGCATAAGATGACGGTGAACTTCTGAATCACTGAAAATTTGGCGATGCTAAGAATCTGCGCTAAACTCGTCACGAAGGTCTTTGGACGGACGACCAAAAGCAGAGTCGAGTGTCTGCTTCCGAAGACATTCTGCAACGCCATCGAGACGATTCCCTCACCCCCTTACAGTACCGACTTGACACCAGCAGACTATTTTCTATTTCCTATAAAATTGATACCCTCCCTCAAAGGACACCACCATGGGACTCTGAGTGCCGTCAAAGAAGCTTGTGCGCGTACCCTTAAGGACCTTCCGGAATCCAGGGAACCTTCGAGTGTTAAAAAGCCGCTGGCATAAGCGTGTCGACGTTCAAGGGATGCATTTTGAAGAATTTTAAGGAATTGTAGCAATTTCTGAAATAAATGTATTTTAGTTTTCCCGATATTTTTTATGCAAACACGTAAGTACGGAGGGTAGCATGCGTCGTGGAATGGTGATTTGGGAGTCTAAATAAGTGCTGTTGGTGCTGGAGGTCACGGCCATGAGAGAGAGAGAGAGAGAGGAGAAGGGGAAATGGGATGAGAGATGAATTAGAGAGGGAATCGGAGCCACGCGTCCAGATTAAAAAGCTTCCATCGATCAAGCGGACCCAAAGACTTGCGGAGTGCCCCGAGGAGGGAGGAACTCTTCCTCGAGGACGCACCGGAAGAGGTCGGCGTGCGAGGTGGGCATTCTTGTGCTCATTGCAGTGCTCCTAATTTGTAGGAATAATTTATCCACTAAGGTAAAAGTATTTTTCCCAATGCATAAGGCATGGCACATTGAGTGGAAAGTTTTTGGAGGGTACGCGAGAAGGCGGCTTAGTTACATAAGGTTGGGTCGTCCGTAATGGGGCGAGGCCTACACTCTGGGGGGATGAACTCCTGGGTGAGTGACATCTACATATCTACTCAGGCCATTATATTATCGCATTGCGGATAAAACTGGAGGCTTCGGAGTCTCTCTAAAAGGTGAAACGATTCCAGGATCAAGATGGAAATTGAGAAGACGAGAGGTTTGAGATGCCAATCTATTTATACAAAAATGCGTTGCGAATGAATTCATTTTTTAAAAAATTGGTCGGTTTTAGTGGTTTGGTTTATGGTTTTGTGGTATTTTGACTTGCAAGTATAAACGTTCGAGTGCCGGGATTGGTGAAAGATATAATGACAAAAAAATTTCTGGCGTGACTTGTTGGAAAATCTTCATATTGAAATTGAAAATTAAACAACTTGACTTTTAACTGTGGGAAAGCCAAGTTGTTTAATTTTCAATTTCGAAATAAATAATGTTAAAATAGATAAATATATTCTATCAACCAATCTCATGTACCGTTTCACTTTGAAAAAATACTTAAAACATTATTCTCAGTAAATTTGCATTGACTGAAATCACATTGTCAATCTAGCAATTGAATAATAATACAAGAAATTGCGGTCAAGCAGGTGTGACCCTCTCGGAGAAGGGGGAGAGGCGAGTTAGGAGAGGGAGGGAGTGGGGGACGAATGCATAGATGGAAAGTAAGCGGACGGGGGAAAGGGGGTTCCTGGGCGGCCGGAATGCGAGGTCCGCAACATGACAGCGAAGTCCATATATTCTTGAGGAGACAGCGGGTTAGAGAGCAAGAAAGACCTCATCTGACACGTGGGGTCGCTGGCAGGTCTTATTATTTTAAGAGCACTCCATTATTTTCAAGATATATTGTCTCCCATTTTTCTCATTTCAAAGAAGTCTCAATTTATTTTTTATTGAGAAACTTTTCAGTTGTCGCACGAGTTCATTAATCTAGATTCAACATAGATTTATCGCTTGCTGACATTAATTACGTGATATTACAATAATTCATACAACCTATTGTTTTATTCATTCACACCGATTCATTCTTCCCCATGGTTCTAAGGGCGTCCAGTAATTTCTTGCTAGTGAATTGAGTGGCATTTGTCTTTCAGCCTTGGCCTCCTTAGTCACTGCCATATCCGTTAGTGTTACCGGTGTGCGCATTTAATTCAACGGATGAACACAATTCAAACACTCAACAACTAGATAATATCCGTGGAAGAAGCGACATTCATGTCTTACACAGAATTCGAGCTAGTAAATTTAGAGTTAACAGCCGAATGAGGCAAACGGAATGATATCTTATTTGGGTTTTAAAAATGAAAGTAGCTGTCAAGGATTTTTGTAGAAGTTCTTTGGTGATGTAACCATTGGAAGGATTGTAACTCAGCAAGGGAGTGTAAATTATATTTCAAATTAAACCGCTGCGGTCAAAGTTAGTGTTTATATAGCTTTATAAAGTGAATAACATGAGAGTAGTTAGGAATCATTAAAAGCTACCAATGAGAATACTTAGGCGGCTAGGTAGTAGATACTTTGAATGAATGCTTTTCGTTAAATTTAATATTTAGTTCATTTCATAATGGGAAGCAAAATACGAACTCAATCTCGAACACCATTACCCAGACTTTGCATGCTATAACCTAAAAAATGAGTCGGCAACTCAGGATTGGATAGATCAGGCTGCAATTTGAATCTAACGAGTGTTCGGTTCAGTCAGCGTCATGAAGGGAAGTTCCTTTAAATTAAAATAAGTACAGAAGGAGTGAAACAAAAATTATTCGAAATAAACGTAGTCATAGCAGCGGAGAACGATATTTGAAAGCAAAGATTTAGTTTGATATTAAATGGAAAACAATGCATTCTCCCACTGTTCTTTATTTTGGTACTACTAGCTTCAACGCTTAGGCGTCATCATCAGGTACCTTAAAATGGTGCCTAAGCGTTGAAACTAGTAGTACCAAAATAAAGAACAGTGATGAAATACATTGTGCTCTTCATTAAATGAAAATTAACTTCCACAAATTTGAGCCAGAAACCATAGAATACATTTAGTTTGACCTGGAAATTAATTTCACTTCAAACTATACGCTATCTCTAGGAATAAACGAAGAAATATTAATGAAATTCTCTTCGAGGATATTATTTACTCCAAAATTACTTTTGTTTAAACTTATTGTCGATAGGTATTTTTCCAAAATAGATAACCTCAGAATATAGATTACAAAATACTATAATAATGACCAAATGATAACACTTTTCCACTTGGTATTGATTCATCACACGATCGGTTTCAATGAACTGCATCATCTTCAGGTATCAATGGCTGTTAACTGCCGTCTTATATTTATTTATTTTATTTATAGATATACCCTGCAAGCCACCGCCAGGGTGTGTGGCAGGGGTACAGCAGAATAATTGTACTCGAATATGACCCTACCGCGGTCGAACAATGTTATTATGATTAAATCTATCTGTTCTACGCTTAATCTTTCTAATTTTATTTACATGATCTCTCTTACCGTAGTACGGTGAGGGTAACATTACATTTATAACATCACTGCTAAAGAGACGTCCTTCCAATTTATGCAAGAGCTGCAATCTAATATTAAACCTTCGCTCCATTGAGTGATTACCAGCCTGGCTGCTCTAATATGTTGGATATGCTACTAAGTTTATGATAACAAAGTTTTACAAATCTAGCTCCTCTACGCTGCACGCGATCCAATTCGGTGATCAATCCAACTTCGTGAGGATCCCATATACTTGCAGCATATTCTAAATGAGGCCTAACTAACGACAGAAAACATTTCTCTTTGACCTTTTCATCGCATTTACCGTACTTTAAATTTTACTTCACATTTACCTAGTGCTTTTTCAATAAATCCATATGTTTTGGTAGCTTGTCCACATATTCTCCGTATGTGTTTCACTCAGGAGAGATCGTGAGTGAGGGTAACGTCTACGTATTTAATTGAGCCTACACATTCCATCTCGGTATTCCCAATGCAGTAGGCGTTCGGGTCGGAATTACTCCTTTTCCAAAAATTAATGGCTACGCACTTTTTATTTCCATCCCCTGAGCCTGATGATCACCAACTACCCGCCATCTCTTGACTCCGTTTCCTGATATGGTGCACCGCGTTGGCTGCTTAATTATCGAAGTAGTGAACAGACTTTCTCTTTTGTGTTGACTACTTTTAACGTTTGTTTTTCGCTCTTCTCTGCATACATTTCCCTTAATTTCCTCCTCTTCCGTTCCAACCAAATTTCCCTTCCTCCATTACTCTTCCTACCCCGACATATTTCCCTCATTTTCCTCCTCGGTACGAATGCATTTAAGACGCCACAAGAGTGCCGTTTGTCAGTGAAGATGAGTATATCGAACTCTGAGTGTAGTAAATCGAAACCAGTCTTGTAGCAAGTCAGTGTTTACATTTGGTCATTACTGCGTTCGAATGCCACTACATGACGCCTGACACTGCGCAATTCGTTCTACAGAAGAAGAAGGTTCAGCACCTCGCGACTGGAAGCTGGCTCACATCCGTCACTCCCCCGAAGCAGAGCACCTCCCTCTTGACGGGCGGCCCCGAATAATTTCACGCGGATGCTTCGAAACTTTCAACAAAAAGAAGGCATTAACTCGTAAACGAAATGGATACTATGAGTTTCAAGTGACCCACCTCGTCGACTGTTCTTTTGAGAAATAGTCACACGTGGGGGAAGCGGAGCGGTTGGCTGGGGTGGGGCGGGAGGATCCGGAATCGGGGGCTCAGTTGGCATTAATCCCTTCCTCAACACCCCTCAGCGTCCCACGGGAGACGGGGAAAAACAACGGTACGCTTCTGCGCCAAAACCCGGAAATGTGTGGCACCGCCAATGGAAATGTCCTCCATCGCTCCGACGCACCACCTCCTGTCGTAATCCCACCTTTTTTTTTAAAACAGGCTCGAAAATATCTCTCTGCATGACAAACATCCAAAGGTAACGAGACCGGGGTGAGAATGAATATTTGTGCATTTCCACCTCGCGGTTATTGGCGGCGCTCTCTTGCACGAGTGCACTCTGGGAAAACAGCGCGGCGGCGAGGGCTAAGCAAACAGCAGCGGGTGTCCCAGAGGTACCCATCGGGAAAATGGGGGTGGGTCGGACCCCATTCCCCCGACCACCTCTCTGTGACCACACCTCAAATAAGAATGGGAGACACAGGTCTGATCTCGTGGAACAACCCGATTTCATAGTCGCGCATGTGGAGCGGCGTTGTATTCAAATTCATCTTGGTACACATTGTAAGTAACATGACTAACATATCTAAAAAAAGAGCCTTGGAGTTGTTATTAGGCTGCTATGAGGTGCGGAAATACTTCGGGAGCATAACTATGTGATTCCCATTGATTTTTGCGGAAAATCATATCGTGATGAAAATTCAAAAAAAGAGAACAATAGACTTAAGATATCAGCTTCTAAAATCTGTTAACTTATACAATAATTACTGCCTGCTTTTCCGGAGTAAGGGAGGTGGGGAGGCGTCCGCGGTTCAGCTACAATTTGCAACTTCACTCGAGTGGCGTCTTAAGGGTAGATGGGGGCGGGGATCTACAGTGTACCTAAGGGAAGAGGGGCAAGGGGAAGTGCCAGCCAGAGATTGCTACGCAGAACACAATGCGACGTGTCATTCGAAGGAGAGTCGGAGAGGCGGAGTGTCCATTGACACGTCGTAACATGTTGCAACACACGATTGTCAATAAGCGGATTGTGTGCAGTTTTGGAATTTGGGCTTCATATCGAGAAATCGGGTTTCCTGTAGGCGGCCATCTTCTAGTACGTACTTAGGTAAGTCTTTTGAGGGAGGGAGGAGGTGCATTATTACGTTTCCTTGCGGAGAGAGTGGGGAGTTTAGGAGAAGGAATCTTACGTTGGGTTTATAATCGCATCATTTGAGCCACAGCTCATGAGGAAATGATTTCAATTATTCTCCGAACTCCAAAGAAGTAATCATGGAGATATCTTTTCGGAATTATATAAGAATTTTTTATCTGATACTTACACGCAATTGATTTTATCAGTGATCTTATTGAAAAACGCTTTCTTCAAGAATAAATATGTTTGTAAATATGTCTTATTTGCTGTTAAAAATAAATATGCTTTATTTGTTGAATATTTGTTGATTTGTTTGGCATGAAGGACTAATTCTATTTTTATGAATGAGTGAGGAGAGGAGGGTCATTATCAATGGGGAGAGGAACTAGGCGGTCTCTCCCTAATATCCTGATATCACGATGGGAAAGTGAATCTACCGCAAGAGCTCTCGGCTACGAGTGAGAGCGCTATCGGACGAAACGCCGCGACGGGTACGTGTTTCTCATAAAGAACGGTTCGCCATCACAAAACACATGATTTGACCAAACCAAATCAACCAAAAATATTAAAAACTTGATAACCTTGGCTAAGAATTGGATAGTTAGCTGTCATAATTCGACGAAAACAATGCTATAAGAATGAAGCCCATATTTAATAATGCTTTTCATTAAGAGTTATCGCCACTTATGCCATTCATGAAAAGTAATGTATAGTTTTGGATTCTCACTGAGTAATAGAAGGATGTTTTTTTCATACATTGTTGTCATCATCCTTCTATTTTATCACTAACATAAGTAATGCATTTAAATATTCCCATTCTATCAGCCTTAATTTCTCGCGGCCAGATATATTTCCACCATTCTCCTGCAGTACATTTAAAATGATCATTGCATCTCCATGACAACATAACATAGAAGGAGATAGAATATACAATTCAATGTTTTGTTATCTTCTTCGAACATAGTTCCAACAATTTCCATTTATGTCCGAGAATTCATATTTATAGCCCTTCGCTTCGCTCACTCCTTTATGTGGTTAGCTAAATGCACACAAATATACCCATTCTTATTTTCTTTTAGTAAGATAATTTCCAGTTATTTGCTTGTTCAATCTGGGAAAATTTTAAATTCGAATTCGTACTTGTTCCTAACTCAAGTTCCTCAATACTTGATCAGTCTCTGTCGTTTTTTGTATGTGGCAAATGTAGGTTGGCAATGATGAAGGAAGTATTTGTATAAAAATTAATTACCACAAAGATAGCTCACAGCATTTGGCGTCGTACTCCTGACTCTCCATTGAGCTCGTACCACTCTCCGAGAGTATACACACCCCACCATTCCTTACCCTTATTAATTTATTTGCCGATGTTATTTTAAAGACTTTTTGAACAGTTGGGTAGAAAGGGTAATCATAGATGGAGGTAGCTCAAATGCAGCAGAAGTTACTTCAGGTTTTCCCAAGGGAAGTATTATCGGACCCTTTTAATCCTACTTTACCTTAATGACATTGACTCTGTAGTCACTAGTAAGATATGTTTATTTGCCGACGAATTGCGGTGGTTTACCGTGATACCCGTAATCCTGTGGACTCAGCAGCTTTATCAGATGACCTTAATGCTAAAAGACGCTGGTGCGACCTTTGGCAATTAAAATTAAACTAAAAAAAACGATTCAATCCCCGCTCGTATATTTAAGGATCTAGTGTCGGAAATTGTGCCGTATCTAGAGATAATCTTTTTGAAGTCGGTGGTTGATTACAAGTTTCCCAAAGATTGGAAAATGACTATCGTAACACCAATAAAAACGGAGATTAGGAGGAAACGAGTAATAACAGAACTAATACCCTCACATGCATTTAATTGACAATTAGAATTAAACTTAATAAAGCGCGAATTGATGACCTGGAAAAAGAGAAATTCCCTTTCGAACGCTATTTGCATCGGGAATACCGAAATGGAATGTGCACACTAGATTATATACCTAGACATTACCTTCACTCACGATCTCTTGTGGGTGAAACACAAGCGTGGAATATGTGGACAAGCTAACAAAAAATTACGATTTATTGGTAGAGTACTTGGTAAATGTGATGAAAAGGTCGAAGAGAAATGTTATATTTCCTTGTTAGGCCTCATTTAGGATATACTGCAAGCATATGGGATCCTCACGAAGTTGGATTGATTGCTGACTTGTATCGCGTGCAGAGTAGAGGAGCAATATTTGCAAAACATTGTTAATATAAATATAGTAGCGTATCCAAAATGTTAGAGCAGCTAGGCTGGGAATCACTCACGAAGCGAAGGTTATATTACAGATTACATCTCATGCATAAATTGTGCCTCTTCAGTAATGTTGTTAATCATCTGTTATTGGTCAAATATTGGTACGATAGGCGAGATCATGTGAACATAATTAGAGATTAGGTGTAGAACAGTTAGATTTACGAGATCATTTCTCCCACGAACGATAAGGGGTCAGAATAACATTGTCCGATCGCAGTATGGTCAAATTCGGGTCAAAATTAGTTTGGTATATCCACCCCCTGCCACACACCCTAGTGGTGACTTTCAGGATCGTGACGAGTAACTAAGGGTACTATATACTAAAATGTCATTCTAACATATTCTGCAAGATAAGAGATCGTAAAAGATCCAAGCTCAACGCACAAATGTGGACTTAGGAAATAAGAAATTACCACCGGGGATTCCTTTGACTACGCAAAGAGTTTCATATCGGCGCTTCAAAGCTCAGATTCGCTTATCTCGATTGTTTCCAGAATTAATAACATAAGTACACCAGTATCAAATCGACGAAGTATTTACAAGAGCATTTGAATATCCCATCGAAGGTGAAAATATATGTTTTTAATAGAAGCCTATTGGAGGACCTCTAATGGTGAGAGGAGGGAAAGTCGTGACCTGCGTTGCGGCCAAATGTGATGGGAGGAGAAAATGTCACCGCCGAAATGCAAAAATGTTCAATACATCGACCGGCAAAAGCTCTCGGGTCCTGGGGCCGGAAAATAACGGCGTCCCAAATCTAATCACGTGACCTGATAATCCGATCGCCCGAGACCACGTCCTCGGGGGAAAACCGTTATTTCAGCAAGGAAAGCATTGATTCCCTGTGTATCGCCTTCCGCTACATCGCCCTCTCTCTCTCCCTAGGGCCTTCTCTCGATACAGGGCCGGCCAAGAGGCGCTCAGGCGCTCACCGTGTCGCCGCAAGCACTTCTCTCTCTTGTCCCGACGCGGTTTAACGATTCCTGCAGGGTGTGCCAAAAGCTCTGACGATATGCGCGAGGCATACTCGAAAAGGAAGGGCCGCTGGGTCATTAAAACGAAACATATTCCTTAGAAAATGCTTTGATCAACGGTTATAGTTTCCTACAAACCAGGTATTTCACCATTCTACGTAACCACCGTTCGTTTATAACCACTTTTCGTAACGCTGCACCAACTACTTTAATCCCTCACCGTCGTGGGTTTCAACCAGCTGACAACGGTCGTTTTGAGTTCCGCGGCGTTTTCAAACCTTAATCCACCAACCAAGGCACACCTTGTTCAAGTGCACGAAGTGCCGATAGGTGCAAGCTAGGAACTGTGACGTGGGCTTTGAAGACGTCCAAAACCACTCTAGTAATGATCGCTAAGTATTTTCGATACACACATTTCGCACAATTTGCGATATCCGAGCTTTTCCGTAACAGTCGTGTGGTGTGCAGTGGTGAGTCCAACAAGAGGAAGTTCATCATCCAGAGAACACTAATCGTCAATCATATCGCAGTTATCATCAGCCCACTTGTTGAACGATTTCATCGAATTCTGGATGTAGGGTCACCGTTCCACACTAATGCGGCTAGTTATGTTGAAGTCTCAGCAGCATTTTCTAGCCTTCCCTTTAGTCATTACTGTAGGTTCATGAAATAGACACGACTAACAATAAATTTGGGCGTCTGATGAACTTTTTGATCGCAAAAATCGAATTACAGAACTCACCTCGCCACTGGCTGGAGCTAAGATTTTCGCGGACAATGTTATCTGCATACTACACCGGAAGGCAAACGACTAAAAACAATAACTTCATTGGCCTCGGGAATAATCAATAGATAGCGTTGCGTGCTTACGCACCTTTTACCTATTTCCAGCCAATACGATGTTTCAAAAGTTATCAAAAAACGTCCTCGTATTAAAATATAAGAAAAACGACCCATCCCTTTCGAACATGTCTTGTACAATAGGGCGCATGCTCACAATTTTACATAACGCCAAACTGGAAATGAACAGTAGGAGAGGGGGTGGGAAAGGTGGAATAGAGTATATCTATTTATTTTATGAGCGCAATCTACGTCTCTGCTGGCCTAAGGGGATGTGGGAAGAGCAAATATGTGCTCGGAAAAGAAAGCTTATTTTCAGTTCATTCGAAGATAAAATAATACACTTTCGAAAATTTATATGCTATCATAATCAACCCTTTGTTGATTTATGTTTCCCTCTCATACGAGACTTTGGAGGTAAGAAAATGGTAACTGCTAATTATTTTAGCGAAACAACCAATAGAACAATCAAAAGAATTGGATATAATCGCTACCAAGAAATACTACTATAATTTCTATTCTAGTTTATTATTCTAGTATCATTAATACTAGTTCGATGTGATGGCCAATGCACTCGTCGGATGAACGAAGGTCATCGATTACAATCTCGACCCGGCTATGGACACTATGACGTCAGTTTTCGACGGATTTCGCTGTCGGGGTGAAGCGATGCTTAAGAGGGGCTCCTTAAAAAAATCCGCGATTGCTTTCAGAGCGACAGCCGCCAACGCTGAGCGCGCACGAGACGTGAAACACGTCCGGCGAAAACATTTTAATGCGCCCGAGCGGGTGAGTGAGTGGTCACGTCGTTTTGCGCGCACCAAACTGCGAGCGATAAAACCTAATTGGTGCGGCGTGGTGTCTGTCTCGAATGGCGTCTCGGATGAAGCAGAGCGAACTCTCGCTTCCCCCCACCCCCCCAGCTTATCCCCTTCCTCTCCCCACCCGTGTTCCGGAGGCCCCTCTGGAGTGGACGTTGACGAGGGACAGGGTAGTTAGGAAATGGGGAGAGGTGTGTTGGGAAGAGGAGGAGGAAAAACGAGGAATATCCAGAGCAGGAGGAAGTGAAACCCCTCTCAGGCGAAACCACTGAGGCGGGAAATGGAGACGTGTTTATTTTTGCGGGCGGATATTTATGTTTCTTTTTACTGCGAACAGTGAAAGTGTTTGGGCCCCACTGGCCACCTTCCGCCCCGACATCTCTACGCCCCTTTTCCTTCCCACGCGCATAATCCTTTAACTCGCCGTCAGCGTTCTGGGACCGAAGACCGTTCAAAATCGACTACGAACACCGCTGTTAGTCATCCGCCGATTGTGCTAAGTCCACAACCATGAATTTGATTACTGACATCCCATACCAAACTTGTGAATCTCGTCCTCTCCATTTAAAAAAAGGAATCCAATCAGAGGAGCTTATTATTTCCTCTTAAATAATCATTTTCAAATCCAGGCTGATCATTTTTCCGCCACTTTTCCCATCGGTGCCAGATTTAGCAGAGATGAGAGCGAATGATAATGGATACTCCAGTTTTGCTCCTCTTTCTAGCATCGCCCATCCCAGGTCTCCATCCGCCACCCGCGCTGTATTTGACGTGCACAGAATGCCGCTTTGTCACCTATCTCTGTAATCTACTCCTCAATTCATTTCTAATACGCCTTTCAATTATACCCAATTTACTCTACCAAATGCCCCCTCTAAATTTACGAAACAGACCAATACATCCTGATTGTACTGAATGTGTCTTGCCATCACTGACGTCATTACTAATATTGCATCGCACGTACCACTTCCCTTCCCGAACCCGAATTTATTACCCCCATAATAACCATTTACCCTCCTCTCCATCCTTTTATTTATAATCCTGAGCACCAACTTAGCTACGTGTGAAATCAAATGGATTTAGGGGAGGCGATCGAAAGGTGAGATTTGCGCCATTAGGAATGGATGAGAATGGAGGAAGTGTAGAGAGAAACCCGGCGTCGGCGTTAGCCTACTCTTAACGAAAGGTGCCAAGGGGACTGCAGTTTAACGTCCCATCCAACGGACGGCGTACTCACTCATAGTGCTCTCCACAAATCACCTCAAGTTGCGATCGGGATGCCACTGAAAAAATCTACCACCTACAAGATTAAAACCCGGGCCATCTGGGCGGGAAGCCACCGCAGCATCCCGAAAAAATCTTCCCTCTGCTTTTTCCTAAGCACTTGAGCAGTTTCGTGGGGATCTAATCTGTCACCACGACCTTATTTTATTTTAATTCTCTCAATCCTCTTTTTATCTCGCAATCTAGTACACCTGGATATAATCTTTCCTCATCTATGAAATATTTTTTTATATTAAAGCAGAAATTTGCTCGCCTAATAACCTAACCCTATAGGAAAGGTTCCTTCTTTCCACCTCTCTCGAGTCTTAATTTAATACGGATTTGTTCAATTTTATGGATTTTCCCTTCTACCTTCCTGGTGAAATTAATGATGGAAAGTTAAAAAATGTAAAGGACGATAAAACTACCTTGGTACAAAAGAACAGGCATGTTGGATGGAATAATGAGAGGTAAAATACTTGTAGGCGGAATTGAAGAAAGGGCGCTTCTTTTGTAGTGTTCGCTGCCTGGTTGCCTCGCTCGCTCAGGCTTAGAAATATAGCAGTATTCAATTGCCCATATCCATAACGTACCTTGAACGGAAGAACACCGTATAATAATAATTCTTGTCTGGCCAAAAACATTTGCATGGAATATTTTATCCCAAGGTTAACTATGCATCGGAGTTACAAAATTTCAGAACACCAAACTCGAACATTCTTCCATAAAATATAAAGCTTAATAAAAATGGGCATTGTACCAAGTAAAGAATTTATGAAATTAGGTCTGCGGATATAAACCAGATAACGCTCATGGAAAAAAAGGAAGAGGCAATGGGAAAGGAATGGAATGAAGAATGGACAGTGCAAAAATAAAGAAGGCTGAGAGAATCGTGGCGCGTTTGGACACTAGGGTGGGGTGTCCGGAGAATAAATAGCCGTCTTTATTTTGGGGCGGGATTGAGACTATGGAGTCTCTTCTACCACCTAACCCTTCGCCCAACATTTACGAGATTATGCTTACAAATGAATTACACAAATGGTACATAAATGGCAATAAATTAATACATAAAATATCTTAGGACTTACACACAATACATTAGTTGCCTAATTAATTAATAAGTATAACACAAAATATACAACATACACACGTAAAATAAATACAAATACTATTCTTATACATACCAATACATGCAAATAATACTAGTAAATAAGTATTCCTGTTTATATTTACAATCGCCAATGAAAAGTATGATGACGCTGCGAATGAAAAAGGAAGGATCTCGAAGTCTGTTTACAGCTCTATTTTCACTGGTTGGAGGAAGGGGGTGAGGGGGCAAAGGTTGGTTCTCATGGAATGGGGCGGGAGGGGCAGAGGGGAAAGGTGCTGGGGGTGGAAATATACGCGGGAGCACAGGCATCATTTATGAGCGAACTCTTGAACCCTTCGGAAAACCTCCCGGGGAGTCGTCCTTTCCTCGCCTCGCTTTGATTAGCGGCCGTCGCGGTAAGAGTGGGCCGCCTCACGCTAAGGGTGGCCCGCTCTTTGCTACTTCTCGCAAAGAAAACTAAGGAGTGCGTTTCCCTTCCGTCCGTCAAAGCACACAGCCCACTTTTCCTTCAAGCTCGGGGTACAGCGCAGTTAGGCCGCGCGATGAAAATGTAGCCGGGGTTAATTGGATGAAAGCAGCGATCAAAATCAACAACCTTAAGACAACCAAGTTGGAAAAGTTAAGATTAATGTGTGATTGCCCCTATTTTTATTATAATATCACAACATACATATTTCATAGAAAATTAAACTCTCTTCCCTTATGCCCTACTTACAAATTCGTTTGCTCGTTATAACTAAATTCTAGCAACTGAGCAGTGACCAAAAAAATTATACATAAAGCACAATGGATGTATATCGCTGGTTAACAATTACGGCAATGAATAATTAAAGAAAAGAGTACGGGAGGGATGGGTGGATGAGCAGCGTATATACGAGTACCTTACTCTTTTTGGTGCCTTGCAATCGCCAAACACGCAGTCGAACGTCGATGTTCTCATCTTGGGCGCTCCCGCCAAACTTTCGTTCGATCCGGGTGCTATCGCCTAAGCATTTAACGGTGGTAACTGCCACAGACAAATTCGAAGCGTTGTGCGACGTCACGGATAGAAACATTAAAATAAAAATAAAGCAGCCAGTCATAGACATGATGTCACCTAAAGAGACAAACTTGGACGGCAGCATCTAAAGTTCAAGCGGGGAGAATTTATGGCGTAGAGAGCTTCGCGGGCAACCGAATTTCGGAGGCACGGGAAATAGCACTACTGGTCTACATTTCCCTGCATGAGTGAATCCTTTCACTTTATGAGAGCTTTAATCTGTGTTTTAATCTTCGCTCCATAGGGTGATTCCCAGCCTGGCTACTATAATATTTTGGATACGCTACTAAGTTTATCGTCCGGAAAATAAGTGTACTGAGCTCAGGAAAAAAATTTATTACACTTTTACATATCTTAAGCTAATATAGGAAAAATAGGACCCTTGTGAGTCGATACACTTGTTCCAACGGCGTTCCTATTCCTGGAACGCTCCCGCGAAGGCATCATCGGGAACCTCTCGAAGACACGTCGTCACGGCCTCTTTGACGGCGTCCAAAGTCCCGTATCGCGTTCCTTTCAAACTCCTCTTTATCTTCGGCCGAAACAACGCTCTCTAAAAAATGTGGATCATTTTTGCAGTGATCCGCAAGTTGTGTCGCGATTTCCAAACGATTGAGTCTTTGATCATCACTGAGCACTTTCGGCACCAACTTTGCACAAATTTTTCGCATCTGTAATTGGTCCCTAATAATCTCGTGCACTATTGTTTTTGGCACATTACACTGCTCTGCTATCATTCGAACACTCAGACGACGATCAGAGTTCAGTTCATCGCGAACTTTTTGCACATTTTCGTCGGTGAGAGTCGTTGATGGGAGTCCAGGCCGTGGTTCGTTGTCGACCTCTTCTCTGCCCTCCACGAACATCTTGTGGCACCGAAAGATCATGTTTCTGGACATGGCTGACTCCCCGTAAGCCTGGTTAATCATATCGACAGTTTCAGTAGACGATTTCCCAAGCTTTACCGCAAATTTGATGGAATAACGCTGCTCCAAAAACTTCGGCATCGCGTTCCGTGACGTGGGTCGAACGTGGAGGTTCGCGTTAACAGAGCTCCTCACTACACCACAGCTCAGAGCCGACTGCCTATTTCAGCGTCGCTTGCCAACATACCCCCCTCCAATCGCAGCCCGTCAGAGCGGTGCTGGGCGCGCCTGGAGCGGCGGGAAAAAATCAGTACCATTATTTTCCGGACGAACCATGTATGATAACAGCGTTTCACAAATCTAGCTCCTCTACGCTGCATGCGATCCAATTCGGCATTAAATCCAACTTCATGATTTTGCCATTAATACTAACTTGTCTCTCCCTTCTTATTCCACTTTCATTCTCATTGCACCACTCTGATTTACCCAAGGAAATGCTTTCAGGCGGGGAATGACATTAAATTTTCTCTTTGAACCTTTGGTTTCCTCAAGCGAGTGCGATTCACACTCGGGGTGTTCGAAACATGCGACAGATGAGGTGTCCGGTCAAGCACCACGCACTGTAAACTTCGGGCAATACTCACCAGGGAGGGGTCGCAGATCCAAAATCACCGTTCGCATATATGCCAATCGCAGCGTCGGAAAATCCCCCCAAATAAGTGACGCCCGTGTCCACGGGAAAGCATTTTCACCGGTTCCTCTTGCGCCGTACCTCTCTGTCCCTCCCACCCACCCTCCGCTCCCGGACCCGCAATTTCGATTAGGAGAGCGGGAGTGGTGCCGTCGGGAGAAGGGAGAGGAGGGTGCGGAATGCCGAATGGGCGGATAGGGTGGTGGGCGAGGCACCAAAACGAGGTGGGGAGGAGGGAGTCGGTGGGAGGCGGGCGGGGGCGGAGGTTGGAGAGGAGCCGGGGGCGGAGGCGGCCGTCGGAAGGGTGGTACGAGGCAGAGGGGCGAGGAAAGAGCTTGAAAGACTTGGCCTTCCTCCCCTTTATTATATTTATCTCTCCCCCTTTCCGATCGGAAGGGGCGCCCAGGAAGGAGCAATAAACGTGCGGAAATAAATCCGCCCACCTCTCTCAGAGGGATAAACCCTCCCCCACGCCTCCCTTCACCCCTCTCTTCCGCACTCTCTTTCACTCGTGCCCGATCCCTTGCGTCCTGGGAATGGGGTGGCAAAAGTCACGCGGTCACGGCGTTCCCAAGCAGGCTCGGCCGGTCCTCCCTCAATCAACAGTCGCTCCTCCCTCGCCCGCCCGCAAACCCTTTTCACATCTCGATGGGAGGGCGCACCTCTCACGAGGGACTGGCTGCTTTGGGTGAAGGGCATCCATCGCAAGAGAACGGCAAGAGGTGTGATGAAAAAGCGGACGAGAGACGGATATTATTTTTGAGGAGCTATTCGTCCCGCGGAGTGCATTGGATGGAAGGGGGGGTGAAAGGAGAGGAAGGGGGGTGAGAAATGGGGGTGAGGAGGCGAGGGAGGGAGGAAAGACAGAAGGGCCGGGGGGACTCTCGACATTTCGTCGTCCCTTGGCCTTTGAACAGCGCCGGATGCACAGCGGCTCAATCCTCCCTCTTATTGCCTGCGCCCCCTTCGCGGACTGGTTTCGAGAATACCACCGGGGGAGAGGGGGTAATCACCCGCTTTGAGTAAACAAGTAGTTATTTAAAATTCGCAACATCAACCGACCACGTACCTCCTGTGACTTAAGGCCGGTTAAATCGAAGCGGAGTGGCGGTCTTTCACAAAAAGGACATCCGTCAACGATTGGAATGTTTACGACGGATAGTCTAGCGGATGAAGATGAACTACCATTTGAATGAGAATTCTCGATGACTTATCTAGAATCCTAAACAAAGAAATGGTTCATATCTCTCTTACAACAATTTAAATGCATGATAATGGTAATGCACTCAAACTAAAATTAAACACATTGATACAATTTAACAAAATGATCTAGGTAGTACGTTGCTAAGCTCTCTGTGATGACTGAAAATTTCCATATTAACTAGAGAAAGTAAAGCTGTCTTGTTTTGTGGGAAAGTATTTCAAATATACTAAAGTTTTCGTAATGACTTAGTTAATAAGATTAAAAATATACAAAATTTAGTTAATGTTAATCGAACAGGCCTCATATTATAATAAACTTGGATGTTATACCCACATAATTGGTCTCTCTTTGATTTGGAAAATGGAAATTGTGTATGCAGAATAAACGAAGTTCATATCTGCTTCCATGTTGATACTCAGGTATAAGGAATAGTGTTCATAATAAAGTAATATGCAAACTTTTTAGTTGATCTATTATTTTTTGCGAAACTTGGGGTGCTATAAGATTAACACTATGCTAAAAACGCGTTTGAAACCTGTTTTCAAAATTAACTTCATGCTTTTATGACAATTTACAAAGTCAAACCCGACTCTCCCAAGTACTTTTGACCTCGTGATTATCCTAAAAAAACTCAATAGCGGAAAACTGTATTTCGATGAATCTCTCAATGTTTGAATTAAAATCGAAGGACCTGAGATCCAAATAACCAGACATATATAGCCAACTCAGTTATCAATCCAAAGTTCGGATTAATAGGTGAGGGTAGAGCTTACCCTATTTATTAGACCTATGGCGTGTGAAATTCACCCATCAATGTAGGAGGGGCGGCACTTCCTTTGCCTGCGCCTCCACCTGTGGTTTTCCATTCAAAACTGATATCTGAAAAATCACACAGCTTGGGAGAAGCTGAGGTTACCCAAAGGAGTCACCGAGAATCAAACCCGTGCCCTCCGGACTGTAGACCAGTACTCTTTCCAATGGGCTACCACAGCAACCAGGCATTCATACGGACTTAATTTTGCAACCAGCGTGTCTTCCATTTCGTATTGATTTACGAAAAAGGCTGAGATTTCGATGATTGCTTGCAAATATTTTGCCGAAAAATCACCATTCGCTTGGCTCAATCATTGATGTCCATCCTTTTGCTTATTTAAATAAATAAAATCCTAAGACTAAATAGCATTGCCACTGTAGTCAAGACTGTTGAAAAATTTGTATATAATGGAGCATAGCTTAGAAGAGACTTAGAACTATCCGAGAGTTTCCTGTCCTCACTATAGGTCAGCAGTCCAACTCTGTACTATGTCTGTCCAATAAATACGCGAACTGAGACGTAACAATTTTATTTTGCAAAATTGAGTCTACATCAATTTTGTCCCCTTCAAAGTACTCTCCATTCGTTGTTATGCACTTATTCTATCTTCTTATCCACTGTTTAAAGCACCCTTGGAAGTCCTCGGCAGTTAGGCTTTTTAGTTTTCTTGTCTTTTCTTGTTTTATTGTGTCCACATCTTCCCAGTGATGTCCACTCATCACAGTTATGCATTTTTAGAATAGGAAAAAGTCGCAGGGGGTGAGATCCGGCAAATAAGGAGGACGATCAAGGATGGTGATTGATTTTTCGCCAGGAACTGGCGAACAATCAATACTGAATGTGCTGGTGCATTGCCATGGGGAAGGATCCATCCATCATGTTCGTTTAAAATAGTGTGCACTGTTGATTTTCCTATATTCAGTTCATCAGCTATCATTCGGACAGTTTTTCGACGGTCCCGGACGGACCTCACACGATCAATGTTACGTCAACTCAGGTGGTTGAAGGTCGTCCCGGCCTTGCATCATCCGTGGCGTCTTGTCGGGCATCTTCAATACGCTTAATCAACTTGAAAACGGATGTTTTCTTCAGAGCATTATCACCGTAAACTGCTGTCAACATTTCAGAATTTCTTGTTAAATGTAACCGCACTTCACCAAAAAACTTGATGTTCATTCGTTGCTCCCTGATTTCTTCAATTTCCATTTTCAACAAACAGTAAAAGCAAGGACAACAGAAACTAACATAATTGGCACCATACGCACAGCTCGACAATCTGCCAAGCACAGATGGCTCATTGGGTCTCAGACAATGGGGCCGTTAGTGGGCTATAGTTCGCGTCATGGCCGCCAGATTCTACCAGTTCGCGCATTTATTACACGGACCACGTATGTGTCAGTCATTTGAAATTCGCTATTTGGCGATTTGACTGCGGCTAACGTTTGCAAACACGCTCTAAGGCTCGCAAAGGATCTCGGCTGCCTTCCGTTCAGAGGTGCACTTGTGCACCAGGACCGCCTTCACCCCACCGGGAGGGAGAGGTCTCTTCTGAATGGGGGTCCTTTTCGAATCCAGACCGAATCCGGGGCCGGCAGATAAGAGTTAAACCCTTGTTTCGTTCCTGCGATCTTTATTGGCCCCGGAGGCTGCGCCGGTTCTCAATTTCCAGCCAAGGGGCATGGGGCGCCTCCGAGTGGATCTTGCGCCCCCATCACTTCCAACCCCCCGACTCCCCCGGTCAATCCTCCCAATTCAATGCCGTCCCTCCCTGAAGGAAGACAAACGGTGAATCCACCACCACCAAGACCGTCAAGGCTTCGGGAATATGTTACCCCGGTCTACCTCTCCTCCGCGTCCAAGAGTTCGACGATTCCCGAAGCCAACCACCGCGAATTAATCCTTCCGCCGGAGAGAGCGATACCGACGACCTCTAGGTAGTAAACAACAAAAATGAGCGTAACTCTGTAAATGGCCGCTGCGGCTATTCTGTGTGAGTCGGATATTCCCGTGACAGTTCATCCGCACACCTCTTATGGCGATTGAACTGAGGCGATTACGCCACCATGGAACCGTCTCCCAAGAGAACTTTGGACACGCGGAAATGGGGCCAGTTGCGGCTTGCCCTTCTTGGGAAGAGGATTTTAAATTCTAAAAATAGTGACACGTGAAAAGAGGTTGTTTTTGAAGACCTTATTACGTAATAAAGCTGAAATTACGGGGAGGGATAACTTCGAATCAGACGGCTTGTTTCTTTTTGTGTGTACCGCCAAATCTCTTAGCATTAATACCGTTATCTTGCAGCAGGGAAGTATTTTCTTATTTACATATATATGATTCTGATGACGACGGCCGTGCCGTCGAAACGAAATATCCAATGTAAGTGTCCTTCTTTTATGTTTCTATGTGTGTGGTGTTTGTTGTCTTAGTGTTTTTATATATATATATATATATATATATATATATAATCTGCACGTATACGTATGCTCACCCACACACATATGTATACTGACTATCGGTCTTAGTAGCGGTAGGAGAGGTTCGTATCTTTGTAGCGGTAGGATATTCAGGAAAATGCAGGAAGGGTTGAGATAAATCCGGTAATGTTAGCCTAACCTCAACAACAGGCGGCGAGGTATCCACATTTGAATGTTCCATCCGGCGCACGGCTGGAACTGCTATCCCCATAGTGCCCAAGTAGGCGCTCAATACCAACTACCGGTCACCGGGATTCTAACCAAGCCCCTCGGAGCGGGGTGCCGATAGATTTTCAGTTTAATCATCCCGATCCCCTCGTCGCCACGTTTTCTCGTACGAACGGTCCGCGACTCACTCCAGCGGCTATGGCGCCTCACTCCATGCGCTCCAGCTCATGGTCACCGACCGCACCCGAACAGACGCCCCTCCCCCCACACCTCTTTCTCCCTTCCCAGTGGTCTCTCCCTCCCCCCCTACTCCTTCCCCTAATAGATCACCCTCTTCAAATAAACCGAAAGGAGGATGAAGGGGTGAAGGGAGGAATTTCCAAATTAGGTTTACCGAGCCATAAATCCCCTGATGAAACCTTCGCGAGAGATGAATCCTTCCCGTCCAACCACCTCGACCCTCCACCTTCCTTCCCCCACAACCAGTGACGAGGAGAGAGCCCTCTTATCAACTCCGATCCCCACACCGACTCCCTCGTCGCTCTAGACGTGGGCGTATTAATGCCTACGCATCTCGTTGAATAAAAGGGTGCGCCGAAATAAATGCTTGGGGGCGCGCGTGTGTACATTTTCCTTCGCGACGGCCGACGGAGGAGGGAGGGGGTTTGCCCTGAAGACCGACCGCGGCGACGCCGGGACTCCTGCCCGCGGTGCGGGGAAGCTGTGTTCCGTCTGAATAGTGACCTTTTTTTGGATTGGTCGTCAAAAAACCTTACATTCCAGCATTTCCAGGTTTGAGGGAGGGAATATCAACCCAGCATAAGCTTTTCTTGAGAATTTTTGAGTGAACATAATAAGCAATCTTAAGATTAATGAAATTTTCTCGGGTCTCCCACCGGTTCAGAGGCTCCATGTTGGCCGAAGTTTCGAAGCTCAACTCGAGTATTATTATCCTTAGGGCAGATGAGTGACTACTACTCATCTGCCCTGAGGATGATGCTCGAGTCGTGCGTCGAAACGTTGGTCAACATGGATCCCCTGAACAGGTGGGAGAGAACTTCATCAAGCTGATACGCCGGGAAAGCACCAGATCATACTTCAATTCTGAGACATACTTATTAATTGGAATTAAGTTACGCACGCGTGACAATGAATGTATGTAGGACTGACCGAAAATTAACTTAAGTTTCGGCTTTGCGTGGCGGTGGGTAGGGCTACAGGGACCATCTTGGTGTCTAAGCGTCCCTACACTTAATACTACGAATCCTGCTGTGGTCGTGTGTACAGACTGTTGTTCTTCAAACTACTGTAAACAAACGACAAGCGGTGTGGCCTTTCAAACACTGCAGCTCGAGGCGTACTACCTCCCTTGTGTGTGTGTGTCAATGCGGCAAACATTCGGCTCCCACCCCCATTACTTCGCTCGCTACACGCAAACGTAAATTACTTCCTTGACAGCCCTCGTATTAACAAACTCCAAAAAATAGGACCGGGAAGAAAGAACGTAGAAACAGAATTTACCTGAAAAATGAAGAGTGATTGAAACGTAGTCAAAGATGGCAGGATCTCATTCGAAAAAACGGCGAATATCCGTCCGCAAGGGGCGCAGAAAGCAGCGTGGTGGAAGAGCAATGTGCAGAAACACGTTCGCACTCGACGGGAGCTCGTGAGTGTGTGTGTGAGTACAGCCTCCACACATAAAACACACACACAAACACACAACACATACATGCGATACATTCGTATGGCCCTGAGCGACAGCGGCGAGAGGGTTGCTCCCTTCGAGTTCACAGCGGCTCTCCCGAGGGATATTCGTCCTCTCGCTCGGTGGAGTGGTTGGCAGGCGGCGGCGGAGATGAGGGCCGGGCAGGAATAGA
Source organism: Hetaerina titia (assembly GCA_037158775.1). Lineage (NCBI taxonomy): Eukaryota > Metazoa > Arthropoda > Insecta > Odonata > Calopterygidae > Hetaerina > Hetaerina titia. The sequence continues at coordinate 17,227,624 of CM073769.1, forward strand.
AGGGGACGTTTCCTGCAAGGAGGAGGAGGGTTAGGGCCAAGTATAGAAACCTGCGGCAAGAATGAAAAATACGGCCGCCAAATACAATCGCTTTCGGCAAGAAAATACGTGCCGCGATATAAAACATGGAGAATAAAATCATAAAATTGCCCTCTTACAACAAAATGCTTCCCTCACCCCCATCTGTTTATGTCACCCCTCCATCACTCCGAGGAGATGACGACCGACTTCGCTCAACGAATTCTTTTATCGCAAGCGATGTCACAAAAAAAGGCGATCTCTCTCGCTTCCTCTTTCGCGAGGGTGGTTTCTTACCCCTTGTTTCCTCAACCCCCTCCTTTCCCTCTTCCCCCCTTCTAGCCCGAAAACCCTTCCCGGAGAGGAAGAAACTGGAAGAATACAGAATTTGAGGTGACAAGCGGTGCTGTGCAAATTTTCCGTGGTAGCAATCTTCCTCCCTCCCAAGGATCCTTTTCCGGTCCTCCATTCCCATCCCCTTTGCCGTCCCCTCACCCCCGTTCTTCTTCCCCCACAAGAAAAGAGGGATAACGTCGAATATCCCGCGTTTCGTACCATATTCCAAACTCAGGTGCTTCCCGTGGCACAGATTCCCACTAAATTTTCCCTTTCCTCTCCATTTCCAATTTCCTCTCAGGTTTCCCAGTATGTAATGGAGACGGAAGAGATGTTTCTACGGTCGACTTTAGTTTAATCTGCATCTTTAAACGAAACGGAGCATGATAATGCTTCGAAACCGGTTTCGTTTCCGTGCAAACAGTCCATGTTTTGTATAAACAAGTTAAGCACGCACGTTCATACGAATATAGATGTATATGCATCATTTGAAAGTAGAATTCTCAAAAGTATTTTCATTTTCCAGAAAATGAAAATGAAAAGTTGCTTCATCATCCCGGATCTTTAAGCGGAAGCAAATGCGTGGTGGATAAAATATGAATTACGTGAAAGGATATTGGGTTAGCCAAATATTCATTCTTATTCGAATCCTCCGCTTTTGAAAACATAAAGGAAAATATTTCTACAGAAATGTTATTTGAACAGTGAATTTCTCAAAGTTAAAAATGTCTTTTTTAGTGATCTGAAGTAATAGATAGCTTCCAAAATAATTTTTTTGTAGGATCGCACCGTAGATAAATTTACTGTGGAAAAATTGAGTTCCTGTTCCTTTAGTTAAATAAAGTTTCTATGGCGAAACACCAATTGTAGAAGCAACTCTGAGAAACTTATTTTAGATATAAAAATTACCCATGAAACTTATGACACATTCTCTGACTGTTGTCATAAGCTTACGATGGTCGAGATTTCGTTATAAAATGAAATTTTCTCGCATGTGGCATGTACTCAGTCGTTTTCATAACGCGTTGCCATCATGGAAAATATAACTACACGTATTAAAACAATTATTCATAATGTAAATATAAGAAAGTAACGATAACAATGATGTAAAATTGATAGGGTGCCCAAGTTTGAAAAAGATGGAACAAAAGAGGAGGAAAATTTGTAACCCTGGCCAGTTAATATACGCCTAATGCTGATCGAAAGTAATTACCGCAGTTTAACCTTTGCAAGTGTTTGATTTGCATTCAGGAGCTATAGAAAGGCAAAATCGCTACCCTCACTCCCCAACTATCAAAGTTAGTGCACTTCATCCTCCCCCAATCTGAAGAGAGTATTTTCCGAGCACTAAATGCACCTCGTCACCCCTGTCACTCCACGAGACGATGCAATCCCTCCGGCCCTCGCCGGCCCTGCTGCCGCCCTACAACCCTATTTGGGCCCACGAGGACAGCTCCCCAATCTACTCCCTCGCTACATGCCTAGCGGGGCAGACAGACACGATCTGAGGTTCACCTCATCCGCCAAGGGATTTGGGACACTTCTGGATATGCTGAGTGGGTGTCGGTATTAACTTGAATTCAACGACGATGACATTAATGTAAAGTGTTTACGACATATCTCGAGCGATATTGATCTTGATATCGATATTTATATCAATGTCGACATTGGTGTCGAGAGTGTTATCGATGTCGAGGGTGATATTAAAGCCGACGTCGATATTTAGGTTGGGGAAAGGGAGGCAATAATATATACTCGTACATTGAAGCAATAGTTGTATGAAACAGTGGAGTGAGGCATGTTTAGGAACTGATAGAGAGGCGCAATACGAATGAAGGTTTGCAGGAGGAGCGAATAACGATAATGCGGATGTTAGGGATATAGGGAAGTACATATGTATGCATTTGCATGTATAATGTTAGTAACAATTTATATTTTTACGTATGTATATATATACGTTTTATATATTTTTTATCTATATTTTTATATACATATAATGTTGAAGTACTCACGAGAGCAATAAAACATTTTGGCGGCACAATAGAACACAAAATAAAATAGACAACACGTAAAAGGACACTCATATTGTAGATTGTTTGAGCTTTCGGCTTTCTCTAAGACCTTCTTCAGGTCAGCTGATGTATAAATATATAATATATATTCATTTATATGTAATTATAACAGAAGCTTAAGATAATATATGTTTAGAATTATTCTTTATACAAAAAAATTGAAATGAATGCTACTGCGAAATCAATATAGAGCATCGTCCAATCGATATTTACTTTAGCATTAGTCCAAAAACAGCACATTTTGGCCTTTTTCATTGCACTTTTAATATCAGATACAATTAAAAACACACAAGCCCTCGGTAGAAGAAAAACTCACCCAGGCGGGAATCGAATCCGCGACCCTTGGGTTGGCAGACGAGGACGATACGCCACCGCCACCGGGTTCGGCAACGGCCAGCGTTGTCAATTTATTGCGAATTCCTAGTCGATGATCGCGATCTTAAAATTTTCAGTGTGGAAAGATAAATAATATTCACTTCGGATAATATTTACGTCGAACTTACAGAATGTCATTAGCTTTTGGACGCATTGCATCCTACATTTTTTGCAGTGTTCAGATGAATAATTCAAATCTAGAGACTGATCGACTGTCTTCGATGCAGGATCAAATATGAAGGATCAGTTATAAATGCGGACTACGCATTGCAGTAGTGACTTTCCCGAGGATCAACGAGTACTTCATTTGTTGGAGCCTGCCATCTCTTTCGTGCTATCTTTTATTTATCACGGATGTTGGAGGATGACATTTAGCCCTCTCCTCTGCATTGAGGCCGCCCTTATCGTCTTTTTTATATTGGGTTCATGCGTCGGTCTATCTCTATCTCCCTCTCTCTCCAGGTTTATCGTCACTGCAAAGTCTTGTTGCATTGCCCGACAGAGATCCCCCCTCCACCCGTCCTGGAAGGGGGGGGGAGGGGAATGCGATTGAAGGGGAAACGGGGTCATGAGCATATAAAAATAACATCTGATCATGTCGTGAGGACAAGTGATAACGACGACCAAGAGTAATGGAAAGAAGAGATTCCCTACAGCTCAGGAATTACTTCGGTTCCCTGTATTTTGTACACATTTCACCTTGATCACGGGGTCGCAGGCAACTTCCGACCCCGTTGCTGCATTTTAATAGGCCCGTGGGTTTGTCATATGTGGGGGTGGGGGGAGGGGCAAATAGAGTAGGGGACGTTGCGACCGGAACGAGAAGGGAGCATTCCGCCCTGAACGGCGGATAATTGAGGGGCGCATTGTCTGCTAGATATACATACAATTCCAGTTCACGTCATAAGGGAGCATCCGAAGTGATGGGACGCGTGTGAGAGGCATTCCCAGCCCACAGCGAGCAAGCCGCGTTTTCCCCTCAGCTCTTGAGACTCTCATAGATTCGTGGCGTTCAGTACGGAATGGGACGCAAGATTTAATACTATATATATATGGATAAAAAAAATAACCATAAATACAGTAATCGGTTTAGTAGGTGATGGTAGAGCTCACCCATGGACGGCGTGTGTATAATCACACATCAGGGTAAAGGGGCCAGTTCCTTTCCCTGTGCCGGTTATGGTTTCCCAGGAAGATCTGGTACCCGAAAAACCAAGTTGCTTGGGTGGTGCTGCCGGTACCCAGAGTGCCTCGCCCGGGAATCGAACCCGGGACCCTTCGGTCAGTAGTCCAACGCTCTACCCACTGGACCACCGCGACCTACTATAGGTATATATACATACAAAAATATTTATTTGATAGTTGTGTACATCCAAAAACCTACCTTTACCGGTACATTACCTAATAATTAATATATATATATATATATTAATATATATTAATATATAATTATTATATATTAATAATAATTATTATATATTAATATATAATTATATATATATAATTATATATATATAATTATATATATATATATATATATTAATTATTAGGTAATCTACCGGTAAAGGTAGGTTTTTGGATGTACACAACTATCAAATAAATATTTTTGTATGTATATATACCTATAGTAGGTCGCGGTGGTCCAGTGGGTAGAGCGTTGGACTACTGACCGTATATATATATAATATAATATATATAGTATATACCGTATATATAATAATATATATATATATATATATATATATATATATATACTATAAATACACACATATATAGCTTTGTATGATAATAAACCAGTTTAGATGGATGAGTGATGAGCAAATGAAGATTCATGCTGCAACCATTTGTAGCATCATAACAAATTTAAGACCACCTACTTTTTGAATCCAATGAGTAAGTTATTGAAAGAAGTAATAGAATCTCTAAAAATACAAGTATTGCTTGTGTTTCCAATGACAGAGTTTTTAAGAAGGCTCTTGAATGCTCAGCATAAAGATAACGCTGAAAAAATAATTTTTATGTGATACTTATGGAATCAACGTATGTCATGTGGATTCATAATAGCATGGGAACCTTATATAAAATGCGAAAACAGGATGTGATGATTTTGGTATACTTGTTCTCACGAATACCTATAATGTTTTTTTGTTCCGCGTTAGTTTTTTTCTAGATTCCACACCAATTTCACCGATCCTCCCAAAGGTGGAATAATTAGGAAGATTGGAATGACATTTGTGTGGTTAAATGTAATCTGACGAATACACCAACCAAAATATTTAATAGTGTTATCATAAGAAAATTAGAATTGATATTAAAAATTTATTACAATTTTTTGCCGCTTTGTAGATGGTGCATCAGCCATGAGGGTGGGCATTTAGAATTCCTGATCAGAAAGGAGGCCTCCGATAATAGACTTGTGCAATTGGTTCTCGGTTTAAGCGTAGTTAAATAACCCTGATTCTACCATACTTGTCATATGTTACGTGTAATTTCATTTTAGGTAACCAACTGTAATCCCTTTTCTGCCACCAGGAGCTAATATTTCTCTGGCGTATGGTACTCCTTAATCCTCACCATATTTCCTGGTGATGAGCTTTACAGCACTTTAAAGTTGAAGGACAGACCGAAAAAGTGAGTGAAATTAGAATATGAAAAAGCCCCTATATTATTTATTGTCCTCAAAACTTGTAAAAGAAAACTTATTATTCCCCTTTAATTTTTTAAATTCTCGAAAATTTCTAGTTTGTTTACTCGAGTGAGAATGGAGATACGATTTTTAGTTAAATCTATTCGTAGCAAATGGTATTTTGCATACGTCTGAACAGAATAATGGCATGTTTCTTGTGTATCTAGTGTCGGGCACGACGTCCTCTCTAATTGATCAAAGAAAATTGCGCAGGAAATGTATTATACAATCACATAAATGTTTTATTTCCGCAGTTTGAATTGAAATCCACAGTTACGCTTATAATATGAAGTACGAATGTTGTATCACGTTTAAAATATGAATACATTCCAAATGAAAATACTGGACGTCATTGCCGATATGGGTTACAGATATACATCAGTGGAATTAAATTAAATTTTTTAAAATCAAAACAAATAGCTAGTTTGCTTATTCCCATAAATTTTCTATGGAAAACACTAATCGGTGGTTTGTGTTATGTGCTAAGGATGAAAAAGTGTACGATCCTGGAGCAGCGGGTACTGTGTCAAATGTCTAAGAGGCATTCATTATCGACATGCCCGAAAGGCTAACATACTTCATGCAATGAATTAAGCAGTGGGAGAGCATTGATTGGTTTTCGGGATCAATTACGCCTACACAATATATATCCAAAGTCTCTGAAAGGCCGAGTGTTGGTGGGTATGAGGGCTATAATCTGATATACATCAATGCATTATGCATTAATTGCATAAGTTTTTCGTGACCTTAAAAATCGGAATTTTCCCAGTACTCATGCTATCAAATAGCCAAGTATTCATTTGTTTCCAAATTATTGCATATACTTATCGGTGCTTCGTTTGGTTACCCAAACGTCAATGAGACGTTGAAGCTCTTAGAACATCCATGTTAAAATTATGCATAGATATTGAAAGCAGGAAGGATGCCAATAGTACAATAGAATTCACTCTTTTTATGTTCTGTTTTTTTCATCTGAACTTCTATATATTTTCCTTGATAGCTACATTCAATCTCTTTTGGATCACAGGGAACTTTTAAAGTGGTTCATCCAAACATGAAATAGCATGAGCTGTGGTCAATAACTCTGAGAGACTCTGTGATAACTCTGAACTAAGGATTCATTCATAAAAAACAGGTGGCTTCCTTTCATTTACTGTGGATATGAATGACTGGGCAGTAACGGAATATGGTTGGGTCATAAAGTCCTCTATTTACTGTCTTCGATAGACCACTCTTCCCAATGTCATCCCAATCAAGACTTTTTCCAATTATTTGGAGAATTAATAAGGCTCTATTAAAGTTTTCTCGTTAGGAAATCAAACAAGTGCAATTAACCGAGCTACTGCTGCTATTACCTGTAGATTTATCAATCTTTATGGAATATTTTTTATAGCTGTATTTTCAACGACATATTGGTCAGCTGTAGGCCAAAAGGTTTACCTGCATTTATTTTCCCGTACGTTGGTACTTTTATCTTACATGAAAGCAATAGCCTAAGAGAAAGCAGTTGACAACAACTCCAATCAAGAGTGGTATCTATGGAATTCTGGGAGGTCGCACGTGCTTAGCTAGGAAATCTCCATGAAGCAGTGATGTCGAAAATGTATTATTACCCCCATCGTACTACGTTAGGAGAAATCATGCTAATAAAATTAGAAAGATAATGTGTAGAACAGATGGATTAAGGATGTCATTTTTTTCCACCAACTCCAAGGGATCAGAATTACATTGTCCGACCGCGATAAGGTAAAAATATTCGGGCCAAATCATTTTGGTGTGTATTCACCCCCAGCTACACATTATAGCGGTGGCTTTCAGGATACTAAAAATACAAATACAAAAATACAAAGGGGAACCTCGCATCCGCCTTGGCTCCGGTGTCATCGTTCCGTAATTAGGGCTTTGCGGTTGAATTTCCCACGGCACTCTTCGGGTCCTGTCCCGGCACACCAGTTTGCTACGCTGCACATCCACTAGGAAGTACTGAATGAGATAGATAGAAAATAGGTCTTTATTTGGGTGATATTGAGACCGAATCGTCCCTTCTTACATGCATATGAGAGAAGAGGGGACTGACGAGATCAAGTATTGGTTTAGCCGGTCTGCTCTGAATCCTGATAGAATACAATTGCTACGCTGCCTTGCCAGCTTGAGGTTTCAAGTTCTCATCATAACTCTTTTAAGTTTGCTTGAATGAGAGAACGTGACAAAATACATCAAAGTTTTCGAACACAATATGGGATCAAGTTCGGATAAAAAACTCAGAAATCGATTCCTTTCCTTCATCAGTGGTTTAACATGGGTAGCGAGCCAAGCAGCAGACGAGCTCTTTGGATGGCAGAGACGTTTAGGTGCGAGAAAATAGAGATTCTCGAGAAATAATGGGTTGAATAACTCGATCTTGAAGTCAGCAGTACTTGCAAGAAAGAAATTACTCTAGTCGCAATCTCTCTCAGTTATCCCATGAGTTCATCCTGGATCGAGATTTTTAAGGCTACGACCGATGAAAGGGGTCGGCGGAGAGAGGGAAACCTTGCACTTTTATGTTCTAGCGATTTTATTATGTGCGTAAAGAAAAGGAACTGAAAGTTGTGTGTGTGTGTGGGAGGGGGAGGGAGGATTTTTTTATCAAAATCATACATTTGTGTGACTGTTTGCAATATGATGGGTTGTGCTTGTTTGATGATAACAGATTAAAAGAGTATTGTGATTGAAGATATTATTCCTCTTTTGTGTTGTTAAAGCAATCACGGAATATGTCAGCATTAACGTTCCCCACAATAACTATACATGTATTTTTAACAATGGGCTAAAATACATTAGGCACATTCGCATAATATATTAGTATTACATAACCAAATTTAGGTAAACGATATACTATAGAGAATTTTAATTTTGAAGATTTTTTCCTCGACATTTCCAGAATAATAAATTCTTGGTGGGCAGAGTAGACTGATAATAAATTAGCCAATACCGATTAGGAGAGTTCACGATGAAAGTACCAATAGAAGGTACTTCACCATTTCCAAACTTGCCTACTCTATCGTATCGAACAGATAATGTCGTCAGGATGACGTAAGAAATTGGTTTTGAAATTCGTCGAAGTGAGGCAAAAAGGATTGACAGCTTGTGAGCGATTGATTGATTTCAGAACGATTTGTGTATTTCGGGTTCTTTGGAACAAGGAGCCAAAGCCTTGTTGGATTGAATCGCTTATTTATCTTCTGAAAATATCGTTATTTTACCACTTTCTTTAAGAACATTTACGTATACCGTTCATTACGAAAGTAATACGCATGGCTTTATGATGCCGCGACTATCCATGGAAGCGCGATAACATTGATCGGGAAATGTGTGGTGGGGAGTCCGGTCGCCAGTTTGCTCTGAGCAGTCTAAGCGGCAAGACATGCCTTTAATACAAATACCAAAACACTAATAAATTAAATGCTTATGCGATAAAATTCGATACGATGGCAACAAATCAACGTGAAGACATTTCGAGTGAATTGCCTCGATTTTTTAACATACGAACTTCATTCCCAAAGGTTTCTCTGTGTGGTTGAATATATATTTTAGTCTTCAATTTTTGAATTTATAAGGAACTGTTTTATCATATACACTACGTACAGTTTAGGAATAAATTTTATAATCGTTCCTCATTATGGTACGATAATTGAATACATTACTCGATTGACTATTTCCATTAAAAATAAATCAAAAAAGCAACTGTATCCCCTTTTCCAGAATATTCTGCAAGTATACCCCAAGAAAAAAATATTTTCTCATTATGAACACGATCTTTAGCTGAAAAGGCAAGGATTAAAAATTGAAATATTTTATTTTTTAATAATTCAGGCGTTTTTTGTAGACCCCTTTTTTGTCATAAATCGTTCTTAATTTATAATCATGGTAAACTTAAATTTCTCTCACGGAGAGTGAGAAAATGAGAGATCTGCTCCGAGATGAGATAATTCCCAAAGAGAGCTTTTGCTCTTGGATTCTTCTAATGAAACGCAATTTTCTCACTGGAGGTCCAATCATGTTCATCCGTGAGGCCTTAAAAAGGTTAATTAACATCCTACATCTTAAAAGAGCCTCATTCTTGGCTCCAAATTTAAACTCCTTTCATAGTCAAGAGAAGACTAGTGTTTTGGTGGCCCCGAAAGACGAAAAGAAATTAGCCCTTCGTACCTCATATTCTGATGCTTGCGAAGGCATTGTAGTACTTTTCCAGTTTTTCAGAATTCACACTTGGAAATTGAAACTGTGCTCACAATAAAATCCTTGCGTTTTTTTGAGTATCATAAAAAATAAAATATGGATGATTATTTTTCATTATAATGACATATTTTAAAATTTAAACACACTCATGAGCTCCAGGTAGCGCCGAGGGGAATCCTACGAGGACAATCGAAGGGTAGACAAGGGTAATATTAACCAGAAAATCAATTGGATAAAATATAAAAGGTGTAAATAATAATAAATTACATCATACAAAATAATGACACATTACTCAACAGCAAAGATTAAAATTACAACCAAATTAACAGAAATTATACTAATTTAAAACTTCTGAGATTTTACTCCTTTGAGGAGCTTGAGAAGGTTAAATTATATTTCAAATGACGTCGAAATATAAAAAAGAAGCGGAGTTTACAAAGGGAAAACTTCATTCGAATAAAAAAAATATTTGACTCGGATAAATTGGCAATTTTTAAGACCACCTCCCATTGAAAGAGACTTGGAAGAAAGATCAGATTTTTATCCATTTCTTGCAAAGAAGAAAGGTAAAATTTTGCAAGTTGAAATGTAGTACATAAAGTAAGTTCATAGCTTTGGAAAAAAATACTTTGCTCTTCCACTTTCCATATGTGGAAGAACAAAGTCTTTTCTTTTTCTTTTCCGCTTCCACAAAGTGACGCCTCAAACCATTCTATTCATAACTTTGACTACAAAATGGTAGAAAACTCCGATGGCGACGGGTTCGATAACTGATAATTGCAATAATTTATTTTGGATGCTATTGTTTTTAAAAAAGTGTGTGCTTTCTACTAAACAAATTGTTATATACGTGCATTATATAATGACATTCCATCACGCTAGGGTCAGCAAGGCCTAATTAAAGAAGCTTTGTTTTATTTAAGTTTATTTTATTTATAGTTTATGAGGGGTCATGGACACTTGGTGGCTTGCACTTTGCAATAATTGCCTCATACGGGTCCATCAGAGAAAAAATAGTCGAGAATGAGGAAGAATTGAGTAAAAATGCCGGTGTTATAATACGAAGACAAATTTTGAATCTTAAGCGTGATATTGCAGGACGCAGTTTTTACTCTCTATATAAAAATAGTCAGCGGGACTATAAATCGAAATGGAGTAAACTGGTAAATCCTTTCACAATATGATGATGATGCAAACAGTCTACGAACTAATTACGAAGACTGAGGAAAAGTAACCGCGTGATATACACCTCGATCTCAGTTGAAGCAAAGGATTATTCCGGAATTCCAGTAATACATAATGCTCTATATTCTTGAATTCTTTAAATTCACAATCCGCAATAGTTTGGATTTCCAGACCTTCAAAACTCGTGGAAAAACTATTACGACTTGGTATAATATAACCTCCATGCCGTGGGGAATGGGAATGAACTGTGCCTCCAATGGTACCTTGAACGAACACAGCATGGGAATGCGCGCAGATTAAGGGAACACTACCGATAAGAGCCAAGAGCAGAGAGTCGCGAGATTTCTGGGGTTTAATTATGGCTTCCTCCGCATCTATGTTATGTACGTATTATCGTCTCCGGTCCAGACCTACCCAAAAAAACCTTTTGCTTAATCTTTTTGGAACAAAAGTCCCTAAATGCACGTGGTTCCCTTTATGATAAACATTCACCGCTACCCTTGTAAAAAAAGTGAAGGTTTGGGAATCGCAAAATCTGAAAACTGCGAGTTCCCTAAAGCGAAAAAGACGAGTAGTTTGAGCAAAATCCCGCGGGAAGTTAAGGGTGATGGGTGGATGAAGCATGAAAGGGAATGGGAGGAAGGAAGTGGGGGCAGGAGGTCGGAAGGAAGGCGAAGCCGAGCAAGAGATCCCCATCTCCCTCCTTGAAGATCTTTAATTTCGCGAACCCTCGAGGCCATTTCGAATCCTCGTCTCCGCAAAATAAGCCTCCTCACAATTGCACGGTGGGAATGCGCACCTAGACACCGTCTTGCGCAGCGTCTGCCCTGATCCTTCTTCACAGACCTTATTAATCTTGACCGTTTTGCCTCCCCCAACCCCATCCTCTGCCCGCGCACCCTGCTCGAGCACCTTCTCCCGCACCCGCCTCAAGGGTCTTTGTCGAAGCGATGCGAGTTGCAAAGAGGAAAAATTTCCATCGAGGGCACGGAAAAAAGAACATCTCCGTTTTATGAAGTTCTTGAATATTTTGAACTCCCACGGAGAGGAAAGAAAGAAGGTAAGTTGGTTGGGGGAGGGTGGTTCAATAAAGTGGAGGAAGCTTTGGCGGCAAATAAAATCGCACGCATTCTAAAAGTGGAAAATGGGGAGAGATGGCCCAGGAAAATAAAGAGAGAGAAGGGAAAATACAGAAAAGAATGAAACACCGCATTGAATGAGTGTACACCATCGTTAAAAGACGCCCTGAAATCTAAAGTTAATGTCATGTGGTCCGAGGAAGTAGGGGCTGTAGTTTAGTGAGCGCGCTCTAGAAAGTGGATTCATTCGTGTTCTCTCCCGACAAGGGATGTGGGAGGGAGGCGCTCATGGAGGGATGAATCTCGGTCGAAATGGGGCGGGCATAAATTATAATCTTCCTTGAGGATCTTCAGGATTCATCTCAGTGAATTGGAGATAACGGCGGGCGATAAGAAAAACCACCCAAACTGCCGGTACTAATGCGGTAATTCCTAATGAATGGAGAGTAAGGTAATATGCCTACCTCCAGCCATTGTCGGATGACGCTAAAATAAACCATTAAATGCAAATGCTTTAGACTCCGCGAATGGCTGAACATTTTGCAGGCACTGCATTGAACGGCATTTGTATGCTCGCGGCTATATCCAGGTCCGGAAGGAATAGAAGGTGCTCCGCGTCCGCAGGAAAATTCACTCACTAGCCCAAAAGAGAGCGCGATACTTAACGGGTCGATGGAGAAGGCTGACGATCTGTTTAGTGAGTCCAAGGCAGAGGAGAAAAGAAATATCGATTGAATAATAAACAATTTGGTGGATATAATCGTAGCACTGATTGGGTGACGTGGCATGCATTCAAATTTATTATTACACCGAATTTAGTATCGAATTTCATCAAATCATCAAAGCAGAATTTGTAATTTATGTAAAAATTTTCTCTTTTCTTCAGCACGCTCACAGGATCAATGGTCTGGTAATCCTTTTCCATGGTGGTAGGAATGAGAAAAATTCACATCGAGAAGTCTTTAAAGATTGTTTAAAACATCCTAGCAGAGAAAGAGGGGAAAAGCATATGAAAAAAAGTCAGCAGGGAAATTTAATGTCAGCAGAACGGAAGCGGGAGCAGAGGGGGTGGGGGTGGACTGGGAGGAGAGAGAGAGAGAGAAATAAGAGGGAATCTGAAAGTAATGATTCGCCGGTAATGAGATGGGGTATCAGCAGCATGGAGGGTGAAAGAGAGAGAGAGCGAGGGAAATGAAAAAAAAATGTTTGGAACGGGAGCTCGAGAACGGGTTGTAGACGAGACGACGGCGTCGGGAATAAAGATTGAGGGAGAGGGGGGAGGGAGTGGAAGTGGGGTGGGGAAGGGGGGAGGCAAAGTTAAAGTGAAGGGGGAGGGGAGCGCAAGGAGGAAGTGTGGGTTTTGGCATAAATAAAGCGCGGAGAAAAACGTTTGGAAAGGAAGTGGAGGGAAGGGTTGTTGAGAAGGGGTCACGGGAGGGAAGAGTGAAGGAGGAAAAAGGAGCACTGTTCTGGAAAAAGAAGAAAAAAGAGGAGCGAAACGCGAATAAAACAATTGAACCGCTCGAAGCGGAGAGCTAATGGGGGAAGAGGTGAAACGTGTAGCGTCAAAGAAATGGGAGGAGCGCGTGCAGAGTAGGGGAGAGGGGGGGGTCGCTGCGGCAAACAAAGATGCACGCCATTTTTTCCTCGCGGGGTGAATTACTCTCACCCCTTCTGGCTGGCGGGGGGGGAGGACGAGGTGGGAGGGCAATAAGGATGGTCGTCGTGGGGGAGTGGTGCGGGGGTGGATAGGCAGGTAGGTGGGTGGATTCCGCTTGCTTGCCCGGGGGTTTCCTTGAGGAGGGTTCCTTGAGGGGGTTGGGGTAGGGGTACGTGAGGGGGAGGGGTCAATTGAGGATTTCTAGCGCGGCATGGGCGATCGCATATCTCCCTTCAGCCCTCTCCTCCCTCGCAATGGGTCATTGACTGCTGGAATTCCGACGCCGAAAGGGGGAAAAATGAAAGGAAAGCTTTTACGCAAAGAAATGAATGGAATGGCCTCTTCCTCGGGAGATTTCCTGGATCGCGGGAGGAGGAGCGCGTGGGTGGAGGAGCGGGGAAGAAGGCCTTGCCGCCACGGGGGCGGTTGGAGGGAAAGTTATGAGGCGTGGAGGGGAGCAGCAGTCAGAAATCCGCGGGAGAAAGCAAAAAGGGACGAATGAAAAAACTCCACCCAACTCCGTTGGCCGCTAAAGCCCTAATTTAAGGGCGTATGACCAAGATACGGGGGGGATTGTGTGTGTACGGTGGCGCCGGGGTCCATGTGGGCAGGCGCTGATTCAGACGATCACACTGACATGCATAAATACGTATTAGGGCATACGCTTCATAGAAATATATAGCGTACTTTACCGTGGGCATACTAATGATGATATTATAGCACAAGTAAAAACTTACTCGTTTATTTTGCTGGTTCCTTTAATAAATAATCATCTAAGGAAAAAACAATACATTTTATGAAATAAATCATAAACGTTTGGGATAAAATAACAGATAAAATAATAAGATCAAAAGTAGGCCTGTTTTACAGTGCTGTCTGCTGGTTTAATAGTTTGCGTAAAGCCTTGGCATTATTTTTCAAACGAATTTTTGAGAACCAAATTTGGCCATAACCAGCCGGAAAATTTGATAAATGATTGTTCCCATTTTGATGAAATTGAGAAAAAGTGGATTCATGCGGATCCACAAAATGTGCCCTTCGTAATGTGGGATACAAGGGCGTTTCCAACGTGTTGGTCAGGTACTGAGCTTTTCTAAAGTCAATCCAAACCCTACTCTTAACTTGGTAAACTGCTAAAAATGAATAATATTTTTGAAGCCTAGTTCGTCAGGCATGGAATAACGGGGTACTTATAAACTGATTTAGAGTTCCTTTTTGCTATATTTTTCCAATTTTGGAATGAATGATATGTTTACCCTGCACAAAAACACTATGTCAAATACTGTGTTCGGAAAAAAACATTTCGTTTTAGAAGAATGAATTTCATTAAATGAAGTAGTTGAACGCCCATGACAGAGCAGATCGCAAGAGCGTTGTTCCAAATCATTCAAAACATTTTTCCATTTCCTCGGCGGGCTCTTCTATTTTAAGTGCATCGCTACCTTCGGGAAAAGATGGACGAAAGAGTTTGGAATGAAAATGCGGTGACGGGAAACGATCTTATCGGAGTGCGCGTTCTGAGGGGAAGCCACTTCTCCCGTCGCCCACTCTTCCCTCGATCCCCTTACCCGCCCCAATCCCCTTTTCCCTCTGCCAGAGATCGTCTCCATCGACTTCCCGAGTGCCGTTAAGTTGCCTCGCGGCGGAAAGACTTCGATGGCTTCTTTTTATTTACTTTTTCGCCTCGTTTGATGTGTGGCCTTTCCTTCCCCCCCCCCCCCCGGTGTTGCGAGGTGCAAAAATGTCGAACAAATATGACGGGAATGGAGGCCCCTGATAAATGGAGGGACCCTGAAGGGAGAGGTCGGTGGGTGGGAGGCTGCTGAAATGCCAGGGATGCGAGGGAGGCCGCCTGCAGGCCATTCCGGCTAATGGACGCCGCTGTCACCCCGGATCCGAATGGGGCGCGCGAGGGTGGGGGGCGTGGTGCTGGGAGGGGCGGCGTGGGGAGAGTTCCAAAGGGGGCGAAGGCAAAGGCGCCACTCGGCGCGGGAGACCCCCCACCCCCGATAAACTTCCTGTGCCGGGCATTAAGTGGTCGGTTGCTGTCTAAATAATTTCGACTCTGTTTGGCGGCTCGTTCAATTACCGCTTCTGCAGAGATAGCCTGGGGAAGGAGTTTAGAACTAAGACTGTCGTTCCTCGGATGTAATCACTGTTTAGAACTCCGGCCACGCTGTATGTTTGCGGTCTCGAAGAACCCCTCGCTAGAAAGATCCGTGGAGTCGGACCTAAAAACCCTTTTGAAGCGGGCGATATCATATCATACTTGTCTATCATGAGAATACTATATACCTAGAAGCACCGACGAAAAAGTTATACTTAGGTGCAATATCGTATATTCAGGAACGAGGGACTTGTGCATTTTAACTGGTCGTAAACTAGAGTTTCCTCTTATTTTAGTTGGAGAGTTATGGTGAGAGAATTAGGAGACATGTTGTTGATGAATACCACTACTTCTGGTAATGTGAATTAATACTAAATATGAGCAAACCCGTCTTTAGAGAGCTTAATCTAGATCGAGAATCAAACGATCAACCTTTGACTCGACTATCAAGTTAACATTGATCTAAAAGTTATCCTCGGGCCTCATCAACGGAAGTAAAACAGGACTGCGGCGGGTAAAACATAGGAAAGTATTCTCAGACATTTCTATCCTACCCTGGACGGTCTAGGATTATACATCATGGAGAGACATGATTCGAAGAAGGTTTCGTTCTTAAAGTTAAATGGAATGATTTTACCCGTATAGAGGTAAACTGAGCCCAAGCACAGCTTCAGATTTTAACAAGTTCTTTGATTAGCAGTATCGCTGAGTTTTACTGCAGGTTCAACTAAAAAAAATCTCCATCGATGACTACCCTTGCATCAAAAACTCGGGAACAGATGCAAAACTTGGAATAGGCTGATGGAGCATCGGGTGAGAGAAAGGTAGGAACCGGTAATGGAGAAAACGCTTGAACTGCCACGTGAGAAAGCCCACGCAGAATTTCAAGGTAAGATCACAGGTACCCCGAGAGGATGACGGAAACGAGAGAGATGTACGTATCTAGGACATTGAACGGGAAATTTCATTGTGACGCCAGACTCAATTAAGAACGGATAGTGTAAAGGTCCAATGACGGGTGCGAGGAGGTTCCTTACATTTTCCGTCACGAGTTGTCTTTGGATTTGAGCACCCTAAGTAAATAGTAACAAACCCTGGAGGATCTACTTCCATATCCCATTTCAAAACGCAATGAGTTGTCTGGAAAGCACCGAATCAATATTTTTTCGACGTTATCTTACAATATCAAATAAATTTTATATGCAATAGGTTTATCTTCATATTCCACAAAAAAACTGTGGAACAGATAGATTTAACATGTCCTCATTTCCACGAACGATAAGGGATCATTATAACATTGTTCGACCGCGGTAGGGTAATATTAGGGTACAATTAGTCTGGTGTGTATTCACTCCCTGCCATACACCCTGAAGGTGGCTTGCATGGTATTTGTAAATAAATAAATAAAACGCTCACGCTTATATTGATAGAACATTCCTTTTTGGTTTAAGATCGGTGGTCGAAGTTCAAAGGAGTCAATGGAGGAAAGACACTGCTCTGACGAAACAGATGCGAGGTGCTATTTTTGGCGCCCGTCCTAAGTTGTTTTGAACAATCTCCAACAAGGCTTCAATGAGGACGAATCAAGGGTCCTTTTGTCCCAGATTAAAATTCACAGTTCAGAGGAACTCGAAGCGGACGAATCGCAGGTCGGAGGAGAGTGGACGAAACTCACCACCTCCACTCTTAGTTCTCATTGGTCGGGCGTTGAAATTATTACCAGGGAAAATATTGACTAAGACGGTGTACGGTAGTTTGTTACTGTGCCTTGATGGTGCAACATTTGGTGTGTAATTGTTTGAAATGCACGCCTTTGTGTTGGTGGCGGGGCTTCGGGCAAAGGGGGGCTGCGTGGATGGTGGCGGAACTCTTGGGCACCCCCAGGGATCCGGCGTAGACGGTGTCAAAATGAAAATTACGGAGTTGATGAAAATCTAGTGGGGGTCGCGGCGGACAACTGCCGCGAGAGGTACAAACTCCGGCCGCGACTCCGACTGCTTTGGCTCATGGAATTTGCTCTCGCACGAAATTCGAGCCTTCGTCATTGAGCTTAGCTCATTCGTCCCCAGAAAATTCCCCCGAAAACAATCCAACAGCGGGCGCAAATGAGTTTGACGACGACATAAAGCTGACTCAATGTTATTCCACGGTGAGAGCCCTTGATTTCCGTCTAGCGTGTTTCCCATGAGCACGTGGGCGGATGGGGTTCGGGGCTGGTGGAGACGGCGAGAGAGAGAGAGGGGGGTACTCCGTACTGGGCGTGATCTAGCAGCCCCCGCGGTGGATTTGGGGCTACTCGAGGGCCAATAATTCCTTCTTATTTGCGTCGTCCGGCCGATATGTGGGATGAAAAGGAATGGGAAGGGCGGGGTGCTTTGTGTAGTTGAGTGGAGAGGAGCGGGTGGATGGTCTCCGCACTTAGAGATAGAAAGAGCCCGCGAATAGAGAGAGAGAGGGGGAGAGTGATGGGTCTTCCGACATTTCGCAAGACCCGAGGGCGGAATGAATCCGAAGATGACTTAAGACGAAGCCAATAGAAGCGGACGAGTTGGACCATACTAAATTAGGGCCTAACATATCACATATTAGTGCTTGTTAAAGATAAAACAGGAAATCATTGTAGAAAAAGTATTAAGAGCTCATATTAGTAATATAGTATACAAAGTATCTGTCTCAAGCAGTTTGCACTTGGTTCCGCACCTTCTACGGTAGTATACTATATATCCTTCTTAACAGATTATATTTCTTAAGCTACTTAAAAACACCTTTGTTTCATTCGGTGGAGTATGTATATGTATACAGTTTATTCCCACCTTATCCCTCCGTTTTGTTTAAACGCCCGTCGAACATGCGAAACATCTTCTGGTGGAAAAAACCACCTGCGAGCACCCATGTCTCTTCTCCGACCCTGCCGGCACCATACAACCGCCCATGCTGCAAATGCTGCCATATCCTAGCTTTACCACAGTGACTACTACTGTGACAAGTACTAGTGACTGGTGCTAGTGACAAATGAACTGCAAAGAGGAAAAAGTGGAGATGAGCGGAGAGAAGATATAAAAAATATTGTTTTATTTTTCAATGCAGTCTCCCTGCATACTAATGCACTTAGTTCAGCGATGTTTCAATGTCTTGATCACATCTCGAAACTTAGATTCCTTCAGGCCTGCAAAATACCCGTCTACTACGGCTATTAGCTCTTTGTTTGAAGAGAATATCCGTTCACCGAGGAAAATTTTGGGCTTGTGAAAGGGATTAATGGACCCAAATCAGGCAAATAAGATGGGTGTGGAAACAGTTCGTATCTTAGTTCAAGTACTTTTGCCATAGCAACGACAATTTTGTGTGAGCGTTCATTGTCTTGATGAAAGATGACTTTCTTTCTTGCCAAACCTAGCCTTTTTTCAGGTATATTTTGCTTTAGTTGGTCCAGGAGGTTAGCGTAGTATTGTCCAGTATTTGTTTTACCATTGGTAAGAAATCTATCAGGAAAATCTCTTTCGCACCGCAGAAAACTGAAATACCGGCCGACCGCATTGCCTTTGCTTTCTTTAGAGGTGTTGTATCAACATGTTTCCACTGCTTTGACTGCTATTTTGTCTCTGAGGTATAGCAGTGAACCCAAGTTTTACCTGTGGTCACTAACTTGCGCAAAAATCTTGTTGGTTGCTTTTAAAACGGGTCAAACCTTGTTCGGAAATTTCCATTCTGATGCGTTTGTGATCCAGCGTCAAGAGTCGCAGAGCCCATCTAGCAGATAATTTTCTCGAATAAAATCCCACTGTTAAAATGTGATATGCCCGTTCAGATGATATCCCTACAGCTTCAGTGATTTCTCGCAATTTCAGTCGGCGATCGTTTATGACCATTTTATGCAGTTTTGCAATAGTTTCTGGGGTAGTGGAAAATTTTGGCCGATCTCTTTGCGGCCCATCATATAAGCTATCTCGAACAAACTTAACAGTTAAAATAAGCTCGTAACTCTGTCTTTCGTGAGAAACAGTCATAAAAAGAAGAGCATTGATAATACTCAGCCTAAATTTAGTAAATGTAAATATAATCTGTAAACTCAAATCATATTTGTAAATACATAAAGTCAGGATAAGGGAATGTCTTTATATGGGATGTAGCGTTTGACTTTTCCAAAAACTTGGGCCTTTGAAGATTGATTGACATTGAAAGCTATTGAGATGTGGGCATGGAGTTGAATGGCATGAATAATATCGATAGAGAGTGAATGGGGTAAAATTTTGTTTGATTCAGTACGGGAAGGCAGAAGATTTTGGGGAAATTTTGAAGAAGAAGATAATGGAGACTTAAAAGATATACAGGGCGTGGAATGAGCGTAGAAGACAGACGATAAACGGAAGAGAAACAGGTTGATCCAAAAGGAAAGAAGATTGAAAGAACGAGGAGCGGAAGGTGAAAACACCGTGGGGCGAAGTTATTTATTTGACTGAGAACAAAGTGTCGTAGAAGTCCACGAAATAAAGAAAATAAATTACTATTGTCAGGGAAATATACTTTAAGGGATATCGATTGACTCCCGCAGTAAAAATTTATTAAAAATGGAAATCTCCAAACAAAATTTTAACCTTGAGGGAGGACCAGGGCATAATCGAGCTTAAATCCACGAGAATTCCATTCTTATTAATATCTGAATTAAAATAGTCCTTTTTTCACTTCATGATTCAGATTCAAGTTCTAATTATTTCATTTGACCTTTGAGATCTAAAGTTTGAGTCAAATTCCAAATAAAACGACTTGATAAGCAAATAAAAAGCTTATGGTGAAGTTCTTTGGCCGGCACCGGTGGCGGCGGGGTAACGTCCTCATCTGCCAATCCAAGGGTGGGATTTTTTTCTACCTAGGGCTTACGTGTTTCTATTGTTGTTACTGTTGTGTTGTTATTGTTGTCCGAAGTTTAGGCCAAAAAGTGCGGTTTTCGGACCAAGACAATAAATAAAATGTATTTCAAATAACCCTACATGTGAAATACTATGTACTTGAGAAAAGCTGCACAAGTCCGCGACACAAAAAATGTCACTCTGCTAGGACTTGGGGAATCAACTTTTCTATCTGATAAACTTCCATTAATAAAAAAGGAATAGTTCGATGGCGTCGGAAGTCTTTGAGAAGATGGACGCTAAGGATCCAAGATTCGAGGTATTAGTAGAATATCAGCAGCGTCCAAGGTAGCAGAAAGATGGGTTTGGTGCCTGAACTAGGATAATGACTTCAACTTTCTCAGAGGACGTGGCTAAATAAGAAGTGGAGGAGGTTATTTGTATGGCTATAATTATTCATAAATAATTGAATCTGTAACAATTTATTTGGTTGGAAAGTAGCCGAGTTTTATTTCTCAATGAGACCAAAATTACCATTGGATACAACATTAAAAATTAATAGACACCCTTAACCTGAATATAAGTAGCCTGAGAGAAGGCCGATAGCTTAAACTTTCTCAAATTTATTGCCCTTCTACGTGCCTTCTATTAAATGTTTTGTGTTTTATTATGCTCAAGTGTTATATATGTGTTTATATGTACATATATATATATATATATATATATATATATATATATATATATATATATATATATATATATATATATATATATATATATATATAAAATTTTCTCAGCAACACATAATATAAGAACACAAAACAGGAATACTCACACGTTATTTCTTGATAATTTCGACGGAATTGAGCTGTCTTCATCTGAAGATTAGCTAGGACTCTTCAAGAAATAACGTGTGAGTATTCCTGTTTTGTGTTCTTTTTTGTGTGTTGCCGTCAAAATTTTTTATTTAACACTTCCATGTTACTTTGAAGAAACCATATATATACACACATACGTATATATATATATATATATATATGTAAAATTATGACTTTTTGGAACGACTCAGTAGCTAAACTAACTACTATACCGGACTGGGAATGGAGGGGTGCCTTTTTTAAACTCAGTCAAGGTAGATAACGTTTGAACTGTAAAACTTCTCATATTTGATAGTTACATAGTTTCCCCATTCCTAAGACATAAAAGCAGATACTTGTATGGTGAATCGTTTAATCATTACAATTTAAAAATATTCCTTTTGTCGCAAGTCCGCATTTCATCAACGGATCTACGCACCACCAAATAAATTGTAAACGACTTTCCTGGAGTCGACTCTAATGCACGTAAGTTCGTTTTCATTTGAATTAGGTCATAAATCGTCCTGTTGAACAAAAAAACACAAGAATCAAATTGTATTCTGGAGGATAAGGTGGCACGTGTTCCCGGGAGGGGGCGTTTGCCGGTCTCGGAGCCGCAATCGGCTCCGCAACAACGCTCTACCCCCTTCCCTCCCCTCATCCCCCCACCTCCCGCCCGCCCATCCCTTCGATTGACGATCCACGAGAGGGGGTTGAAGAGGGTGGCGCCATTCCCGCATACCCTCTATACACCCACACTTATCCCCTCCCGTCTCTTTCTCCGGTGGCATTGCAAGTCCGCTCCCCCAACCTGCCTCCCTCGACCATCGCAACCCCCATCCACCTCCACCTTCCCGTCCTCTTCCTCGAAAGATCCTATATTCCTCAGGTGACCGCGATTCTTTTGTGCTGACCCGAGCGAGCGACGTGCACTGAGGCTTTAATACAATGCCGCCGTGTCATTCTGTTAACGGTTGATTTTGGTGGGACTCAATTATCCGAGACGCAGGCGACAAATTTACAGCCTGCTCGGCAATCTACGGTAAATTCCGTTAGAATATCGTCCACAGAACATTTCCAGCGTTTATTAGCCAACCTAGATTTTAAATGAACGCATTGGATTGAATTAATTTTCAGTGAAAATAAAGTCACTGAAAATACACTTCCAATAACTATTTGATGTGACCAAGTTATGAAACGTGCGTTTTTAAAGAGTGAAACCACAGATATAAACTCAATTAATCTGCAGAAGATTAATGCACATAATTGCACATAATTAGGATTAGCTACTGTCTTGGAATAGTTTAGTGTTGGTGGAGAATTGAACAGAAGTAAACCACTCCATTTGCTCGCTGAACTCCCTTTAAAGGAGCTGGTTTCTCCATTTCAAGGGGGGGGGTCTTGAAATCCTTGGATGTAAAGTGAAGGAAGTTTAATAGTCATACTTTATTTTTTAATGTTCCATTTTTAATTTAAGCGTAAAAATTATAAGCTTAAATTCAGAATGAAGTTATTAACGTATGCTTGGAAATCAACATAAAAGAAACACGCAATCAGACTCACTGTACCATAGGGAGGTTAAAACTCCACAAATTTAGCGAACCAAGGTCGATTACATTAAAGAAGAGTGGCAATTTTAACATTGATTATAACTTATTGGGGCCATGATAAATGAATTACATACATGTATTTATAATAGATAAAAATTCCAAATTTCTTCACCATCTTGCGCGGTTGGCGAATTGTGTAAATATAATCATCATCAAATGGCTTAGGGTTCACTATGGACTAAAACACAAAGATCTCAGGACTCACTTTCTCCCTTCATTCCTTTTTATCAAATCCTTTCTCTTCTTTTTCTCTTACTTTTTTCACTGTTTCCCTTTCCATTGAGGAGGCATTAAGTAAGAGTAAACAGACGTCGCCAACTTTTTCTTCTCAATTTATTTCAAAAACCATTTTTCCGGCAAATAGCAACATGTAGCTATCCATACACACCTTAACATGCAAGACACCCCTAGGACGTGTGGCGGGGGATGGTTATGCTACCCGTCATTTGAGAAGTCAGCGATTACTGGCTTACCATATCATTTTATTTTTGAGAAGGTATTCCAATAGCTCATTATAATTCCCAGAATGTATTTCAGCCAATAATTATGTATGTGAGTGTAAGTCAATGCCTTATATGGGCCTGTTCTATCAAAATCCGCTTTTGAAGTCCATTTTGCCTAATTCATTGGTCTGGTCTTGATGACCAATATAAATTATTTTTTCCGTACAACCATTAAACCTTAAGTATGAGCATTAATTATTGGAATTTATTTAGTAACTACTCTCAGTTGACCGAATATAATCGTCCTGGGCTCACGACTATAATCTGTATCTTGGATTTAATAAGTATTAATCCCTATACGCATCCGTAGCTCTACTCTTTCATCCACATAGATGTAATTTTGTGCATTGCATCGCGTACTATATCATTGCTCTTCCTGATAACTTTGTTTTTAATGATTGCTTTGATTTTTCATCAAATAACTCAAATGCTTCATTTCACATTTGCCTTCTCAGCGGAAACTTTCTTTGTTCTCCCATGATTCCCAAATAAATCACTTGACCCACCAAACACTCTTTCATTGTATCCTTCGTTAAATGTAAAACATTTTCCATCGTTCATTAAATGAAAAACACAATGCAATTTTCCAGTTCTTTCTCATGGAAAAATTTATTTATGGATGAAGACATTGCGTTCTTTATTTAAACAACATGAACTTTCACAAAGTTATGCCAGAAGCCATCGAATGCATGTTACAGCGTAATTTTCTCTGTATGAGTACTATTACCAACATTTATAACTATCGCACAATGCCTAGCAATTTATTTTCTTACTCAAGAGAGGCTTTGTGCTTGTATTAGATTTTTCTTCTTGGTGAAAACTAATTGGGCCACCGCCGTTCTACTAACTAGGACAATATCTTGCTCCCTTTTCCTATCACTTATTTTTATTTTTGTTCCTAAATAACTAAGTGTCCTCTTCTTATAACTTTTGAATTCCTAATTTTATATTCATACATTAAGATTTTGTACGTGCTTCTGTAATCTACAATGTTTCTGGTTAAGGTGTTTTAAAGTTAATTTGTACTTTTTCCTCATATTCACCAAATCAACATACTCCCTATTCAAGTGTTCATGACCGGTCACTACATGCATACCTTCTGTAAAGTGTAATAAAACATTTTTGTGCAGTAATTCCCGAGTAACTCATATTCCACCAAAATACTATATTTTTCCTTTGTGCAACCTATCTCTCTTTTTATGAGTCGTTTATGGAGACTTTGGCTTTATTTGTATTTTTTCATAGATACTCAGTTTAATTTTTAACATTTGTAATCCGATCATCCGATCCATTCAATGTCCGATAAGATACGTAGTGAAGTGAATGTGAATACATCATCACAGAACTTCGGCTCAATTATGTTTTGCGATCGGAAAAAAAAGCTGACGGGTATGATCTCCGAGTACCGCCATGATTGGGGTACATTTCACGGGGTACAAATTTTTGAAGAGAAGGCTGCGATGCCTCTCATTAATTGTCGCCTGACGGAACAACGGGACAGCAGCGGGCGAAGGAGCGGCCGTCCGCCCGAGAATACCTCCGCTTTCATCCCTCATTCACCCCCGCCCGCCACGTCCTCTCTCCCACACACACACCCACGACTACGCCAGGACCCCTTCTGCCTCGCTTCCTTTCCCCTTCCTCCGGGAACATTCCTCTTCCCTTTGTCCACTCACTTCCATCCCCCCGCCCCCTCGTGCATTGTCCAACACCCCCTCCGTGTCTGAGGGCGAGGGGCGGCGTGTGTGCGTCAAGCGTCGGCCCCTCTCGCATCCACCCCCGGCTCCTCAGTGCTGCCCCTTCTTCTCTCCGCCTCCTTCCACACTCCCCCGCCCACCCTGCTTATTTATTCCCCCTCCATTCTTCATTGTCACTCCTTTCTTCATTTTATTCCTTCACCCACCCGTCTCCCTTCCCTCTCCCTCCCTCGCCTCCTTCTCCTCCTTCTCCTCCCTCTCCGCTCTGAATGGAACGACCCTCGAGGTTATACGGACAAGATTTCTCAAAAGAATACTCGCCTATTATCTCTGACGGACGAGGAGGCAAAATTAGAGGGTGCGTTCCTGTGATATTCTCTTCTATTCCATATCTCTTAAAGGAGTTGTTTTCTTTAAAGGGTTTTATGATCAGGCGATTACATTGTTGCACGGTCTCCATAGCATCATCCAATTTTTTCGTTCCAAGTAATTCCTAGGGCGCTTTCACTAAATGTGGAGTGGACCAAATTCAGCGAAGAAATGTCTCAATCATTTTACAATATGAATTTAGAGTTTCCCGGGGAGCAATTTTAATGAAAGAGCTCTTGGGTTTTCTTTCCCGTTGGTTATCTAGAATGACGATTATTTCACTGGACTTCCATACGGCTCCTCTGCTCTAAAATATTTGGCTGGAATGCTTGCTGCGACACTGGTGTCCATCCAGGTGGATATACGCACCCATTAAACCGCGTCTTCTTATTCCATCGTCACTACTCGGAAGAACCAGCACATATATTTAATTGGTAATCGGTTGGAATTTGATCAGTCATATTTTAGTTTTTGGTATCATTACCTTTTGAAAATTTTGAAAGTTTCCGAATTGAGGTGGAGTTAAACGAAGAAAAATGCAAAGAAGTGGAGGGAACGGCTCCAACGGCCAGCCATTAATGACCAATGCCATACTCCAGCTTCGCTAGGGATACGTCTAAATTTTCAATTTATTTTCCATTGCTAAACACTTGAATGTTTTGAAACAATTATTTAAACATAATCACAATCACTTCGCATCAATCAGTCATCTTTTAGTAATATTAGCCTCTGAACTTTGAAAGTAGGCCCTTGCTCTCAACAATGGCCCCAAAATGCTTTCATTTAGAATAACTCTTTGGACTGTTCAACGGCGATAAGAAATTCATCTAACTGTTGATGACAGGAAGTTTTGGAGGGCTTCAGGAAGCTGCTGAAAAGTAGGAAACTGGACTTAACTACCACTGCATTATAAAACGGGGATTGTACCATAATTGAAATACACATTGTGGCATACTTGAAACTTAATAATGTTTTCACTGCTCTGCACTCTCCTTTCATTATGCCACTGATGGGTGCTTGATTTACTTAAGTGCTCTTTTGTGTACATTCATCAACTGCAGCCTTGTTTATTTCATGATGAAAATTTGAAAATTTTAAAGTGTAGAAATCATTCATATCTTCCGGGATTCGAACACCAACCCCCTCGATTTCCGGCCGGTTGTTCCTAGTCTGTTATACTACCGAGGCTCCTGAGATAAACTGGATCTCATACTTTGGACCGCATATCAAGCGACTCCATGTTCGAGTCTGAATTGTGCAAATTGAATTTCTCGTGTTTAGATGCGCATCAACTGGGTGACCCCGCTTCAATTTCTGTCGCGTTATTCCCGCAGCTATTTTAAATTTTAATTCAGATATTGTTTTTTGTAAATTGATCAATTTTGTTTTCTTAAGAGAATATTATGTCATATGTTCATATAATTTTGATAAATGACACGGTATGTGCATTCCAAAAGGAAAGGAATTCCATAAATGGCAGAGCAGTTGGCTTTTTTTCCATTTCTCTTTATGCGAGGCGCGTTTTCTCTTCCGGAAGATATTTGACACGCTCAATAAATCCTACTGTGGCTACGCATCTACCTTGTAAGAACAATCGCTTCATTCCAATTACAATCTCATAACTTCTAGAGAACTTCATCCGTCTCTGTCACTTTAAATTTACTTCGGGATCTCTAGTTCTCTTGACTGCCGACGTTAATCCCCAGCCGTGACACGGCCATATATATTTTTTCCCACAATACGAAGTGCCTTCGCATTACTTTTCCTCCTGCGAGGAAACCCCGAAATATATCCCAAAAATTCCCTTCTCTTCATGTCGTGCCCAACTGGAATTCTTGACGTGACGTTTCAGGGTTAGGACCTCAGGTCAAAATCTCTCATCTCTACCTCCAATGGATTTTAATATCTTCCTGCTTGAGGTTATCACTACATTAAATTTCAGGGCATTAAATCATCGGAGTTAAATGCACGTAGTAATACATACGCTTTTGTATTGACTTGTCATCGCCGTTAGTCACTGTTAATTCCTTGAGAATGATTTTTTACGTGACTCTATGACATACTAAAGAACCTCTTACGCCATTAAAATTGCCTACTAAAAATTAATGAAAGAGTTTTAGCTAGTGTATGTAGGGTGAGTCATGTTAGGGCATTTGCTTCCAACCACTCTATAACATTAAATATTTCTTGATACTTTCATTCGATGATGCGTTCCAAATGCACCGGTAATGCTAATATTTTAATGGATCGGATTAACTAGCGTTTAAAACAATAATGATTCTTATGAATCCCTCCCGGGGTGTGGTGAAAGGATTTATGTATTGCAATAATCCATAGAGCTGTTTTGACGGGAACTCTGATAACTGCTCCTGGAAGGGTCACTCATTCCAGAGAGGGCCAAGGGTAAGAGCCAGGCGGAAGGGAGTCCGTTCAGCAGCGTCTGTTCCTCAGGGTGCGGTTGAGAAAAAAAACGATAAAGCCATAAAATGAATGTTATATTGGAAACGTGGTAGTTCAGGGGGATAGAGTGTTGGACTACTAACCGGAGGGCCCGGATTTGATTCCCTGATACACCTCTCTGGGAACCCTCAGCTTCACCCAAGCTGAGTGATTGTTTCTGGGAGAGGATCTTGCTGGCGAACCGTAGATAATACAGGGAAAGGAACTGGGTCCCTCATGCGTGAATTCCACACACTATTGGGCTTGGTACTTGGTGAGATCTATTTGTACCTTTCAAACCGACTTTCGGGTTGAAAACTTTGGTTATAACTTTGGATTGTTATGTTTGTGGCCCGTTTCTCAGGATGGATTTATTCGTTTAGTCAAGCAACTGATGCACGTAAATGCACATTTGTAATTTTCCAATTTCCAAATTTTCCACAGTTAAAAAGATCACTTAAGCTATGCATAAGGGATACGGATAATGACTACTATAGTTTTCATTTCAGCACACAAGGTCATTCCCTGTCCCTTCCCGTGTCATTATGATGCCCTTCTGCCGTTGTTTTTTGTATCATTGTATGCGAAGCAATGATAAATCTTAGGGAATTTAAGATTAATTTTATCTGAAGCAGTGTCAATAACGGAAGTGAGGAGGGGAACCATTGTTAATGGTTTAAAATTATCCATCCGGGTAAAGCTACTTCACCAGAGTGGAAAAAGGACTGGGAATTGCCAGATAGGTACGACATAAAAATCATTTTGACGGAATATGCCTCTGCTATTGGTGTTCAATGCGACTGTAATCATCAAATCAAAATAGTACTTCGTAAATTTGTTGTTTCAGACGTAACTCCAAGGAATTTACAGAAGACATTGAAATAAAAGAAGTAACACTTCCTTCATTTCAATATATCTTTTTATAAACGAATCCAGAATAATATTAGTAAAATTCCAGACGTTAGAGGAAATTTTCATCTTTTCTCTGCAGTTAGTTTGAATACTAGCAAGACTTGAAATCACTGCCACTGCTGATCTTTACGCTCGTGATTTTACCTGAATCCACCTTCCCCACCTCTCCTGTGTTCGTCCTTTACATATTTTTCTATCCCTTTTCCTTATATCTATTTCCTTGTGAATGAATATATATATATATATATATATATATATATATATATATATATATATATATATATATATATATATATATATATATATATATATATATATATATATATATCGATAATGTAGAAGCCGTAACGAGAGCAATATAACATTTGGACGGCAAAATATAACACAAAAATATAAATAAAGAACAAGTCAAATTCTGGAACGGTTATTTGGGTGATAGACAATGGTTATTCTAAAAACAAACTATTTAGAGAAATATTTTCGTGCACCCAGAAAAATGTTTTTCTTAAATCGAATACGTAGCTTTGAAGCGTATCACTTCGTATATTATGGTAACATCGCATGATTCCCGTTGCAAAAATTCAAGAAAATTTACTCTTCGGAAGGAACTCACGGGCATATAATGTACGTGCTAAAAATATTTTTAGAAATATTCAACGTTTCGTGAAATAATACATATTTTTTATGATAATATTTACTCTAGATTTGATTCTTCCTATGGCATGATTGCGGTGAAGCCCATGTTGGTTTTCCATCAAGTGGTCAGGGCGCCAGGTGCTGACGTGTCGATGATCACTACGTAATTATCCTCGACACCCTGAAGGGCATATTTCTGAATATTATTATCTAATATTCATCTGAAAAATAAACGAACATTTTTAACTAACACGTGAATAAAATCAATCTCTTGTAACGGAGAAAATATATACATATTTTAAAATATAAATATATATGAGAATTTTTATTTTCCGTGGGAATCCTTGGAAAAACACTTAAGGTGATTTGATTTATGGATAATGAGAATTGAAAGTAAATTCTACGAAATATTTCAATAAAAGTTCCGTTCACTGGATTATCATCACAAAAATATATTATTCCTTGGTAGTAGGTGTACGTGTGACAAAGATGTAGAAGTTGTGATTAAAATACACCAAAAACAATATATAATAAATACCAATACAAATTTTGGCACAACAACTGTAATGTAAGAGCACTTTTATCGAGCCTAAACCAACACCTCATCAACCGAAATCACCGGAGATGAAGGAAAGTCAGATACATTTACTTTATGCCACTAAACCTTGAGAAATATTGAGGGTAAAAACAAGCTGAACATCAACTCATCTTGAGCCAATAATGTCAGCCGCTCTTACTGAGTGGCTTTGATAACCGTGAAATAGCCACGAGAGTAATTAATTACAACTTTAACAACCTGTGATCTAATAGGAAATTTTACTACACTGAGCGAAGTTGTTTCACCAAAGAAAGGAATGTGTGACTGTGTTATTGGAGTTGGAAGGAGAACGGATTACAATCTAAGCTAGCCGCCAACATGAAATTTGGATCCAACACACGAAGGTTAGAATCAGGGTTAATTTGAATTTCTGAGATTTAAATTAGATTAGACGAATGGCAAGCATCAAGATCCCCCACTGAATTTTAGTTCGTATCTACGGGGTGAGCCATAATATTTTAGGGGCTCTGATTGTTGAAATGTATACAGCTTAAAGTGAAGAGTGAACGGTGCTCGTTCAGCACATCCAAATTCTGGTTTTAAAGAAGATAGGCTCGATGGTTATGAAGGGCTTAAAATTGCTAATATTATAATTGAATTGCATAAAAAATTTCAGAAAATATAATAATTTACACCATACAAACTGGAGTCCATTTTGCACTTATACATTCCCCTTATAAGGTAAATGAAAGAAACATGCGTCAAAAGTTGTAGGGTAGCATTTCGTTGTCGGAGAAATAAATGAAAAGAAATATTTCAAACTCACAATGAGCATCACCTTAGCCCCTCAGAGTTAGTGTAGGCTTTGAAATATCCGTACATGCTTAAGACAGTGAACTGATGCGATACTAGGTAGTTCATCTATATCGTTATATATAATAAGTCCGTATAACCATTCATTTGGTTATAATATTAGAACCCCTTTTGGTGGGCGATAAATATTTTCATGGGGATTGATAGTGTGTCAAAGATAAATATCCGTGGAGGATAGATGTTTCAAGTATGAATCATTTGTGCTGACCAGGCTGACAACTAACTATTTTGAGGGCTGTCAACCCAAGGGCCTTTGCTTAGAATTCCTGTGTTTTTCGGGACGATACTTTGAAGTTTGACTTACGGCAGCCAAAGTTAATAACATTCAGAGATGCTTTTCCATGCTGGAGATGAGTAGAGGCAACTGCCATTATTATGTTACCACGAAAAACTTTTAACACATAGTTTCTCCATGCATAAGGTTTGTATAAAAAGGATAATTAACAATATTTTCCCATAGTGTGCGTTACGTGCTGGATTCAGACGGTAGATTAATGTCCGCATGATTGCAGGTCGCATTGGAATTGATAAGATGCCAGTGGGTACCATTATCATTACTAAAAATTTGGCGATGCGAAAGATCCTGCGTTGAAGAAGGCGCCGAGTTTTTGGACAGTCCCAACATGTCACCAGCAAACTATTTACTAATCATAAAAGTGAAATCCTCCCTTAAGGGGCATCACCATGGAACCCTAAGTGCCATCGAAGAGGCTTGGACGCGTATCCTTATGGACCTGCCGGATTCCAAATACCAGGGACCCTTCGAGTCGTGGAAAAGCCGCGGGCTAGAGTGTGTCCACACTCAAGGGTTTTACTAATTTAAAGTTATTTGAGGCAATATGCAAACTAAATCGGTTCTTCCGATATTTTTCCCGATTATTTTTATGCAAACCATATATTATGATTATATTTGACTGAGCTTCAGCCACCCCTGGCTCGAAGTTAGCATATGAGTTTTTCCGCTTTCATTTCGTTCCCATGGTGAAAGAATCAACGAGAACATTACATTTTGATTGCACGCCATGCATTTGTTATTGAGAAAGTACAACTTCAAACACTCTTTCACACCATCACTCCCCCTTCCTTCAAACATTTCCGAAATTTCACCATCCCCTGAGCATAGATCTACCATTAAATCAGTCACTTTGGCGTGGGACCATCCCCAATACATTGTGACCAGTCCTTTGCCTGAGAAGAGGCACCGTCAGCGTGGCGGCTCATCGGTTGACAGTGGCGATGTTTGTCGTCCGCCTACCAGCCATCCGCCTCTCTTCATCTCCCGGAAAGGAACGCCCTCGTGCTGCCTCCCTACGGAGCTTTCCGGGGACGGCCTCAGGGGAAATGATGCTTCCTCAATCCCTACCTCCATACCCTCCCGATCCCCAAAATTCAACAACATCCTCACCCCGCAGCTCCCCTCCCTCGGCAGGCACAGAAACCACCCCCCTATATTCCTCTTAATCCCTTCAGCGCCCACTCTCCTTTGTTTCGCAGCCCCCGACGGAATTCTAGCCTGGCACTCGGGAGGCAGAGATTCGATTACTGGGAATCCTGAAGAAGGGAAGCATCGGCGCGCGTCAACTTGCCAGGCGGGGAATAAAAATAAAGGTCGCGCGTAAAAAAGATATGGGGTCAGCTGGAAAGGGAGGTTGGGAGCGGGAAGAAGCCGATGTGAGGTGGAAGCGATACAGATGAGTGCCCACCCATCTGCTTCAATCCCATCACTCGCAAGTGCATGCTTAGAGAGAGAGATCGAGTGAAGGGCCCTTTTGCGGAAAGAAGTCGAAACAAGTGGGCTCAAGCTCCAACTGCTTACATGATATTGTTTGTATTCATGTTTCCCACATTTGAATTTATATTTTCTTATTTCGTGTACATGCCGATAATGTCATCCTGTTACTATTGTCTTATCTTGAATTTGCTTTTTCTGTTGCAGGAACCTTCTCTTATGGGATTGATGAATGAAAAATGCATTCCAGCAAGTAAACACGTAAGTTTATACATATCTATTTTGTAATTCATTGAATGTGCACAAAAAAATTATATGCTCAGCTTATATTTAGTTGAAAACTATACTACGTAGCTTGTCCAATTCTGTTCTTCAGTTGGTACAATCGTTCTTTTCGAAGTAAATTACTGAATTCATGCAATATCAACCATGAAAGTAAGGGTGGAAGACGGGCGATTTAAAGGGTAAAGGATCCCTATTCTTTCTCCGGCACCAATTACTATCCGTGCGCAACTCATTTAATCGAAGTTCCTTTCCAAGGAATACGACAACGAGTCTAATGGAAGCGCTTCTATTGCGATGTCTTCTGTTTTCGGTGATGCGCAGCGACAGGGGAATTACTACCCAAGACATTGAATCGATTCGAAGGGAAAATACCGAAAGCTTTTCCGGGGGCCTAAGTCAATATTAATCCTTGTACTAAAATACATTGTCTGAGAGTACGACTTATTTCAAGGCCTAAACATTCATCATTCAGCAAAAATGAGCGTAGTGAAGAGATTATGGAGATGCTAGCATGTTTTCCAACATGCTATTTAACAGGTTATGTAAAGAAATAACTCTATTGAATATCGAATAATTCAACGCCTCTAGCAGAGTATTTAAGGCTAAATAAAATGAACCCAACACAATTAAGTGTAATATTCTTTTAATTAATATTACCCTAAAACTTTATTAATTAATTTAATTAGGCGCGTTGTGTGGTAAATTTTACAATGTTTGTTGAAGTCATTGGTAAACAGCAATCAATGATGATTATATTTGATTTGAATATAAAAGTGAATATTTATTAATAATTTTATGAGATATTGTCAAAGTAATTTTATTACTTAAACAGAAACCGGATTATTCCTGCAGCTGAAGTATTTGCGTCATTATATCAAGAGATAATGACGAAATAATGTCAATCAAAGCTATCCTACGCATTACTTATTGCAGGACTGCTGTAATTTCAAACTCATAATAAAAAATTCATTCAGGGTCTCGGTATCAATGTAATCAAATTAGAGTATCAAGTGGAATGAAACAAAGAGAAATTTTAGGATTATGTATGAACATTTTTTGTAAAGGCATTCATGAAAACGAAGGCGATAAAATTTTACATATTTCCTCACTTAGGATGCAGCTTCGGGAAATTAAAGAAGTTACGTTGTATCTACAATAAGAGAAGGAAGTTCACTAGTTCATAGGCATTACATTTCGGTAGATTGCATTTCAAAAGAAGCTGACCAAGACGATACAACGTTACTTTTATAGTAAATTCAGGACATGATGTCGTCCAAAGAGCATAACTTCAGGGCAATTTAATTATTAGTACCATTTCTCAGGAAAATTCAAGCAATTAGAAATAAAGCACAAGCATTCCTATAAAAGTATTAGTGTCGAAGAGGAGAATATTATTTTTTGAACATTTTTTAAGACCGGTGTATTTTAAATATATTAGTACACGTATTTGCATGGATGAATACAAGAATTGAATGATATGCAAGAAGCATCCGCCATGATTTATTCTCAATTGAAGAGGTTTTTGGCATGCAGTCAATATAACCCTTTAAGGTCTTATAAACTCTCCATTCATCGATGCAATGAATGGGAATATTTATTTGCCAAAGATAAACATTTCGTTTCGAGGAAGAGGGTAAGAGGAGACATGATAGAAAGATGATGGTTAAAAAGGTGAGACAAAGGGACGCCGTTCTGCCAAAACAACTTCCATTACGACGCAAGGCATCTGAATTAGTGTCCCCCTTCTCCGCGAATGGCTAGACAGGCCCCGTGGTTTTCTGCAACCCGCGCGGCACAATCGACAAGCTGGTGGTCTAACCTCCAGAATTCCACCCTCTTCATTCGCGTCAACACCGGCCATTACACCTTCCCCGTCCCCCATTCGACCCCGAGTCAACTCACCATTCAAAGCAGCCCGGCGCCCCGCCCCACCCCCACCGCCCACCTCCGAACGGAACACGGCCCCGGCGTGCAAATCCACGCCCCTCTCCCATCCATCATTCACGCAGAATCCGTCCCACACGGAGAGAGAGAGCCTCCTCCTCACTCCCTGCCGGGGAAACGGACTGCTCCCGCCCATCCTCATAAAACGCAAGCCCTTTCAACGAAAGCGAATACCCCGTAGCTCCCTCCCCCACACCACACCCCCACACCCCCGTCCGAAGCGGCACTCAACCTTCTCTTCACTTTTATCATCCATAACACTCGTTCGTTGTTAAACCTCGCTCTCGCCCCTCCTTCGCCCTCCCGCTATAAAAGGTCGGCAATTCAATCACATCGCCGCTTCTCCCCCTCCACCCACTCCTCCGTCCCTCCACCACAGCCACCTCCCCTCTCCCAATGGCCAGGGAGCACTAAAACCTGTAGATATGACCCCCGGACCTCTGCCCCCTCGCCCCTACAGCCGCAAATCCACATTCCCCCTCTCCCTGCCTCCTCCGAAACAACTCTCCGCCTTTCACACGCATCGCTCTCACCATATCCTTCTTCCTTACATTCGCAGCTTCCTCCCTTCTCCTTCCCAAAATCTATCCCTCGTCTCCGTCCCTCGTTAGGCGAATGCGATAGCGATGGCAGGGGGTGGCGAATAATGGGACGGAATAAATCGACACAAACACCATCGCCGCTTTGTCTTTTAGAGTTTTAGCTCGCATGCAATTGGGCGCGAGTCTGTTTTTTTCATCTGCCACGTCTTCATTTAAAAAGAAATCTCTGTACTCTCCCACTTGACGTAACTTAGTGAACTCCCATATTTTCTCAGATTTCTGTCTGTTTAACTCACCGTTTGGGGGCGCTAAAATCTCCTTAAATCTTGTTAGATCATCCGTTATTATTCCTAGCTATCGAGCGCACCAAATTTTGCATTTTTCATCACTCTAGGGAGCCATAAAATTCGAGGTATTACTGAGAGGTAGTTACATTTACCAGTAACTCAATGCGATGTAACATTACTGTTGTCTATAATGGCCTAATTTATGGTTCCAGTTTATACAGGGAAACTAAATTTACTGAATAGATCATAAAGCAGAAAATTGGTATCATGAGCAGCAAGTACAATGTGGTTTATATTGCAAAAGGCCTCTCCTTTACCAATTCTTAGCGAGTTGAGAGGAACATGCCATCCATTAAGGTTTACGAGAGATGAAGTTTCTTTCTACATCGTAAACACGGCATGCTCCGTGTTTTACTCCATCCGCACCCCTCTCTCCTGCCCCCCGGATTCTCCTCTCTCTCCCTTTCCGTAATTTTCACGCTAGACTGAAGCCAACAGATTTATATTTAGGGAAACAAATTCATTTCACGGGTGAAAACTTTTTATTCAAACTGTTCATCCGTGTTTAATTTAACAGAGAGAGTATTAAAAGATGCGTGATACGGCACACTTACTCTAATCGTCGGCCATCCAAGGATCATAGAGATTATTGTCCGTTCATTCCATTCATGCAGACTTGTCCACGATTTAGAATAAAATATAAAGCACTAGTGTTCTACGAAATATTAGGCGGCTTCACTATGCGGGGTATTATAAGATTCCTTGTTGTCGGATGTTATCGATGTATTATCTTTTGATTCAATGAAGTTTTATTCAAGCACGCAAGTTGACAATTCCACCCGTTGACATTTTTGGTTCGCTCTGGGAACGGTATCTGCAATAATCTGCAAAGTAGTTTATATAGCTTGTATGAAAATTTGTTGTTTAGCAGTTCGAGTTCTATATATTTCTCATTCTTTCCACCCTCAGCGTGTTTTCAAAGAAAACACCTCATTCGCATGCACTCAAAGAAATTCCTCTCATGACCGCCGCCAAGGGAAGCAGCCAGCCACTTCGGTGTGCAAATCTGCCGACCAATCCCTTCTCCACGCTTGCAAACCGCCGCAAGAGAGTCTAAGCTCAGCCGGTCCCTCCCCCACACCTCCGCGTTCCTAAGGGGGGAGAGGGCCCATACCCCTTGTTGCATTCCTCACCACTCTAGGCCCCCCGGGGGTTTTCCGCTTGGCGTTGTCCACCACTCCGCACCTCCGCGACTTCTCCACTCGGAGTAATCCATTCACTCCGAGCTCGCCTTCACTCTCTTTCCCGCAGAGAGTCCCTGCCTCCCCCGCCCCCTTAGGTTTCCTTTTTTCATATCTCACCACTCACCTTCATCCGTCACGGTGGGAGTTAGAGAGAAAAAAACCCTTTGTCCCTGCCCTCCGGGAGTCTTCCACCCCCTCTCCCCATCCATCTCCCTCGCCTCTCCTCCTTCCGCTTCCCATTGTCATATTCCTTCCTTCTCTCCCGCCTCTCTTTCTTATATTCCATCCAGAAGCCCTTTTGAAACACACCTATCCATCCATCACGCACTCTCGCCCACTCCTCCTTCCATCCATTCCCGCCCACCCTTTTCATTATGACCTCCCTTTTTTCGCCTTTCGCCTTAACCTTTTCTCCTAGAGCACATATCGCATACCTTTCTAGCTCATCGGACCGACGGGAGAGAGGCGATTATCGGGGATTGGGCAACGGTACGGGAAAAAGGAGCGATGGGGAGCTGCCTTATAACTCGACAGAGATAAAATAGGAATATGAAGGAGATGTTAGCATAGCTATGTAAGAACATATGGTCAATTGTTTTGGCCATTTATTCTTTAAACGCGTACAATGATGATTGTGTGTGCTTTTTCTTCTAATACCGTCCGACGATCACTCAAATTCAATTCCTTGACTTTTTTTCTCATTTCAGAGTTAGAAGAGAGATATCTTTCCTTATTGGTGTGCTTATAATAGGGTTATCTAGCCGGAGGTCTTGTTAATATGAAGGGATCTATGCCGGAGAATTTATAACAAACATGTGCGAGGCACCTTTTTTATTGCATCCCTTCCCTTATTACGCAAATCAACCTCCCCACTTTCAATCTACCCACGTCTCCAATAATGGACTTCCTTCTCCCATCTCCTCTCCTTCTTCCTCTCTCTCTCTCAGTGGCATATCGCACGACAATACTGGGACACGAGGAATCCACCGTTCCCATTCCTCTTCTCTCCTTTACCCTCACCCCCGCGCCCTTCAGCCGCCAGTTTCTCTTCCAACATCACACAGCACGATGCTTCTTCTTTCTTTTCTCTTCATTGTTTTATTCTGTCACCGACAAACTCTTTAAGTCTTATATCAGTACTGTTTGCCCGTATGAGAACGAAAATAAAACCACTGGTAACCATTGCGGTGGAGGAGAACCGCGATCAAGGAATTCTCGAGTTCGCATTTTGCTAAGGGGTTTGTCTTCAAGAGACGTGGCGTGCAGTTTTAGAACTACAAACTTATTTCTTATTACGAATTCACTTTTAAAATTTCATTATATTACTCTATAGGAAGCATCAAACGGTATCATTTTATTTTTATGAACTTTCGTCCAAATTCGAATGAAAAATATAGATTTAAAATATCTATAATTTTATATACGACACGGATTTATTTTTAGACGCTGTATGTGTGTGTGCACGAGCGAGCAAGGCACCTTGGGCATCTGCAACTCCACCCAAGTTATGTTATTTTTCGGGTACCAGATCTTCCTGGGAAAGCATAACCGACACAGGGAAAAGAACTGGCCCCTCTACCCTGATGTGTGAATTTCACACGCCGTCGGGCTTAGTACTGGGTAAACTCTACCATCACCTACCAAACCGACCTTCGGGTTGATTACTGTCTTTATGACTATATATATATGTGTATATATATGTATATATATAAATATATATATACACACACACAAAGACACATACAGGCCTCGTACTAAACATTCTGATACACCTTTTATTCATAGGGGCGTTGCAATAATTTTTCTTATCAATAATTATTTGAACGGCGGATAATGTGTTAATGAGCATTATCTTTATCATATAGATCGATAGGGAAGCATCAGATTTGAAGATTAAGAAAATATCAATTTTAAATGCTTTTCTTAAAAATTTTATAGTAAAAATCTAAATTTTATTAGAGCGGGTGTTCCTATGCCCTAATTTGCATCCATTATACACTCATAGGTTTGCATAACCTACTGAAAATGATGAAATGTCACATATTGGGATCAGTTTAACAACTGATTAGTATTTTTAGCCAAAGGAAGATATTTATTGAATTTTTCCAGTGCCTCAAATGATCACCAAGAATTTCCTTTGTTTTTGCTTCAAATTTATCTCACGTTTTAGACACTTCATACCATGACTAGTTATGAGTGGAAGAACCAGGAGAATATAATTTTTAAAATATCTCAAATATAACCACTGCTCTTGCAATAAAATTCGATTTGCAATTTGAAACTTAGAAACTTATTATCGTTTTCCAAGTTCCTCTTGTTATTTTAAAACCAATTTTATAAACTATCGTATCCTCCTGGAAAACACGTAATGAATTGCTCAATTCTTCAATTGCTTCAATTGAATACAAAAAAGTGACTTCATAAGCTTTGCACACTGTCCGATAAATTCACAGTGTTGCACATATTGAATTTCCCGGAGGTTTGAAATTACTAGATAGCTTGTGATCATTTATGTTCAATTCGTCCGAAATTTCCCACAACAGTTGATGTGTCTCTTGAAAGGAAGCCAAACGAGAACACCTTTTGAACACGCTACACACAGTTGTTCCCCAGCTGACAAACGTGATACTCGAAAGATTGAGCGTAGGGTTTTAGTAAAGAAAGAAAATACATTTAAATCAATTGCTCTTTCCGCTAATAATATGAACATCTAATGAAAGGCCAACAAATATAATAACCAAAGGAACCAAAGCACCTTAGCTTAGATTATATACATATACATGTGTGCAGTGTCTAAGTTTTCGTGAAGAGTATGTCCAGCAGTTTGTTTTCCAAAGATATTTCAATTACGACAACTTAATACTCTTTCCTCTCAGTTTTTGGGGAAAAATATTCCACAGTTTGAATTGGTCCCCAAGCTAGTTTTCAATTATTGACCGCCGTATACGCATTTATCGCCATCCATTATCGGTGATAGATGAGCCACCAGACTCGAAAGCCTAAAACCGCATTTCCCCGTTAAAATTAGCCTCTGAGCTTGCACTTCCGATCGTTTTTCTCACTTGTCACATATTATAATATATGTGATACATATACAAATAGGGGCACGAGAAAAATAAAATTACTTTATTGTATTGGGGCTGACTATATTAAATAATATTACCTTATGCATTACGTGGTTAAGGGGATGGACCCTTTACGGCCTTATGGAAGTATTATTTATTATAATCACGTATGAAGCTCAATGTCTCCTTTCTTGTCTAGAATGGCATATGCAAAACACTTTCATAAAGTACACCAATATTTCTTACGTCTCCTACATGAATCCTACCATGATTTTTCAGGGTTCCAAAGGTATTTTTGCCAGAATAATTAAATGAACTCGAAATTCTCCCAATATGAAGTGGTTAAAGTTGTGCATCATACTGCTCTCAAAGTTTATATTTTTCTCGAAACTGTCAATTTTCTTTCCCTCACTCTATAAGCGCTCACTGAGACGCTAGTAATCTTGGGAGGAGCTTCTCAATAGGAAATTCGGGTTTCAAGTCTAGAAAGGAATTCATTTCTGCCGTCTCACGAGAAAATAATTCCCTTCCTTCTCTCTCTCTCCTCTCGTAGGACTCGCGTTTGATTTTATAATGCCTAGTTTGGATGCGAATCGCGCGAGGTAAGAGGAAACTCTACGTATCATAATATTAGGAAATTTTTATCTATATTTCTGCCTTTTATTTTCTGTTCGACGACCAATTCCACTAGGACGTTTATGGTATTCCCCAACGGAGGCTTTTGGAAAGAGAGAGAAGTGGCAATTCAAAAGGTGAAAAACTTGAGAGGAAGGGTGAGGAACTCGGGCTTGAGGGAACATCCGCAAGGGTAATCATCAACCCTCACCCTCATCCCTTCTATACCCCATTCCCTCTCCTTTTCTGTCCCATTGGCATCCACGAAAGAGACATCTGTCGAACATCCCGAGCATCGCTTAAAAAATTAGCGGTGTGCCTTTTTTTAAGTCATGAATTTGTGTGATTTTTATGGACGAGAGTAACAAGAGGGGGGCGGTTTAATATTGGAAACGGTCGGTGGGAAGATTCCCTCTTCTCCGGACCGCGACAAGGGGGGGTGGAGGGCCGGGGACGAGAGTGGTGGCGAAGCGTACAGGGGAATGGTAAGAGGTTAGTGGCGGATGAAGGATGAAACG
Organism: Hetaerina titia; assembly: GCA_037158775.1. Taxonomy (NCBI): domain Eukaryota; kingdom Metazoa; phylum Arthropoda; class Insecta; order Odonata; family Calopterygidae; genus Hetaerina; species Hetaerina titia. The sequence continues at coordinate 17,268,873 of CM073769.1, forward strand.
CGATGCTCGCTTGTTTTTCTACCACGTCCCCCAGTTGCAAAGCGCCAAGGTTTTACCTTCATCATCCACTCGCAAGAAACATTGTAGGTAACCCTAAGAAGCGGAGAAGAGGTCGATTAATTAAGCAGAATAGCCATGGTTGAATTAAATTGACCTCTCTCATCAATTTATCATCGCAAAGCCCGTTCAATACCGCCAGACTGGAAGAAACAAAGGGAATAAAACAGTCTCGTGCCATGTACAAGGTGAACCTCGTCCTCTCCAAATTCGTTGAAATATTTCATTGCAATAATTTTTGCAACCAAGAGAAAAAACAGTTTTTTATGGAAAAAGGTCGGTATTAAATCGGGTGTATGCGCTCTAACCTTTATATATAGGTAATTTGATTGGCATGCAAAAACTTCAGAAGAAAAGAAACAGTTCACTCATTAGTTGCTGGCCACAATTCCTTGTTGTATTTTCCATATATTAGATTTCTTTAATGCAACAATTTCAGAGAGTAAAAATCATTCGCCTTGTGACTCCGTTAGAGTTACTATTACAGTTTCTTGAAATTAGATTTCTTTAAGTTTCATTGAACTAATTTTTTGAGCATCGCGTAAATTATTGCTGAAATACTGAATTTATGTTTGCAGAAGAATGGAAAAGTGCAAGACGACAACGTTCAGTACACAACATGTAATATCATCATTATTATTACTCTAAGTTTTCCTTATGCTTAGATTTAATTCATACAATAACAAAATTATGACACAAAATACCCACAATCGGAGCACAAAAAGCATATGTTTGGAAAGAAGTGAACCTTTGCTTGCCTGTGAATTTTTCTCTCAAGTTTAGGTATCTGGAATATTTTAAAAATTACAAAAAGATTTATACCTCTTTCATTAAGATCTATAGAATCATTAATCAAATCATGAAAATAATTTGAACCATATTTGAAATATCCTGTACAAGTGGACCACGAACTGCGATCTGATCGACGATTGACGATTTGTGCTCTTTGGCTGATAAACTTCCTATGGTTGGACGCACCACAAGTTACTCGAATGCTACAGAAAACTCGAATATTACAAATTGAGTGCCGGAAAATTGGAGTTGGGTGCCAAAAATTCTTATCGACCAACACGAAGAGCAAATAATACTGAGGGGGTGAGCATTTTTGGATTGCTATCGGCGAGACGAAGATGAGTAGACCTTGCGCCTAGCGATTGTTTCCTCTTCCTTCTCTTAAAATGATGGCTTGGTGGACAACGGTTTAAAAATGATGAGACTGCCGTTTTCAACTGGTTCAATTATCAGGTGGCGAACTTCTATGCTGAGAGTTTAAAGAAGTTGGTGGAGCATTACGAATAGTCCTTAGAAGTAAACGACGATTATATAGAAAAATGAAGCAGGATTTGCAGAGAACTAAAACCTTTAATGAAAACTTTTTCTAACTAATACTTTCTTATGACCAAACGGAGAGAACTTTACAAATAATACTTAAATTTCACGTCTCTTTTTTGTTTGAGATAATTCATCGAGTCGTTTATCTTGCCTCAGATTCCATTTCCTGGCAAATGGATTTAACCCTGTCAGCGACAACGGGTGAAATCCTGAAGGGGGCGGCTAGATGATAAGACCCGATGTAATACGTGAAATAGCGGGGCTGGACGGGATGCGGAGGGCTCTTGGGACGGCATTGGATTCCCGAATCCAGATAGGGACGCAGGGAAGGACAAGGGGGCTAATTGGGGCTTCGAGGGGTCAGGACGGGCAGACGATCACTGGGCGAGGAGGGGGGAGGGGAGGGTGGTCGTTTTGGGGCGGGGACTGAAAGGGACGAGGCGGTGGGTCAATTAGCTCTCGTCGAGTTTCTCTCAAGATAACTCAAGAGTATAAATATGCTTCACTCCCTCTCCACCGACGGGTAGTTATTATGGCAAACAAAGTTAATCCGTTGACAGTTAATCTCTACCTCGGTTACCTGGTTTCGGTGGATGGACTACGGTTCGTCAAGCAGACATCATCGGACAGAATCACACAGCGCTGATATGTTCCTCCAGCCTCTGACTTTTTGGAAGAGAGGGTGTGCACTTGTAGTCGATTAGAGCGGAAACACAGGTAGTCACCAGGGTTACAGCGTGCGCTTGGCACTTGGGCAGAGAAAACAGGATCGGAGGTTGTGGGTGCAAAGGGAAAGTACAGGTAGAAAGAACAGTACCTGTATATACGTTCATGGCAGCAGAATACTCCGCAAGCCACCCTAAGGGTTCAAGAATTTTTCTCGGGTTTCCCACCGGGACAGGTTGATGAAGTGCACCGACGTTTCGAAGGCTGACTCTGCCATCGTCTTCACCCTGAAGACGATGGCAGAGTCAGCCTTCGAAACGTCGGTGCACTTCATCAACCTGACCCGGTGGGAAACCCGAGAAAAATTCTTGAATACCATACGCCGGGAAAATCTGAGATCATTTATCACCCTAAGGGTGTTTGGCGGGGGTGTTAGGGCACTAACCTGAGGAGTTATTAGTTTGTTATTTCCCTTGAATATCAATTAGAACTAATACAAACGAAATCGGGCACATACAAAACAATGTACATCATTCAATATTTACTGTGTTCGACTGATTCATTAAGTTTTAGTTCTTCAGTTCATTTAATTTTTTTCGGACGCATCGTGGCGAGGTAAGAACTCGGGAAGAACTCCATGACGGTTTCTACCTCTTTTATCTTATCTCATTCATCGAATCCACCAATATTAATTGGTATCATAATATTTTTCTTTGTGTAACGAGAAAACTAGGGTGTCACCTCACATTCTATTAATAAATGAATAAATAAATAAGTAAATAATTGTTTGAACCCTTCCCAAACTTGCAAGTAGCATAGAGGTGAGAACCTGCGAGATGGCGTACATTTGGGTGCTCCAGTCAATTAAACCTCTCGGGCTGAACCAAGCCCACTGAATGCATCCAATAGCTGCCTAAATATCCCCTTCAATCCCCCTGTCCGTTTCTTTACTAGTCCCTTACTTCTCTTGCTCTCACTCTTCCCCCGCACTTGTTCTCTCCGCTCTTTCCCGAGAACGTCATTCTAATGACAGTCGTGCCGTCGAAACCTCAAATACATATGTGAGTGTCATTTCTTTGTGTTTCTATGTTTTAAAAATTCTCCATCTGTGTGTTTATATATTTGTTTTTACACACAAACACACACCATATTAAGGAATTCTTCTCTCTACTCAATGTCACATTGTTTGATAAAAGAAATAGGAATTACCAAAATGGACAAATCATAAAAAATCCCAATGATTACCATTTGGATTCTGACTTAACTCATCTTAAACGCAATCGTAGATGCCTAGAGGGTAATAAGACTGTATTACCAAAAGATTTCACACCGTACCCAATCATAATTCAAGAAGGGTAATTTGTGTAACGACGACGTGTGTGACGACGAATTAATTATTTTTCTCTGATTCCTAATAATGCAATGTTATTAATATCAAACCTTTGGAGGGCACCTCCATTAATGGTATGTTGAGGCTAAGGGGAGTCATGGCGATGGCGACTTGAAAGTCTGATAGAAAAAAGAAGAGCGTTGGCCGCACGATTCGTCATCGTCACTTCACTCACTCTTAGCAAGCCTTTCCCCCCGCACTTCTCCGCAATCATCAGATGTCGATGTATTTAGAAACAAGGGCCTTGCGGCAAATTTGCTCAAATGAAATACGATTGACAATCATCAGGCAGCATTCAACCGTGAAAAATGCATCATCTAAATATAAAAAAATAATCATGCATAAGATTCCACAGAGAAGGCCAAAACATTAGCATTTGGACTCAAAATTAATTAAGGTAGCCTGGTACTCTAACACTGCCGGGCCATTGTGGTTTACTGTGGAACATTGTGCAGATAAAGTTGCGCCCATAGATAAAAGTTAAAAGGATTTATCGGCGAATTACGATTTACATCGTGATGCCTTACTTTTTGCTGGAGTCCTGTTCCTAGGAAATCGATATCTCCTCCCGATCATGTCTCTCCCCTGCTTCCATATATTGGCCAAACCCGCCTGGAAACGTCTAATGACATTCTCTCCCAAAATTGGAAAAAAACTCACTCCCACCCTCCTACGGATATCACCACGTACATCACGCGAAAGGAGAATTTTTGAAAGGCTCGGGAATTCCGGAAAATTGGTAAAATTAATTATTTTTCTTGGAAGCGTTTGGAGAGGTAGATTCTGGTCGACATTTAAAAACTATTTCTTTGGGAGAAAACTACATTGTAGAGCCCAAATGAATTTTGGCGTTGGAAATGCAAAACCTCAAAATATTTCCTTATCATGTTCGTGAGTCTATCCTGACACGCCGTGCTATTACCTTCCTTCACAACTCACGTATTCTTAGCCTTATCTGTCCGCTATCACGATTTTCGGGCTTTTCTCCCAATACAACGTCAATTCACTCGTCGAATCTACATGTAATTTCCTGCGCCAGCTGCTTTTCTTCTCCCAGCCCTCGCAAGTTTTTGCTCTTCACTCGTAATCTCCTCTATCCAATTCGCCAAAAGAGGCTAGGCGTAATAGCCGCCGGGAGAGGAGGCACACTTGGGACGACAGTCTATCGATTCCTCCGATCTACGTCTTACTAGAAAATATCCCAAAGCTGAGCTGCTAACACGGAGAAATTATTCCGGAGTCAAAAATTCCGATTTCAATCGAAGGATTTTGCATACTATGATCTCGTTTACTTTCTATCCTCACCGCTCGTTTCGCTTGTAAAAACAAAATCTCAAGAGACCTCGCCCTCCCAACTCAATAGAAACTCCGTTGATATACAATTTGGAAGCTTTGTGCTTTCGCTTAATAGCCATAAAAAGTTTACGAAAGATAACGAGGAAACGATTTAAAGAACTGGCTTCGTTAAAATTCTGAATGAATGATGAAAGAAAATGTTGACTCCCATGCAGTTAAGTGCTTACAAAATTTTGAAGCGATTTTCTATCGATGGACCGTGAATGGCCCTTTGTTAATAAAAAAAATACTTTCAGCTGTAGTTTGTGACTCTTTTGGGTGTTTCAACTTTTTAATCGACATCTAATTATTCCAAGACTCGAAATGAAATGGAATAAATATTCACAGTGAGGTGTATTTATGTATGCTATCAAAACAGGTTAAAGATTCAATTTTGAAATTGATATTATATTTAGGTAAAGATTGGTTGATATGCAAGACAAATACTCTTTTTGGTTTAACCGACTATAGAACTTGACATACTAGTCCTTTAACTTGAGAAATATTTCACATTATTCGGAAATTGCGTCCAATATGCGAGCTAAAGCCATAAAAATTTTATTTTACAAAATTTAGTCTACATCGATTTTGTCCCCTTCAAAGTACCCTCCATTCTTTGCTATACACTTATTCCATACTCTTTTTCACTTTGGGAAGGACCCTTGGAAGTCCTCGGCAGTTAGGCTTTTTACTTTTCTCATCGTTTCTTGCTTTATTGTGCCCACATCTTCCCAGTGATGCCCACTCAGTGGATTCAAGTGATGTCCATTGTCATGATGAAGGATCCATCCATCATGTTCGTTTCAAATAGTGTGCACAGTTGATTTTCCTAAATTCAGTTCATGAGCTATCATTCGGACACTTTTTCGACTATCGGTAAGAACAAGGGACCGTACACGATCAATGTTGTCGTCAACTCAGGTGGTTGAAGGTCATCCAGGCCTTACATCATCCGTGGCGTCTTGTCGGACATCTCTGAAACGTTTAGTCCACTTGAAAAAGGATGTTTTCTTCAGAGCATTATCACAGTATAAACAGCTGTCACTATATTGCAGTAATTTTTTGATAACTTTTACAGCACTTCACCAAAAAAACTTGATGCTGATTCGTTGCTCCGTGATTTCGTCAATTTCCATTTTCGACAAATAGTAAAAACAAGAACAACAGAAACTAGCATAGCTGGCACCATACGCACAGTACACACATTAGGTCTAAGGATACTAGCGCCGCTAGTGGGTGACGCTATAGTTGGCGTCATGGCCGCCAGATTGCACCAGTTCGCGTATTTATTGCACGGGCCGCGTATCTTGGATATATGCTACAATCAAATTGTTGTAAGCGTATTAACCGTGTGATCAAATTATACATGTTAAAGGTGTTGATTTTTTGGAATGTCACCCGAGATTTACAAAAAATTTCTTCGCCAGAGCAAAGTGATGCGATGCCATTTAAGCTATCTTTCTAGAAGTGTGCCGCTCTTGAAATTTGGTAATATTTACTGAGTAACTCTTTAACACGTATCCTTCAATAATTCTATTTGCCCAACAATTCCAATTGGTAAAATTAACTTAAAAATCTTCGAATATTAAAATTAAATTTTAGAAACCATAAAATACGCAGATTTAAACCCTTCAACCCTCAATTCACTCGATGGGTTCGTGTATTTCTCCAAGCGTATGACACGAATTTTGTCTCCGGCTGTATATTGTCCAATGCTGGCCCCAGTGGCGGCGGGGTAACGTCCTCATCTTTCAGCCCAGAATCGCGGGTTCGATTCCCGCCTATGAGTGTGTATATGTGTGAGCATTAATATTTTTCGTATGTGTGTATACACGTGTAAAAAATAATATAATATATATATATATATATATATATATATATATATTATTTATATAAAATGCATATGAAGTTAGCACTAGCGAACAGAGACAAAAACACAGAAACACACAAAAAGAAAAGAAACATGTTTTCAAATTTTCGGTGGTATAAGCAACCTTTCTCAAGAAAGAGAAGGAAGGAACTGAGGAACATGTTATAACAGAAGGAGTTGGAGAAGCTGGATGGAATGGGAAGGTGGGGATAGGTTTGCGAGGAGAAGAGTTGGGAGAGGGATTTTTAGAAATGTGGGAATAATATGGTAGGTATTGGGAGCGGATAGGAATGAAAATATGTGAATAATGGCGTAATTAATGTCTAATGTTAATACCTAGATAATTTCAGTAATCCGGGAGCCAAAAAAACTCCTGCTCTATTGTTTAGAGTTTGATGGTAGGGTCAGAGGGTGGGAGGGATGCTAAAATAGATACACCATATCATTTATCAAAGGAAGTGTTGCGTTCGGAGGCGTGTTTTGGGATTGGGAGCATCCCAATCTGGTAAGAATTCTTGCATGAAGCCCGATGGTTATTGGTTCTAATATTTAGGGGTGTGGTACATTGTCCAATATAAAAGGCAGATCAAAGGTGGCACTTTAAGAGGTAAACTACATTGATGAAGGTGCATGAGAAGTAGAGAATTGCTGGGAGAGAGTTAAAAAGCAGATGGGAGAGGGATGGGATTCAGGTTTTGAAAATAGGATATGTTTTGCATCTAGGGTTACTGCAGGGCATGAGAGTGGTTTTGGGAGGGGGCGGAATTTAAGGAGTAGGTCTTTTGATTTGAGGAGATCCGATAAGTTAGTGGGGCGTTTGAAAGTAAAAGAGGGACATTTGGGTAAAAGGTTGGTGGTGGAATTGTGGTTTTTGAGGATAGGGTAGAGATTTTTTTAGGATTGATTTCAGAGACTCTGGGCAAGGGAAGTATGTAGTGTAAATTGAAAGAGGGTTGATTTATGCGCCATAGGAAGGTTAGGGAGTCTAAAAAGACCTTCGGGATCCTTTTTTTAGGAGGGATTCAGGATAACGTCATTGAAGGAGAGAATGGTGTAGATTTGAGAGGGATTTATCAAGGGAGTCGGGGTGATTGCATATTCTGTTTCCTCTCATGGAAACCAATGGTGCGTTTGGTATGATATGGGTGGATACTGTTATAATGTATGTATTTTAATTTTTGGTCGGTTTTATATGCCCAGAAGTGTGGAATTTTTTGTCTGTTAATGATACGTTCACCTAGGATTTGAGAGGAGGAAACGGTAGAATTGAAGGGGACAGAGGACGAAGCATCGAGGTCGGAAATGAGCGTTTTCAGGTAATCGGTATGAAGTGGTCAAAGAAGGAAAATAACATCCATATATCTGAGCCACAATAAAGGTTTTACGGGTTGTTTTATCAGGAATATTTTCTCTGCGGGATCAAGAAAGAGGTTTAGATACGAAGGGCTGAACCTACTGTCCATGGCACAACCCTTGACCTGCGAGTAGAATTTATTTTTAAAGGAGAAGGAATTATGGGTGAGGATGAAGTCGGAAAGTCTATGGAGAAATTCAGTGCTGGGTATGTGTGGCTTAGGGCGTTGGGAGAGGTAGTGTTGGGGAGTAGAGAGAGACCTTATGAATGGGGAATAGATGTATAGTATAGAGGGATGTGGCATCAATAGTGGACATGGTGATCTCGATATCTGGAAGGAGGGAGGTAGATTTTAGCCTTTCCTGGAAATAGTATGAACCTTTAATGAATTACAGTAGGGAGTGGTACATTGGCGACAGGTAGTGGTCTACGAATGCAGAAATTCTTGTCGTTTGGGAGTTACGGATACAATACTTGAAATTCTCTGAGCGAAAGAGATGTGAAGAGTGGACATGGAGGAGAGGAAATCTTCAATTTTCAAGTTATTCATTGAATTGTGCACAGAAATATTACATCAGACTCAGAATTACGTAAGTTCTGGTTGAATTCCTTTTTACACAAGAGTGGGGTAAATGTGTGAGAGAATGAGGGGAAGAGAATGGGAATGCTCGAGAAATTACCCCTTTTGCGCGAGCATGGCGGCGTCGCAAGCAAGAGGAGGTGGGGGTAGCGTAGAGGAGAGAGGGGTCAGGAGAGGGGAATGGATTCCCACGCTCTCTTGTACGTTTTGAACACCCTCACGCACACGGGGGTGGGGGGAGGAAGAGGAGATCGTGGGGCGGGGAGGAATCCGGATCCATCCAGTGGCCCCCACCGACCTCCATTCCCTCTGCCGCGAGCCGGGACTTCCCTGCCAAGCGGTCCAAAGCATCGCACGGCCGGCCAGCCGCAGCCCCTCAAATCAACACTCCTCTGCCCCCATCAAACTTTTTCTTCCGCGGAAGGGAGCGACGAGCTGTTGTTCTACGGGTCCACTAGCAGCGGGGGCTGGGTTGAAGGCTGGGGTGGTTGGCGGGAGAAGGGGCGGGATGGGCCCTTGATGAATGGGGGGGGAGGAAGTTTACCCGCGGGGTTTGGGAGTTTCGCGAGGGTGAGGGGAGCAGGGGGATGAAAGCCGTGCCATTCGGAAGACAACGGCTCCCGTCCTCTCCCTCCGTGGAAAGAGTGAGCCGGAGATCATCTCTCACACAAGGGTGAGATGTTTTCGCGACGGATTCAGAGGGAAAGAGGGAGGACCTAGGACGTCCATTTGACGCGGATCCAACCATTACCTCGGAAATAAAAATAACATTTCAATCACGATCGCTAGAGATGGAAAATTACTTCTTCTCCTTCTTCTCCTATTACTATTTTCTTGCACTTGCCAATTGAACTAGTTTTAATACCGCGGAGTAAGTAGTCAAAGGCAAGACTTTATAGGCTTTGCTATCTTTCTCTATGCGAGCTCAGAAAGAAAGGAATTCAATGGATTAACTTCAAATACCTTCTTTTCTATTAATCTCCAAACAGTCATGCATAATTATATCTCTTTCTTTTCTCTCCAATGCAGCAACGAAGTTATCGGATCAGAAATTAAATTACGCATAGATTCAATGGAATTGGGAAGCATGTGGTTCGCGCATACAGTAATATAATAAAAATTGAGTAGAGGTGACTTCAGTATTGCTTCAAATTATACGAAAAATTAAAATATTAGTGAATGACGTTTGGAGTCAAGTCTCCTTTAGGATTTCAATCCAAAGACCTGCAGATTTGACCACACATCTGAAAAAGTTTGTCAATTAATGTGTCACGGTTTTGTTCTACGATTAGTCATCTCTTGAAAGGGCCTAAATCTTCGAATACCTGTTTTTATACAACCTTTGAGCTTTCAGATGTGTTTTCAATAGTTTTGATTGTGAAAATAGTAAAACGAATTCTAAGGAATGTATTTTGCTTAAACAGAGAAAGGTATTAAGAGGTTAATCCAAATAATCTTTCTTTATCGTATCTTTTATTTTTGAAACGCTATAAAGAGAGAGAGAAGCAGAATATGACCATATTTTTCCCGTGACAATATGAGTGAAAGGGTTAAGATCAAATGTTTTTAATAATCTCAATCCAAATTCCAAAAAATTGTAAAGACGTTTGGAATCTAACCAATGACGAAAAGTATAATTGAATTGAATTGTTTAACATGAAGGAAATTGCACCATTAGGTCTTCAAAAATGGTACCTTATGGACATTTTCAACTACAAAACGTTAAGAGAGATATGATTCAACTGACAATTACAATGTGATTGAAAAACTCTGAGAATTCGAAGTCAATGATGGCGGAAATGGTGCGCAAATCGCGTAAGATATTTAATGGAGATGTGCAAATAGAATTAAAACGTCAAGAAGATTTGCGAATTTGAGAAAAAATTACGATCTACTATATTTCAACCGCCAAAAAATTTCATCTTAATATCAGTTACAGTCAAGGTGACCTTCGAGTGAGATGGAAGGTGGAGGGGGAAGAGAGGATGAGTCGTGGGGAAGGGAAGGAGGCGTGGGGGGGGTTAGCAGATGGATGTGTTGCCGCCGCGCACATGGTATGTAGTACCTCCCTCTTCAGCCGGGGACCCCACGAAGGCTCCCCTCGAAAATAATGGTCCCGTCCTTCCGCCTTCCCGCATTAACTTTATCTTCGTCGACTTGTCTTGAAAATTCGCGAATGCAAATTCACTCATGTTGCCAGAGTGAAGGCAACATGGGCCCTGGGGCATGAACTTGACTTCCTCGGTGCGGATATGAGGATTTTCAACACGACTGCATTTAATAAATGTTTACCGCAACGTTAGCTGTGTTTATAGAAGTCGTCCTGTTATGAAAACATCCGTGAATAATGCTGTAAGGATATTTTATTAACGATCTCCCAAGAAGCTATGCCCAAATCCTCTCTCCTCATGTGTCAGGAAAATTCAAATGTACAAGTTTTGCCGTTGCAGTATCTGCTGAGATCCGAATATAAATTGTTAAAAGGCTATCGCATCAAACTTTACCATTCTTTATTTTGGGTGAAGATGGATGGGGCGATGTATTTATCTAATCTTACGGATACCTGAAAACAGGCCATGCATACGAATACTCTTCTGGTCATTCTTGAGATTAATATAGGTCCCTTGTTTAAATATATTTGTATACACGCAAGCACAAAATATTTGACCCAAAAGGAATAAATCCATATAAAATTAAATAATTCAATGATTATGTTTTTTTATTTTAACATATTTTAAGTATTACAATCAAATAGTTATATGTGTGCATTAAATATATATTTAGCTTTGGCAAAGAGGTAACCAATAGGTATTAAATTATGCAGGGTTTATATGGTTATTTAAAAAAAGTATAACGACCATGAAGTTAGCAAAAACATGTATCGTAACTTAATTACCTTTAAAATTTAACCATGCGTTTTCAGAAATAAAATAAGCTGAATATTTAAAAAAAATCATGTAGTTATGTAATTTTAATTGGCCTATGGTGAGTAAATTTCGAAAAAAGGTGATATTTTAAAAGGAATTGCGCTGGATGTTTTTCAAAAACGCTTCCTCAATATACAAAATGTAATTTTGCCTCGAACTCTAAAGCATTAGCCCTCATTCGGTTGCAAATGGTTGATTGCCCCAATATTGCACGGCCAAAGCCTAATTAAAAAGGCCATTTAAATACGATCGTACGAAAATGCGAAACAAAGTCACCTACTAATGACTATTACTTCTACCATTAAAGTATACAAGGCCTTTCGTTTGATTGAGCACATATCTCTATCCCTCTGAGGTCATTAATTTTTCATTCACTGGTAAACGGTAGAAAGAGAACAGGTGCGCTAGAGACATAAAAATGAAAATCAATTATTGCACGGCTTAGATTTTTTTTACCAATTGCACAGCGTCGAACGGGGGAACGGGAAGCAATTACAAACCCCTTCACCTTTCCTTCTGTAGACTCGTCGGGGTTGAAAAAGCCCCCACCCCCCCTCTTTCGTGATTGTGTATGACATGCCGTCAGCAGCAGCATCGGGTCTGAAAAGAAGCGAGCGGGAGGAGTTCCTTCCACGCCCTTCCTCCCGACTCACATCGCCGGGCGATATTTTCGGAGCAGGAGGCGGTTGCAAGTCGACGAGAGTATTAAGCTAGTTAAGAGATGATATAAGGGAAGCGAGGGTGGAGGGGGGGGGGAAAGTGAGACGAGAGGGCTGTCAAGAGGCCGTAATTTATGGAGAAATTAATTTCGTGCGCTCTATTTAAGCGCACGTGAGCGTGTTTTTGCATCGCTGTGAGCTGATTGCTCAACGAAGCCCAGGAGGGCCGAATTTACTAGGACGAATCTGAGTGAGATTGAAAATTATCATCTCTTCACACATTTATTTTCTAGCCTTTGAAAATAAAATGACCGAAATTGTATTAAACTAATTTTTAGATACAGTCATAAGGTGCTATACTTATCGCCTAGTGAGTCCCGAGAATAATAAATATCTATGGGTGTGTATACATACATATATATATATATATATATATATATATATATATATGGCTGTGTAAAGCCTACCAACATCCGGGTCCCAATGTCGTTCACTAATAGTGGGGGGCTGAAGTGGATATGTGTGGATATGTTTCATGCGAGATAGTGGGACAATTTATTCATTCGCATATATTCTGTCATCCTTGGCCTGGGTTTCGATTTGTCGAACCCTGAGGATGACTTTGTGAGTTGACACCTGGATCATGGGTGTTATGGTATCTGTGGATGAATTATTAGTTTTGTATGTCGCTTGGAACTATTTCCATATCCTCCCGCTCATCTCTATCCCATCTCCGCTACCCTCTGACCTTCCTTTCCCTCTCCAAAACCCCTACTTCCACCCGTCCCCCGACCTGTTCTCCCCTCCCCTTCCAACTCTCCCCCTCCACAATCCCCTCCTTCACCCCTCCCCCATCACCTGTTTCCCCCCCTGCCTCGCCCCCTTCTCTCTCTGTCCCACTAATACCTAACTAATACCTTTGTCCTAACTAATCTTCTGAAAAAGACGGAGTTCGAGTCCGTCGAAATTATCAAGATATAACGCGTGAGTGTCCCTATTGTGTGTTCTCATGTTGTATGTTGCTGTCCAAGAACACTCACAATAATATCTTGATAATTTCGACGGACTCGAAAAAGACGGAGTTCGAGTCCGTCAAAATTATCAAGATATTATTATGAGTGTTCTTTTTATGTGTTCTCGTGCTGCTGTGTGTTACTGTCTAAGTTTATATATATATATATATATATATATATATATATATATATATATAAAACTTTTGGACGGCACAATAGAACACAGAATAAACCAGATAACACGTATAAGGACACTCACACTGTAGATGATTTAAGCTTTCGGCCTACTCCGAGACCTTCTTCAGGTCAGGCAGCTTTCTGACCTGAAGAAGGTCTCGGAGTAGGCCGAAAGCTTAAATCATCTACAGTGTGAGTGTCCTTATACGTGTTATCTGGTTTATTCTGTGTTCTATTGTGCCGTCCAAAAGTTATATTGCTCTCGTGAGTAATTCCGCATCATCTATATATATATATATATATATATATATATATATATATATATATATATATATATATATATATATATATATATATATATATATATATATATATATATATATATATATATATACTGATTCGTAGTATCTATGAGGAAGGGATCTGGCCGGAAGATTTTGTGAGATCGGTGTTAGTTCCTATTCCAAAAAAGGCAAAGGCTTCGTCATGTGAGGATTACAGAACAATAAGTTTGATATCCCACGCAGCTAAAGTTATTCTCAGGATCATCAACAAAAGGATAGAGAGTAAGGCAAATGATTACTTAGGGGATGATCAGTTTGGGTTCAGGAAAGGAAGAGGTACGCGTGATGCCATTGCAGTAATGAGATCACTAGTCGAGAGGAATATAGAATACAATCAGGACGTTTTTGCCTGTTTTGTAGATTTCGAAAAAGCGTTTGATAGAGTGAATTGGGAAAAATTAATGCGTGTATTGCAGAAAATAGGAATGGATTGGAGGGACAGGAGACTGATCCGCAACCTGTACATGTCTCAGACTGCTCAGGTGCGAGTGGGGAACGGAGAGTCCGGAGGGGCAGTGTTAGGAAGAGGTGTAAGGCAGGGTTGCCCATTGTCACCGGTACTGTTCAACGTATATGTAGAGGAAATGATTAAAGAGGCATGGGAAGAACTGGAGGTAGGAATGAAAGTCGGAGGGGAATTCGTAAATCGGTTAGGTTTGCTGATGACCAAGCATTAGTTGCTCAGTCAGCGAAGGGGTTGCAAGCATTGTTGAGTGAATTGGAGGTTCAGTGCGATAAATATGGGATGAGAATAAATATTAATAAAACAAAGGTTATGCGATTTTCCAGAAAGAAAAAGGCTAAGCTAAATATTAAAATAGGCGGGGAAAAAATAGAGCAGGTAGAACAGTTTACATATCTCGGAAGTGTTTTGGACCAACACGGTCAAAGTGGTAGGGACGTAAGGAGAAGAATTGCGCTAGGCAAGGAGACTTTCTCAAGGAGGAGGGAGTTGATGACGGGGACGTTGAGTAGGGATGTTAAGACAAGACTCGTAAAAACTCTGATATGGAGCGTAGCTATGTACGGCGCGGAAACGTGGTCGCTGAAGCATGAGGATAGACGTAGATTGGAGGCTTTTGAAATGTGGGTGTGGAGAAGAATGGAAAAGGTGAAATGGACCGAAAGGAAAACAAATGAGGAAGTACTAGAAATGGTGGGGGAGGAGAGGGGTTTGTTGAGAGAAATCCTATGGAGGCAGGAAAAATGGATGAAGGGCGTATTGAGCGGTAGTGGAATGTTGAAGAGGGTAATAGAGGGAAGAATGTTGGGCAAGCGAGGTAAGGGTAGGAACAGGATAGGGATGTTGGACGAGATGAAGGGAGGAAAGAAGTACACCGAGATGAAGAGGGACCTGATATAGATTAGTTTGCTAGGTGGGGAGTCACAAAATGTTTATTTGATAGTTGGGTCCATCCAAAAACCTACCTTAATCGGTAGATTACCTAAAAATATATATATATATATATATATATATATATTATTAGGTAATCTACCGTTTAAGGTAGAGTAGTTTTTGGATCTTTTGGCTGACTGAGCAACTAATGCTTGGTCATCAGCAAACCTAACCGATTTACGAATTCCCCTCCGACTTTCATTCCTACTTCCAGTTCTTCCCATGCCTCTTTAATCATTTCCTCCACATATACGTTGAACAGCACTGGTGACAATGGGCAACCCTGCCTTACCCCTCTTCCTAACACTGCCCATCCGGACTCTCCGTTCCCCACACGCACCTGAGCAGTTTGAGACATGTACAGGTTGCGCATCAGTCTCCTGTCCCTCCAATCCATTCCTATTTTCTGCAATACACGCATTAATTTTTCCCAATTCACTCTATCAAACGCTTTTTCGAAATCTACAAAACAGGCAAAAACGTCCTGATTGTATTCTATATTCCTCTCGACTAGTGATCTCATTACTGCAATGGCATCACGCGTACCTCTTCCTTTCCTGAACCCAAACTGATCATCCCCTAAGTAATCATTTGCCTTACTCTCTATCCTTTTGTTGATGATCCTGAGAATAACTTTAGCTGCGCGGGATATCAAACTTATTGTTCTGTAATCCTCACATGACGAAGCCTTTGCCTTTTTTGGAATAGGAACTAACACCTATCTCACAAAATCTTCCGGCCAGATTCCTTCTTCATAGATACTACGAATCAGTCCATATAGGGCCTTCTTCCCGCATTTTCCTAAACATTTCAACAGTTCTACAGGTAATTTGTCCACCCCCACGGCCTTATTTGCTTTCATCTCCTTTAATGCCCTTTCTATTTCATCGTCGAGTATGATATTCTCATCACAGATCACTTTCCTTGATGAAAATATTTCCCTAACGAACAACAAATTTCTAACCTCCGTACATGCTAAACCTACTAACAAACAACAATACCTTCATTTTAACAGCTGCCACCCCTACCACACCAAACGCTCCCTCCCTTACTCCCTCTCTATCCGTGGGCACCGCATTTACAACCATCCCGAATCCCTCAACAAATACCTCAACAACCTTCACCATTCCCTCCTCCAACGGGGATAACCAGATTCTCTCCTTCACAAAAAAATCCTTAAACAATCCTACACCCCAAATCCTCCCTCAACCACAGACTCCCACCCTCTCTCAATATGCACCACCTACTTCCCTGGCATCCAATCCCTTAAATTCATCCTCAAAGACCTGTACCTCATCCTCAAAAATCACAACGTATCGTCCAACCTTCTTCCTAAATGCCCTTCTGCTACCTTCAAACGGCCCGCCATCCTATCAGATCTCCTCAAATCCACCAAGGCTCTTTCCAAATCCCCTCCTACCCCCAGAATCACACCCACTCCGTGCTTGCGAGCAGGACGCAAAACTTATCCTATTTTCACCACTCCACCCCTCTCCATCCCACCTTTTAACTCTCTCCCGCCCTTCCCCCACTCCTCATGCAGATCTCAGAATGTAATCTATCTTCTGACTTGCAAACTCTGCCCAGCATTTTATATAGGCCAGGGCTCTACACCCCTGAACCTCAGGGTGAACAATCACCGCGCCTCATGTAATCCATCTTCCCCGTCCGCGGGTCTTCCCATCCAAAAACATGCCTCCCACCACAACACCCCCTTCAACCACTGTTACAATATTTCCGTGCTGGCCTCCCTTCCCCCATCCGATTACCCTATAAAATTAAAAACAATGGAATTGCCATTTATATGGCTGTGTAAAGTCTATCAACATCCGGGTCTCAATGTCGTTCACTAAATGGCTGGGGGGGCTGGGGTGGATGGAGGTGGATTTGTTTCTTGCGAGGGGATGGGACAATTTATTCATCCGCATATATTTTGTCATCCTTGTCCTGGGTTTTGACTTGTCGAGCCCTTATGATGACTTGGTGAGTTGATGCCTTGGTCATGGGTGTTGTGGTGTCTGTGGATGAATTGTTAGTTTTCTGTGTCGCTCGTTACTATTTCCGCATCCTCCTTATTTCATCTCCGCTCCAATCTGGCCTCCCTTTCCCCCTCCATCATCTCCTCCTTCACCTTTCTCCCACCACCTGTTCTCCGCTCCGCTTTCTCCCTCTCCACGTACCCCTCCGTCACCCCTCCACCACTACCTGTTTTTCCCCTCTCCCTCGTCCCCTACTTTCTCTGCACCACGTACCCTTTTCCTCAGTCATATCTTATCTTCCGAAGAAGACGGAGTTCGAGTCCGTCGAAATTATCAAGATATTATTGTGAGTGTTATTTTTATGTGTTCTCGTGCTGTGTGTTGCTGTCTAAGTTTTTCATTCAACACTTCCGTGTTACTTCGAAGAAATCATATATATACACACACACACCATCGTACGCATGTCTCCCGCCCTTCCCCCCTCCTGCACATCCAAGAATGTCGTCTATTTTCAGACATGAAAACTCTGCCCGGCCTTTTATATTAGCCAGGGCTCCACACCCCTGAACCTCAGGATAAACAATCATCGCGCCTCGTGTAATCCCTCTTCCCCGTCCGCGGGTCTTCCCATCCCAAAACATGCCTCCCACCACAACACCCCCTTCAACCAGTTTTATAATGTTTCCGTTCTGGCATACCTTCCCCCATCCTATTACCCTTTAAAATTGCAAACCATGGAAATGGCATATATATGGCTTTTCAAGGCCTATCATTTTCCGGAACTCAAGGTGGTTCACTGAAAAAATGGGCTGAATGGAAAGGAAGTAATTCATATCGGAAAGGAAAATATTTGGTTCCTCCGCATGCATTTTGCGATTCGTGGCCTGGGTTTTGACTCACTAATTCCTGATGACGAATTTTTAAGATGACACCTGGGCCTTCGATACTGTAGCAAGTGTGACATAAAGTAAGAGCCGTTTGGTCACAGGAAAAAATATACTCATTTGAAACACATTTTATTGGCACTTTTAGTTAGCTACAAACGTGCTTCACTTTTCTACATAATCGCCGTTCACTTCTAAGCATTTTTCGTACCGCTGCACCAGCTTCTTTAACCCCTCTGAACAGAAGCTCTCCGCCTGAGAGTTCAACCAATTGACAACGCTGTTCTTGAGTTTCTCTTCGGTTTCGAAACGTTGTCCGCCAAGCCACTGTTTCAAGTGCAAGAAGAGGTCTGGACTTGGTGCAAGGTCAGAACTGTACTGGACTGTGTGCACTGGACATTCTTTGATCTTTGTGGTGGTCGGTGAGAATTTTCGGTACCCACCTTTCACACAATTTGTGGTATCTGAGGTCTTCCATGACAATGTTGTTGACGTTAATGCGTCAAAGTGGAGAAAATTGTTCAGCCAGGTCATTAATCGTCAATCGATCGATCACATCGCAGTTTTTGTTCCATATGCGAAACAATTTCATCGGTCAGAATACTGGACCTGCCACTTCTCTCTTCTTCAAGGACATTTGTTCGTCAATTTTTAAAATCAAGGCACTATAGTCTAACCTTTTCTTCACTCATAACTGTAGGTCCATAAACTAGGCAGCTGAAAGTTCTGAATAGAATCAATGAACCAGAAATTAAACGGTAATAATTACGGCTATAACAGGGCATGTTCTAAAAAAATGGAATACTTATATGGTTGCTTCTCCTTTGGAATGGCGCCGGCTAAAAATTTGTCTGGGCTACTTAACGATAGAAATAAAATATAATTTCCTTTCTAAGATTGAGTAGCCTTCGTTACAGTGTAGTCCAACAGGAAATCATAAAACTACATGGAAATAATGCACTCTTGCATTGTTGTTAAGAAAACACCCTTAGGAAAAATGCAGTAACTTGGCTGGCTATCTATCTACTCTAATTGGAAAACACAATTTTCGTGGAGAGAGAACGAAAGAAGATATTTTGTAAACTGCAGCTGATTAATTCATTGGAGTATATATTTTTTCATCCTATCTCCAATTCACGAATGAAACCCGCGTGTAACAAAAAGAAGTGCAGTTAATTCCTCCTGCGACGGGTGATTGGTTGTTTTATTAAAGGAATATCCAAGGTCACCATCCCCGACTTTAAATAAGGATTATTATATATGATAATTAGTAAACTCGGAGTTGTTGCAGTTGGCGTTTAAGCTCTTATCTCATGATCTTTAAATATACTCTTATCGTCTTTATTTTAGGAACAAATGATTTCTGATGATTCCAATATTTTGTTCGGTCAGATTATGCGCCCAAATTTACAACATAATGCAACTAACAAACACTCATTCACCGTTTAAGTATTTCAAACAGACTGGCGAAAATAATCAGCGAGAGCAAAATGCATACGTATATTTCGAAATTATTACACTTATTAATTATGTAGATTTATATTCATGAATAACCTAGGATCATCATTGAAAGAAAAAATGAGTATGATCAGCTAATAAAGGATTAAATTTGAAGAATAAGGTAGTCGGCGTTCACAATCTCCCTCAACGCTTCTCGAACGCGTCTGAGAATTGCGAGTGCACTGGCAAAGGACATATTCATGTCACGTACCAAGTACTTCCTCCTAAGAGCACCGCAAAACGTTCCATTGACGGAGTATCAAAGAAACCGCAACGGAGTGCCAGGGGAGGCGGGCGCGCGCCGTCCTTGGATATGACCGATCCTGGCTGTGTGTTTATATGCGGTCACCCCCTTGTCCTTCCCGCCTCAATCCTCCTTCCAAACCCTCGCCGGTCGCCGTCCAGAGGCGAATCCTCCGCCCCCAGAGCTCCATCTTGCCTCGACAGGTGTCTGATATTAGTGTGGGGGGGTGGAGGAGAAGGTGGAGGGGGGTGTGGAGGAGAGGGTGGAGGAGGGTGTGGAGGAGAGGGTGGAGGAGGGTATGGAGGGGGGATCGGAGGAGGTTATGGTGGAAGGGGGGTTGGAGGAGGAGAGATGGAGGAGGGTATGGAGGAGGGGTAGGAAGATGGGGGGAGGAAGGTGGGTTGGAGGAGGGGGCGCGGAGGGATTTTGCAGGACAGCGACGGGGGGTTGGCAACGGCGGCGGCCCTTGCGAAATGGAGATTGGGTGGAAAACACGGCCAGGGTTTCATATCCAGACAAGCGCGGCGGCCTCTGCATGCATTACGAGCGCGCGGGTGGGGGGAGGGACCGTGGGGAGAGGCGGGGAATGCGGTGGAGTGCTTGAAGAGGGTTTGGGGATTTACGCGCGTCCATTCCTCGCGAGTGTACTTGAAGGATTCAGCCCAGAATGCACCACACACGCATACACACAAACACTCATGAAGGAATATATCAACGACCGCATTATACGTATAAAGTAGGGAATGAAAATACTGCCATTACGTTATTCAATTGACGTTATCCTCTCTTGGTCGGATGAACTCTTTGACGATTAACAATTTCCAGCATATTGTCACGAGATAAATGGAAAAACCAAAGCAATAATTAATATTTAATCTTCAAATCGAGTTCATGTCCAACAATCAGTTAACTTTATAAATTTCAGAAAAATACAAAATGTTTTATATTTAAAACTTAAAATTGATATTAATAGTGATAAAAATAGGCTTTTCCTGTCCTAAAATAACTCCATAATCTACGTTATTTTTTTAATTTATTAAATTTAAACATTATTATCGTCTCGTATCCAAATGTTTTCGCTTGTTTTTCACTCCCTCTTTCATATGTTTGGATTTTTTCGTCGCCAAGGCCTCCTTATTCATTTCTTACGTTTTTCCGACAGTTGTGCATATCTTTCTACACTCTTTATACTCATGCATATTCATTGTAAACATATTGCCATTATCTAGTTATTTTTAATATTATTTAGCACGGAAACGTAATTATATTTTCATTGAATGTTTTTGACGATGGGCTAGATGGAAGAAGGGACTGCAACAGCCTCAATCTCGCCCGAACAAAGCCGAATTATTATTATTATTATAGTGGTATATATCAAGCCAATTTTCGTAGTCTTCCACCAGTACCTAAAATATAGTCGGGGTTCTTTAGAGCATTTACTTTGGCATGCATTTTGGAATTTATCTTTCCGCATTCACCAGCCTACTTAGTGTTGGTGGCAGCAGATTGACCTGCTATAACCCAAAGGTCGTTTCCACTTTTGTCTTCGTGATGCTGAGGATATATGTGGGAAGGAGGAGGCCAGCTACGCATATAATATCATGTTATTTGATTTGAGTTGACCTTTAATGCGCTTCAATGGTTTTTATGATTGCATATGCTTTTTATTTCACGGTACTGTGCGAAAAGTTATAGCTTAAGGAAAGAGAATGTATAAATAGTGAATGAATCCGTTATCTTTCTTTTATGTAAAATCTGAATGCACGGCACACATTACGTACACAATAATAAATTACATCCAGGGATATTTTCTTAGAAAAATGCATTAAATGATTTTATATCATGTTATTTAATTCACTTCACAATTAATGGGTGATAGGTAGCGTCCTGCTCTGAATTTTACATGTCATATTATAATCAAAGTAAAGTATTTCTCAGATCAAATTCATGTTTTTGTTTGGCCTCGCATTGCCGTGAGAATGTATACAATTCTGTCGCTTCAATCTTCATGCCTGATCGAACGCCTCATTAAAGTCTCACATTCACGTGTTTTTAGCTCTCGAATTTCCCAACGGATTTGCCCGTTCAGAATCCTGGGGTGTGAGCGAAAAAGGTTGCTAACGAACGCGAACGAACAATGGCCGCGGCTGGGAGAGGTCCCTCAACCGTCAATCCGCCAGCGCGGGAGGTGGATGAGAGTTCGAAAAACATCACGTTCTCTTTCCTTGGCAAGGTGCAAGGGCCCTTGTTTAAACACTGTTGCCAACCCTGCAAAGAAACTTAAATGGACTGGTTAACGACCACATTCACGAAACGTTAAGGAGAAGCTCCGCCTTAATCGAAGTAGAAGACACCCTCCTCCGCGATGAATTCCCACGCCGTTTTTCGATTAGATTTTTGAGAGTTTCATGCGATTTCACAGAAATGTCACCGTAATGGAGTCAGTTTGCACTGGACAGGTGTGGCTAAGGGCATTGAGCGCATCGAAAGATTGGCGGACACTGTCTATTGTGAGATGAATGTGGCCGCCTTGATATGTTTGAGCATGCATGAATAACAATTCAAGTCCTACAAATAAGAATACGATTTTATATTTTTGGATAATATCAATTAAAAGGCAGAATAAAGAATAAATCATAAAAGAATTGTCGCTCGAAAACTACACCTGCACTTCAGAGGTGCGTAAAGAACGACAAAATGAGGAAGTGTTTACCAGTACATCACGGACATCACGAACGGGAAATCACGAATCGGCCAAAGCATATATGGAATAATAGAATACTCATTTTCCTCATTTTAAATGCTACACATTTCATCGAAAAACAAGAGAAGAGAGTAAAAAAAAGTAACGAACCACGTTTAATTATTTTCACTACAGATTTGAATGAAAATCTTGAAAAATTACTGCCACACAAGATAAATATTATATACAGGGTGCGGCAACGTGGCAACGCTGTCGTTGCCTGTTGGTCGACACTCAGAATTTTTGGCACCATCTAGGCGCACACCTTGCGCATGGCCAAATCCTGTGAAATAATGCGTTGGACGTTGGATACAGACAGACCCAACTGGTCTGCAATTTCTTCACTGGTTAAGCGTCGGTCTGTGTTCAGCAGTGTCCTCACTCTGTCCACATTCGTGTCGGTTCTTGCCGTCGACGGCCGTCCGGAGCGGTGGTCGTCTTCAACGAGCTCCCTACCCCCTTTAAACAACTTGTGTCACTCTAATACTGTGGAACGGCTTAAGGCAGTGTCCCCATAAGCCTGCTTGATCATATCGAGGGTCTCAGTTGCCGTCTTCCCGAGTTTCGCACAAAACTTCACGGAATAACGTTGCTCTAAATTCAGATTCATTTTGTTTTTCGACGCGGACAAAAAACTTGCTTCACTAAAAACGGTGTCCTCACTCAACGACAGCCCGCAGGCGACTGAGGTTGGTGTCGGTCTGTTGCTAAGGGCCCCCTCCACCTCACCCTGCTAGGCAGAGCCCCCTCCACCGCTCTGTTCGCGCCAGAGAAAATCAGTCCTACCACTATTGGGTGCGATCCTGTTTTGACAAGCCATAACTTATTTGTAATAAAATATGCGCAAAGGTTTTCCCACATCCATGATTCATGAATGGTGACCATTGTGGGTGATGAGGTCACCTTCTTTCCTTGCCTTTCTTGAGATGACGACCTTCCTCTCCAGACCATTCAGATTACAGTTCCATACTGACCCTCGATGGTTCAGCATCTAATAAGAAGATTTGGCAAAAAGAATTAGATGAAATTCAGAGAAAACCCGCCAGAAGATGTAGATGTAATAAGCCATTTAATTTAACGGAAGTTGCAAACATCGTTTCCCGTCAAACAACAAAACCGCCTCGAGGGGGAAAATAAACATTTTCCGACTCTTTTTAGAGGCTCAGCGGGCGAGTTACCGAGAGGAGGCAAAGCCAAAACACGCCCTCGTTAGATGTGGGGTCCTTAAAGAAGAAGATACGGGAGAAAATGGATATTCTGAGGAGGGAGGGAGAGGGAGAGGGGTAGCGGAGTCGATTGGCACGCTGCATCGGGCGGTAGTTAATGGGTAATTAGCAACTAGGTGGGGGTTTAGTCCGACCGAGGTGTTCTTATTCATGGCGACGAAGCATGGGAGTAGGGGCGGAGGGAGACGAATCAGCGAATCCCCCACCCATCCGTGGCATCCTTCCAAGAGCCCCACTCCCAGACAACTCCCAACCTCGATTTGATTCATGAATATACATATGAAAACCGCGTCAGATACTCTGAAGATTTTTATGAGTCGAGCCTGGTAAATTTGTTTGACTAATTAACAAGGTTATTAAAATGCTCAATTTACGGAGGTGGGACGGATACTCATATTTTTCTCTCGTGAAAATGAGACACACAATTTTTTTTATAATGGACGCCATGGAGCTTAATTTCGCCCCTAGCCAGGCGGTGAAATTAACTGTCCTCCTCCCAGAAGAGCATCGTCGCTCTACATCGGATCCGTTCCACGCCTCTGCCCGGATATCCTTATTCGGTATATTTTTTATTTTCTGCTTACAACGACACAGATACACTGTGTTTCGTTCTGTTTTTGTTCTGTTCTTCTTGTTCTGTTTTTGTTTTGTTTTCGGGTTTTGAATTTGCGAAGTTTATCTCGAGGTCTAATTATTCCGCAAAGGACGCCACGTGGGCGGTGAGATGTGGTGGGCTTGCGGCCGCCCTTGGGAATGAAGCGGATGTAACCCACGCGCGCAGGCGCGTAGAAGGGGCATATGCGAACGAGGCAGTGAGTGGCACGACCCCGGCAGAGGGTCGACCCCGAATGCCAACGGATCGCTCATTCCTTGCTCCGAGTTAAGTAACCTGACAAATAAGGCTGGATTATGATTTTCGATGGCTACATTAGAGATTGCTATGAGACAATTTGAACGGAAAATGCCGTAAGTTAAATAAATTATAAAAAATTGGAAAATTATATTGCACTGAAAGGAGAACGAATCAAGGATCGCTCGAGGCTACAACCTGTAATTTTTAGTAAAAAATATAACATTTGTGCGTGTGCCATCGAGAATGAAGAAGAATTTTTTAAAATGATGGGGACGTAATGGAGGCATTGTTTTCGCTCTCTTCTTGATAGACGATGTTATTCAAATAGTGAAATAGCGATTGGCGCATCTATTAGAAAAGAAGCACCTTCAAATTCAATAGATATTATAAACTTCGTGACTGGAATAAATATTTCACTGCAAAGGTTAAATTTGTATCAAACTGTAGAAATTTTGATTTAGAAGAAGTCACGGGAAATATTAAAACCTCTTTGTACGATGGCTGCCCAGAAAGTAACTTCCGTTTTCGTGTAGCGTAAGAAGTATTGGAGGGAGCTGAACGGTCGTTGCATTGACACGCATAATACTCACATATTAGTACGCCTCGAGCTGTAGTGGTTGGAAGGTCGCACCGCTTGTCGTTTGTTGACAATAGCGAGCCAAAATGAATTATACAATTGAAATTCCCACCGCCAAATGTTAAGTATGTTTATTGATCAGGTTTTTACTGATAAAAACTTCAAAGCTGCTGATATTAATCAATGGAAAATTTGTGCTCTGTACGGACCAAATGTGATGATTGACAAGAGTTGTGCGTCAGTGTTGTCGTTCGTTTAAGAGTGAATGAAGTTGATGAAAGAGTGGTCGCCCATCAGTGGTGAACAATGAACTGCACCTGAAACTTGACGAAAAAGTTCGTGGAAACCGGCGTTTTACGATATCTGAAATCTTTTGAAAGTTTTCCCACAAATTTCAACGACTGTTGCATGGAAACACGGCTGAAAAGTTAGGTTACTAAATGAATTGTGCTCGTCTCGACGGGAACTTCAAGATGCTGTCATTGGTTGGCGGACAGAATTTTATTCTTAAAGAATTTGAAATCTAGTTCAGAGATATGATAAAAGTTTAAAACCTATTTGGAAAATATGTGTGAAAATAGTAGAGCTATGTAGTTTTGACATGGAAATAATAAATTTTTTGTGTCTATTCAAGTGTATTTTTAATAGAAAAACGGAAGTTTCTTTCTGGACAGCCCTCGTACAATAGGTTTCTGTTGGTCCAGCTCATCCTTCGATGCAAAGGTCACCAAGATTAGAATGGCTCCGAATGACCCGAACTCAAATTATTGTGGAAACAACACCATCCCCACCACGGCGAAGGGTGGAACTTGACGAACACCGCAATTTTCCCGGGGGAGGGTGCTTGGGTGGTCAGTGGGCGGGATCAACAACACTCCCCCATCCCCGGAGCGCTCCTGACGACGGGGCGGTGGCAGCACCAAGCTATGACCGCTGAGCGTCGAGCACCAATGTTCTTTCGATTCGTCCTTCCCACTGCTCTCGCACTCCTTCAGGGCCCAAAAATTCTGCACTCCCTGCGGACGATGACTTACGTCTCGGGAGAATTTGGGAGGTGATCCACAAAGATAATAACTAGCATAGTATTATGTAACCGCGGAGCGTGTGTTCATAAAATTGGAGTTCAGTTTATCAGTTGAATATTCTATTTTCCCAAGAAGGACAATGTAATTAATAGGCTAATCATGGTTATCTGAGCCAGCATCACGTTTCGCCAGTTTAATATCGAAAAAAACGCTGTTTTGACATAACTAAAATTTAAATTTGTACTTATCGATTCAAAAGATTACCAGAACGTATCCACACCTTTCTTATAACTCCCGATTGATGGACCAGTTTATAGTAGTAGTCGTTATTAGTGGAGGCGACCGACAGTTGAGGTAATTTGCGCCATTATGGATGGATGGGAAAGGATGGAGTGAAACCCGGCGTTGGCATTAGCCTACTCTTAACAAAAGGCGCCAAGGGGTCCGCAGTTTAACCTTCCGTATTACGGATGGGACTGAGGACCAATCGCTCAAAGTACTGTCCACAAAGCACCTCAAGTAGGGTTCGGGGTACCGCTGATAACTATTTACAGCCTCCAAGATTCAAACTCGAACCATCGAGATGGGAAACTAGTGCCTTAGCCACCACACAATTTCGATCCCTACCAGTTTAGAGGTAAACTTATGCAAAAGTGGTATATTGGGAATTGAAAGGAATAAATTCTTTCAATGATTTTTCAGAAAGTCATTAGTAATTATCATGTGGTATTGCGTGTTAGAAATAACGTTCAAAACACACGAATAAATAATATTCGTTTTTTTAGATAAAGTGAGAGTGATGAGTCTTAAAAACAGTTTTTGAAAGTTTCTTGAAAATAATTATTTAAGAATATTGTCTTATTCCGAGGGTCTCCGCGTGATTCGGCAACCTGCCCTCAACCCCTCCCTCAGACTCACACCCGGATTTACCTAATCGTGAACACCACGGGCACCTCTGACCCACCACCGCTTTCTCGTAGACGTGATATCATTTCGTTGATATTAGGAATTGGATACTTCCGTTGAAATCCATTCAACCTTGGCGAGATTCCTTCACTTCCAGTCACACTCTGACTTCATTTGTCGAATTATCTTGCTGTCCAGGAGTGAAGAATGCCTGAAAGGGTGAAGCCTCTCAATGCTGCTCGAATAGCTCCATGCCTTAGCCTTCAATTTTTAACTTAGCCAAGCTAAGTTAAAAATTGAAGGCTGCGTGAAGTCTCCCAAACACGTGTTAATCTTAATATTGGATAGCGTGTTGCGGTAGTAATTAATTTTTCTGCTCTGTACTGAATTACTTCTTGCCTATATTTGTACATTTAAATATTTAAATACCATAATCTGTACCTTTAGTAAATGAATAAATATCCCTCGGGTAATTTAACCAGCACACACTGTTAAATTTTATTAAAATATGGTATGTCGACTGGCAAACGTGTATAAAGAAGCATGATTACCTCCCATCCTCATCAAATGAAACTAAAGATTCAAATTTGATGCTCATCGAGTGAATTGTTGCCAGTAGGTAGAAATTAAGAAACCGACGCAAAATTAAATCATACATCTCTTCTTATGAGAATTTGTACAATGACATAAAAACTCTGACATTCTGCAATGAATATATGTTAGATAATCATTAAATATTGGTTTAGTTAGGATGAACTCTTGCATGAATTTTAGCTTTCAGTTTTCCACAAATAGACGGGCAGTGTTTTTTTTAACATTTCCAGTTATATAGGATCTGCAGTTTTTGCTTCCACAAAAGCTGAATATCATCGAGTCTTCATACACACTATTAAACTCTACAAGTATTTTATAATTGTGTTATTTACAAGCTCAAATCCACCTGTAAGCAAAAGCATTTTACCACACGCCACTTCTGACTTTGTTACACGGGTAATGTCTATGTAATACGAGGGATGTCCAGAAGATAAACTCCGTTATGATATAAAAACACACTAGAATAGATACAGACATTTTATTATAATCATCTCAAAACTATATAACACTTTTACTTCTGCTTTATTATGCACATTTATCAAACGGATTTAAACATTATCGTCATATCTATGAATTTGTTTTCAAATTCCTTCAGCACAAAATGCATCAGCATCAGCCAACTGAGATCGCAGCCAACCGGTGAAGTTCCTCGATTCAAGTTCCTCGAACTCGAGACGAGTACAAAACATGTAATAGGCTAGCTTTTCAGTCGTGTTTCCATGCAACAGAGTCGTTGAAATTTGTGGGAAAACTTTCAAAAGATTTCAGATATCGTAAAACGCCGGTTTCCACGAACTTTTTCGTCAAGTTTCAGGTGCAGTTCATTGTTCACCACTGATGGGCGACCACTCTTTCATCAACTTCATTCACTCTTAAACGAACGACAACACTGACGCACAACTCTTGTCAATCATCACATTTGGTCCGTACAGAGCACAAATTTCCCATTGATTAATATCAGCAGCTTTGAAGTTTTTATAAGTAAAAACCTGATCAATAAACATGCTTAACATTTGGCGGTGGGAATTTCAATTGTATAATTCATTTTGGCTCGCTATTGTCAACAAACGACAAGCGGTGCGACCTTCCAACCACTACAGCTCGAGGCGTACTAATATGCGAGTATTATGCGTGTCAATACAACGACCGTTCAGCTCCCTCCAATACTTCTCACGCTACACGAAAACGGAAGTTACTTTCTGAGCAGCCATCGTATCATACTTTAGCACAATGATACGCACGAATGCGCCAAATAATAGCGGTTCCTTGGTATTACGCAATGCTATCGCCAATCTGGTCCAAATTATTTGAAAACAACGACGTAACTGGGGAATCAACCACAATGTTCCACCCGAAGGCTGATTTGATAGGTGAAGGTATCTATTATTCCTATGAATGAAGCTCTAGGAAAGGCCGACTAGGACTGACTCCCTTAAATCATCAGGAACTGCCTCAGAATTGTGGTCTCCTCACGATCTAATACTCACCTCACCAGCACTGCAGATAGATAGTCAAAGAATCCTAATCGAGATCAGAAGTGCGTTTAGAGGACTAAGACGTCCCCCTATTTGAGGAAAAGGTATGTCAGAAGCGAACAAACGGCTGTTGGATGGGTGAAAGGACGTGTCCTGATGGAACAAATTCAATCCCTTTCCTAAAAGGCGAAATCTCCTCGCGTTTCATTCTCCTCATTCATTTTGGTGGTGGCTGGGTCAAAGGTGATCGACTTCAAGAAGGAACGGGGCAGGCAAGGATGAGTTGCATCGAGGAGGAAAGAGAAAGAGGCGGGGGTGTGGGCGAGGGGTCCGCAAAGCGTAGGAGGGGGCGTGCGAGATGAGATTTGCAGGGATGTGAAAGGGGGTAAACATAGCATACGAAAAGAGAAAGCAGGGAGAAGGAGCGACGGCAGGCCAGGGGGAAAAAATATAGCGGAGACTATCAAAGCATCCAAAAGGAGACATTTTATTTTATGAAAAATACCTGGGAAGCGTGGCGGTGATAACGTTAAAACAAAACAGAGCTCTAAATTAAATCACAAAAATGCCGATGGTTTGAGTCGATGAAACAAAGGGGGGAGTTCCCCATGTGGCTGCGAGGGGAAATCAATATGGAAATGCTAGAAAGTTTGAAAATAAAATGCCTCGTCTTCGTATCCGCAATGGTTTGAAATTTATTCCGTATAACCATGAAAAATCTAAAGATTGACGAACTGTATCCTCGTCGGTGAATACCAAACTAGCAGGCCGCACTCTAGAAAGCACTAATCAGGGAAGGGGTGGGTCGCTCTTGCAGGAAGAGAAAATATTTATCTCCGAACTTAACAGTCTCTGGTCCAATACACTCTCCGAATCCAAATGTTGCCACGTGAATGACAATGAACCCCGCTCATTGAAAAGACGTCCTCCAAAACATCATTTGCAGAAGGATACTGATGACCTGGCTCTTCAAGAGGAGATACACAAATGATTTTTCTTTTGAATTTTAAGTGGCAGAACACAGAGAGTAAATTAAAGTTTAATTTATTTTTATGACTAAACTTATCAACAGAGAAAATCACGCATTGATTTCAACCATTGGATATGCATATCGGAGGAATTATAATGCTGCGTAAGAATTTCGTTATATTATGAAATTAATAGCATTGTCCGACCGCGGTAGAGCCATGCTCGGCTAAAAATTATTCTCGTGTGTATCCACTTCCTGCCACACACCCAAGCTGTGGATTGCAGGGTACCAAACTAAATAAATAAAACTCGTTTTTTTTAAACAAAGACCAGGATTAGTCGATGCAACCAAACGGTTATCTTATTCGCTGCTACGTTGAATGTTACTGTTGGTATTCCATTACCTCCTGTGCCCAGTCGACGCCCGTCAGCCTTGTCCTTCCTTTCTTCCTGGAGTGCCTTCCTCGCCATAGTATTTACAATAAAAGTATTGACTCTAAACACGGTATCCGAATGTAAAACTTTCCAATTTTCCTTTGTTTCAAATTGGCTTCTCTTCCCACTTAATTAAAAGCTTCCTCATTTGTTTACCTACGAAGTTTATCTCTCTCGATACAACATATCTGAGGTGCGATTGGTATTTCAAAAATTAATTTAGGACCAGTTTCGTGCATTGGATCGTGGAGGAAACATCAATAACTTGCGACATTAACACTAGCTGTACATCCGTTTTGTAACTAGCTGCATATAATCAACGTGACTCGATCACACCCGTATCGCTTTCTTCGCGGGATGCCCATAGTGACTGTCAATTGAATGAACATATAGTAGTTTGACCAAGTGTCACGATCTGCGAATCTAAATCACAATAGTGAATCAAGAGCAATTTCTTCCGTTGGGCAGGGCGTTGAGTTTGCTCCCTGTTCACTTTCGTCAGCAGTGTGCTAATGACGACGCCACTTGCTAATGCCACTCTCTCACCTCAATTTATTACTCGTCCTAATCATCATCTGTCCGAGAATAGAGCAAGCAGCCGGCTGTCCACAGTAATTAGCTCTTCACTCATAATTGCAGCTGCACTAAACGGAAACGTCGCATATACAATTGTAGTTTAATGGTAGAGCTGTTCGCTGATATTAATTTCATCCCCACTGAGTGCGCAATATTGACCCATTATTAATAATTACCGTCAACTGCCTCCTCGAATGAATAAATATGCTGTACGATGTAAATAATTATATATAAATCTGAATTATTTATTAAACCAATAAATATTTCCAGATAAATAATAAAATCATAACAGAAATATCTGAATGAAATGTGATTGGCATATATTATAATATTATTTCTAAATGGTGATGGGTTAATCATGGGACCTGCCGTAAATACTTGTTTTATATACAAACTAACGCAGCTAACATTATACGATGCGGTGAGTGCGCATAAATTAGGAAAATATCGAACTGAAGATAAAATAATTATAAAATATAACCGTTTTGTGCCTTTAAGTGGCATAAAGACGCTAATGCCAAGTTTTGCAAAGCGCTGCGCAGCTGTTTATGGTTGACTCCACACTTGAGCAATTCCGCTAATGGCTGCGGAGAATGGTTACCATGACAGCGTACAAACTCCAAAGCTTTTGGCATTTGCAAAAGTTATAATGACTTAAATTCAGAAAAATATTTCTCCTAGCGTGAGGGAACCAGAATTTTTCGTTCAGTTCACTGAGGAAGAATATGCGGAGAGGCTTGCTTCCATATTAAAAAGCGAGTTCTCTCTCGGGAAAACATTCGACCTCCGTGAAGTGGAAAAGGGGGGTGACCACATCCTCTCGTGTCCCTCGCACGACGTTGCCGCTTCCCAGGTGCCCTGCGGGGACGGCGAGAGCCGATGGCACAACAGAGACGGAGGGGAGGGGGGGGAGAAATGGCTTAAAGGGAATCGATTAATAATGGGTAAGGGGCGGGCGAGAGGAAGACGGGGGGAGGGAGCACCCGATTCGATGACGCGAGGGAGAGAAGTGCGCGAAAAGTCGCCCGAGGGATGAGGGGACGGTTCGTGGCCAACGGTCGGGAGATCGGGCGGGCGTCGCCTCATAGAATTAATGTGTACGGGTACTCTCCAGGGATGTCGAGGCCGCACGCCTTTTTGAAGGAGCGCCCTTTTTCAGCCTGACTTCATTAATCCCTAGATAAGCAGCGCCCACTAGATATCTCGGAAATAGGAATTAATGGTCACTCACTCTTAAGAGATGCATAATAATTACGCATATGATTTAAATGAACAGGAAAATTTTCCCTTTACGTATTCGAATGAATAATTAAACATGCGAGATTTTGAATTTTTAATTATTCTGAAGTTCCATATGTATGCATTTGTACGTTCCATATGACAAATACTAGGGGCAATAAAATGAAAACCGAACACCTGTCATGACAAAAACACTACTCTAAAACATAGAAGCTAGCTTTTTACGTATCAATACTGTCATATTTTTGGTAGGAGAGGTGCGTAGGGGCAACACCCAGGCACACGTAGTTTTTGGGTTATCTCTTTGTTTGTGCGCGGACTGGTTGTTTTAGCGGGTGTCTGGTTTTCAATTGACTGCCCATAGTTCTGTTCTGCCCTTCTCACTCGAAATATTGTTACGGTTCATGACCAAACCGAAACAGATTCCCCCTCATGCATAAACACTGTTTCACAAAAATTTACTCACAAAACTTCACTTCCTCTCCATTCAGGATGTACATCTAAATAATACCCCGCAAGCCGCTGAGGGGGCGTGTGGCGGGGGGTATCAGGCATCCACCCGTATAATAGAAGAAACCACATACAAAACCAACATATTCGTGCAAACCCACACCCACATAGGCGTGTATATTCATGGAAAAACCTGTTTAACTTACACGAATGCCAAAGCATACCTTATCATTTACATCTTTGTAATTAAAACTTACATGTAAAAATATTTTTAATAAAAATACCGCGTGGCACACGTGCAGTACCACCATGAGAAATGCATGGATGAGTACTAGATGTTTTTACCAATATACTTTATCTGCTTTTGATTAAAAAAATGCAGGCCAACGATGATTAAAAGTCTGGCTACATTTCCAACAAGGCATTATGAGTGAGACATGCAAGCGTATGTTCCTTTACAAAAATTGAACGACTTGCATACAAAATCAATTAACAAAACAAAATCGTCAATAATCGGAAGACAAAATTATATTAATAAAATTAATATTCGCCACGGAGTAATGGGACTAATTGTCAACATCAATGCTGGAGAGAGAGAGGGCGTAGCGAGTGGTGAGGGTAGGCAGGCTTGGGTGGGGGAGCCAAGGCTGGGGGAGAGGGGGCGGGGTAGGCGTGGAGCGAAGGCACATTGCGATCCGGAGCAAAAAAAAACAAAAGAGATGCAATAATATGTGCGCACCCCTCTCCCGCTCCCTCCGCTCCACCCCCTGCTTCCTCCCACGCCCTCCCCTCACCCGAAGTTCGCATCCAAACAAACAAAAATAAGCACATGCTGACATTTTTCATCATTCCATCACTCTCTTGGGCCCCGCTGGCCACAAAAATGTCTCCGGGTGCGTACTTCGGCACGTGAGGAGAGCTTAATATGCGCTGGTTTCCTTGTCACGATCTGATACTAGAAACCAATAATTCATTTCCTCAAAACATAGCGATTTGCAAAAATAAAACGCGCGAGTTTCTCGTCACACATGTACGCAGCCTGAAGCATTGACTACTGTGCGCGAATAATTACTTACAATTACCTTTAAATAGTGGCGATGAAGAAATATACAAGTATTCTTAACAAGCCCGCCTAATTAAAATTTGGCTGTCAATTTCTCCGGAGTGATTATTCACGGGCAACGTCCTAGAAATATAAGTTTCGCACATGATATTTGCAAACCAAATTGTCATTTAGGGGATTAATTAAGTTTAAGCCAACAAATAACCCCCTTCATCACATTTGACTCAGCGGTAGTAAAAACATTAAACACTGGAATCTATGCAACATCCAAATATAAGAAGTTTTAGTTAGACTGAGAGGCACGTAGCAATGAACTTTTCTAAGGAGGGAAAGGGTAAGAATAGATCATACTTAGTAAACATAAAAGGTGGCGCTAAAGAAATAATTTTAATTGGCTTAGTTCGTGGTTAATACTTTTTCTCTTTTATTATTATTTTCTTAATTGGCGGCTCGTCTCGCATTCGTAGGGGAAATTTTTTGCATTGTAGGCGTAAGATTTAATGAAAATTATTTGTATTTTTTATTTATTTAACTTTTTTTTAAATAACGATAAAGCAAATTTAACCTTGCACGCCTGGGTAGAATACACCCTACGTCACTGTGACCTGCAGGGTACAATGAAACTCCAGCGCGTGTGTTTGTGAGAGGTTTTGCCATCGGGAGGAGAGAGAAAGAGACGGGGCGAGGTGAGGGGGGAGGCGGGGGTGGGCTTAGAGGTTGCGAAGACATCACAAGCAATTCGAGGGGGTCCGGGATTGGATCGCCTGATCGCGAGCGAGGCTCCAAAGCCCTTGGCGGCGGTGTCCAAAGGGGGGTGATGGGGGGCGGGGCGGGGGAGGATGGAAGGGTGGAAGGAGGTGGAGCCGAACCGATTTCCGCGGAAACGGGGGCGATTTCTATTGCCTTGGCTTTCACCTGACCACATACGTATGACGCAGTGGCGTGCCCGATTTAGAACCTCCCAAAGCTCAGATTGCCTCCTGCCGCTTGAAGCTCCTCATGCGGTATGAGGGTCCCAGCCACCTGACGCGCCAGATATGATCGCAGGGGCAAGTGAAGACACAGGCGACCGTAAACCTATTTCCGTCTGGATTTAAGAGGTAGAAATCGAAGCAGAGCAAATACTCAAACAAATACGCCGTGCCCTATTCATTTTGGGGGCACTTCAATGTCAAGTGCTATCGCAAGAAGCCGAAGAGAAGAATTTCCAAGATCCACGGCTAAAACCAAAACAGTGGGAGCTCTAAAGCTGAAGGAACGCTGTGTTTAAAAATAGTCACGAGAGAAGAAACTATTCAAGGAATATTTAACGCGATAACGATGGACCAAGGTGGAGACATAGAGAAGGCAGTAGTGAATGGAGTCTAATGATATCGATATCGCGCGACTATTTTTAAACAACTTAAAGTGGAAAGCGTACATCTATTGAGTGCAATTATTGAAAAATACTAAGGGAAATGCCATAAACGGACAATATGGTTTATGAGAAAAGCTTACGCAACTTTAAAAATGCGGAATTATAAACAAATATTCAGTATAAAATGCCAGGCCGTCATATTGTAGGCATAAAAAAAACTGAACTGCTCCAAACGAACTATGCGAGCGAGGGATACAGCTGCGACGAATTGGAGAAGGAACAATGTTTTAGAAGAATTTCACGAGAGTTGGCAATGGTAACTGTGAGTGAATCAACGTAAAATTGAGGAGATTAATTGTAGAACATATAGATTTTAAATGTCGTTTTTTCTCGAATCATTACCGATCACAATAGATATGACAGCAACCGCGTAGGATATAATTAGAATTGGTAGTGTTTATATTTGTTGAGATCTTACATATTTCTTCATGCATGCTTTTCTTTTTATTTAATCGACCCATATTTTTTACAGCTTACCAGCATGATTTGAATATGCGTATCCTGTTATTGCGTATTATTGCATGTAAGTACTTTATTTCGTGTGATTAAGGTATTTCAAGTATATGAACAAACTAATATTTTTATAGAGGTAACCGGATTTGGTTTTGCATGTAGTTTTATTGTAGTTTACGGGTGGTGATCTAACACCCCCCGCCACAAGCCCTTGGGGCGGCTTGCGTGGTGTTGTTTAGCTGTAGATGTAGGTGTATTTTAAGAAACCTTACTAAGGCATTCCGGAATAGGGAAGTTGGAAATCTTAAAGCATATAGCATTACATGACAATGCACTTTCATAACTAAACACTCTAATCTAATGAACAGTAGAACATATTTTCGAAAATATTACCACAGCTAATGCAATCCTTCCTTAAGTCCTCACAAGTTAATTTTAGTCCCAATTTATTGATTTCTTAACTTTTTCATCTATTACAATGGAATTTGGCAATTATTCATGTGAGAATGTACAGTTAAACGAATCAATATTTCTATATGTCGATTTAAATTTCCTTTTTTTTTGGAAAAAAACTTTAAGGCAATTCTGTAGCAACGTACCGTATGCTGTAAATGGGAGCTCGTAATTAACTTAAGTGTGTTGTTACACGTTAAAAGTAATTATTCTCAGAAAATCATTTTTTCCTGAACGATGATTACCTAAACCCTTGCATAATCAAATGTTTCGTGGGACTATCTCCTCACTTTGCATGCATTCAGAAAACAAGAAAATTTAAAAAAAATGGTACAGAACGCGATACTATCAAAAGTACGAGGCATATTCATAAAGTAACAGCCGTTTGCTAAAATTTAAATTTTGGCGCTTAAGAACACAGATTTACTCCTGCAGAGCACAGATTTACTGATTAATTGAGAATCTACAGCAGCATTTTGTTTGTTTCTAGAAGTCGTTTGGTTGTCCGCGAAACAACAATGTCCGCGACAATCGTTTATCCCGCCAGCTGTGAAGTGCGTTCTGTCGTACGATTCTTGCATGCAAAAGGATCGTCGGCTGCTGAAATTCATCGGGAATTATGCCTAGTTTATGGACCTACAGTTATGAGTGAAGGAAAGGTGCCGTGATTTTTAAAATCGACGAACAAATGTCCATGACGAAGAGCGAAGTGGCAGGTCCAGTATTCTGACCGATGAATTTGTTTGGTAAGTGGAACAAAAACTGCGATGTGATCGTCGATTGACGATTAATGGCTTGACTGAACAATTTCCTCAACTGGGACGCACTACTGTCTACAATATTGTCACGGAAGTCCTCGGATACCACAAATTGTGTGCAAGGTCGGTACCGAAAATGCTCACCGAGCGCCACAAAGAGCAAAGAATGTCCAGTGGACGAGGGTTTTTGGGCCGTCACCAACAAGATGGAGATGATGAGACCTTCCACCTAGCGACTTCTTCCTCTTCTTGCACTTGAAACAGTGGCTCGATGGACAACGTTTCGAAACCGAAGAGGAACTCAAGAACGGCGTTGTCAATTGGTTCAACTCTCAGGCCACGTGCTTCTAAGCAGAGGGGCTATAGAAGCTGGTGCAGCGGTAGGAAAAATGCTTAGAAGCGAACGGCGATTATGCAGTGAAGTGAAGTAGGTTTGTAGCTAACTAAAAGTACCAATAAAATGTGTTTCATATGAGTATAATTTTTCCTGTGACCAAGCCGCCCTTAATTTATGAGCATGCCTCGTATATTCTCTGACTCAAACAGTATTGGATATTTAATTACTTTTACGATTTCACATTGCTTCCAGTCGTGCGATGTGTTTAAAACTCAATAATAATACATGTATTTAATCTTATATTATTTTAAATCAACAGAGAGATCTCTAGCGAATGCCAAAAATCACAAACTTAGTACAGAATTAAGTAAGAGATTGTGAGTCAGCATATCAATCTTCATATTTCTTGAAGGAAACACTCTATAATAATACATATGCACTTGAGTAATTTATACCACTTAATAATGTCTAAGTCGAATTGTACCAACTTTGGAAAAGAGATTGTTGATTTTTTACTATCTTTGTGATCTTTACCTCACTTTATCTCAAGTCACACCTTACGTTAACCATACACCGTCGGAGTGATGGTCTCCACTCGCGGTTCGGATCGTGATTTTATATTTTGCATCATATTTCGTCTTGAAGGTGGAATGGAGTCTGTCGAAGAGGAATCTCTCTCGTATTAAATAATGGTTCTGTTAATTACACCAATAGAAAGGAAAATTCAATCTATAGTCGCAGCCATCCTCACGTTCGGGTTTGAATTTGTCGATTTTAAGGTATAATCGTTCATCAAAGGACATTCACTTTCGAAATGACGAGTAAGATTCTCCTCAATGAGCAAAATGCCCAGTGGTATTGTCACGGCAACCGGTTGGGATCGATCAGCGTAATGACGAAGGCCGAATAATTAAAGGATCAAGGTTTATTAATTTACTACAATTCAGCTTACTTGTACATATCTTTGTGCCTGAATGAGCCCTGCAGCGGGCGGGAATGCGGGGAGGAAGGTGGCCAAGGACAGCAAAGACAACTAGCGGCAGGACAGCGAGCGTGGTCACGGGATCGTAACAGAGCCGGAACCAAATCTCGTCGAATGGTCACCTAGCGATAACCGGCCGACTGTCGCTTCGACCTAAACGCGGAGCTTTAAATACAGGGCACGTGTAGTGAGCAGGGAAAGGGAGTTAGCGCTGTCCTTTTCCTTCTGACGTAACCGCGCTTCGTCTTGTGTTCCAGAAAGAAGGGAGTGGGTACCCCGTTCCACTCGCTCTTCACACTCGTTCCACACTTAGAGAAGGTTCCACTCGCATCCTGTTACGGTCTTTTTTCCCTCTGACGCTACTAGTTCGGTAGCGTCCTTTCTGACAATATACATTGCCTACCCCTCACGTGAGATAAGAAAAATATGGAGCTACCTGTAGATATAATGACGGAGAAAGATTAAAGACATTCGAGACTTATGCCCACGCGAGTCAAAGTTTCCTTTTAAGAGAAATCGAACTGGTCGAAGGAATAGCAACTCCCTGTCGGATTGGCCGAACTCGATTGGTGCGGAACGTCAAAAACAAGGAGGCCACGAGAGCGAAATAATGAGGATAGGGGCTTCTTTGTGTTCTGGGGAGATCATATTTTCGTGCGAGGAAGTTTCCCGAGAGGGCAAAGGCGTGTGTGGGGGTCGAAGTGGGTGAGCGAGACACGGGGGGCATCGGATGAATAACGGCGGAATAACAAACAGATTTCGGGGGACGAAAAATTCCAGCTGCCCCCTCCCACCAAAGCCCCTCCCACTTTGGCTCCCCGCTCCCGTCGCCGGCCCTCCTTTCCCTCTCCAGGGCCATTTGTTATTTCTAGTCGAAGGCAGAAAGGGAGACGGCAGGCGGGAGGCTTCCGGGAACGCATCTGTTTCCGGGGTTACATTTTTTCAAAACAAGCTGAAAACCTCTCTGAGGAAAGATGCGTGGAGATACAAGAAATGGTAAATACGTACCTCAATATATTATCGAATAGGAAAAAGGAGATACTGAAGGAGAATGGTGTTGGGTCTTCTTTCGTGGGGGTAAGAATGAGATCATACGTATAAATTTACGCGCGCGCGTGAATGAATTCGAGGGATGGCGAGGAGACGGTGAGGAGTGCGGTGTGCGGAGCTCGGAAGACGATGAAGGTAGTCGAAGAAGGCTAGGCAACGGGCGAGACCAAAGCGACTTCCTCCTCAGGTCATTTGAAACTAATATCGTTTAGTACACGATGCTGAATGAATTAAATCGGGTCATTTTTGGGGTTTAATTTCGGTATTAATACAAGGTCTGTCACAAAAGTAGTAGAGATTATTTTTCCTCGAATAGACGGACCTGCGGTTTCTCTGGCTAGATTCGAGTGAGAAGAGTCTCAGAAAGGCTAAGGACCGGCGGCAGTTGTCTCCCAGCCATTATGGAGTGCGGATCGTTCGTTTGCGAAACCTCTATTAAGTGACCTCGTTACGCTCCGTCATGAACCGATTATTGGAACAGCGCTACGCCATCAAATTTCGGTGAAACTGGGCAAAACCGGGAAAGACACTCATGACATGCTCAAGGCAGCTTGTGGTGATAATGCCATGGGTA
Organism: Hetaerina titia; assembly: GCA_037158775.1. NCBI lineage: Eukaryota > Metazoa > Arthropoda > Insecta > Odonata > Calopterygidae > Hetaerina > Hetaerina titia. The sequence goes on from CM073769.1 coordinate 17,308,735, forward strand.
GATCGGGTGTTTTTCAGAGGCACAAGTTATTGCGGAAGGAAAGAGAAGATGTTGCAGACAGCGAACGATCTTCGACCTATAAAAGTAAGGAGAATCTTGCAGGAGCGAAGGCCTTGTTCGACAGAGATCGCAAATTAAGTGTTCGCATGGTTTATGATAATTTGGCATCTATAAAAATGATGTGCATCGACTTTTGACCGTAAACGTTGGCATGTGAAAGATGTGTGGGGGGAGTTTCGTGCCGCGAGTGGTTTCGGACGAACAGAAGGAAACTCGCACGCGGATCTCTGCCAAGAGCTTCTCGACCATGTGACTGAGGATTTTTTAAACATGGCCCCACCAGACTTCTTTCTCTTCCCCTCGCCTCAAATTCGTGCTAAAGAGACGTCACCACGGCTCGGTGGAAGCGTTCAACAGTGAGCTTAGCAGCATTCCGGACGCCGCCTTCCAAAATTCGTACTAGGTGTGTATCAACCGCTGGCAGTGGTGTGTGGACGCACAAGGTTTTTCCGAAATGTTTTGTGAACATCGAAGACTCTTGAGTGAATATATCAATTCTGGTAATAAACTATTCGACTCAGTCGTGCTACTTTTGGGACAGAACTTGTATACTATGTTCGATCCGGGATTGATGGACTTTTCCGATGCCTTCCTCCTAACTCTGCGGAAATTCACTCAAATGTCTTCGAATGCCGACTATACATCTTTTTAATCGATGATGTGTTTACCGCAGTGGTGCACTGTGAGGCGCGTCGACGCTTCCCTTTTCGACTTCCTACATCCTCGCCAAGCACTCTCTCCCGCCCGCACTCACTTCTTCGTCCCCCCCGCCTCCAATCTTTGCACCCCGTTTACAAAGACGGCTCCGAAAGCGCGCGCCAATCGGAGCCCTGCTCCTACGCCCCAATCTCCCGCATCGGTGGCGCGTGCCAGAGTCATCGTCCTCTCCCGCTCTCGAAAGAGAGCACCACCGCTCTCCCCCCCCCCACTCAGCCGCAAATACTTCTTTCGATATTTTCGCTCCCAACTCTCATAAATTTGGCTCATCACTCTGGATTGCTATAGTTATGGTATTATAATCTTATTTCATTTTTTCTCTTATTTCATTTGTGTGTATGTTCATTTATACACGCACACAAGCTTTCCCCGATAATTTTCAATCAAACCATGTACAACTGCATGGTTTGTATGAAAATTATCGGAAAAAGTTTCGGAAAAATAGATTTATTTCAGATATTGCTACAGTGCCTCTCAAAATTGTTCAAAGTTTTTCCCTTGAGCATCAACATAATTTTGCCAGTGACTTTTCCATGACTCGAAGGTAGGCTCTAAAGGTAGGCGGATTCCGGAAGGTTCTCAAGGGTGCACTTGCAAGCTTCTTTGACGGCAATTAGGGTCCCTTGGTGGTGCCCTTTGAGGGAGGATTTTACTTTTATTGAGAATAGAAAATAATCTACTGGTGCCTAGTCGGGACTGTAAGAGGGTTGGGGAATCGTCGCAATGCCGTTGCAGAAGGTATTCGCAAGCAAACACTCGAGTGTGCTCTTGGCCATCCGTCAAGACCTTCGGAACATATGTTTAGCGCAGATCTTTCGCATCACTAAATTTTCAGTGGTAATGGTGTGCGCTGTCATCTCACCAATGCCAATACGATATGCGATATTGCGCACACTTAACTGACGGTCTAAATTCAGCTCTTAAAGCACACGCAAGGAAAAAAAAACTGTTACCGATACTTTTTATACAAACCTTGTATGTGCGTACATACACTCACGCGCACAAGAATGCACTTACACACAAAAGCACACACATATCCACAAAAAAAGTTTACAAAAGAGAATATAAAGTAAGTCACAAGCGTGGAAATGGCAAATAAAACTTAGGAATACAAGATAAAGAGACCCATTGTTATGTTTTTCAATTCGTATTTCGGTGGCCCGACCACGTATGTGTGTGTAAATATATCCATGCATAAATATTTTCCTTACATGTTATTCCAGAAATTTATATGCATCGAGGGAAGGGATAAACAACGCGAAAGGGAAAGCTCGAGGTAGGTGTGGATGGTTGAAAGGGTAGTCATTATAAACAAATCGATCATTACCGAGAGTTTAACTAAATACTTTTCCTATTCTCAAATACGTAATGCAATCAATGAAAAAATGCTATATTCCAAATGTAAAGAAACTTTCCTAAGCCACGAAACAATTCTAGGCTCACTTTTACTTTTTCTCTCATCTCCCAATGCAGCTTATTTGTGCAAAGAATAAGAAATTCTGCCACTTACAAAATAACAAACGGAAAGTTTTGGAAACATCAACGATCCATTGGGAGAAGGAATGGCCGTAGACAACTTTAAATTTATGACTGCTACCCCGTAGGTTCCAATATCAAATGCATAAGCATGAGATCGTTGCTTTTTTATGGTTACGCTAAAAAGTTTCCAATTTCCTTTTCCAGATACTCTCATGGTTAGTGTTGTTAGGTCCCGTTACTTTCCCATAAAAATGGAAAGCAGAAGTGGTCGAGATCACCTGTCGTCAACAAAAAGCGTTCCTTACTTCCATCCACGCATGAATGCCAACGGCCGTTCGGAGCTCAAAAATGACATTGGCCCAACTTTCACGGACGTCCGGGGCGACTATAGGGCGGGAGGAGAGCAGGTGGCTGGGGCCCGGCGGGAGGTGGGCCGGATCGGTCGCGAAGCTTGCAGCGACGAGTGGACTCGGAAGGGATGTGACAGCGGGCCGGCCTCTCGTTTGCACAGGGCCGGTAAACGAGGGCGAAGACAAGGGGGAACTGTCCACAGTTGTGCCCAAAATAACAGAACAATTACTGACTGATTACGGAAATTTGAGCTGAAACATTTTCGACTAATTAACGGTTTTAGGCGTAAGCGATGTCACTTTTAGCAACACAGACTATGCTCTCAAACAGATATTGTAGTAAATATATTCAATATTCTAGAAAAAAGGGGCGAAGATGTACTAGGGATGGGAAATCACCAAATATCCAATTGGTTAACCATGGGATATTAAGTGTAAGAAGTGTAAATAGATGTAAGTGTCATTGGTGTAATACTGGAGAAAGACTGCTACAATACTGAGAGGAGAGTGGCAAAAGGGACTGAAAGGGGTCAAGAGGCAGAACGCCATTGGATTGTGGTGCCATGTCGATGGCGTCGGGGGAGAGGGGTGTGTGGGGTGCACGGGGGTTTATATGGGAAGGGTGTGGTGGTGCGACTATCTCCAACCACTCCACGCGTTTGTGTGAGTGCTTGCATGTGAAGAAGTGAATTGCTTTGAGGGGAAGTGGGGGGTGGCTGCCTCGGCTGGAGAAAGTCGAGGAGGCTCCCCATCCCCTCCTTCGAAGGATCGGAAAGACGTAGGAAGGAAGGCGGCCGTCAGTGTGGAAGGAATACATGCTTTTATAAAAAGTATCGGGAAATTTTTCGTGCGACTAGATTGATTTTATATTTTGCCACAGTGCCTCAAAATTCTTCCAAGTACACCTTCCCTTGAGTGTGTACACACTTTTACCAGCGGGTTTTCCATGACACAAAGGCTCCTTGGTATGAGAATTCCCGAAGGTTCTAAGGGTACGCGTGCAAGCTTCCTTGACGGCCCTTAGGGTCCCATTATGGTGGAGTGATTTGAGGGAGAAAGGATTTCAATTTTATTAGGGACAGAAAAAAGTCTGCTGGGATACCAAGTTGGGACTGTGAGGGGGTTGAGGAATCGTCGTGATGCCGTTGCAGAAGGTCTTCGCAACCAGACAATCTCGACTCTGTTCTTTTGGTCGTCCATCAAGATCTTTCGGAGGACGAGCTTAGCGCAAATCTTTCAGATCGCAAAAATTTCTGTGATAATGGTGCACTGGTGTGCACTGTCACCTTATCAATGCCAATACGATATGCAATCAGGCAATCACAAAACTAATGGTCTGAATACAACACTTCATGTACTCGTCAGGAAAGACTTGTTACCAACACTTTTTGTAAAAACCTTGTATTTAGAATATTTGGGAAGGTGTGGTTGTGTAAGGCCGCTTCGCGAACGCGATAGGGTTATTTATTTAGCAGATAGGCAGGCCTCTGCACGCTAAAGGAAAGTTTCACGATCAGCATAGATACCTGGAACAGGGTTTTCCAACGGTCAATGACCAAAATGCGTAAATAGGAAATTGAAATGTAACTACCTGAATTTCGTTAGGATCACCGTTTCACTGCGACGAATTTCAGGTGAAAACGTTTTCTTATCTGAGAGTGCAATCGCAATGTTGAGTAAATTGCCCCTTAATTTGTTAATCGCTGGTTCCAAATTCAGGGTCCCCAACGGAAGAGAGGGAGAGTCATTAAAGTGACCGTTTAACCAAAATATTTCACAGAGGATTTAAAATCGGTTAGAGACTCCTAGTTTTAAGTACTTTTATTTAATTCTCTGCGAGCTATCTCTAGGGTGTGTGGCAGGGCGTTTACACACCATACTACTCTAGATCCATAATATATTTCCCCTCTGGCTCTGTCGGAAAAACTTATTTTATTCCAATCCCATATCGTTCGTGGAAAAAAATGACATCTTAAATCAATCTGTTCTACACCTAATCTCGCTAATTTTATTGAAGTGGTCTCCCCTACCGTAGCACGATGGGGCTTATCACACATTTTCAAAATCATTGCTAAAAAGGCATTCAATTTATTGCGAAACATACATGCTCCCATTTATTGCTACTGAGACAGCCTTTCGACGTAGTGCTAAAGTGATATCCTTCCAATTATCAACTCAGCCGTCCTTTGACTTCTTATTTTGTCGAAGGGGGCAAAAGTAAAAGAAAAGTTTTCCAATGAATTTTCTTAAATTCAGTGACTTTTTCAAGCTTTTCCGATTTTCCAGTCATGTGACAGGCGTGTATTTTCCAAAAAAGCAGGACTTTTCAAAACTTCTCTTAAAATTTTAAAATAAACTATTTCCCTTTCTTCCAAAATTAGATTTTCAATTTTCCCAAACCAAAAATTTTAATGAGACAATAATGAGAAAATAATTTTTCTTATTCCAGATATCTTATTAAGGTTCTTATATAAATTCTATATAAGGCACTATTTTATACATTAAAATTGCTGTTGGAATGAACCGCGTTAGGTCGTAATGGAAAATATGCAGCTAGTAGGATAACAAGTAAATCCCTCTGTTCGTGTGACCGCTAAATTTATCGGTCCACTCTCTCTATTTGCGTTCACTACGTAAAGAAGGGAAATTCTATTATTTCCGAAATTTTAAAAGGTGCATTTGAACCAGGAAACAGAAAAATTATGTTACTCGAGAATGGAAACGGAGATATTTAAGGAGAAAACGGAGGATTAACCGTGGTTTTCTCTCAGAAGTTAAAATGTAGTGACTCTTGCTATCTTTAAGGTCTTATTAATTTGGAAAAAAATCATCTTTGATATGCTGAAATTTACAATGGGTTGTAACATCCTCTTTGAAATTGAATGAAATAAAAAAATATTGACAATTAACTTTTAACCATTAATTATAATTTTGACATATACAAATTTATTGTGAGGCTAGCATGATGATTATCATTCATCAGAAACTGTAGCTTTTAAAAGATTTTTGCAGATTTCGGTTTAGCTTAAAATTTGATCAGAAGCACTCGACTCTTGATCAAAATCCCTTGGAGAAATTTATTCCTTCCTCGTCATCTCTTCTCTATCTTTTCGGAACAAACTCAACATGCTCTTAAGCCGTTTTGTTGGACGATCACGAACTGTATGAGAGTAGGGTACACACGTAGGATAACCTTTTTTTTCTTGCCACATTTATTTATTGGCTGTAGCCAGCAGCTCTATAATTCGGTCATTTTTTTACGAAAAATTAAAATTGAATAAATGATATAAAATATACAATAATATAAATAAATAAATATATGCAAAAATATACATTTTTATAAATATGTATACATATCTGTACATTTGTATACATAAATATGTTTACACGGCGAACAAATATTAATTCACATAGGAATAGATATAAGGAAAAAGGATGGGAACATATATAAAAATATAGGACGAACACAGGAGAGGTGGAGAAGGTCGAATCAGGCAGAATAAGGAACCTAAAAATATATCCCGGCCTAGGAAATATTTGTTTGTTCGTGACTCTGCCTGATTCCGCCTTTTCCCCACCTCTCCTGTGTTCGTCCTATATATATATGTTCCTGTCCCTTTCCTTATAGCAATTTACATATTTATATTTTATATATATATATATATATATTTTATTAATAGAAATATAAACATAAAAAATATTTAATAATATATACTTTTTATTTATATAATTTATTATTATATATAAATAAAAATAATATATATATAAACACACAAACACACATTTACAAAATATTCAACACACAGAAACATAAATAAAGAACACACGTATTTAACGTGGAGGACATTTGTATTTAACGTTTCGACGGCTCCACCGTCGCCATCAGATTCTGTGTTGAGTATTTTGTATGTGTGTTTGTGTGTTAGTGCGTCGCCGGAGAGCCTCAGTTTCAAAGATATTTTTACATAAAAATATAATATATATATATACACACATACATATATATTTTCATATATTATATATACATGTGTGTGTGTGTAATTAAATAAAAATAATATAAAATTAAAGAGTTCGAATTAATAAAATCTGAAACCTGATGTTATTTTAACCCTGGATTATTACAAAAAATAATTTTTAATTATCTCTTCCCTTCATACCTATTTCTCAAAGTAAGGACTCTCGGAGCCATCACTCTAGAAAAAGGACACGATTAATTCAGGAAGAAAACTACGAATTGAATAGGAATGTTTAAGGATCTAGAAAAACCCGTTTGCTTCCTTTATGTTTCAAGACGTTTTCAGCTAATTAGAAGAAATTTCAATAATTCAATCTATTAATGAGCAGAATGAAAAAATTCGATGTTTCATACGCAAAAAAATGTCCCTGAAAAAGTTAATAATTAGTTATTTTACTATCAAACGTATTGCAGAGCTAAGTGCCATTGTGAAAGGTCCCCGTCGGCTTTCACTTCTAATCTTATGTTGATAATCTTTCTTCTTCCTCGGGGTCAAATTAGAACCCTTTTGGCCTCAGTAATTCTAGCATTGTGCGAAGTATCTACGAGTGCCCTGATCTTAAGTAGACTAAAATTCTTGAAATTGAAACAAATGTCTGCTTTCGAAAATACCAATTCTATTCCCGAAAGCAATGCTATCTTTAGTTGATATTATCATTCTTTCAGAGGAGACTTTTGGATAAATGTTAGAAATTCGTGCAATATTGGCTAGAGTTCTTGAGAGAAGCATCTTATTAATTACTCAACTGCTGAGTCCCATTTCCATTTAAATGTTTTCTCTCTATGTCGGACCCTCCACGGTACCTAGGACTGAGCAAAAGTTCCCTTGGCCGCCTAGCGGGGCCGCCGCGCCCATGCGAGCGAGTCCTCAGCCCATCTCGGACTCCACCTGCACGTAATTTCCCTTGGAATGCGTTCATTTTAAATCCGACGAATTCTTCCTTCCCGCGCCGGAAATGACATCCACACACGCACATACGCACACTCAACATGCGGAGTGCCACTTCTCCACCAAAACTCCAGGATATTAATTCTTCTTGAATTTCTAAGCGTACAGAACACACGCGTGCGTTTGTGCGTGCCAGAAGCACGATTTCGCCAACCGGACGATTCATAACTGGCGTCCACAAGAGCACTGCATCAGAGGGCCGCGATGGCGGTCTCCCCGGGGGCGCTAATGCGATAATTGTTGGGCGGAACTGAAACACCACTGGAGGTAGGACCGGAGGATACTCCGCGCACCTCAAGATCTGGAAAATGATCACTTCAAGAAACCTCGAGGGCTATACAGAATGAGTCCTGTTTGTTTGTCATCATCAGTATTTCAATCCTAGAATTGGTTTACTTCATCCCTCCATTCTACTCTATTTAATGCCAGTTCCCTCAATCCCCGATACTTTTACTGCTTTACGTCTTTCTTAATTTGTCCTATGTACAGATCTCTTGGTCTTCCTCGTGGAGTCTTCCCTTCTATTATATTCCTAATCAATCTATTGTGCTTCAATATGTGTCCAATCCATCTACCTATATTTCTTCTTTGCCGTAGAGTACTCCATATGGCCCTTTCCTCTTCTGCTTTTCTTTTTACTTCCTCGTTCCTTACTTTTTCTGTTCATTTAATTTTCATGATTCTCCTTCAACATCATGTTTAAAAGGTACTTTGGTCCACTTTTTTAATTTTCCAAGTCGTGGAATCATACATCTACATAAATACCCTGCGAGCCACCAAAAAGGTGTGTTGCAGGGAGTGTAGCACCATGAGGGAAGGGTAAGGGTTGAGGGGGTTGGGGGTTAGGTACTATAGAGCGCCATGCCCCACACGATAGTTTGTTTGTAACAGCTATTATTATTAATTTCACAAAAATTCACCCGCTTTGGCTTTGCATTCGACTTTTATTCGGGTTTCTTTGGATGCGTTAAATCTTGTAGGAAAATGCATGCTTGAATCTGAGCCTTCGAATGGAAATTAACCATCCTTGGCATTACCAGCAACCAGCATACTTGGCAACCAGCAACGCATCCTTGAAATTACCATAAGTTGCTACTGCTGCAATCGTGACTGATTCAAGTGACACTTTCTCACTTTTATGCAATAAGAACACATAGGTTATTCGTACTCAGAAGCTCTTTTTCAGGGCTTTTGTCAAATTATTCGTTTATTTATGCACATATGTTCTTTTAATTTGAAACCTTTCCACCAGATATGTAGCAGTGTTCTTTTATCTCAACCAACGCAACCTCCCTCGCTTGGCTTTCCTCCGATTGGTTCATGCATACAACTCAAGGATAAAGTAGTCTCCTCCAAACTCTTTCTCATATAATTATTTGTGATCTGTGTAGCTATGCGAGTGAAGCCTTTGATAAGAGTGTTATGAAAACCTGATCAGTGTGTGATAACCTACGACCTGTCCCTTGGAGTCGGAAAAACCTGCGAATTCGCCAGTCAACCAGTTATTGGGTGAAAAAAACGGGTGTTTGCTACAAGTAAACTGACTTATTATGCACGAGCTATTGTTTTCTGGGACGAAGAAGGCGAAGGTTGATTCATGGACAGTAGGACAACAATTACAGCCGACGTGTACTACGATACGCTCACCAAGGTGAGACGTGCGTTCCAAAATCGACGGCGCGGGTAACTGTCGTCCAGAATAATCCAGCTTCCAGCACAACGTGCGTCCCCACACCGCTGCCCGAGCCAACGAGCGGATTCAAGATTTTGTTGGGGAACTTTTTCATCACCCACCATACAGTCCAAACCTTGCACTTAGCCACAATTTCATCCTCTTGCACTTGAAACAGCGGCTGGGCAGACAAGGGTTTGAAGATGAAGAGGAACTCAAAGCCATCGTTAACAACTGATTCGATTCCGAGGGGCAAACTTCTGCGCTGAGGGATCAAAGAAACTGGTGCAATTTTACGAAAAGTACTTAGAATTGAATGTCAATTACTATTTACCAAATTGAAGCAGGCTTGTAGGAAGCTAAAACCGTCCATATTAACTTTTTCTAAAGATTATATTTTCTTTAATTTATCTTAATTATTTATTTTAGTCCCCTGTAAGTCACCGCTATGGTGTGTGGCAGGGGGTGAACACACACCTGACTAAATGACCAACGATTTTTAATTACCAAACGGCCCTTACTTTTCTAATATGCCTCGTAAAAAATCTCTTGAATTCCAAATCTGAAATTCCAAAACCCAGCCTCCCAAATGCTTCGTATTCATTGCATTCAATGTCCGCTTGCTCCAAGCAGATGGCTGATCGCAGCTCAACCGGGCGACGGGGGGCCACGAGCACCGCGGGAACTAACATCCAATGTTAGTTCCCGCGAGTCTTGATGTCATATCCCTGATTCGAAAATACAAAGTAAACTCATGAGCTGTTATTGCGACCCTTCTGGAGGTTTCATCACGATACTTTTTTAGTTGCTCAGAAATCGGAAGAGAGTACATTACGAGATCATACACTTTTTTGACATATTGCTGGCAAGCGTTTGGAATGCGTAAGTTAGGCGAGGGAGAAACGCACGCGAATGATTATGGCACATATTTTTTTACCGTTATGGAGTGTCTTTTGGAGTACAGATGAGCTGACTAAGCGGTCCATACCGGATTTGTGGAAGGTTCGCAAAAGATACACGATTACATTAGAAATTGCAATACACTCATTACCACTGCTTATAAATCCGAGAGAAAGTCTGCAGTTTCTCTCCAAACTGCCCTGATTCGCAGCTGTCTCTTTATTCCCTCCCATATATCCTTGCACTGCCATTTCCGAATACTTACTTCTCGGAGTTCATCCAAGGCTATCCAGAGTAATACTTACTACACTTAATCAACTTCCCTCCTCTCCCACTAAGCTTACACATTTACCCTCTCTTCAAAGTACTCCTTCATTTGTTATCCCATTGTCTTCTTTATTTTGAGAATTCTGCCCTTACTCCAAATTTCCATCGCTTCCATTCTGCCTTCCGGAAACAGGCTAGACACCAGAACGAAATTCGGGAATTCGCCCAACAATTGTGGGGCAGAGTCGGGGAATTCCGCCGCTGGAGCAATGCGCTAGACAGCATGTGGGGCCTCCCTCCCTCCCCCCCCCCCGGCCGAGCCCGCACGCTGCCGGTGGGGGGGCCGACACCTACCGTCCCCGTCTTCCGAGTCCCCTTTATCGTCGTGCTCGACCCTTTCACGTGGGTCCTCGGCAGGCCTGAGGCCTCGCCAGAGACGTGCCGAAGACGGCCAGCTGGGGGCCTTTTGATGAAATCCATTCGCAATCCTTATTCCCACTTCACGTTTATCACAAGGAAGCGCATGGTGGCTTTGTTGTCGGTTGTGTCCTTCCCGTCTCCATGGTGACAAGAGTCTGCACCAAATGCTTTGAATCTTCCAGCTAATGCCAGCGTGCGCAGAGTATGTGCGTCATTGCGTGCACAATAGTGCGAGGTGAATTTGGAGAGGGAGGAAAGCATAAAAGGAGAAGTAGCCTCCTTACTCAGAGCTTGATTGGATCGAGGTGGCTTAGCCGTCAAGAATAGTTTGAGGACAGAGGGCACTGGGTTAAAGTTCATATGAATCCGAATCATCCCGCCGAAGCTATTTTTTCAAAACTAATCCAGGCAAAGAACACTAAATGCAACGCAAAATGACCGACATACGTATTTGCTCGTTGGCAATATCTCACCACTTTACCACGGCCCAAGAAAATATCTCTGACTGAGAGGTACCACATATACACTCCACCATTTGGGAGACTTCATGGAGAGATAATTATCAGTATTTAAGTTTTCAGAAACAATTATTAATTAATTGGTTATTTATGCTTATTGGCGTATATTTTTGGGTCACCTACAATTAAAACTTGTTTTCTAGGTTTGATAATTTTTGAATCACACCATATTTTTCTTTATGGTAACGGTGACGATGGCTCACCTTAATATATGCTCAAAATAAATAATTATGTTGTTGTTCAAAACTTAAAAATACTTGTATTTTATTCACATTATTCACTTTTTATGGTTCAGTTGTACCGGAATTTTAACACTGGTAGTAATGTTGTAATAAATAACACATTCCTATTCTTCATAGTGTAGTCAAAGAGAATAGCCCATCAGGGTCTTTATTCACAATTAAGTGGCAATCCAATCTTAACTTATTTTTAAATGTAACAAAACATAATTGGACACTTTCAATTTTTATTAATCAATAATTATTTATTAATATTTCTTTTATTTACGTTTAAATTTTCTACATCGTGGCAATGGCTACTCTTATTATTAGACTCTACCGTTTGAGGAAGGATTTGGTTGAATTACGATTGGTTACATTTCTTAATCTCTCCTAATAAAACACAACCTGGCATCTGACGCTAAATTAATCCCTTCTTCAATTTCGAGTGCTTCCTTCCCTTCATTCCGTCCATCATGTCTAACCTTCTCTTCCCCCTTACTCACCTGCCTAACATTCTCCCCTCTACTGGAGTTTTCAACGCCTCCTTGTCAAGCAAAACGCTCAACATTTATCTTTCCTCTTTCCTTTGGATCTCTCGCAACAATCCTCTCTCATCCCTCACCATGCCTAGCGCTTTCTCGTTTGTCTTCCTTTCTGCTCATTTTACCTTTTCCATCCTTCCCCACATCCACATTATCTCAAAACCTCCAAAATCTGCGCCTACCATCCTAGGACCATGATTTCGCGTCGTACAAATTCAACCTCCATATAATAGTTATAGGGGGACTTAATTAATAGTCCCTGTCATAAACTTCCCCTTTCTTGTGAAAGCTCCTTCGCCTTTATTCATCTTTTATCCCAACTATTTTGACCATTTACGTAGTTCCAAAAAACACTTTTAAATTGGGTAAAATATTCCACCTGCTCTACTTAATGTACACACCATTTAAATACTTAACTTTTGTATGTTACTCAATATTTATGTTGAAGTCATCCTTTCACTTTTTCTAAAACATATCACCCATTACCTTTGTTTTGTTTATATTGATTCTCATGCTAACTCTCTTCACAGCAATTCCACATGTATACAGGCATTACAAAGATGATTGATACATTATCCTACATTATATCGTTTAATCAAACAATCAGATGAAATGAAAAAAGGACCTCACTGAGCCTCGATTCATTCATTTTCCAAAAATATTGTTTATTCTATGGATATGATATTTCCCAGCGCACTTTTACTCTTAATCCCCAAGCGCAGGTAATATTGCGTGTTTTTTTTGCATGATTGCATTGCATGATATATTCAAAGCATGACGAAGATTTAGTCATATTAGGGTGATTTGAAGGGTACAAAATTGATTTTCGTTGTTTAAAATTGTGACGTAGGGTAGCCTTCACCGAGTAGCAATCAATTTTCCGTTCTACACAAACATTTCTCTCGTCAAATTTTGTATCAATCCAGTAATACAGAATACTCCCCCAGACAATTTACATGCATTCTTCCTCATATAGGTTGCCCTTCTGCAGCGATACAAACAATTCTGTCGAGATGGGGCATTTGTAAAATAAGAGCATTTATCCTCGAGGGGCATGCTAGAAAGATTGTGAAAGAAAAATAAACACATGTGATTTACAGTTGTCGTAATTCATTCCCATTGTGAGGGAATCGGCGCTAAACTACTACGAGGTGTTTGCTTCAACTCTTGGTGTGCCATGCTCTTCTTTTAAAACCCTTCGCGAACTCGCGAGGGAGATATTCGTGGGGTTCCCTACGCAATGGGATGGGGAAGGAGGGTGTCGCGCTCCCCCTTTTGGACCAACCCCCCCGGAGCCCCTCCGTTCGCTTAGAGTGAGAAAGGGGCGTTGTGTAACGCGGTGGGGGTGTGATGGGGGAAGGGAGGCGGGGAGGAGGCCTGTATCGCGCCCGGCATAATAGAATGCAGAGCATATATTTGCAAACGAAGTGGGACGCATTGCCCCCTTGATACGTATTTACTGAATAATTGATTGCTCGGCATAAACATCTGATCCCGCGGCATGAAATGATTTAGCCAATTTAATTCGCTACAAATAATGCTTCAATATGTATATATGCATATGTAAATGCAACCAAAATATATATGACTTAATACACACACAATGATCAATAGAAAGAAATAAGTCAGTACAAGATGCATACAAAACTTCATCTCTAGAATATCAATGCAACAATTTCAGAGTGTAAAAATCATTCACCTTGACCGGTATTTTACACTGTGAAATTGTTGCATTGAAATGCATGTTAGCGGATGACTGTTAAAAGTTACTGTTGCGGCATCTCCCGCAGTTTCTTTAAATTTATCTCTAGAATAATTAATATTAACATAATCACCGACATTGTGATGGAAGGAATGGTTTTATTTGGCCACTTTTAAGGAGAGGAATACTATTTTTTAAGAAATTCAATATTTAATGAACACCTAATGCCCCATGAAAAGAATTCCACGGCTTAGAGATATGGCGAATAAGGATCTCACATAAAGGAAAGCGTGGAATGCATTAAATTTAAAATGTTCATCGCTTACGTACTTAGGTTCAGCCACCTGAGACAATGGAAAAATGGTATTGGATGTTTTTCCGACCGAATGTCAGAAATCAATGATATCCCGTAGTTTTTCAGCCTGTGAGGGTTGAGAGGCGGGGGGGGGGAGGGGAGGGAAGCCATTGAATATGTGCGGGGGCTGAAAAGGGAAGGCGTTTTCGTTTCGGGGGCGGAAAGACGTTTGCGACCGACTTCGCTCAGACAAAATTGTCTCCTTACGGCTCAATATCGTGCGTGAAATGTTTTTAAATATATTCCTCTTCGTGAATATACGTAAATATTCAGGTGTGGATGTTCACAATTCATGAGTGTGAGATCAAGAATAAATTATGGGACGTGCCTGCACAGCGGTTTTACATTTGGATGTATCGTCATTGTATCCGAATTTCTTTAATGCTAATTTGGATAACATACGCAGTGACTCTTGAATTTCATGGTTCAATAAATGAAACATTCGATTGAGAGGGTAAGGGTGCATTTGCAAAGGTAACTTATATTTAGTTTTCCGAATATCGCCAAAATAGTCGTGGTCCGTTTCATGTGGAGATCAAATATAAATCTTATTGGGGTTGACGAGAAGAGAGAGAGAGAGAGGGGAAAACGTAGAGATGCCTCTCGAAAGAGGGTACCGTTCCGTCATAAAGAGGTTCCGCGTCTCACACCCTTCTCAGCCTCCATTTCCGACGATGAAATCGCCCCACCCAGAAACACGATTCCCAGAGAATATTTTCCCTTCGTCTCCTCTAGAATCACTTTCGAGAAAGAAAATATCACTTGCATATTATAAGAAGATATGGGACGTGGTATCACCAGAAAACCTCAATTCAGATGTATTAGGTGGATGGAAATGGTCGGCAAAAGGAAAGCGAGAAGCTGGAGGGGCCGTTTCGATAATGGAATGCCTCTCTCTCTCTGTGAAATTCAGGAACGCAAAATTTCGAAGAATACCCAAAACGTGTGTGGACGGAATTTATTAATGAAGAAAAAAACCATGTTTATAAAGCAAATGTATTTTATTATTCTATTAAGGGACAAACCTATGCTTGCCACTGAATTTCTACTGAAAACAGCGCCATGGAACGATGTACTTTCACTACTTTGTCCATTCGAAATGACTAAAGGGATCTACATTGGTATGGCGATGATAAGACTAAAAGACTAAGGTATTTTCTACAACACTACGCCCGCAGATGACAGTATAAACCTTTGAAGATTGAGTTAATTTAGGAAAAAACAAAGATGTAAGTACTATGAGTGCGTTAAAAAACAATGTATCAAAATAATATACATACGCTTGTTTTTAAAGTGGAAACTATTTCGCGTATTGATACGTAATAACACGTAATGATGTTTCGAAAGCAATTATAATCCCCTTTACGCGGGTGAGAGAGGTAATGAGGTTGTGGGGAGAAAATGATTGCTATTTTTTCAGTAATGAAGAAAGGTCGAAAGGACTTGTACTAATTCGTGTGCTTATTTTAATGCTGAAAATGGTTTGTATCCAAAACAGTACTTGGAAAATCTAAATTCTTTAAAGAACTGTAATAATCCGTGGATTTTGGACCCACAAAAAACCTACTTCTATAATCCCTATAAACTACCAAAAATAATAATTATTTAACTGATGAATGAAGTAATTAATTATTGAAAGAGTAGCTTGTGTTAACAATATTCTCGAGATATTTGGCTAAAAAATACAGAAAAACTATTTGAACAAATCCTGAGGCATGCTGTTGTACTGAATGGTAGAACTGAAGAAAACACGGAGGGGAGGAATTGCAGGGATAGGGACGAGGAATAACTATGAAAAGCAGTGGATGGCACATGTCGGCACAGAAACTCTGAAGAAGCGAGGAGTGGCTGGAATTTTGGAACAGAATATAATTTGGTGAGCTGGAAACCAGTCTAATCCGAGGATTGATATGCCCCGATGATGAAGGGGATGACTAGGTTATTCTTTTGTGACATCGGACAATAACACCCTGTGGAATATAACAGGATGGTGTATAGGTGTAGACAATCGATGATGATTCTTCGTGACACATGATCAGGAATTCATACAGGGAGCAAAACATGCAATTGGATAAGTGAGAAGATTGGAAAAAGACGTTGATGGTACGCTCACAAATTGCCCCCCTCCATTGCTGGACGATAATCCTGTCCCTCTCTTCTCTGAATGCAAACCTAATCGGAGGAGAAAGCTTACAAAATACAAATACAATTCTGATCTCCAATAGAATGCCACAATACATTCACTTTCATTTCTCTACCTTTCTTCGTAATGTTCTCTCCGCTCCACCGCGAGTTTGATTATCATTTTTTAACGTGTGCCGACGGTGAATTTAGGTTTTTCATCAGTTAGCTAGGTGGAGAAGGCGCCAGCCAGCGTTCCATCCACTATGGAGGGATGCGCATCTGTTGTGGAGGCGTGAATAGAATTGACGAGGGCGACCGAAACGGGCGGGTTTGATGGAGAGTGCGCGTGTGCTGGCTCGGAGAGGATTTGGGAGGCGCGCGCGCAATGGAGCGGGTGCCGGATGAATACAGAGCTGATGAGACGAGGCTCGCCTTGGAGATACGTAAGAAGAAGCAATCTGCCAAAATCGAGCACGTGTGTGGGTGCGTGTGCGACCGCGGGCAAACGGAGGCAACGAGGGAACGTTGCGCTGAGGCGTGACGCATGGGTTGGAACTCCCTTGCGCACCAGGAAATATTTAGGTGTTTACGTGTATCTAATTAAACGGTATCGATGAGCCGTTAAATACTGCCGTTAATTTACAATTAAAAATGCCCAATGATATTATGTCAAAGGGCATGAGAGAATGAAATAATTGAGATACGTTCTCGTATTTTATTATCCGATGGAAAATCCCATGGGATAAGCGAGTGCGTATGTACATGCAAGGATGGTTACTGATTTGGCGACAATAAATGCGCAGAATTTCACACATTAATGAGGTTGTAGCTCTTTTCATACAGTATCTGCAGGCACTGTTTTCACGTAACAGTGCGAAACAGCGAATTTTTGTCATAATGTGTATAAACGGCTATATTTTTACCTTTCCAATGTTATGAACAATAAGAAAGCATGATGGGCATTGATATAACATACATGTACGTATGAGCATTGATTCATCTCATTACACGGATATACACGGATTACATTGATATCACATTACACCTTCATTGACGTTTCTCATTTTTTTACTGAACACCCATATATGGAGATATAATCTATTTAAGAACGATTAATGGAACATCTACCCATCAGGGATATTTCACGTAATAGCGACTCTGGTATTATAAGTATCAAATAAATACGTGGCAATGTTGTTTTGAAAAGAATATGAGACAAAGGAATGTGGAAATGAAGATTGAAAAATATACACGAACCAAAAGATTTTGCTCATTTGCATTGTTGCGTAAGTACCGATGTAGATCAATTTACAAAAATGTAAGTTAAACACCGAAAAACACGAATACTCGACACATTGGACAGGTCAAAAAATGATTCCATGGGCGAATTTGGTGAAAATTAGTCTTAAAAATGACAACATTTTTAACCTTCCAGTTCCACAATTTATCTCTCTAATATATATCTGCCAACATATAGCGATGGTGTTACTTTAATAAATACAAGATTTTAAGTAAAGATTGCAAATTTCAGCCAACAAGTGATAATGACCTAGTTTTCCCAAGGAATTTAGTCAAACTACTCAAAATAAGTAACAATGACCTTAAGAACTATTAATTTTCTGCTTGCATTATTTTCCGCAATAGAGTAATAGTACCATAGTTTACTATTTTTATTACAATGAAAATGAAGCCAATGGCCATCATACCATGTCTAAAGGTTTGCCAATGAAAATCTGACGACATGTTTGGAATAGAACCCATTTTATCTTTATGCATGGAAAAACTATTCGCAATAATTTTAGAGGAAGATAGCATAATCCGATTTCTGATTCCCTTTACACATGAAGAAAAATTGTAAAAATATTTGTAATAGAAAATATTTTTCATAAAAACTTGAATTTTTTTAAACTGAGAAAATAAATGTCTGCAATGAGTCAGCAGAAATTGAGAAACCTTTACATAGATAATTGGAAATATTTTTGTAAAAAGGGCAGAACAATTTTCAGTAAACTTAAATGGACAAAAATTATGGGTTTCAAAATCAAATTCTTTCGGCTCCGAAAATAAAGTTTCGACGGCATCTCACAAATCAATCAAAAGGAGATCACAAGAATAAACATTCGTCCAAGAGTCCCGAATGGAGTACTAGTTTACCAGTGTTCACCTGAAACCTTCCCGTAGAGACCAGTGAAAATGAAATGCCCATGACTTTGGGCCAATGAAACGAAAGGGGATCGCCGCCCTTCACGTAAAGCCGTGACCTCGTATTTATTTAAAGTACATTTAAGAAGATCTGATCTTGAAGTTATGTGCAAGTTTGTGTTCCTTAGTGAACTATTCTCATTTAGGTCAATACTTGGTGGCAAAGTTTTCTTAAAGATTTAAATATTTTCTATCGCAAAATTATGCTGTATTCTCGAGGAATGGAAGCTGTGCGGTAATTTCGCATCTTCTCTTTTTAAGGGGAAGGTTCCCCCCCCACCTCCCTCCCCCTCCCGTGTGCTCCTCACACAAGGGTCATATCAACTTTGTTGCTGGCTTTAACCCTTCATTTTTTATGAATGCTCTCTCGCACACTGTAATTGGCTTTTGCATTTCTTTTGCAAAATTCTTTGGCTTTGATATTTAGTTTTGCTAATTGATTCGGAAATACTATGTTGATACCAAAATCTGGAGGAAGCTGATGATCACACTTAGCTAATGGCACTTGAAAATTCTAATGTACTTGGACTTGCAAATTTGAATTTCCCTCGAAGAGAAGGAGTTTGGGTCACGGACCATTATGCTCCCGTTGCAGCTACGCTGAAATACTGCCATTCTGCAATTCGAACATTGACTCCTCTTACTGCGCGAACGAGCAATGAAAAGCTATCCAGAATATCAGGGAATAATATGAGTAGGGGAACACTTAATATTCAAACGATGCTGAACCCAATGAAATATTTTTAAGCCCGTGTATCGTTATAACAACATTTCTTAAGACCTCCTTAAAATTCATGAAAATTTACCAAAGAAAATTCCCCCTCCTGGAGTAAGATCTGAAACATTGTAGGTTCACGTGTAATGGAAAACTGCCGTTTTCCTAGTTGATGGTGTGTTCTTCTTTTGATCGGTGGGTCCCGAATTCAAATCCCTGTGACCTAACCCCAATCATTACGTCCAAGTTGTTTTTTAATAATGGTTACCAACTAGAAATTCGAGAAGGCGAATGGTGGGGCGAAGAATAAAGAACAACTCCCTCACCCACCAATGACCTCGCCAATGTGGCAATGCAAAATCCATGCAGGACGTTGTGTGAGAAGTGAGCTTTAGCCTCGATTGCCAAAATCACACTTCGGGTTGAATTGAAAGACCATTGGTTTCATCAGTAAATATTCCATTATAGAGACGAGAAAACAATGACGAAACTTTCAAGAAATGCGCCCACCACGTCACGAATGCGAAAGACGGAAACTAAGGATATAAATTACTTCTTTTCTTGGCTCGATAAAGAAAAATATGTCCAAAATGTGTGCACTGGCCGTGGCTTTCCAATGGATAGAGATAGAAAGTTTGGTTCACATATATTATTCCGATCTCGTCCCTCGCGAAGGAAGCCTTTATTCATTTTGCGACGAGCATTGGATGTCTGCGATTGTCTCGAAGCGCTCGCTCGCTCGAGTGGGTGGATTGGGAAACAATGGATGACACTTCGCCTGATATTAAATCGGCAAATGCTGATGAGATAGCTATACTTTCACGAAAAAAACCATCTCCTAAGCGTAACATGTCAGCGTATTCACAATTCATACCTGTGCAGGATCAAACTATATTAAGAAGAAAGCGAGTACTATCAATAGAACACGTAGTGTTATTTTTAAACAATGCATGCAATTTGTGGAATTTTATTTTTTAGCTAAGGTTTGAGGGGTTACAAATTATCCTGCCTCACCAATGGCCACCTACTAAAATATTCTTGGAAACACAACAGCATTCTTTTCAAAATGCCATTTGGCTACGCATCGTAATTGGTCCGTTACTGAATACCTGCTAAAGGACCGACAGCCAAGCTTGCATTCCAGTGAGGAAGCTTTATTAAAAAAAACGTCAAATATTTAGCCAGACAGCACACTTAGCAATTTTTTAGGACACAAAACCACATAATACATTGACCATATCTTTTTTTCTGAGTCGACGAACATGGCTTATATTCATATATCTTCTTATCAACTTTCTCTTACCTGAATTAACGAAAATGGTGACAGATTCAAGCGGCTTTCGAAAAATACACTTCTCTCCCCAAACCAAGGAGCCCAAAATGCCCTAGCCTTATCAACACTCTCTTCCCCGGAACTAACAAAATTAATCATATAATCCGTGAACACTTCCCAATTATTAAAAACAGTCAATCCACCTCACTTTTTTTCCCACATTGTCCTTCCATCTCGTTTAAACGCCAGTCAAACTTGCGAGACATCTTCAAGTCACCAAAACCATCTGCGAGCACCCCTGTCTCTTCCCCGCCCCTGCCCGCACCATGCAACCGGCCACGCTGCAAATGCTGCCATCTCCTAAGACCCTCCGCGTCCCTTACTACCAACTCCCAACCCAAAGCCACCTGCACCTCAAAAAACATTATATATCGTTTCTCCTGTAAATTCTGCCCTGCCTTCTACGTGGTTGAATGCTCGACCACCCTTTCCCTCCGCATGAATAATCACCGCTATTCCACCAAATCTCCCATATTCCTTAATTATACCATCCCTACTCATACTACTTCCCACAACCAGTCTTTTGATGACTGTTTCTCTGTTTTGGTGATTGAAATCCTTCCAAAATCTGCAAGTAGCATAGAAGTGAGAATCCGCAAGATAGCGCATATCTGGGTGCTCTATTCTTTTAAACTCCCCGGGCTGAACTAAGTACACTGAATGCATCCAATAGTTGCCTACATATCCTCTCCCACCCCCTTGTCCGTCTCCTATTGGTCCCTTACTTCTACTCCCCTCACCCTTCCCCCGCACATCTCCTCTCCGCTCTTTACTAAGAACGCCATTCTGATGACAACGATCATGCCGTCAATCCGTCTAAATTACATATGTGAGTGCCCTATCTGTGTGTTTCTATTTTTAAAAACCTACATCTGTGTGCGTGAATATATATGTATATTTATAAATCTACATAAATACCCTGCGAGCCACCAAAAAAGGTGTGTGGCAGGGGGTGTAGCAACATGAGGTAAGGGTAAAGGATGAGGGGGTTGGGGTTATCACATAGGTGAGGAAAGGTGGTTATAACCGCATATTTCTCGTATGTGTTTTCCCCAGGACAGATCGTGAGTAATTGTTACATCCAAGTATTTCAAGGAATCTCCCCACGCGATTTTGGTTTGTTTCACTTTGTAACTATAAGGGAGGGAATTACTCTTTTACCAAATATGTTTTACTACGCATTTTTAAAAATTTAATTTCAATTGCCATGTATCGCACCAATTTGAATTGCATCTAGGACGTTGGCTAACACGACTCTGTCTTCGTGACTTCGAATGTCCCCATAAATTACTGCATCATCGGCGAAAAGACGGAGCTTGCTATTAACTACGGTACTGAGGTCATTTACGTAAATAAGGAATAGGAGGGGGCCTATGATACTTCCTTGTGGTACACCCGACGTGACTTTGACAGTATCGGATGATACACCGTCCAGGACGACTGTTTGGACACGATAACTTAAGAATTGTTTAATCCAGTTAATAATGCTCTCATGTATTCCAAAAGTTTCCAATTTCGCGAGTAATTTGCAATGAGGGACTTTTTCGAAAACTTTCTTGAAATCTCGGAATATCGCATTAAGTGGAATATTACTTTGACGGGAGTACATTATATCATGGACAAAGAGTGCGAGTTGATTTTCGCAGGATCTACCCTTGCAGGAGCCGTGTTGATTATTAATCATTAAATCTTGGCTATCGAGGTACTTCATTATGGAACTAACAGTGATATGGTCAAGAATCTTACAGGAGATGGAGGTGATGGATATTGACCTATAATTACTGGAGTTCTCCAAGTTTCAATTTTTAAATATCGGCGTTACAGAAGATACCTTCCAGCCGTTTGGCTCGCTTTCTTCTGCCAATGATTTATTAAATATTTTATCAAGATAATGGACAATTTCAGACGACAGTTCTTTATACACGTGCGCCGGTATCTCATCAGGCCCCGGAGATTTGTTGGGGTCTATTAAGGAGTAATTCTATTCCACAGGTGGAAAAATTGATTGCTTGCATTGACTGCTGAAATGTTTTCCCCCTTTTCGTTATTCAATGAGTTTACGGTGGACTTTTTCCCCTGCACTTCCCTGACGTAGGACCAAAACATCTTCGGGTTATCGTTCAAATGTTCGCCTAATTTTTTCCTTTTGAATTCTGCTAGCGCCCTCCGGAAGGCCTTCTTGGCAGTGGACCTAGATGCTTGGTAGTTCTGTATGGTTTCGTTGATTTTATCAGGGGAGGAATCTTCAACTGCGTTTTTCATTCTGGCATGGCACACCCTTTGCCGCCTAAGAGATTTCCGTACTTCAG
This sequence comes from Hetaerina titia, assembly GCA_037158775.1. Lineage (NCBI taxonomy): Eukaryota > Metazoa > Arthropoda > Insecta > Odonata > Calopterygidae > Hetaerina > Hetaerina titia. Next base: position 17,331,585 of record CM073769.1, read on the forward strand.
AGTTGTACCATCGGGGTTTCTTATTCTCTTTTATATATTTACTACGTATAAATCTCTGTATTGCTGAACGTGTTATCGTAAGAAAATTATTCCAAGTATCCTCGACACTACTAGTTTTGTTTAATTCGTCAAATATAAAAAAAGAACGTTTTAATTCACATTTTAAGCCAACATAGTCAGCTTTATTGAACAAATAAACCTTTCTCTCAGGTTTGTTAACTATCTACGCTTAGAGAAAATTTGGCGTTTACAGCCCTGTGATCACTGATTCCGTCAATAACTTCCATATTTAAGACCTTTTCGGGTATATTTGTGGCTAATATACATACCTGTGGGTCGCGGTAGTCCAGGGGGTGGAGCGTTGGACTACTGACCGGAGTGTCCCGGGTTCGATTCCTGGGCGTTCACTCTGAGCTCCACCCAAACTATGCGATTTTTCGGGTACCAGATCTTCCTGGGAAACCATAACCGAACAGGGAAAGGAACTGGCCCCCCTACCCTGATGTGTGAATATTTACACGCTCTCGGTCTTAGTACTGGGTGAACTACTTAACCGACCTTCGGGTTGATTACTGTGTTTATGGTTTATATATATATGTATACATATAAATCGATCCTAGGATTGTTACATATACTCGTATATCAATTTGGTAGGTGATGGCAGAGTTCAACTAGTACTAAGCACAACGGCGTGTTAAAGTCACCTAAGGGTTGGGGGGCCAGTTCCTTTCCCTATCCGGATATGGTTTCCCAGGAAGATTCTGTGCTCTGAAAATCGCATAGCTTGGTTGGAGCTGTAGGTACTCAGAGAAGCTTGTCCGGGAATCGAATCCGGTCCCTCCAGTCAGGACTCCAACGCTCTACCCCTAGACCATCCCGACCCACTATATACATATGCGATATATATGTATATACATCGCATATGTATATATCATTTTTCATATATATATACACACACATATACTAGCACGCGCATACGCACACTTCTCTAAAACATGTCAAGGATAAAAGGATAGAGAGGAGCATACAACTTGAGAAAGATTGGCAGAAGGAAAAAGTCGTGAATGAATGAGATAAAAAGAATCTTCCGTAAGGCAAAGATGGTGGTTCTAAGGGTGGCCTTAGAAACAGAAGAAAGCGTACAAATAAAATGCATGTATACGCATGTGAATAAATGATGGAAGGGGAAAGAGAATGTAAGAAATTAGTGAGAGTGAATTTTTTGAGATGATTCAAAATAAACTTTTATTACTGTTTCTTCCGCGAAGATGAACACAAAAAGAACAGGGTTACATATGCATAAATGCTTAGAGCGCTCGCGAGAGATGGAGAGGAGGGTTGAGGGGTGAGGACTTAGCGGGCAGAAGGTGTGGAAATGAGAATGAAATGAGACAGAGGAGAATCCTATTAAAAGAAGAACATGGAGGGAACGAAGTTGGACTGAATATTTCATGAGCAAATATTTCCTCTGGGGAAACTTCTTTCGCTCCTTACTACTGCGAGTCTCTTACGAGGAGGCGAGAGGAACTTCGATATGAAAACTTAAGATATTACCCACTCGTAATTACTCGGGCTAAAACTTTTAATGTCCCAATGTGTATTTTCGAATGCGTTTGAGTTAAACACCAAAAAGCACGAGGCATAAAGGTGGACGTGCGCTTCATCTGCTAATCTTGATCGAAATATTTTACATTCATTATTTTCCTTAGTGTTCATGCACCATTGTAACTTGGAAACTCAACATTTAGTTGTACGAATATTAAAATTTATGTTCTGTTGTTCAGTAGAGGGAAGTTAATTATTTCGCTGCATAATGTGGATTTTTTCTCTACCTGTCCACGGTGTCTGTCTCTACCTGTCATTTTATGTCGAGACCGGAAAGTTATATCATTATTATTCGCTAAACAAAATATTTTTTAATTAATTACAGAATGAGAAATTTAACCACAGTGCAGATACTACTGTTACATTCATGAATATTAGTTAGAGGAAAAACTGCGGTTTATTTCCACCGTTACTACAACTAGAAGAAGGTATAATTTCAAAAACGTGATTTTACGGAAAGAGATATTATATATGACATTAATGCAGGAGAGTAAATATGTAGATTGAATAGAGAAACGAATAAATGAACGCACTACGTAGAAGGTTGAAGGAAGTGTCACGATTTGAGAGTGAAACTCAACTTTCACTTAAGGGGACCCAATAAACCATCTGAAAAAAATACTACCAATTTTTTAGGCAGTGAACCTAAGATGGAGGAGCTAGAATCATATTTCTTTTCAATAATATTCTACAGCTAATCCAATTCAAATCAAATTCTTCGTTTTATTACCTCCGAAGTCCTTAAAACATGTCTATCTTTTCGTTTTTTGGAATTGAAATTATCTCTGATGAATTTCAAGATACTGCGAGAGATGCCGCAACAGTAGATTTTAACGGAGTCATCCGCTTACATGCATTTCCATGCAGCAATTTCAGAGTTAAAAAATCATTCGCCTTGACCGGGATGGCAAGGCGAATGATTTTTACATTTTGTGAAATTTGCATGAAAATTCATATCTCTGATCAGGAAAAGTCTTCCAGATAAGTTCATCTCCCATTACTGCTAAGAAATAATATCTATAAAATACTCCGTTTTCCTAAACTCATAATAGGTTCCGCGGTAATGTTTTATACCTCCACGGTCTTTCTTGAATATATAGATGATGCGGAAGTACTCACGAGAGCAATATAACTTTTTGACGGCACAATAGAACACAGAATAAAACAGATAACACGTAAAAGGACACTCACACTGTAGATGATTTAAGCTTTCGGCCTACTCCGAGGCCTTCTTCAGGTCAGACTCAGAGTCTGACCTGAAGAAGGCCTCGGAGTAGGCCGAAAGCTTAAATCATCTACAGTGTGAGTGTCCTTTTACGTGTTATCTGTTTTATTCTGTGTTCTATTGTGCCGTCAAAAAGTTAAATAAATATATATATATATATATTTAAACACAAATGAATCACGCAGATGCGTGTGTCACAAAATCATAGACAATTTTTATGTCAGATTTAGAGCGAAGACCTGCAACAGTTATTTTTGCTAGCTTATTAAAAATAAATTTTAATTATCAGAAACTGTAGTTTTTAACCGATCCTGGCTGGTGTCGGCTTCACCTGGATTAAAATTTGATCGAAAATCCTTGACTTTTCCTCAAATTTCCCTTACAAAAATTCATTTCCACTTGGTTATCACCTCCCTATCTCTTCTAAATAAGCCATTTAAGTGGATGATCATGAACTGTGTGAGACTCCGGGACAGACTTAAAACAAATTTGTTCTTTGATACATTTATTTATTGGCTGAAGCGAGCAGTCTCAAAATTGAAACAGTTTCGAATATTTCAAAGCTAATTCCGATGCATAATTAACAGGAATATGGGCTAGTTTGTTTAATTAAACTGGGTTGAAATCACCTCAGTATAATCGGGAACAACAAAACTGGAATTGAATAAGATGGTATTTACAGTAGTATATGAGATTAAGATGTATGACTTAATGTTAGTGGTTATTCTATTTTGCAGTGATTAATGTTGTTACACACCGTGACTGAGTGAGTGATCTCATCTGTTATAAATGTTTAAAGCAAAATATATTGAACTAAGATTCTTTGTTTTTGGAATCTAAAAATTAAATCGGGAATAGTATTATTATGAGACTGTTGAGAAACTATGGAGTTAATTACTATGGAACTGGTAAAACTAAATGTACACATTAAACAATCACGTTACATTTATTGATAATTAATCTTTACATATCGCAGTCAAAAAACACTTCAGTCATGTGGAAACAATCCCCCAATGAAGTAGTATTAGAATTATTATCAACTTACTATTTTATTAATGAATTCCACAGTATATTTGCTAATTGATTTACTTGCATTCCAATTTGACACCAACTGTGTTGTTTAATCAATTACCTGAATATTTTTTTAAATGGAGTGCATTGGTTTTTGGGAGACGAGGTTTTAGGAGAGGCACGTCGTTTATGTACATTAAGTTAACCGTAGGTAAGACTTTTATTCTTGCGCTTAATCCATCCCGTCACAATTAGGCATTCATTCAGGGATATAGTTTTTAAAGTGTGGTTGGGAGAGAGCCGCTGCGGTGAGGACTGCGCCCCTTCCCGAGAAGATACTTCATCTCCCTGTGCCCTTCCCTTATCTCCTTCAACGCGGAATTGCACTCGGGGAGAGATAATCTCACCGAGTCCACGAGACGGACGCCATTTTGTCGCCAACGGACACGCCAGTCCTGGCAGCACATTATCTGCACACCCTCCCTCCCTCTTGGGTGTAGAGGGGGGATTCGCCCCCCTCCTTTACCATGGGCTAGGGGTGACCTGATTTACGACGGGGGTGTGGGCGATGTGGAGAGAAGAGCAGGGGGAATACGAGATGGGGAGGGAGGGAGGCAAAGGGGGCTGTTTGGGTGTAACGTGAGGGAGAGAGGGATCCATTCTTGTGCGGTGCGGATCTGGAAGGGAATCGGGCCAGGCCGCGGAAAGAGAAAGGTCCCTTCTTCCGGGCAGCACTGCCCGCTTTCTCCTCTGCCTTGCCCCCTTCTCGGTGGGCGCTCAAGCTGCGGAGAGGGGCGGTTGAGAACTGTCCAAATCATTCGCCAGCGTGCTCCCTCAAGTGGGTCACGTAAGGAAAGGGATTGTCACTCTCAGAAACGCTCCCGCCTAATCTGACACCTCGGCGATGCAACAATGAATGACTACCACGTACGCCAACAAATTTAAAAAAATCTCACGGATTCACGCTTGGATTTGCAGCTGAAATACCCATTTAAAAGAAACTGTTGCAACATTCGCAAGGCATTTACAAATTATTTTTCTCATGGAATTTAATCATTAAAATCTATTTCAGTTGACCTTTTCAGATTCAAATGGCCGAATATCATGAGATACCAACGGCTTCCAAGATACTTGATATGCACCTGATTGCAAAATATGCAGTCCATGCCAACAAATGCCAACATATTGACAGTGGGTCGATTTGTTGGCATCGACAGCATAGTTTTATTCATTATCATTATGTATAATTTATGGGCCAATAATACTGTCAGCTTATCACTCAGAGGGGCTATTTTGGCAAAGCTATTAAGCCAACAGGTTTAGCCATTGAAAGGGAAGATAATGTCGACCATGAAACTTAGGTGTAGACTCACTTGAGTGAAAGATAGATAAGGCATTGGAGTTTGAGTAAAACCACAACGATGCGAGGATGCGTATTATCCTCGCGGAACTACTCCAGCGTTTAGAAAAACACGGAAGAAAAAGTTTTTAATGGAATCATTTGGAGCACTTATGAGGGAAGAATTTGGGCAGATTTTTTCCGAGGTAGATTAGCCCCCGTTCCGAAAAAAAGGGAAAATCAGCCGTGTGTGAGTATAAAATACAATGCACTTGATTTCGCATAGAGATAAGGTAGCGCTTAAGACCATAAAAAAATGTTGAAAAGGTAAATAATTTCACACGGGAGACCAGTATCGCTTCTAAAACATGGTGCCACCGCAGTAATGAAGAGATGATACAAAGAATAAAACCAAATTGCATTTGACTATTTCATGAATTTCGAGAAGATGTTCGACTGAGTACATTCAGTGGAATTAATGAAGTATTATGGAAGATAGGAGTAGACTAGAGAGATAGCCCACACAAAAGACCTGTGAATCAGGCTCAAAAGAAGTGCATGTGTCGGATGGAAATAGAGACGGAATGGGCAGCAAAAGGCACTTACTCGGGATGACTACGAGAAAGCTGCCCCATTATTACCCCTGTTTCTCAACGAATTACGCGAGGGGAGGATGGTAAAGTGAAGGAGAAGACAGAGGCAGAAGCGAAAAGGAGGGCCCTTTCACACGAACAAAAAAAAATTTTAATAAATTTATTCCTAAAAATAAACTTGAAAGTAATCGCACTCACTTAGACACGGCCACACACTGCTGTAAATAATATCATGCTCGAGTGACCGGAGGTAATATAGATGTAGTGCCGGGCAAGCCATAATTATTTTGAAAACATTTAAGGCCAAAAACATCCCTCAGGAGGAGGGTGGGCGTGCTTCCGTGGTCTCTCTCTTGGATCTTAGAACTCACCAGAAGAAGGAACGAAAGTAAAGAGTAATCCAAAAGGTTAAGAAATGTAACGAGAGTATAAAATAGACCAGGTGGAACCTTTTACTTAAGAAGAGAGTGCTTTGAAAATAGATGTCCGAAATAGTAGGAAATATGCAAAAAGAACTACTTGCAGCAAAATAGCTGTTTTAATCATTTCAGATCTCTGAATTTGCTGGAATCCTGCTATTCATGCGGAATTCATTGTACTTAAGTGGTCATAGATGAGTAATATGATTGATATCCAAAGAATGAAACATTAAAGACATTCAGAGCAAAAGGACTTCCTGCAGTGGTTAACTGAAAAGAGACTTGGAGAAATTTGGGAATAGTCTCGATTTAAACCATTCTTCTTTCTCGTATAAAATATTGTCTCTGAAATATACCATCAATGTCATTCGACGTTTGTATACATATCTACCAAGTACTACTCGTGCGAAGACACTTAAATTCGCCGATCATTTGTGTCGCTCATTTAAATCTAGCGTCCGGCTCAGCTTAATTTTTCTTTCATCCACCGCGTGATTTAATGGTAATTTTCCAAGACGTATCTCCGAGAGCATTATATTCGGCTTAGTAAACCATAAGTTCACAACCGTGATGATGTTGGGGATATTTTTATGGCACGAACAACAGCGGATAAAAAATGACGGTAATATAAATCTCACTAATTGCGGAGGTCTAAAAGAGCCGGTCACCTGAAATATTATAGTTACTTTAATACTTATTACCTAGTTTTGTTATTATTATAGACTATTTTTGGAAACACACGCTCCTTACTGTTCATAATAGCCGAGAATGAGAGAAATCGAGACGGAGACAGGAATTACTCAAAGAGTAAGAGCCGTTTGCTTATATTTAAATATTGGCGCTTCCGAACACAGTTTTACTTCTCCAGCGCCATCTATTGATTCATTGAGAAGCTATAGCAGCATTTGTTTCGTTTCAGAAGTCGTTTGCTTGCCCGTGCATGCAAACAAAAATGTCCGCGACTGTCGTTGATCCCGCCAGCTGTGAAGTGCGTTCTGTCATACGATTCTTGTATGCAAAAGGATTGTCGGCTGCTGAAATTCATCGGGAGTTATGCCTATTTGATGAATCTACAGTTATGAGGGAAGGAAAGGTTAGACAATGGTGTCGTGATTTTAAAAATGGACGAACAAATGTCCATGACGAAGAGCGAAGTGGTAGGCCCAATATTCTGACCGATGAATTTGTTTCGCAAGTGGAACAAAAACTGCGATAAGATCGTCAATTGACGATTAATGACCTGGCTGAACAATTTTCTCTACTTGGACGCACTATTGTCCACAATATTGTCACGGAAGTCCTCGGATACCACAAATTGTGTGCAAAGTGGGTACCAATAATGCTCACCGAGCGCCACAAAGAGCAAAGAATGTCCAGTGGACAAGAGTTTTTGGGTCGTTACCAACAAGATGAAGATGATGAGACCTTGCACCTATCGACTATTTCCTCTTCTTGCACTTGAAACAGTGGCTCGATGGACCACGTTTCGAAACCGAAGAGGAACTCAAGAACGGCGTTGTCAATTGGGTCAACTCTCAGGCGGAGAGCTTCTGTTCAGAGGGGTTAAAGAAGCTGGTGCAGCGGTACGAAAAATGCTTAGAAGTTAACGGCGATTATGTAGAGAAAAGAAATAGGTTTGTAGCTAAGTAAAAGTGACAATAAAATGTGCTTCATGTGAGTATATTTTTTCCTGTGACCAAACTGCCCTTACTTTATGAGCATGTCTCATAATTAAAACTGAAAAATTCCCGCAGTATTTTTCGGTGCTCGAATATAAAGACATGGACAGAATGCATTGAAATTCAGCTGTTTTTAGCTGTGATGACATTTCCCTGCCCTCGATTTCGGACAATTTTAAAATTCATTTCGATACGCTCGTATCCTTGCATGGCCTAACTTCAGCAAATGTCCTTTTTTAATCGCAAATGAATTTTCAGCAATGACTCAATGGACGGAAGACCATCGCATAGCTAAGCGTCACAAGATTCAGAGTGTCAGGGGGGGAAGGTGTGATCACTTAGCGGTTCCCTCCTCAGAGAACTCACAGGCGAAGCACCCTCTCCCGGATCGAGTATTGTGACCGGGGCGACGGGGTATTAGGAACCCTTCAATTATACCGCAATTTATTATCACAAAAGTCGCGGGGTTTTCTAGAAAATTCTCATTTTCGATATAAAGGAAGTGTGTCCTTCAGGAGGTAGTCCGTCCAGCGACGGAAAGGCTTATTGACGTCGAAATCGGATCTTTAGAGTCATTGTGGACACGAAAAACTAACTGCGCGAGGGGAAAACTCGTCCAAAGCCATTCGGCGCATTGCCGTCAATCTTCGGTCGGCGGCGGTGGTCGTGTCCGAGTGGGAGAAGGGATCGTCCGCTGCTCTATGGGAAGCGCTATTCATATGGAAAGCGCACTCCAGATAAATCATCTCGTCGGGACAGCTTCCGAGGTTCATCTCTCCTCTCGCACATGAGCTGCCGGTCTTCTTCCCGAAGTCTTCCGCCAACGGCATGAGTCACCGTCAGCGAACGAAACACACTTCATGGGAATGAAGTGTGTTCGTTGTTCATACCAACAGCAATATGAGCTATCAGAACCCTGCAAATGCATCTTCAGCTTTAATTTTTCCCAGGGAACGTCTCGATCAGGGTGTCAAAAATGAATCCCACACTTCACATCCAACAGATGGAGTGAAAATATGCCTACTTGAAGGACGATGTCATATTGATGGCATGGTCTAACCCGAGAAATAATACTCCACTCCAATGATGAGGAATACGACTGTGCTGTTTCCTTACTGAATGATATTAGAAAATCGTCATAAATGCGTTCCTCCGCAGAATACGTTCACAAAATACTTTTGACATGAAATTGATTTGGTAGTCGCAGCGTAAAACCTAAAACGCTTAATTAATCATTTGTATTCATAGTTATCCCCCCAGTTTTCTGCAAATGTACATTCGTTTTTTCTTCTTTGAAATAACCAAAGAAACAGCTTCAGAGTCACTCTGAGTTTCCAAAGTACTTCTCGCCATCGGTCAACTTTGATAGGACAGAAGTGATTATTCAACTACCGTGTGAGTGTTTTGAATTTTATCTGGGCTTGTATACAGGTACACTTCTTGAAAACGAAAAATCGTGAATCAAAAAAAGAATCCAGTTACTGAAGTTTGGGCCAAATATTATTTCAAGCGCAGCGAGGTCATATTTCAATAGTAAAGGCACCTCAAGGTTTAATCCATAAACAATTCTTGTTTAAAAATTTTAAACAACTGGTTTATCTCACATTATTGTCAATTTGTAAGAAATAAGAAGCTTCCCCACTGTTGTAGCATCGAGTGAATAAACTTATAAAAAGGTCTATTTTCTAAATTCACCTGGTGAAAGACTCACCACCCTGTATTCACCCCCTGCCACAATTCTGGTGGTGGTTTGCAGGGCATATATAAATAATAGTATAAGATAAAGACCACCGATAAGCTCAGATGGTATCATATCAAAATACCCTGTGGAATTTCACGAAGTTTTGATACAAGAATCTTCAGGTTTATGACCATAGGTCTTTGCCTTAACTCTAGGGTAACCTTGTTCAGGATCGTATAGTTTGGTCCTCACGACGTAGACTGTGCTTTTCGATCATACTGCAATGGCTATTAGCTACTTTTTCCATCTTTCCTAAATTGCTTCATAAATTAAACTCTCGCCTTCTAAGTAACATAGTTCTATTCGGATGAATGAATTCCCTGAATCAAATTTACGACCTTAATACTTTCAGGAGCAATCGATAATTCATTATTATTAATTTGGAAAAATCAGGTAAATAGAGTGTTCTAATTGCGGAAACAAAAGAAAGAAAATGTTACAATTGTACTTATTAAATATTTGACTAACACATACGTAAGTTATAAAAGAACCTTATCCTTCGACACTCAATACTGGGACGGATTTATGAAAGAGCGCAAAGTAATACTAATTTTTCTCTTCTAGGTGACACACGCAAGATTTTTCATGAAATAATTGCCATATGATGAGCTTGGACTGTTCATCATCGGTTGCATTATCCGGGTAGGCGTGAGGTCCTATTTTCTGACCCAGGGGGTGGCGGCAGGGGGGGGAAGCAGGCCTTCATTCCCCTCCCCCCTTTCCCCTCGATTGGTATGCGTCCCTGGTTCCAGGCCGGCAAGTGAAGGGAGCGAGCAATGCCCCCGACAGTCTTCTTTCACATTCCGTACGGACACTTCGACCCGAAAACTATTACATCGTCTCTCTTGAATGTTAATTTGGCATCAATTCCGAGGGCTGAAAGCACGACAGCGTCGGTGGAAACTGTGGTGGAGCACGAAGATACATCAACAGTTATTTCTTTTATTATAGAACCCAGAAAAGCGTCATGCATCCAACATTTACGCATAGGGGCGTGAAAATCCCTTGAGTATAACGTTGGACTACTAACTGAGGAGCCAGAGTTCAAATCCCAATAACTTAAGTCGCGTCTATCTTCACCCATGCGAAGTGATTTATCGGGTATCGAATCTTCCTGGGAAACCACAGATGGCACAAGAGAATTAACTGACCCACTTACCCCTCCCTTACTTAGCCTGATGCGTGTTTTTCACAATCCATCGTTGAATGTAATACGATGTGAAATTTACTCTCAAACACCATTCTAACCTTTGGCTAAATTACTACGTGGGTTGTCAATTTTTGTACAGATTTCTGAGCATACAATTTAAAGTTTCAGAATTGGAAATGATGAATTTAATCCTTAGCTCTCTTTGCAGTCAATATCTTCATTAATACTTGAAACTTTAATCATGTCTACGACTGAAATAAGAAACGGATGTCAAATGAAAACATTAACTTTATGTAACAAGCCTAATATACTCTAATGAAAAAAATACATGTGTAGATTTCCCATGATTGCTGGAAGGTTGCGGAATCAAATGGAACTCGAACTTCCACGAATCAAAATTTGCAAAAATAATATTGAGTGAATCGCCGGCCCCGGTGGCGGCGGGTTAACGTCAGCAATCGCGGGTTCGATTCCCGCCTTCGTGAAGGCGCAATTTTTTGACTCGCTGAGAAACAACGCATTTTCATGATCACTGAAATAAAAATACAACATATATTTCCACTCAATTTTATTCGCAGTTTCATGAGTTTGGTGGGAAATATTGAACTGTCTCCAAACGCAGGAATTGCTTGAAACAAAAAGTACGTCCATGGATGCAAGAATATTTGCTAGTCTCTGGGAACCTTGAATTTCCCAGAACACACAAAATTCTTTTAAACCAACCCTTCGAATATTTTCTTCCCGATATTCATTTGGCCTTTCTGAGAATATGAACTCTGATTACGACCTTACTATGCAGTAGAAAGCGCAGTTTTGCATCAATCACTTCCGTCCACTTCCTCCGCTTCGGTCCTTCTGGCCTTTCATCTCTGACGATCGATAGCATTACGTGTGTTTGCTCTCTTTTCTTCGGTGCTGGTTCTCCGTGAAGCATTTCATCAAATGACAATGATCGATGGGATGCTGCACCGATCCTCCAAGCGCGGTTTTTCCCACTGAGATGGGCGGGATGACTCGGTCTATTCCGGAAGGCCTACGAAACCAAATATGCATTTCTTTTGCACTCAGCAATACATTCTGGACGGCGATACTTCAATTTGAGAAAAATCCAAGAGTGGTGTTAAATTACTTTTCGATTGATGTTTTGATACTCCATAGATGGAATAAAACTCTGCAAGGGGAACTTCTGAACGTGCAATGTGAACACATTGAGTTAATACTATCCAAAAAAGCTTGCTTTTCAAGATATGAATATTTTAATGTAGATTTATTTAATATTATACAAGACGTAGTTGCTAGTAGTAAGAGTGATAATCATAGTACCTCATTCTCTCTACTTGTAAATGGAAACGTAAAATTGTAATGTATTGTTGTTCTTGAAATCAGACTTTAGTGGCAATGAAGATTGTCGTGTGCCATAGTCTTAATGTTAGCCGAATAAATAGAAAATCAGAGTGCCGATGAGGAATTGTAATGCAATTCCAATGAATTCCTGTTCACGAAGAGACATTCTAGTAAACAGTGTGAATGGTGACCTTGCTCAGAAAACAAAATATGTTACTGTGAAGATATCTCCGAAGAAAGATTAAATTGCATTTTAAAGTAATTATCAGCATTAAGATTTTGAATAAAGAGAATATAGTTAGAAAATACGAGCATCTGCAATAACTTCTTCCTTAGTGTAAAAACTCCAAACTATAAGAAAAAAGCCATTCTTTATCCAGGGAATATGTCACAAACGAGAGCAGAATATTTTAGTTATGCATTTGAGCAAAGACGTGAGCAAAGCACAAATGGTAGACTTAAAAACCAAAGGCATTGAGAAGCATAGGTTTCAGTAAAACCGTTTAAAAGTTCGCGTAGCCTAATTTCGGTTACATAGGCGCGTTTTTAAATTTTATTAGCAAACATTGCTATAAATATAGTATGACATAATATGCCATGGAAGTACGTATGGGACGTGTACTCATAATTTTTTTAGTAACATAGTTTTTTGTAATTAGATATCAGTAGTACTGATTCATTTCAAAATAGCAGACACCTTTAGACTTACGGATTTTGCCTCCAATCAGCCTTACAGTATGCGGGGGATGTTAAATTTGAGCGTCTAGTTTAAAACCATTACTAGGTTCTTGAGAGCAGTTCTTGGGAGTTCTTGGGCAAGACTTGTGAGGCTGATTGCGGTGTCGCGCATGCGAGTCTATTGGTGCAGACATGAGGTACGCAGGTGTAATTATATTGCACCCCCACCTCCCACGCCGAGAATTAAAAATTGGGCAGTGTCCCTCTACAAATGAACTTCATATTCGAATCTCGACCGCATCGCTGAAGTGAACGTATGAATCGGAACACGGCCCAGTTTGATTACCTCTGGTTCCGTGAAGTTGGCAAGAATTGGCGAACAGGATTTGGCAATAGAAATGAAATAAGTATAACAATCAACTTGTCACACTTACTAGTACATACTCTTATTCGCTTCTTTTTTCTGAGTATGCTTTTTGAGGAATTTAATCAAATTTTTACCATTAAGCGCCACAACTCATTTAAAACAGCATATCTCCTGCCTCATTGGCCCCCTATTTAGCAACAATTCAATGCGGTCTATAATACACTCAGTAATATTGAAGCACAAAGGATTAGGTTAATTGCTCAGATCAATTTTAATTGCCGGGGAATTTATGGAGGTCCTTACATTTTGGAGAAAATTTCAATGGCATAAAATGTAACCTTTTGTACCAAAATGCAGCTATGCCATTAAGACACTGGTGCATGAACTTCTATCATATTAAGTCATAAAATAACCAATATAAAAGCATCGGTTATTCTGTGAATGGAGTAAAAAATACTGATACAGCTTGTCTGCCAATTTATTTGACCATAACATGCGAAATTATTTCACGACATCAATCGTAGATAAGTCTGGAGTAAAAAGAAATCCAGTGTCTGCTACGTAACACCAAGCCATGTGGTTTCACGTAATAAGTCGATTTTATGAATGTGACCTAAAGCACATTTGACTGACGGAACAGGGATACGAAGAAGTCACTGTCGACGTATTCAGCTGCTGTGAGAATGCTAAGAGAATTAATGAATTGGAGTGTTAAACACATGATTATATCGCGATGGCCACTGTGATATCTGTATCATTCTGGCAATTTACTTTCAGCCCATAAAGCAAAAGAATTAAAATGTTTAAATCAATTGAGTAACCAAAAAGATGGTGATTAATAAAGTTAAAAAATTAAATAGCAGCTTTGTCAGATGACCTAAATGATATGCAACTTTGGTGTGACACTTAGTAATAGAATTAAACTTAAATAAGTGCATAGTGATCAATTTTTGGAGAAAAAGAAATTCCCACCTGAACGCCTACTGCATTGGGAACACCAAAATGGAATAAATTCACTCGATTAAATACCTAGAAGTTACCTTCACTAACGATCTCTCTTTGGTGAAACACATACGGGGAATATATGGACAAGCTGACAAAAAATTAGGATTTATTTGAAGAGTATTTGGTAAATGTGAGAAAAGAGTCAAAGGGGCATGTTATCTGTTGTTGGTTAAGCCACATTTAGAATATACTGCAAGTGTATGGGATCCTCACGGAGTTGGATTAATTGTCGAATTGGATCGCGTGAAGCGTAGAGGAGCTAGTTTTGTTAAACGTTGTTGTCATAAACTTATAGCGTATCCAAAATATTAGACAGATAGGCTGGTATTCACTCAATGGAGCGAAGGTTAAATTACAGATTGAAGCTCTTGCTTAAAGGGGAAGGTCTCTTTGTCAGTGATGTTGAAAATGTATTATTAACCCCATTGTACTACGGTAGGAGAGACCTTACAAATAAAATTAGAGGGATTAAGTCGAGAACAGATGGATTTATGATATTTTTTTCCTCGAACGATAGGGGATCATAATAACATTGTTCGACCGCGGTAGCGTCATGTTCGTGTAAAATTATTCTGGTGTGTATACAGCCCCTGCCACACATCGTGGTGGTAGCTTGCTGGGCATATATCAATAAATATTTTTAAAACATTTGATTATATATTACAAACATCATATAGCTGACGGTTCTGTAGACCGGTTTATTTAAGCCCAAAAGTTTTGTAGGAAAAACTACGTGGTTGATAACTTCTATTAGGAAATCATGATTCTAAATATTTTAGGAAAAAATAATGTTGTTTATTCACTTCACAGCACACTAAACTATATATCATTAATGTAGGCAGCGCAATTTGGATTTAATCGTGTCTCTTATAGGACATACAATACAGAACTCACGTCAAGCTCTAGAGAGTCCCCAATGTCAGAATTCATGTCGCATCCGCCGTAAAGTTAAATTTCCACTGATCTTTCCTAGGCATAACGTCAAAAAAATGTTCAAATTCAGCAGTCCGCATTTCGGTCCCCCCTGAGAACATACAAAGGTTGTAGGAGTTTTCCACATTTGTCAATAATGAAATTGATAATAAAGTTGGTAATAACTGTTTTTGGAAAAGGAGACTAATTTTGCATAATTATATACGTACATAAGAGTACTCATTTATTAAGATATGCTTAAACACAGGTATTGACTCGCAGAAGAATTCAGTACTGGTGAAGCAAAATTATTAAAATCCGATGTATTAGTAGATAAAGAGTAGTTATTACAGAATTATCTAATATACGGACGAGGTACAGGAAGTACCTTGCGTTTCGGCCTAGCGTGGCGGCGGTTAGGGCCAGAGCCGCCATCTTGGTGTCTAAACGTCCCTACACTCAGCACGCATCCTGTGGTAGTGTGCATACTAGAACTAGATACTAGAACTCTGCTTTGCTCCCTGCGAACTGTTAAAATGTGCGCCCGAATGAAAAAATCCCTCGAGAGGTGCGATCCGTGATTAGGTTTTTACGGGCTAAAAATCACAAGCCAATTGAAATCTACGAGAATATGCAACTTTGCAGTGAAGTGAACGGAGACGGAATTATGAGTTACGGCGGAATGAGGCAGTGGTGCATTCTCAGTTTAAAAATAACCACAGCACCAATTTTCACGATGAGGAACGCAGTGGTCGCTCCAGCCTTATGACAGATGAACTGAAGGTGAAACTCGACGAAAAAATTCGTGAAAATTGCCGATTTACCATTGCAAAACTGTCGCTAGACGTGGATTGCAACACAGCGCTTTGACAGTGACACAGTATTGCATGCTGGTTATAAACATATGGTTAAAATCTAAGGCGTCAGAGTTGTTCAGAGATGGAATTAAAAAGCTTGTGTTAACTTAGAGAAATATCTCAGTTTGAATGATGACTATGTAAAAAAATAGTTTGAGAACGTGCTTTTTAAATGTACGTGTATAATAAAACTGTCTTGGCACTAGGTTTATACCAGTATTTCAAAACGTCAGTTACTTTTTGGACTACCATTGTACATATTGCGCACATTTTAGCTCAGGTGCCTCATTCCACAGAAGTCAAAATGAAAAGCGACTTTTATATGGCGGGGAACAGGGAAGTGGAATACGAGGAGAAGGTAAAATTACAAGTGAAATGTCAAATCGTCTCCGCCTTGTCACACCAAAATTTTACTGCAGGGTGCGGTAACATAACTTTATTTTTTTAAAGCGTTTTCCGTTTGAAAAAAGGATCTTATGTTACCGACCCCTGTATTTCACTATGGAGAAATCATTCGCCTGGATTGGGATCATCTCAGTCTAGGCGAATGATTTTTACTCTGTGAATTTCCTGATTTTAAGGCGGAAATCAGTGGATGACACTTTTAAATTAACTGGGGTAGGGTAGTCCCACAGATCTTCAAATTAACGTAAACACCTTATGCTTAAGAAATTCCTGGCCAAACATAGACATCACATTCGACGATGGATATCGAACTCTTTTCTTTTACACAGCTAGTATCTAAGTCAAGTAGTTCTCCAATTGATTGCAAATGCAAACATATGATTTTCGACCCATTTTTAGAATTAGTAAAACTCTCCTTGATGAACCTTGATTTTAATGAGCTTGAGTGCTATCAAAACATTTGGCGGAATGCTCTCCATTCCGTGCGTGGAATGGATGACCTCTTGGTGATGCAAGGCGGCAAACCAATTCCCGGCTGTCACCGTCTCCCTAGAGGTCGAGAGGCCTTTTATTGGCGAAGCACTCTCGCGGGGCGGCGGCGCTCTGACTCCGGAAATGAAAGCGAGGCGGACGAGGAATGAACTGCGGGAGGAAGCACGCGCCGCCATAAATCACGCGGGCGGGCGCATCAACGGCGAGGGCGGATCACTCGCCCCACGACCCGAGGAGGAGATGAGTCACCGACGAACTTTCAAACTCCCGCCGTCTCCCTCTCTCAGCGAGGGAACTTGCGATCGATTCCTCTCTCCTGCTGCAAATCTTTTCGAAATACTCGAGAAATTCAATTTTGGGTTAAATAAAGAGAACCATCTCATGCGTTTTCACTATTTTTCACCATAATTTCACCTAATTTCATCGTATTATTGCATCGCATTACACTATTTTCACGTTTGATCTGGCCCGATGGAACTTCAGTCATTTATGTACAAAGATTTATTTTCGGTACGCACTCTGTTGGAGTTGAACGAAGTACAAATTCCATTACTTGATACCCTTATTTGAGAACAAAACACTAAATTTAAAATCCTACGTAAGCATCGAATTACGAGGAAGCGGCTGAAATGGCCAACTGGGATACATGTAGTATTCATGAAAAATTATGTTGATAACTAAATAATTTTGAAGTATAATAGGTCTTTTCGCAGTTTATACTTTTTTCTACAATCATCGTTGTTCACTGCCCCTAGAAACGCCGTTATGAGCGAATTTAATTCAGATTTTTCATAAGAAATGCACCTGGCAAACATTGTACGAGTCAATAAAATTACACAGTATTAAGTTCCACCCAGCAAGAATACGATCAAGTTCAAAGCATCGCCACGAAAAATTAAATTAGAACGATATCAATGTGACGGAATTCGTATCCTACGTGGAGCGCAATCTGCGTGGGTCGCTTCAAAATTCATGGTCACCGCTGCTCGCTTCCTTTTGAGGAAATTTCAAAGTATAAATGCAAAGAAGGGCACTGTCACCTTCCAATTAGGCACATTTGGATCTGACCGATGCCCAGCGGAATCGGTTTGCAACTCAAGACTAACACACATATTTCTCAAAAACCACTTTTAGTATCCTTGATTATCAATTACTCGTTACCAGGGTCATTATTTTTTATGAGAGATTAAAGAGTCAAGACGACTAAACGATGTTTCCGAAGCTTAAATTATCATTACAATGAAATAAAAATTATAATATAATTTTTTAAAAATTATTTAAAAATTAATAATGATCCTGCAACCACTAAATCCAAGTAGAGTTAATCAGAAGGGAATTTTGCCCCCTTTTCTCGTGCATCTTTTGAACTTTCCTTAAAAAAACAGTCTACCTGAAAAAAAATGTTGAGAGTTTTGAAGGGACCCGTGAACAAATCCGAAACTCAGTCTGTCGGCATGTCTCACACATGTTATTTCTTCAACCCAAAAAAAGTTAAATTCGATATTATATTTTTTGTAACGCTCAAGATTTTCGTAAAAAACTTTGGATCGCTTTGAGATTGAAAATAGAGTAGGAATTAGTTAATTTTACACTAAAGGATTATGCATACATTTTAATGTTATAACGCTTATGAAAGAAAAAGAAAGATAAGAAAATAGGAGCTACCGGATAGAATTGTACGGATGTCACCAATGTATCGCAACTATGATAAGCCGCATTTTCCCCAAAACACTTGCTGGTGAAAATACGCATCGTTCCGTCTGGTAGAAACGAGTCTGGAAAAGCAACGGTGACGGGCGGGACAAACTGGAGTTGCCAATATCTTAAATTTTGTTTTTTTTTGAGTGAATGACTTATTTTAGAAGAAAAAATCTTGATTAAAAAACCGATTTTCCTCCCCATCTCACGTTTTTTTAAAATCATGTCGTGTTGAAGTGAAATAACCCATTTTTTCCGTGATTTGAGTGGGGCCATGTCGTCCCGGGGATGACAACCAATTTTCGGACTCAGAAACAAAGCTGCCTGCTCTTGATGGCGACCCGTTTGCGATGTTTAAATTAACGTATCTCCCCGCCGTCTGCTGGACCCGCGTGTAAGATTCCCACGCACCACCGTTCAGAGACGACACAGCACCAAAGCACACTCAAAGCGACAACAGACAACCAGCTTGTCGTCATAGTCTCCAGATGATAGATTCCCTTCATCTTAAAATGAGAATGCTCGTCAAGGATGTCTCTGATCACCTGCGTCACCCTCTTTCCCAATGGTGACTGCACAAGTGATCCATCTCATTACGAACGATCATGAAACGAAATTTCACTGCCTATCGATTTAGAGTAGACCTATCAACAGCATCGTTACCATAACCAGCCTTTAAATGGCGATGAATCTCAGTAGGAATTACTTTTTCAGCAGTTAAAAATTCGATAACAGCACGCTGTTTAACTCGCGTTGACATAACACTAAAACACATCTCCATACTTTCGCATCTCAAAATACACTGGATGAATGTAACGACCTCAAACCTGCGCATACGTGTTGAGGGGGAATGTTACTTCCACATGCTAACAGGAGTGCATCTGAAGGTCATTTTGTTTGTGGTCTACAAACATGTGTGCATTAGTTTTCAGCCTACCCTATTTTTTAGAATTTACTTAATATATTTATTTAATTTACTTATATGATGCTATGGAGCCTTGAATGAACAGGTATAACTATTACCTGAAATGCACTACTTCAGCTCAATTATGTAATGGCCATATCCTGTGGCTATACTTCGAACAGGGTATTTTAATGTTGCATAAGTGTTATCTTTCAAAGAATTCTAACTTGTGTCCTGTATATACTCTCAGCATTACTCTAAAAGCAGGATAGCAGTAGAAAATGAGATGAGATCACATTCCGCCCAAAGACACACCAATCAGCTCTATAGTGCACAAAATCACTACGATTCGACTCTTTCGATTATTCAAATGCAGCACATTTCCGGCCCTGCTTTGGTCATCGTAAACAACACCTTCTAAACAACGCCATCTTTCCCAAAATTCGAGGTTTTCCCTGCAGTTCAGGGAAAACTCTGAGATTCTACGCTTCCATGCAGTGAAAATGTTTTTTTTTCTGCTTCGACTCTTGGATAATTCGCAGATTTCATTTGAAATCCTATCGATGCGGGTTCCACCAGCATCTCTAATGACTCGCTCACAAATGGAATTTTCGCCAGACAGCCCCTGCCTTCCGCATCGCAATCAGACAATTTAATTAGAAGAGTTCGATTTGACTCTTTGGGGCTAGAAAAATCGTTCTACGTGACACTTCCCAATTTGCAGCGGTCCCGACGAACAAAAAAGGTTTCATTCCCCCCTCCCCTCACGCCATTTCCTTCGTGCACCCCGCGCACCCATTATTTCTCGACAGCTTTAAAACTTAAACCCCGAGCATAGACTGGAACTGCACTGCGTCGCAAATCATTCGCCGTTGTTTCCCACTCCGGCTCCAACTGACAAACCCGACGTCGCGCAATACATTCGAGACACTCACTCGCTTGGTGCCAATTCCGCGTGTGCCTGTTCATGGCATGCACAACCTGATGGAGTGCGGGGACTCGTTGTCGACTCGATCGGGCCTCAACGGCGGGTTTTATTTTCCAGCCTGCAGCACCGACCGACAAGTTTCAAGTATCAGACAGATAAGTCAAATGATAATGACGGGAAATGGTGCTGACATGAAATAATCTGCGACACCCAACCACAATTAACTTCAGCTATGAATCTCAAGCAACGACGTCTTGTCATTTTAATCTTTATAATTTGCTGACCACCGCTTTTGAATGAAGTAATTCAATGTAATTTCAACCAAAATATTTTAATTTTGCATGGGTATATGGAGCGTTTCACGTTGAAAGTGCATAATTATTACTCTAGAATTATTTACTTGCCCACTTAAATCAGTCTCATTTCAATTAAACGCAAAACATTCGTACGATGACAAATGAAAACTAAAATTTCGAAAAGATTTGAAAAACAGATTGCTCTTAATATCTGCTCTGTACTTTACAATAATTCTGTTCAGATCAGATTATGTATCTTCAGATTCCAATAGCTCGTAGGTTTGACCGGTCAATGAGCCAACTTTTTCGCGACATTCCGTTGCTAAAGAATGGTAATATTTTGACGTTGGCATCCTACTTTGTGCAAATTGTTATTGAAATTTAAGATTTGAACAGAGGGGAAGCAAAAAAAATAGTTTCTAACCACGAGTGGAATTGCATGCATTTGCAATGCATTTGAATTTTTATGTGGGCATGGACAAATAGTATGAGGGGCCAAATACTGCGTCTCTGGGCAGAGTTCGAACCTTCATTGCAGCAGTTTTGTAATTCCAGTATGGTTCCTTAGTGCTTTCATTTCTGCCGTTTCAGTTAATTTAACTGTGTTTAAATTATTCAAATCATTTTCGAAAAATGTCGTTGCGTTCATACTCTGTCAGTAAATATTTCCCTTGCCCTTGCTGTCCTCAGAATAGTTTTTTTTAGATAACATATGCAACTTTATTGATTTTAAAGGAATCCACATTGCATTGAAAGACATACATCTGTTGACAACTTGATAATAAGAGTGAGGTTAGTGATAGCTTACCAAATGGCGTAATTAAATAATTTGAAATGAATTCCAACGTTAAAGCCTAAGGAGAACTATGATGGCGTCTTATGTGTCAAATTAAATTCCTGCAATCTGCCTTTCTTGTGTCATCGTTTCCAATTATAGTAAGACACGGCCGTTTTAACTCACCGCGTGATAGCAAGCACTATAACTTAAACCTAGGGAATTAACTTCATTATGGAGTGAACGGGTTGTCTCGGAAGAGCGAATTAGTCTCTGGAGAAGAAAAAACAAGATTTTCGCCGAACGTCCTCCGACCTAGAAACCGGAAATCGACGGGGTCAAACTCCTGAATGAGGATTTCCCATCATACCCTCGGGCAGACTTCAAAGTTCCCCGCCCCCCTTTCTAACCTACTCAACCCGCACGGCCCACCTGATGGCGCTGCCTCCTCTTGCACTAACGCCACTGCTCCCCAGGGTGACGCGCCTCGGGGTCGTCGTTGGTAACGGGGTGCGGGTGCAAAACTTTGTTTGGAAAATGGCCGGACCTCCGTTTAAAAAAAACTCCAATTCCATCCTGCTCGATGTTCCTCATTTGAAAATCATATTCCCGGCGATAGTGTTTCGACGGGAGTTTTAATTGGTTTTTAATTTATCCGCCGAGGAGATCGGCCACATTACGCAAGCGTTTATTTTTATGATGGTATCATGTTATTTTTGGATAGTTTAAAACTTTGCAGTCCGAAAACCGATAATCCCATTGCATAATCGATTCTCCATGGTCCTGCACCCGACCGCGTGGAATCGATCATCTCTTTGATAGATTCCATATCGACACGTCGCCGTCGATTACGCAAGTACTACATTGTTTTTGAACAAATACTTGCCTTATACTGGCAGCAAACATTGTCATCAAATTCTTTGTTATAAAATATATACGAATACTAAGCAAAGCACGCATAAATAGTCTCAATTTTCGTCGACAATGAATTAAACTAAAACGATCTAACCTTGCTCTAAAATAACATAAAATTTGAATATTTGTGTGGGCAAAGGTAGCATAGCAACAGCCCTTATCCATTTTAAAAGTGTGTTCGCTTTGTACATATGCGAGGTCTGTCCGATAAATACGCGAACTGAAGCCATACAAATTTCATTTTGGAAAAATTAGTCTACATTGATTTTGTACCCTTCAAAGTACTCTCCATTCGTTTGTTATGCAATTATTCCATCTTCTTTTCCACTATCAATCAATCAACAAGATGGCCCACTTCGTCAGAATTGTGTATCTATACATGAAGCCAACTATATCTCTATGATATATCATAATTTCGAATTTAAGATAGCATAAGACGTTGGGTCGACTAAAATAGCAACTATATATTTTTCAAGTGTGGAGTCGTTACGTGCAGCTACCCGACCATGCTCCAGGTCCTCGCATGAATTTGGAGGGCGCGGCTCTGACCTCGCCGCATTCCACCGCGCTACCCTCATAGTTCGCACTCCTTCGATCTCTCCCTCCTTGTCGATAGCTAATCCCACGGGGCGCAACCCACGCTCCCCCCAGCAGTGCATGCCTTCCCGACCCTACTCCTCCCTCCCGTATGTCCCTCGGTCAATAAACCCGTTGTTCCATTCATTAAGTCCGTTCCCTCAACAATTCCCTCCAGAAGAAGTACATTTTATTGATATATTTTAATTTCCTTCCCTTCACAACCCTCTGCTGATTCAGTCGCCAAACTGATTACCCCCCCCCCCTTCACCAACATACGTGAAGGGTCAACTCCAAATGCCTATTCTACATATATCACTGCACATACGACTTCAGTTTTCCTTGGGTCTGCCATTCACGCATTAGCCCACCCTATTTCCTTTGTGTCCTTTGCGGACAAAGGGGATGGGAGGCCTAGGGCACGGGTATGGCAGAGGGCGATTCCTATTATATAATAATAATCTAAAAAAAACAATTATTTTCTAAAGTGTAATATAATATACATGGATGATATCTCACGTAATTATTATTTTTTCGAATCTTAATTTTATTTTACAATGCCTTTCTAGGGGATTGAAAAATTTTGGTTTCCACTTTTATGTTATGACCATATTTTCAACGAATATTGGGGTACAGTGAATTGAGAAGATAATATAGTTTTGCATTTGCGCTTGAAACCAGCTTTTGATATGCTATGATGAATGAGGTTTTGTATAACATGCGGTCGCTAAGCTTTTTCAAAGTGATTAATATCCCTTGAAAAACTTCCTTTGTAGGCATATAATGCCTTCCAATCTTGGGAAAATTGGATGCTTGACAACCTATTTCAGAAATTAAACAATCTAAGCACAATATTGATCTCAATGAAAAAAACCTCTCAACTCTTGGGACTCCAGATGTAATATTTTTACACTTCATCTGATGCTGCCAAATATACAAATAAGCGGATTAGCGAAGAAATAATAGCCGTTCGGACTTGAAACACAAGAATTTCAGTGGTGTTGTTCCCATAAACTACTAGGCGAGGGAGGAAGGAATAATTATTCTGATATATTAAACTGACGAGATTTTGAAAGAGTCCGTGGACTGAAATGCGGAAGGTTTACAAAGGCCGTGACGTATTATGGACGTTCGGTCGCCGCTGGACAAACAACTGACGGGGATAGCGGTGAAGGGGAGCGAGGGGGAGGGGCGCTCTCCTACGCGCCTAATTTGAATGCCACCTATTTGAATAATCATTTTATTTGGTTCTTCTCAGTCGTGGGAATGAACGATTCAGTCAACTTTTCCTGATTTTTAAACGCCAGGACAGAATGTATGAATAGCATGTACAAAGAGTATATGAAAGGTAAAGAATTTATGCCTTAGTCTATAACATTTGCAAGCACTTATGTAATATTTAGATAGGCCACAGACTCCACAGTTAAGATTGACAGGACCGATGAGGAAATTATGAAATCATTGTGCATCGTAGTAATCCGATGTAGTGAGGCTATCATATAGTTGGAAGGAACTAAAATAAACAATTTAGGAGGGGGAATAAACTTATTAGAGTACTAATTGACATAGAGTCGCTCTCTACTTTAGTTGATTCCCACTTGGCGCATTTGAAAAATATTTTTCCGGGAAAATGGGTGCAGTAAAAGAGAAACGGGGATGTGATTTTGCCAAAAGAAGAAATATGATAATCGATGCCCACATTAGAGACGAAAATATGTACTTGTTAAAGCTAGTGAGGAAGATAAAGCCCCGAGTTTTAGATGCGATGAGAAGAGGCTGCCGGATGAATTCGAACGTGGCAGAAGTGGATGGAGTAGAAACACTGCAATGTGTTGGAGATTTAAAAGGTGCGTATACGTATAATGGAGACTTTCGGGTATCGTGAATGGGAGTCATCTTTTTGGACAGCATGAAGAGAGAAGCAAGCATGAAGCCCTGGAGCTGAAAATAACGTACGCCAAACAAATGGAACTCCACGAAATAAGTAATTCGAAATAGTCGTTAAGAATCGTTGATAATCGACCTTTAACGTGTGGATTACGACGACGGAGGTCATTTGCGCTATTAAGAATGGATCGGCAAGGATGAGGGGTGAAGAGAAACCCGGTGTCGGCGTTAGCCTACTCTAACGAAAGGCACCAAGGGGTCCGCAGTTTAACGTCCCACCCGACGGACGGTGTAGTCACCCAAAGTCCCCTCCAAAAAGCACCTCAATCGGAATACCACTGAAAAATATCTACCGTCTCCAGGGTTAGAACCCAGACCCTCTCGCTGGGAGGCCAGTCATTTAGCCACTGCACCATCCCAGTCCCCCGTTTGAGTTTTTGTTTCATCGAATTTGATGACACATTTACGGCGGTTCGTAAAAGTAGAACTCTCGGTCGAGATATGTCGAAATTATGTCGTAAAATGGATTCAGCCAATTATATTCACATCCGCCGCTGTCGTCCCTCACCCACCCCCATTCCTGCAACTTTCACTCCCCCTCCCCCCCCACCTCCTTCCCCACAACTGCCTCTTTCTCTTCCTTGCACACCCCCCCGTCCCTCCCTCTCGACATCCCTCCATCTGTATTCCACAGCACGCATTTCTTCCCCCATCACAAATTGCCAATTCATTCAATCCCTCATTCATCTCCAGTCCACAAGCTCCCCTCCTTTCCGGCTTCATATTGGAATCTCATTCCCCGTCCCAACCCATATTCCCCCCGCCCCCTCCCCCCTGGGGTCGGGAAATGCGGGCGGATAAAATAGAGACCAAGAATCTCCCAAGTAAGTACGGGGAAAGGGTCTCTCACTCGAAGCGGTTTCTCCCTGAATAGTCAAGCAGCTGCCTCCTCTCTTCTCTTTGCCGGGATTTACGTGTCTGGTCCAAAAAGGCTGGCCTAATTTAACGCAGATGCATATGCAAATGGATGAGATGCTAAAGAGCCCTATACAACTCCGCCGAGGAAGGAATTGCAGTCAAAGCGGAGTGGGGATCCCTCTCTCCGACTGCCTCGTGCGCTTATAAATTTGCCGACAATTGAACTTGCCTGCGATCTCTATTATATTGGCCAAAAAGATGAGGAGTGTCGTGAACCTCTGATATATATTTCAACAGTCTGCTTTTACTTCAAACTCGGCATTATGCAAAGTACACATGACAGTAGACTATGCCGTCCGTCTTGGTATGCATGCAACTGATTTCGAAAAGGTAAACATCCAGCGCCGTTAGCAATCATTTGCATTAGAGTAAACGCTGTTATTCAACCTGGTTTCGCAAAATTGGAATCCAATTTGTTTACTTTTGTTGCACTCACATAAGTGTAATTAATTCCTTCCTTTTAAAGAGCAAGTAAGGCGTATTAAATATTTGGGTAATGCTTGCCTAATCGCTCTTTGGATATGAAGCATTTTCTTTCATTACCCAACCAACTCCGAAAAATAATGAATGTAATCAAGACCCTTTGTTCAATTTGATTTCAGGAAAAACATTAATGCGAAAATTAATTCTATGCATCACTTCCAGGGAGCCTCACCTCACTCGTAACACCTAGCTAGAAATATTATTACCCATTTTAGGCACAGAAAACACAGCAGTTATAATCAGAGCTCTGTCCGAAAATCGTCCTACTATACGATACGAAAGAGGTACTTAGACAAGTACTTACATTCAGTACACACATTAAACAATGCATTAAATTCATTTTTGTTTCTAATTATTCGCACCTTTTTATTAAAAGTTCTTTTCATTAAATTTTTTCACATTTATTAAAAAATACATCCTGGTTTTCCAAAAGACTTTTTTTAAAATAATTTTTTTGATAAAGGAAAATATTTCCATAGAAATTTTTAGTTGGTTTTCTCATATTTATAGCTATAGCTGAACTTTTAAAAAAGAGATACCTAATTTTTTAGAGATAACGTTTTTCGATTAAACTCGAGGCGAAGAGGGCATTTATTTGAAAAATTACATTTCATGGCGCGAAAATAGAGGATGCAGAGCCTGTGGACTTCGGAGATATCCACACTCAGTTTAAGATAAACTGAAAACACGTTACGCATAATTGCTAGTGTATAATAACACTTAATTGAAAAATGCATGGAAGTACTTAAGGGGCTGCTGGTATTAACAAAACCAACAAAGTCATCCAGGAAAGCTACTTACTCTCATTCAATTTGATATTTGGAAGAGAGACAATATAAAACTAGAAGCACACTCGCAATTAGCGATGATTTCACAAAGTTACTCAGTCATATTAGAGGATTGAAATGACCTCAAAAAAAATCTGATGACTAAGGAGTGGTTCATCGCTCTTAACTAATTCAAACTTTAAATGGCATTTTAAATTCACGATTTGATAATACTCTAGAACATTTTCTTTCCCCTTCCCATGTGGTTCAAATCTTGATCATGCATCATACATCTCAATATAATTTCATAATTATTTCAAAGTAGAAAACGAAGTTAAAAATTGAAGCATATAAGCAAGCATAAGGAGGATATTAATTGAGCCCAGATGGAACATTTCCGTTCAAACGGTGGGTTTTTCAGAGTAAAATTAACGCAAAAATAGCCTTGGAGGAAATAAACTAAGAGAATCCGGCCGGCACTCCCGGTCTTTTTCTTCTTTCGCGCGGTTTCGACAGACTCCAGCTTGAGGCTGGCCCCAGTATTTTGGGAATCGAAGCGTTTAAGCCAGGTTTCTGACTACTGCGTATATCAGTTTTATAATTGTGTATTCATCCGTGTGATTGACGGGTCACTGGCATAGGAGGGATCCATGTAAACTCTGAACGAGTGAGTGAGTGCGATTTGCAAAGATCTAACACACCTGAGTAATTGAGTGATTTCATGTTTACGTAAGTCTTTCCTGGTTCGTGATATCCGTTTTATCATTTTACATTCATCTGCGTGATTGGCGGGTCCCTGGCATATGAGATATCCTTGCAAACCCCGAGTGTATGAATGAATGCGATTCGCGAGAGTGGCTGTTATCCCCTAGCACCATAGTGATCGAGTGGTTGTAAGTTTGTTTTAATTTTATTTTTTATTATTAATTTTTCCTTTTTGTGTGTGATTGAGATATACGTGGGTCATTGTTTCAAAACACACAGTAAGTGACCAAGTGCGTGTTACCTATCTTTCCCCTTAACTTTCTTTGAACTTTCCCCCTCCCTTTATACAACCTAGTGCCAATCAAATTTACGGTCTCGGCTATCTCGTTTTTATTGATTGACTGCTTATTATTTTATCTCTCTTACTTATTTCATGTTGAATTTTCTCACCGCCAGGTGCGCACCGTGGAGGGAGGGAGGGCGGGAAAGCGGGAAGTGGCAACGGGGAAGGAGAGGCTGCGGAAGACACGACGAGGTGACCGGTGACCTCCGCCCGAGCGAGGACAACGAAAGACCACCCAACAAGTGACCAACAAGCAACCAAGCAACCAACCGACCAACGAATGGCCCCCTCGAAGAAAAACTTTCAATTTGTTCATATTTTATTCTTTTGTTTCCCTTCGCATGGAACTCTTGGATATTTTGGGCTTGCGCAAACTGGATTTTTATTTTATTATTTGTTAAGGCAAAATACATTACCAGAGTACTCTTCTGACTATATAAATATAAATATATATATACAAATATGTGTTGTAGCTTAAAACTGCAGCTGGTGTAGATATTTCGAGCCTGGGCCGTCCTCATCACTGACCTATTCAAACAAAAGACTTGTATCGGGATAGTTATATACGCTGGAGCTCTTTCACACTCAAGAGAGAACTTCATTTACCTTCAGATGCGTAAAAACTTCATTTCAATGGTGCGACGTGCGCGCTGGCGCACGAAAACTTATGAAAATGGGAGCCTTATTTTTTTAAATGTCTTAAAAAATACTTCCTGGGAATTGTGCTTCCTCCTGATCGTGAGGCAAATGAAGAGAAAAAGCTTGAATAAAATGATGTTTTGCAAAATACCTGAAGTGGCACTCATTTATTATTTCAATCCAGAGCCAACCACGATGTCTCTCCACCCACCCCTGGATTTGCGCCATCTTCCCTTCCACCCCTTCGCTCCCTTCCTCCCACCCCCTAATCAATCATTCCCACGAGAAAAAATGGATCCCTACAGCAATGAATTGCGCGAAACCAGTTCAGAGTTCACCTCTCGATGGCTCTTTAAAGTGTGATGGACAAGGATTGATAATGGACGAGGGATTTGGACGGTTGAAACTCAGTCTCTCGATACTGGTTGGCACTTACATGCCAATAAATAACAAAAAAAATATCTGTTGTGGAGAGAAATTTATATTCTGCTGCAACTGAGCATATTTATTCCCCGAATTGACGAAAGGCTGAAAGAGTGGGGAAACCACTGGCACCTATTAAAGATGGCAATAGTCTCTTCTCTGTTAAATGATTCTCCTTAGTAATTAAGACCCCTCAAGATGTATTCTTAATTTTGACACTGGCAGAACAATAAATGCCATAAGGAATAGGAAAACAACTGGAATAGACGAAATTTCAGTCGAGTTCTTCAAATGCCTAAATGATCATGGTGCAGAGCATGTGGTTGGATTTTGTCATGAGGTTTGCGACAACAAATTATGTCCTCAATGATTAAGTGAAGACCATAACGACGCTGATTCCCAAAAAATAGACATAAAGAAGTGCGTTGACCAAAGAAAAGAATAAGTTTTATAATACCACATGATGCAAAAATATTGTTTGAAATAATAAACCATATACTTGAAAAAATATGAAAAAATGTAAGAGAAAGGGTCATAAAGGATGCCACTTAAGGGGTTTTAAGAGCCTTAGAGTAAGGGTATAGTGAAAAAGGAAAAGATTATTTCGTTGATTAGGAAAAAGAATGTAATCGTGTTCAATGGGATAAGCTGATGGAAATGATGAAAGTAAAAAAGGTAAATTGGAAGAACAGAAGATTGATCAAGTAAATCTACATGGAAAAAGGCAACATCAGGCATAAATAAAACATTGACCGGATGGAATTGATAGATATAGGCAGATGAGTGAGACAGGGATGCTGGCAGGCTCTCAACTACAGGTACATTAATCAATCTAGTGGAAATGATAAACAGCACCCTGAGAGGATCAAATTGGAATGGGATTGGGGGCCAGAGGATACCAGAGTACTTATATGCGTTACTTGCGGATGGTATGCAGGCCTTTGTAAAGAAGATTGTCGACACTTGAAAAGGAAATGGAAGATATGACAATTAATATTAGTAAGACCAAAATGATGGGGGTGAATGATGGAGTGTTTGAATGTAACAATAAGTAGAACAAGGAGAGAGCTCTTTGCAAAGCACAGATGTCCGAGAAGTATTATGCTTGAAAACATGAGTGATGTAAAAATTAGAAGGAAAATAGCCATGGCAAACAAAGGAGGCATTCAATCAAATGAAAATGCTGATTTGACATATTCTTGAACAGAAGCTGAGGAAGAAGGAAGAGAGAAATTCCTACTTGAGGAGTGTAATGACGCATGGATGAGAAGCGTAGAAGTTGGGTAAAAGAGAGAAGGATATAGAGACGGAAATAGAGAAGGAAAAGACACTTGAGAAGTGGCCTTGGGGGAGGTCCGGGAGAATAAAATGGGTGCGCAGGGTAAAGAGTGATATGGTGCCGAAGAAGTTTCGAACGGACAGAACTCTATTAAATGCGATCCAGAGGAGAAAAGGGAACTGGATAGGGCATATGACAGAAGGAGAATGAATACGGGCGATTAGAAGGAAAAAGAGCGATAGAGAGAACATTGGAAGGGGGAGAAAATAAGGAGTTTGAAAATGTTGGATGACATCAGGGACGGGAAGAGTTACGAAGAAAGAAATGGTCAGACAAAGAGCAGGGACAGACGGAGACGGAAATGGAGTACCATGCCGCAGAGAACCAGATGATTATGGTTGGTATTCCACCGTTTAAGGTAGGCTTTTGGTAGAACACAGACTATATCACGGCACAATAATATATTTCTCTGCCCCTCCTAACAAAACACAACCCAGCATTTCCCGATATTTCTCCATGAAACTTCTGATTTTCCTTCAATGGAAGTTCATCCCCAATGCCCTAAGACTAACTTTCAGAATCCATCTCTGCTACACAACATATCAATGTCTTCTCTAAATTCTTAATTTACGCCTTTCGTTGGTCCCATTAAGGAAATCATTCCCTCCCTTTGATTCTCTCGTAAATAAAATTACCTGCAGTTTGTTAAAATTCGATGAGTACCGCACAATTATTTCAGCTTATTTTATTCTGCGTCGACGCATTGCTCTTCTCCTTAAATATTAAAATTATTGCTTTCCCCTCTTCAGGGAAACGTTAAATCTACATCTATATAATATTCTGCAAGTCGCCGCAAGGGTGTGCATTGAGGGCTGTTAGGTCAGTTCCTCTAGAAGGGAACTAAACCACATGAGAATCCAATATATTCATGCAAGCCTACATCCACAGAGGCGTATATATTCATGCAAAAATTTTTCAACCTACATGCACGTAAATACGTATATAATTTCAAATAATATCTACATGCACATACAAATGTAGTGAAAATCTGTCCAATAACGTGCAAGTTAAAATTGGAAAACAAGAAAGGGAAATTCTACTATCATATGGACATGCAACTTAAGATCTCCGTCCCCAAAGACACAGTTAAGGAATGTGACACACCGCAGCAGAGAGGGAGCCGAGGCGTCCCCCCCCCACAATAGAGAGAGAGAGACGAGGGATGGAAGGAAGAGGTTGAAACCTAACAAATACTTTAATGGGGTCCCATGCGGTCATGCCAATTTTGCAACAACAAAACAAGTTTCTTTGACGTTTTACACTGATCCCGTAATCAGATTAAAAATAAATGGAATCCCTTGATTTAATTTGAAACCAAACCCTTAACTAACGAAGATCTGAATATGTCTCTCCACGCCACCTCGTACTTAATCATTACGCTCGAAATTCAAATTCCTACGTCGAAGGCGATTATGTCAGGACTTTGGATGATAAAAGTATCGTTTTATAAATTAGGATAATTTTCTGTGCTTAAATCATCCGATTTAATCACAGAAAATAAAAGATCCCAAAGAAATTCAGAAAGTTTTATTTCTACTTGCCCAGAAATTACCTACTACTATCAACACATTACAAAATATTGGTTATATTCGTGATAGGCGATCATTGACGAGTACTGCAACGAAAAAATAGGATTGAAATTAGGAAATGAATGCTCGGTAGATCAGAAATATAGAAATATTAATCATGAAATACATAAGTAAAGTTTAAAGTTCTTATCGTCTTACAACCTCTCTATTTTGTTTAAAAATATTAAAATATAATGCCCTGCACCATGCTTCAATTTGCAGAGAATTATACTGCATTGTTTTCATGGTCTCCTTCAAAGTAAGCTTTTTAATAAGAGGAAGTGGATGAGAAGAAAACGTTCCCTCGTAAATTAATGGCAGGAAAATTCCTTAAAATTCATTGAGGAAAATAATGGATGGATTAGGGAAAAATATCCCCAAAGTTGAGCTGAACATGGGACGAGGCTACATTTATAAAAAAACGTTTTCGGCCATAGAAAATACCACTTGAGCGGAAAACTAATCTTTAACGAGAAATTTGCCATCTTAGTCCGGGTCAGAGAGGGAAGGCGGAGAGTGAGCGAGAGGGGATTAAATGAAGAGGGAAAAGGGATTTTATTTTATCTCGCATGTGATGGATGGCTATCGTGTTAGGGAGGAGAGCGCGGGGGAAGGACGGGGGGCAGGAAGAGAACTTAATGAACTCTCCCAGTCCGTTGGCTGGTAGCGCCTGGCGTGAGACAAACCGAATCACGCGCGCTGCCAATGAGGGCGTGCGAGATAAGGGTGAGGGAAAAGCGTGGGAACACGGCGATCCCCGCTCCCATGGCCCGTGACGAGTCTCCCGGGTGCCGTGCCCGCGCGAGTGCGTGCGCGCGCGTGTGAATGTGCGTATGCCTGGGACTTCCACTGGTCATCCCTTGGAGAGTGGTATAGGGGTCAAAAACGACCAACTCCTCCGCCGGCCGAAACCCCTTCGGACGTGATATTCGACGCTTGTCAAGGATAGCGCCCGTGTCCCCCGTCGGCCCCCAGCGAGGAACACTTTGGGGCCGTGGGTGGGCGGGGGAAGGTGGCGCCCGCCCCCGACCGGTCTCTACAAGTACGCCCCCAATATCTACGTTCGCAGGAAATTCATTCTCTTCGGCCACAAACACACACAGTCCGAGGGTCAGTCCCTCTAGCCAAGCCCTCCGTTACTTCTTCCGAGATAGATCGAAGGTGGTGACATTATGTGTGTGCTCGCAAGGCACAGGAGGGCACAGCGATCCCCGGTCCATTGGAGAAGTAAGGAGATCTTCCTTGGGGATAGATATACACCCGAAACAGCTCGATATAAATATTTATATATATATATATATATATATTTTTATATATAACACTTTTGTCACTTTTTTGAAAATCCCACGGACGTGCACAATAATGTAAATGGACTAGTCGACACAAACACAAACACATAAAAGAGGGACTCACTGGGTCTCGAATTTTCGGTGGTGCAACCACCTTCCTCAAGAGGAGTTTGGAACAGAACTGAGTTCTGTTCCTAACTCCTCTTGAGGAAGGTGGTTTCCTAACTTTTCTTGAGGAAGGTGGTTGCACCACCGAAAATTCGAGACCCAGTGAGTCCCTCTTTTGTGTGTTTCTGTGTTTGTGTCGACTAGTCCATTTACATTATATATATATATATATATATATATATATATACATATACATATTTCATTGAGTTAGAACGCTTTAAATCCGCCGCTGTTAGCCGATGCAACAGGTCAATTTGGTCATGCTATGGAGTGGAAGGAAACGGGAACCATGGAGGAGTTCTCTCAGGGGGTCCGCAATGACTCATAGAAGAGTTAAAATAATTCCAAAGTACCCTCGACATACAAACATCAAAATATAGGGTGGAAATAGAATCCATAAGCTGCCAGCGGTGTAGATTGCCGCACTGCTCCGGAGCCGGATCAACAACCTATTAAATATTTGTTCGTAGTACGCTGCAATGGCGAACAATTTCGTGCAGCGGGAGCGGATGGGGGACTTCCGATGGCGGACATCACGAGTACATTTGAGATGAAGTTTTTGACAAAATAAAATTGGCTCTAATATAAAATCGTTAACATGAAGTCAGAGTGGCTTTGGTCTCTCTGAAATCTAAAAACCGAGCCTTGAAAACAGTACTAAAACTGTCCGTTGCTCTATAGTTAGACAAATGAATATTCAAATATATGAATGATCTCAGATTTTCCCGGCGTATGGTATTCAAGAATTTTTCTCGGGTTTCCCACCGGGTCAGGTTGATGAAGTGCACCGACGTTTCGAAGGCTGACTCTGCCATCGTCTTCAGGGTGAAGTGAAGTGACTTCACCCTGAAGACGATGGCAGAGTCAGCCTTCGAAACGTCGGTGCACTTCATCAACCTGACCCGGTGGGAAACCCGAGAAAAATTCTTGAATTCAAATATATGTGTAATGGCTGCCAACCGGATTCAGAGTGTAAACTCAGGGCCGATTAACATCGAATTCCCCCCGTTGCCAATCATAAACCCGTTTCATGTGTTGACGTCAGTAGACTGAAAAATAAGTCGCATCCTAACGAATAAACGAAACTGTTATAATCAAGATTAGACCAAAAAAAGGTCCGTGCGACATCAAAACCAGCGGTCCATGAGGCGTGGCTAAGAAAAGGCAACATGGCTGAAGTTTTAAGATAGTTGTCTCAAAAAGCTATTACTTGTGGCCGCCGGATGAGTCGTTGGTCGAACACTAACCACATCCAGTCACCGGAATCCGAATGTAATCCACTATGTCATCCATGGCACTTACGAAGAGTTGGCGTCTTCGACGGATGTTTCCAACTTCCAGAAAGGGACGTTTTCATTTTTAGCAGCAGTGGTTGCTCGGTCAGAGAAATCCATGTTCATCTTTTACACGCGATATTTGCTCGCATTGAAGATTGGGTGGTAAATTGCTGTGCAACGGATTTGAGCAATCCTTCAATAAGTCCCGGGACTTATTGAACGGGTTATTATTTTTTTGTAATTCACAGGATACAATTAATATCAAAAACCTTGAAAAGGGAAAATCTATCAATAGCGACTATTATATTGAGTTATTGGTGGGAGTTATCTCGAAGGACGAAATCGCAAAAAACGACCGCATATGAAGAAGAAAAAAATCACCTTTCATCAAGACAATGCACTGTACCACAAGTTAATGAAAACATGGCTAAATTGAACGATTTTGGCTTTAATCTGCTGCCCCACCCGTCATACTCTCCAGATCTAGAGACTACTGGCTCCCCCAGCGACTACTGGATGTTTGCTGATCTCAAGAAGGTGCTCCATGGAAAAAGATTTGGCTCAAATAAGGAAGTCAACGCTGATCTACTGAAGCTTATTTTGAGGACAAGGACAAATCATTTTACAAGCATGGTATCGAAAAGTTATAAAAGCGTTGGAATGACTGTATAGCTCTTGAATGTTGATGAATAAAAAGGAATTTTGCGAAAAAAATGTTTTCTTAGTCAGTTCCGGGACTTAATGAACGATGGGCTATGATCGCAATACAACTTGGTTGTCAGATGAAAATGTTGCTTCTTGGAAGCCTACTGTTAGAACTACTAGAAAGACTAATCCACGGAAGCACCTTGTTGTTTTTACTCTCTCCATGAGTCTCTCTTTTACAACAATTCTCGAACCGCTGTGGACGCCACGGCTACCAAAGGGATACATCACCATCGTATGGGGACCCATCGTGGATTACACCTCCCGGGCCTCGGCCCTCCATACCTATGCATCTATGGCAGTCCTAAAAAAGACCCTTTCACCCGCCACCGAAACGGAAAGACGATGAGGAAGCCGAATGATCAAGAGTGGCAAGCCGCCCGCTCACACAGGGTCCAGGGCCAAAAGGGGTATAGTTCCCTGATCCAAGTTTAGCACCCGACACCCAATTGCGTGCTCATCGACCAGGATCTCTCCTCCTCCTAAGGAGAGTCGCCTTAGGGATTGGGATACCACCGAGAACTTCAAAGGTATATCATCCCGCTACGCAAGTGACAGCCGAAATGGGAGACGCAGAATGTGGTCCTAATTAGAGTAGATGGTGATTATCCACATCTAGTTGACATTGTATTATTTCTCAATTGTACATGTGCATCTTTTTAATATTAGATTCAACTATTGCAGATCTATTATGAAAAAAATACCCTTTTTCTGTGGCGTTTTGTCCGTAGACGACGTGAAGCATAAATCCATATGATATATTAACTGCTAATGGTTAATATACTCTACTGTTATAATATAATTTAGTACCATACAACTTCAAATAATGGCGATATTTATAATCTAGAAATGAGGCGTCAATGGGCCTTCGGAGAATGAATTATATTATTTCCTCTCTTTATCTGTGCATCGATGCTGACAAATCTCTAGATATATTTTTTTCTAATCTATGCTGGAACTTATAATTTTTCAGGAGAACTTATTTCTACTGTTGATCGCAGATACTGTAACAAAATCCGGAAAGAAGGAAGAAGTTAATATTATTCCATTTTATAGGAAAATATTTAAACGGATTAATTTTAATCTTAAATGTTTTTGAAAGGTGCTCAAATAAAAAAATGGTTTTCAGCAGTCAATAATAAGAAAGGAAATAACTGAGCTAATGAAACTGTTAGCGTCTCCGTGGTACTGTTATACGAGATATATGTCGTGCATACGCTGTTTTTAATGTTTATTTTTTCGATTTCCTACGGTGGACTTGGGGGAAGCTCTGATGAGACTTGATCGATTCCTCCCTGATTCGTGTTCACTTTGCTGGAAATTCAAAATGCCGCACTCGGAATCTCGATCCCCCGCCAACCACCCACTCCCCCTTCTCCCTGAACAACCCCTCACGCTCCCGAAGTTTTGAGTTCTTAATCCGAAGGGGAGGGGTGGGGGAGGGCGGTGGAGTGTACAGCGTCCTGATGGCAGGACTAGCGATTAAGCCTTCCACGCTCGGGGAAGATGGATGCGGGACGAAGAATGGAGATGGGGGAGGGAGGGCAGAGAGCGGGGGGGGGGCGGGGGAGGACTCATCATCCCCGTCACCACTTCCTCTGAGGAGGCCTCCGTTGACTTAATCCGAGGAATGGGGCGGGAGAATGGTTCGCCCCGGGGATGATTGACAGCTGCGACGGCCTCCCAGTTGTTCATTTCCCCCCACAAGGGCAGGGACTGGGGCGCAGGGTGAGGCGGGGGTGGGAAGGGCGATGCCGGGAAGAGGGAGGTCGCCGCACTGAGCAAGGGCACTTGGGACTACTATCCACATCTGGAATGTTAAGTACAAGGTCCGTCCCAAAAGTAGTAGGATTGAGTCGATGAAAAACATTTTATCGCTAATATTGATAAATTCACTCAAAATTCTTAGTTTTAGCACCGTTGTGCGTCCTCACACGTCTTTGCTAGCGGATTTTCCACGCCTGGTACGCCTTCTGGAAGGTGGTGCCCGAAATGCTGCTAAGCTCCCTCCTCACGACCTGTTGTAACGCTTTTGCCGAGCCGCTGTGACGTCCTTTCAGCAAGGATTTGAGATGGGGGATAAAGAGGAAGTCTGGTGGTGCATTGTCTGAAAAATTTGGATGCTCACTCCCATGGTCGAGAAACTCTTGCCAGATCCGCGTGCGAGTTCCATTCTGTTTGTCTGTGAGCATTCGCAGCACGAACTTCGCACACATCATTTTCATGCCCATGTCTTTGCTTACAATTGAATGCACATAATACTTGGGGATGCCAAGTTCATCAGAAACCATGCGAACACAATCTGCGATCCCTGTCTAACAAAGCCATGACTCTTGCAATTTTGTTAACACTTTTCGAAGTAAAAGGGCGTCCTAAACGTTTGGAGTCTTCAAAATCTCCTTCATTCACCCAAAACAACTTTTGCCACTTAAAAAAATCCGATCTACCTATGGCGCTATCACCATAAGCTGCCTCGAGCATGTCATGAGTCTTTTTTCCTGTTTGGCCCAGTTTCACGCAAAATTTGATGGTGTAGCACTGTTCCAAAATCAATTTCTTGGCGGAGCGCAAAGGGATCACGTAATAGACGTTTTGCAGACGAACTATCCGCACTCGGCAAAGGCTGGAAGCCAACTGCCACCGGTCTCCAGCCTTTCCTTAGTCTCCCCTCCCTCTAACCAAGCCAGAGAAACCGATACCCGTCCGTCCATCTATCGGAGAAAAAGTAAGTCATACTACATTTGGGGCAGGCCTTTTGCCAATATCTTGAACAACGATCCTATACTAGGTTAGCTAGGTTTTCTGCTTAGAACCATTAGGTATTTCTCTGTAGGTGGGTGTTTATACTGACAATTGGGTGCCGAGCAGGCCAGAGTATCGCTCACTGAAGGGTTGGAGCAGTCAGGGTGTAAACGTCGACAAAATTCAGGTCCTGATGGGAGGAGGCTAAGATTGGTATTTTGGCTCAAATTCCCGAGAAACCGCAGTAGCGGAGACGAACACTTATTTCAAACCACTCTTATCCTCAGTCTGTGTTGCGTGGGGGAGGAAAATTCTAACAATGTGTATGACGGTACGCGTGCCCTTTTCGTCAAACCAATTCTGATATCCTGACAACTGAGAGTTTTGGTGAAAGGACACGGGATTGAAAATGAAATACAATTACGTTATCTTTGGCAAGTGACAGATAAGATGGAAGAATTAATTACATTTCAAAATACAAATGAAAAATAATGCAGAAGAAAGAAAAAACAATTGGAATTACAAAATTAAAATTATCAACCCTAGGACAAAAGTTAAGGTAAAAAGGTAGGTACAATAAAGCTTGAAAAAAGTAGAAGAGTTTCAATAAATAAAAGGCAACATTAGCATTTGTGAGATAAGAAAAAAATACAGTGAACAAAATTAACCAGGAAGGATAAAAGAGTGTAAAGGAAGAATTTTAGAGAAAGGAAAACCTATCGATGGATAGCACCGAATGTTGGGCAGTACCGCAATATTTGATATGTAATAAAAAACAAATGATAACGATAGTGCAGAATTTACTGTCCCTGATAAACTCATTTAATTGACATATGTTCGGATCCATACTTACGACTGAGAATATATTCCAAAGGATGAATATAGGAATGATTCAATATAATCACATATACGGGTGCGGCAACATAACTTTTTTTATCAAGTAAAATTCATTTAAAAAAAGGGAATTATGTTGCCAAACCCTGTAGATCAAGGTAAAGTGGAATATCACACAATTTACTGCTGGTTTAGACCGAATCATCGTAAATTGAATGAAGGAAATGATCTCTGACGTTATTCCAATTCATTATTCATTGCCACAAAC
Organism: Hetaerina titia; assembly: GCA_037158775.1. Taxonomy (NCBI): domain Eukaryota; kingdom Metazoa; phylum Arthropoda; class Insecta; order Odonata; family Calopterygidae; genus Hetaerina; species Hetaerina titia. The sequence goes on from CM073769.1 coordinate 17,370,914, forward strand.
AAACCACCGATGTGTTATGGGCATAAATTATCTTCACTATTCCTAACAATAGCTCATTTACCATGCAAAATAAATAAATCCATTTATGGTCTCTAGTCTTGTTCATACGCCATGCGCCTGGGTTTAAAATCAAGTCTCATAAAGTGGTGACGATTATTAAGCGAGGGGAAATCAACGTTGCTCTCGCACTTCTCTCATTAAAGGCTTTGTTAATACCGGCACTTCAATAATCGATAAAAAAGATATTTGAACCAGAATGGTGTCGGAAAATTACTCATCTCATAGAATTATCGTAGTATGTATACAGGTACGTATATATATATATATATATATATATATATATATATATATATATATATATATATATATATATATATATATATATATATATAATGTAAATTCACCAATAGTCATAACAAACACAGAAAACAAAAATTATAAAAGAGGGACTCACTGGTTCTCGAATTTTCGGTGGTGCAACCACCTTTCCCAAGAGGAATTAGGAACAAAACTCTTTTATATGTTTTAGTTTCTGTGTTTGTTATGACTATTAGTGAATTTACATTATTGTGCACGTTTGTGGGTTTTCCAAGAAAGTGACTATATATATATATATATATATATATATATATATATATATATATATATATATATATATATATATATATATATATATATATATATATATATATATATATATATATATATCGGTGATGCGGAAGTACTCACGAGAGCAATATAACTTTTGGACGGCACAATAGAACACAGAATAAAACAGATAACACGTAAAAGGACACTCAAACTGTAAATGATTTAAGCTTTCGGCCTACTCCGAGGCCTTCTTCAAGTCAGCCAGTCTGACCTGAAGAAGGCCTCGGAGTAGGCCGAAAGCTTAAATCATCTACAGTGTGAGTGTCCTTTTACGTGTTATCTGTTTTATTCTGTGTTCTATTGTGCCGTCCAAAAGTTATATATTTTTTTTCATTTACAACATCAATGTGAAAAATATCACTGAGGTACTGCGATGAGAATATTAATCAGTTATAAATATGACCTTAATGAATTGTGCTAATTGAATTTCTTATTTAATTGTAACAAATAACTTGCAATGCCTCTCCAGAAGATATATTATAAACATTTGAAATAATTTTTGCTGGAATGTAAGTTGCCATTCTAGTTTTTATTTTCGATTGCTTTTACCCAAGACGAAGAAGAGGCTCTTCCAGCAGATGAGGTACCCTATTTGCTCCCCCAGGGTCCCTTCGCCAGCTCTGAAGGCGCGAGTCTTCCGCGATGTCGCTGCCCCACGCCGCTCTCGAAACTCGACCTGGACAACGGACCTACTTTTGCTCCCCTTGTTTTTGGGGACGCGGAGGTAGAATTACTCGCCTTTAACCTGATGAGTCATCACCAAAAGGATTATGGCCACTAAAAATCACAGTTAAGATACTTTGACGTCGCCAAAATACCAAAATCCTTTCCAGTTTGATATATATTTTGCATTTTCATGTTTTTCCGTACCGAAATTTGGGCATAAATATTTTCCTGCTTCTATGAAATAAGTTACATTTTGCGTCTCTCGATCCCGCACCAGGTTTGCATAAAAAGCATCGGTAACAATTTTTTCCTGACGTGTACGAGCAATGCTGTAAAATATAGGTTAATTCACCTAATAACTTAGTTATTTTATCGCGAAAAAAGATAATAAAAATTTGCACCTACACTTGGGGCTTTGGAGAACAGGGATCTAGCTCAAAAACCTATTAGCCGTGACGGCACCCCTCCCCCCGTCAAACCCACCAACAGCGAAAGAAGCAAATGAGGAAGGAACTCGAATCGGACCTAAGGGTGAAATAAGTGAACGGGTTGACGAGCGGCGACCGTGAAGCGCCTCGACCTGGAGGAGGGGGGGGTCGGCACTAGCGAGTGGACAATGATGGGCACAAGCAAAAAAAGTAGCGACGACCTCACCTCTCCTCCCCTCCCTCCACCCCCCTTACCTCGTCTCCCAACCTATCGACGCGGGGTAATTGGCGAAGAGAGTCAATATTGGACCGACGATCAGAATCTTCACCTCGGGAGCCATGGAGGCGTGAGGGGTGGGAAGTAGGGAGAGATAAAATAAAACGGGGGGGGGGGTGTGAAATTAAAACTCCGGGGTTCGGTGCGGAGGGGGTTGTTTTCCAGCGAGCGGTCGTTCGGGTGGAGAGGTTGCATCATCACGTGCCTCGCGTCAGCGAGAGTGCCCGCTTCTCCTCCATCACCGCCCACCTCCTCCCCTTAATCTCCGAATAAGTTGAAAAGTGGTGTTCCTGAAATTCATTTCGTGCCATTGGAAGTCCACGCCGGGACCGGCAGAAGGTTAATGGGCAGCGGCGGGGGGAGCGAGTGCGCAAGAAACATCCATCCGCCTCTCTCCCTTCCGCACACAAACCCACACCGACGCTCTCCTTCGAGGATGACACGCCACAACGCATCCGTCGAGGGGTCGATAAATCGAGAGCTCGAGAATAAACAACAACCCGCGCGTGTGAGTGAAATGCTTGCTTGCTCTGTCGTTGACGATGATGATGATGGACATTTCATTTTATCCCCATCACAGGTCAGCGGCGAATATTTTACTGAGAACCTGTTTCATTCCTGCGTTTTTTGCAAATTAATCCTTACTATTTATGTTCCTCACTTCAACCGGGAAGGAGATTTCAAAATGAAATTAATTTGCCGAAAGGAATTTTTATTTTTTCATAACTGCCGTTAGTGAAAGTGATTACGATATCCCTTGATCTACGAAGCGTGGGAGATATGTGCTGATGTACGGCACTAAATGACACTTCGGCTTATTACTTAGGGATACCACGGATTATTTGGCATCCATAATTTTAAAAAATTCCTACCGTAAGGCATTCACAAAAAAGTATCTGATGCTCATGCTCTGATACGTTAATTTATTGACTTTCTTTGAGTTGGTAAAATAAACGTAAAATGAACTGCAGTGGCCGACCCAGATCAGAACAGATTACCTAAATCCAAATGAAATGTAGGATCTGGTCGGTTGAAGATAGGACACCGAAAGGAATTTCTGCTATTACGATAGTAAGTATCGGTTTAATTCTTTCGCCAGTGGTTTGAAGGCTTTATTCATTGAAATATGAGGTGTAGCAACCAAATTCTAAAGAAAAAATTGGTAAAATATTTTGAACGGAATGAAAAAAGCTCAGTTTGTAAAATATAAACTTTGATTGGAAGTAATCAATGCTAGATATTTTATAACCCAGTAAGCCACGGCTAGGGGATGAATACACACCAGACTAATTTGGATCCGAATATTACCCTTCCGCATTCAGACAATGTTATTCTTATCCTTGGTCTTTCGCGGAATCAATGATATCTTAAATCTATCTGTTCTACCCTTAATATCTCTAATTCTATTAGCATGATCTCTCCCACCATAGTACGATGGGGGTAATAATACACTTTTTAATACCACTGCTGAAGAGACATCCTTCCGTTTTATGCAAGAGATTTTATCTGTAATTTAGCCATTGCTCATTGAGTGATTCCCAGGCTAGCTGCTCTAATATTTTGAATATGCCACTAAGTTGATCATTAAAACTCTTTGCAAATAAAATTCATCTAAGCTGCATGCAATCTAATTCTGCAATCGATCCAACTTCGTGAGGATTCCATATACTTTCAGCATATTCTAAATTAAGCTTAACCAACGACATAACATTTCTCTTTGATCTTTTCATCACTTTACCAACTTGTCTTCTGATAAATGCTTATTTTGTGTTAGATTTTCCACATATTCCCCGTATGTGTTTCACCAAAGAGAGATCGTGAGTGAGGGCACCGCCTAGGTGTTTAATCGAGTTTACTTATTCCATTCCGGTGTTCACATTGAAAAAGGGGTTCGCGGTTGCTCTTAGATCAACAGTTAGTTAATCTTCTGGATGCTTCCGGTGTATGCGCCGAAAAGTTATTAGAGTTGAGCAGAAGATGCGAATGACTGAAAAGGTTCTGCGTAAGGGGACGCAAATCCATGAGATGGCCGCCCGCAGAGGGGTGGGAGAAGCAAACAAATATACACGATAAATGACTAAAAAGGATATTTTCCTTTCTATTGCATGACATAGGTCACAGGGAGATTATTTTATGCCAATAGGATTAAGCAGCCCTTTTTCGCTGCGGAGTATAAGCCATTTCATCCTTCGTCAATACGCGCATCAATTCCTAGATATAATCATAATTTTTCATTATTTTTCCAAAATAGCAACTAGATGGTTGACTAAGATCAACGACAAAGCGTTTTCGCATGGATACTCTGAACTCGGAAATAAAAATCTAACTTTGTTGTGAAGGTAGTGGGCCGAACGATTTCAATTCCTAATGTGCGGTGCATACACTCAACGCACGAATAATAAATACTCCAGCTCATGGGGGAATTTTATTCAGGCGTGAACACGCAGTCGACGAATAATGCGGTTATGACATTTATATTTTTTTGCGGTCGTTACTGCGCCGTGTCAATTGGCGTCCTTGTGTGAGCTGTGCTTTCACAACAGGGGACGATAGGGGGGCTTAGCGTAGTTCTCTCTTTTTGTCAAAAACCCGCATCTGGTTTCTGCTCCACTTCAAATCCACGAATCGTAATTTAACTCCGAAGGGATGTGATTCGCTTCAGGGATATAAAGCAAAGAAGAATCCTCCATATTTCCGGGACCTAAAGTCACAGTTCACATAACCACTGCTGATTCTGCACACGATTAAACAACGCTGTGATTCACGCAGTGAAACGGAAAGGCTCAGGATTTTCTTTCAGACGACGCTTTTATCCATGGGATAAATTGGGAAGGGGAAGCCAGAGAGATGGCGACATCTCCCTCATGCCTTACGCACGAATGAACAAGAATTCCATGCACTCAATTACAGTTCATTTATGACGAGCACAAGGCAGAATTCATTACAGTTGGTGATCTCTAACCCCGTCTATGAGAACCAAACTTCGACTTCATTAATGTTGGTTACGGTTGTTTTGGGTGATACTCCACATTTAAAAATCATTTAAAACGTGTTTTGCAGAGAGCTATGCGTAAATTTTAAAGTAAAAAAGAATTGCACCCGTTAGATGCATTTTTACTTTCTGGTTCAGGGAAACGCATATATGATATTTTATATATTTTAATGGCCTGAAAATCACCGCTTGAGTGTGTGGTAGGGATGAATACACACCAGATCGATTTGGATGCGAATATGACCCTACCGCGGGCTGACAATGTCATACGGATCGACTATCGTTCGTGGAAAAATTACATCTTAAATCTAACCGTTCTACACTTAATCTGTCTAATTTTATTTACATGATATCTCCTACCGTAGTACGAAGAGGGTAATAACATATTTTAAATAACATAACTGCTAAAGAGATGTCCTTCCAATTTATGCAAGAGATTTATTCTGTAGCTTAACCTTCGCTCTGTGAGCCCCTCCCAGCCTAGCTCCTCTAATATTTTGGATACACTTCTAAGTTTATCATAACGTTTTACACATCTATATCCTCTAAACTACACGTAATCCAATTCGGCAATCAATCCAGCTTCATTAGGGTCCTATATACTTGCAGCATATTCTAAAAGAGGCCTAAACAGCGACAGATAACATTTCTCTTTGAATTTTTCATCACATTTACTGAGTATTCTTCTAATAAATCCATTTTTTTTGTTAGGATGTCGAAATTCCCCGCATGTGTTTCACCCAGGAGAAGGGGCGAGTGGGGATAATGCCCACTGCCTTGGTATATAATTGAGTCTACACATTCAATTTCGGTGTTCCCAATGCAGTAGACGTTCTTTAGGCGAATTCTTTTAAATGCATGAATGGAAAATTACGGTAGTATATTTTGCAAGCTAAGGTATGCTAAATTACTAGTCACGATCGCTTAATTAGTAGCCTAACAGAGCAAAAAGGATGCAAGGGAAAGTCACAATCTTCATTGAAGCATATTTCATAAATGCCCGTTTCAAATTGACCAGGACGAGGTAAATAGTTCTGCTGAATCAGACCAATTGCATCGTTTTTATTTGATTCCTTTCCAATAGGATTCACATGTTCACGCTTTGACAATTTAACTTTGTTTCAGCAAACACGTAAGCCATATAACACGGCGACCCTAGGGGACAAGGGATGAAATTTTAAATTTTATTGTAGAGGTGTACATCATCGAGGAAATGTGAACTAAAATGGAAACACGAAAAGTGACGACTGAGTATTCATGGATTGACTCGGCTGTGGAGCTGAGCGCAATCATTCGGGACTGCATTCGTACCGAGAGACTACCGCGGACACCAGTTCACATGGAATGAGTTGGAACTTATCAGATCATTCATAATGCTAGCTCATATTCTCACATCGTTTGCAGTTATCCATATCTCCTTAATTAATCAACCAGAAAAAGTTCTTATTATTTTACGTAAGCTAGCCAATAGAAAACTGCAATTTAGTGCTCTCTTTTGTTCTGAACTTACTGTGGAATAGTACCACTTCTGGCACTGGAAACGTATTTTGAAGGGTTTACAGATTTCTTTTTATGTTTTTGTAGAATCTGAGTGACCTAATTCATAAATTTTGGACTGCTTACGAGGGCGCCGCAATGTTTAGTTTCCTGTTGAGCTATACGAGGAAAGAAGACGTTAGGGGATCGAAAACGTTCACTCTATATCCAGGTAGCAAATGACTTCGACATACGAGCTTGGAGATGAGTTTGAAATCTGATGGAGCCAAATCAGGCGAATTCTGTGGGTGGGGCAGCAATTCGTATCTTAGTTCACGTATTTTTGCCATGGCAACGGCACTTGTTCGTGGACGTGAATTGCCTTGCTGAAAGATGACTATCTTCCTAGACAACCCTAGCCTTTTTTCGCCTATCTTTTACTGTGTGATGATGACCACTGCACCGCTCATTAGATACAATGGTTACGCGCCGCGGCCTAGATTCCGGTACGCGATACCCCTTCCGTGTCCCTCGGCCCATTTACCTCTGCCCGATAACTCTTTCCTTCATCTCGTCCTCGTGCTTTATCCCTTTCACCGCGAATAGAATGGAGCAGGGACTCACTGCTCGGCTCTATCGCGACGTGATTAACTACTCGTAAGCTCTCTTCCCCCTTAGCCATAGAATTACGGAGAATAGCCGACCGTCTCGGCGATTCGTGCAGCTTCCTAACCTCTAAACTCCTAGCTCCCTCGCAAAACTTCTCTAGAATAGGTAACTCGTTCCTCAATTTCCCTCCGTTCCTCTCTTCCATTGGCGCCAGGCACTTAGGTGCCCGTGACCATGGAAGCGGAAGTTTCCCCATTCCTCGCGCAGTTGAGCACCAACGGTGCAATTAGAAAACGTGACCTTAGTTCTGCCGCAGACTTGGCAACTCTGCGTTTTGGGCAGTCCATCGCACAATATCCTTGTTGATTACAGCTAAAGCAGATCCTTTTGGCGCATTCCCTTGCTCGATGCCCAACCCCTTGGCATTCCAAGCGAGCACCTAAAAATGCGCCATTATCTCTCCCCGCTGCGGCCTGAATACAGACTCGTGAGCTGTACGGCCTTATCGACCCTGATTTAAGACTCCTGCACTATTTGAACCACTAGGCGCTAAACCCGGATTAATCATATTCCACAAATGATTAGGGGCCTGTCGTAACATTCCGCGATTACCCTGAGCCCAGCTGAGCTGTGCTCCCCTCGGCACTGGCCTAACGGACTTCTCTAGCTCTACGAACTTCTCATTCAATTCGACCCGTTCCTCGTAGAGAATTCCGTATTTCTCGATATCCGCTTGGGATTCGACACCCTTATTTTCCAAAGCATCTTCATATTCGGGCCCAATATTCCTCAACACTAAATCTAACTGCTTACGATGCGACAACTTACGATCTAAATAACTCATTAGGTATTTCATTGCAGATAAGAACGGAGATTTTCTTGCCTCTTGCCCGAGTCCTATGCGTCAGGTCGTCGAGAACATCCACATCAGTCACCCCGTCCAGCAATAGCCCCACGTTGGGCGCGATTTTTGTGTGATGACTGCCCCGGTCATGGGAGACAATGGTTGCCGATGCGAGCAACAGGTACTATCGTGAAATAAACCTCCGACTACTGTCAATTTAATTTATTTTACGATATTCCCCATCCTGCTCAATCAAGTGTATCTATTAATTGCATCTACCACTCTCAGAGGGAGTCCCGCGGGACTCACGACCGTCTCACTCACTGGTTGTCACTCTGCACGACGCTCGGCGTGATCGCTCTGGAATCTACGATATTTCGAGATCTCTGCGTGCTGGCTCGCGGCGTGGTGCTGCTCCACGGGCTCGCTGGCTCGATGCGTGGTGCTCCTCCCAAATGCTCGCTGGCTCGCGGCGTGGGGCTGCCTCCACTTGCTCGCTGGGGCCGAAGCGACGCACCGCGCTCTCGTCTTCAGTGCACCCACTCGAGGTACCAAAACAGGGTTCCTCCCCAAGAAGAATCTTCTCGAATGAACTGCAAGAAGACTACCACACGAGGTCTCTCTGCGTACCTCTTTCCTCGTCGCGCCTAACGGCTCGACTCTCTCCAGCCAGGGGAATAGCCCCGAGTGCTCACTGCCGACTCTCCTTGTTCGCGCTAGTGCCCAGCTCGCTTCGGGCCCAGATAGCGCTGCCCTCGCCGCTGACGTGTCCGCTCTCGCGGCAGACACTATCCCGCGTTAACCGAGTCTCGGTAGTCACGCAGCGCAAGGGGCCGCAATCCGGGCGAGACTGTAGCCCCACGGCTCGTGGCATTTGCCATGTCACAGCTGTAGCTGATCTAGAAGGTGGCGTAGCATGGTCTAATAATTGTTTCACCAGTGGGAAGATAATCCATTAGGAGAATCCCTTTCACATCCCAGAAAACTGATATACCGGCCGACCGCATTGCTTTTGTTTTCTTTGGTGGTGGTGAATCAACACGTTTCCACTGCTTGGACTGCTGTTTTTTCTCTCGGGTATAGTTATGGAGTTAAGTTTCACCTGTGGTCAGAAACCAGCGCAGAAAATCTGGTTGGTTTCCTTTAAAACATGTGAAATATTGTTCGAAAATTTCCATTCGAATCCGTTAGTGATCATACATCAAGAGTCGCGGCACCCATCCAGTAGATGATTTCCTCATATCCAACACCACTGTTAAAATGTGATATGCCCGTTCAGATGACATCCCGACAGCTTCAGCGATTTCTCGCACTTTCAGTCGGCGATCCTTCATTAAAATTTAATGCAATTTGCAATAATTTCTGGGGTAGTGACACATTTTAACACAAATAACTACTAGGGACAAACAACAGAGAGGGGTCTGCACCACAGATCTCTTCCCAGAACACTGACGCGTTACGTGTTTAATTAAAAAAGATTATAATCTTAATTAAAGATAATTATCTATTACTCCGCGGGAGACTCGCGCCAACGCAGACATCAGGTGGTGGTGCGAAAACGTTTCCAACTATCCTCGTACCTAATAATACATGAGCATTCTTCAACCATTGAAACATCGACATTATCGATGCGTAATTCGTCCTTTGGAAGAATATAATCAAATATTCCACTCTAAATAATATTTTTTAGAAAAGTCTTTAGGTTATTATCTCATATTTCATGTGAACCTTGCTATGAGTTATTTTTACTTTTTACTATATGATATCGTGTTGCAAAATTAGAGCTTACATATTGAGGAGGCATTATTTTACGTGCAAATGAATTAGAAGAGCAACGGTAAACTAAATTAATCACTCATTGAAGGAATTGATCTCTCAATATAAACTCTAACATAGGGAATCAGAGAGAGAGGTAACAGAGAAAAATCACGTTCAAAGCGACACCAGAGTCCACCGATGCGAAGGATTCAGTGGAATATTGCTACTCCTCATGCAGTTCATACAAAGACTATAATCACCGCCCTATCAGATGACGGCGTCCTGTTCTCGCGTTTGACGAATGGCCAACCCTTACCACAAGTGGGCGTTTTTCACTTTTGACTCCCTTGGCCCAAAATTAAAACATCGCGGCGGAAGTGGCGGGAGAGGTGAGGGCGGATTCACGACGCCGCGTCACGAAAGCTCTCGCAGGCGAGCACCAAATTGCTGCGGGTGCTTATCGCAAGACGACGACGTCCCTCTCGGCGCTGTGCAAAATTGAGACGTCCCCCGGGTGAGAAAAAAAACGGTTTCAATAATATTAACAGTGATGGTGATGACGTGATTCCGCCGATATTTAGAAAGGGGTCTCGCTCGGTCATTACCCACACAGCGATTGAGTAGAGTGTAGGTAATGGCGGCGAGACGGGAAAACGTTTTCTCATCCCGTCGCTTCTTCTTTTCCTTCTTCCCAACGCCGGAGCACCCAAAAGAGTATAGGGGTCAATATTACTTGGAGAACTTGGCATTGTCACGCGAACTCTTTAAAAACGAAAAGAAAAAACAGAAAGAGATGCGATGTTACTTCGCTCACAGACTGATCACATTTGGAATACGGGACAAATGTATTTCACCCATCGGAGAAAATGTTAATCAACAAATAGGAGAAAGTTAAAAGAAAATTAATTAAAATTGTTAAATTTTGATTAAATACGTTAACAGTTAATATGATAATTTGATTGAAGACTTTTAGAAACGTACAGAACACTTGAGTCCGTATTACTTTTGATTTGGCTCCATAGTACGTATATTGGCAGGTTGAAATACTAGTCATTGGAGATTTGGAAAATATCAGTGACAGATACAAAAAATCGCACTTCCCTCACATGAGCCGCGATCACTACAAAATCAATCGTAAGAACACTGCTTTCAATTCAAAAAGTTAAACTTAGACTTACTCGGAGATACCCTGTACTTCATGATGAAAAGAGATATGTTCGTAAATAATCGAGTGTTCCTTTATGTGTCTAATAATAAACTGTACTATTTAATATATGATTATGCCCTATAATAATATATATTCATGTAATAATGCATATTTATTTATCAATGGCTAATGCTCGAAGTTTTCCCACCGCATGCCGTTGCGGAGGCTTGTCGAGGGGATTTCGAGCATGCGAATTCCATTAGGGAACTGTAAAAATAGCAGAAGACTTGGAAAAGCACAATTATTCATATTCATGTACGATGATTGCAACTAAAGAGCCTTTGAAAATATTTTTCCATTTTTTTTCTTTTTTTTACCTTATTTCTGCATAATTTGGTCCAGTTAGACTGCAGAAAATTATGAATATCTTTCAAATAGAATTTAAAAATTTTAGTCGGGTATTATGACTATGATTGGTGACCTACAGTTAAGGCAATTTTAGATGAACACAGACCGAATATTCCTACATCACTTAGCTTTGTCTGACATGAAGACTCAAACTTCATCAAACTGTTCTTCCATTCTGCACACTTCCTTCTTTCCTTCATAACTTTCAGTTTTCAACATCCCATCGCCAAGCAAAACGCTTGTGTATTCATGTATGCAAAACGCAAATGTATTCATCTTTCTTACCTCCTTTGAATTTTTTCTAACACTCCTCCGCTTACATATATTTCCTAGTTTGTTTTCCTTTCTGTCCATTTCACCTTCTTCATTCTTCTCCACACGCACATTTCAAAAGCCTCCAATTGACGACCACCATCCTGCTTCAATTACCATATTTACGCGCTGTAAATAACTACGCTCCATGCCAAAGTATTGACGAGCCTTTTCATAACATCCTTACCCAACGTCCCTACCATTAATTCCCTCCTCCTCGTGAAAGTCACTTTGGTTAATGCAATTCTTCTCCTTACGTCCCTACTACCTTAACGATTTTGGTTCAAAACGCTCGCGATATACGACGTAAACTATTCCACCTGCTCTAGTTTTAGTCCTACTATTCATTTCTCTTTCTGGATAACATCATAACCTTTGTTTTTTTTATATTAATTCTCATCCCATATCTATTGCATTGAATTTCTGATGCATTCAACAATGATTGCAACTGATTGGCAAACTAGAGCTTGGTCATTAGCGAATCGAACTGATACGTTTTCTTCTGGATTCTGGACCGAATTTCATTTCTAGTTCCACTTCTCACATGGCTCTTTTACCAATTTCTCCACTAATATTTTGGAATATACGGTACACGGCTGTCTTATCTATCATCCTAATACTTCCCATTAAGGCTCTTTATTCACCACTCGCAACTATGTAGTCTTACTGTAAACAGATTGCGGATATGTCGCCTATCCCTCTAATCAACTTTTTCCAAAATTTCAATGATACAATAATTACAAAAATTTTGTGATATATTCGTGTATTCTATCCAATATTGATATAGTTTGATAAACATATACGTCGTACATAGCTTGTATATAATCTATATAATATCCGCAGAGGTTATTTCAATGATGCGATTTGAATTTTGAGAATCAATGGTAGTAAGCACATCTACGTACAAATGTGACATTCGGAATCACGGGCGGACGTTACTCTGGATTTCTTCTTATGGTGCGATTAAAAAAAAATCCCACGAATCTCTTTAATCCAAAGAATGAACAATAATAGCCTTATCACCATCATTCATTTGAAATTTGGTTTGTGAAATCATTTATGCATAAACAATTCAACTTGGTTTATCGTTGAACGAACATAAATGAGCTCTTATCCCTATTGATGTCAAGCAAAGAGGGAATTACCTTGCCTACGACTACGTTTGATGCCGAACGTTCAAACCAGAAGTTAAAACGCATGATTCAATTAATATAAAATTGCTGGTTTACGCTTTTAGGGGAAATCGAAGCACACGGGACTGGTACACAACAACCTCTCCTCTGGTAGTTCGGAGAAAATTATATCCTCTACAGGGACAAGTGTATGCCTCAAGTGCACTATTTATTTGTGGCACATTGTCAGTGTTTTTTTGGGAACCCTTTAAAAAGAATGGCGAAAATAAACTATCAGTACATGATGCAGTTAGAGGTGAACAAAATGTCAGACCGCGGACTGGTTTATTCAGGGAACAAACTAAAACGAATAGTCGCACTTCCTGCTGTGTTTGTGGGAAATTACGTCCTTGCCAGTTGCAACCATCGGTTTGGAGCCCAATACCTTCTAATGTTTTCTTATCCTTGAGTTGGGACTACAAAGAAAGGTAATCATTAAAAAATCACTCAAACGTACAGTGGCTGGCGGGGAGATTAATTCCTCACCGATGACAAACATCATAGAGCCATTAGCAATCTCTGAATGATGATGCATGAAAAACCCAAGTGTCGCCATTAGCAGTTTCGAAAGGAATTTAGGCACTTGACCTCTCCCTGAAAAACCTTTGGTCAAATCTCATTTAAATTAGTTAAATATTATTCACCTTGTTAAAATGCAGAACTTAACGCATCGCATATCAAATGCACGAAATACTGCCTCAATGAAGTTTTAGCAAAAGGGCAAAACCGACGAATATTTATTATTGAAAGTATAAAAATTAACGTGTTTGGACAAGAGAAATACTTGTTGGGTTATTGAGTCTGAGAAGTGTAGATTTGATTAATGCGCCATTACGGATTGTGCATTAGTCCAAATTCTCCTGGCCCTTTCCAAAATTAACAGTTTTCCCGAGAGGTAGGAAAGGCTCAATGTTTAAGCACGCGGATGACATTTCATAATTGCTCGCAAAAGAAGCATAATCTGTAAAATCTCGATTTTTTCCATCCATTAAAATATACTTGTGTATTTAAACCGTACAAGCAAAAGACTGAAGACTATGTACGAATTCAGCACAACGATAGAGAAAATGCTAATTCCAATGATTTTGCCAAAAGTCCTTCGACTGTAGTTTCTCATCCCAAAACGCACCAGCGACAAAGAGGAGACTAGCAATTCCAATCTGTGAATTAAAGCGCTGTAAAAAAAACTGGGAGGAAACGCATCTGACAGGATGATCATGAATATTCATGTCTTGAGATTAGGAAGAGTTCCTGCGGAATGAAAGCTTTCGTGGAGCACTTTCGATAAAAAGGTTGGGATGGGCGAAGCGAGGCTAGCAGGGTTCGTAATATTACCTGTGCGTGGGGAATAGAGGGAGGCAGGGCCACGTGAGGAGGAGGTAGGGGCGTGTCAGGCGCAGGCTTCAGGGGTTAGAGGGAGGGAAGGGTCGGGCAGGAGGGAGAGGAGGCGGACGCAAGAAGCCGAGCACTCCTCAAAAGACAATGGGGGCGCTAAAGGAAGCCAGCCGCCCCCTTGCTTTTCTCTCTTTCCGGACACTTAATTAATTACCCCGGGGGCGGAGAGGGGAGGGGAGGGGAGGGAGGGAAGACGGAGAGGGGATGGGGTGGCGGCACGCGCCGAGCGGAAGAAGGAATGCACACCGCGACGCTCTCCCGATTAAGTCTCGCGGGAGCCAATGGTGCTTATGGAGCGGAAGGAAAACGGCCCACGCGACAGCGGCCCGCACATCCCAGATCGGATTAAATAAGACGCCGCACGCGCATCCTTGGACTTCACTTGTTTCGAATGCAGTCGATGTTTGCGCCCTCAGCAAACATTTGCGAGAGAACAACTTCAAAGTCTCTAAACTAAAGTTTCAAGGGACTGCGCAAAATGAAAAGTCAACAGGGTGCGCAGTCGTGATACGAGGGCCACAGGAGGGATTTGAACTGTTTGAAATCACGGAATGATGGACGAATTTCCAGCTTATAAATCATGAAAAATTAAGCAAAACTCGATGCATGAGAGGAAAAACAAAGACATGTGCATTTGCAAAATTGACTCATGGACATTCGGGTGCTGTGTAAAATTATACCAGTGATCTATTACTGTCTATTCTATGAATATTTCATCGAAATTATAGCATGGAATATTTACCAGTTAATTAATATTATTTAAACTAGACATTCCGCAAACATTTAATTAATTATTTATTTACCTAATGCAGCAAATTACGATAAATGGAAGTGAGTTCACTTCATTACGCAGATATTAAATGGGTTTGATTATTTGAAATGCCATATAAACATAATAACAACATTATAACTACCCCATATTGTATCGATGAAAACAATTTTTTGTTGCTTTAAGTGACATTTCCAAGGGGGTGAGCGATTATTGATAAAACCATTTGCATAAACACATTTGATAAATTTGGTATATGTTACTCAGATAAACCGTGAAATTTCAGACAATACATTCGGAAAATGAATTTTGGGCAGAAAAGTGTATTAGTATAAGATACGGCGCTTTTAGCGTAAATACAAAATAGGAAGTGAATAAAATATTCCTCACGGAGCTGATGAAAATATTATAATATATTTGTTTCTTTTAGTCCTATGTTACCAATTTAGTTTCGCCTTATTGGATAATTTTTGATCAGGTATTTCGGACTACGCCAGGTAACTATGGGACTGGGTACTACTTGGTAAATGGGACAACCTAAGATTCGACGATTGAACCTTAAATCATCGGTAAAGCATTTTATAGAGTCAACGATCCGTTTAAATCTAAAACGAAATAGAAAGGGAGGTTTACTGAGCATGAAAAACGGGAACAGTTGGAATGGGCTCAGGGTTCGTGTGGCGTCCGTCAACTTGCAGTGACAGATCCACTATCATCCGCCGCCGCTACCTTGCTCATCCACCAACGCCGCCGCGCCAAACACATTCAATCCCGCCCTCCGGGGCTCAGGCTTCCGGGTGCAGACCGCGGGAGTGGCCGCGAAGGGGGATGTGCGGTCAATTAACGGGCGCGGCTTCCTCCCAGAGAAGGGAGGGGAAGCGGCGCTCACCCGGGGCGCTGGAGGCTCCACACCCAGGGCGCTGGAATCTTCTCGCGAAACACTTTCTCTTTCGCGCGCAAAGGATCGTCCTCCCGTTTCGGGTTATTATACTCCCGAGGGAATCGGAAGGGGAGTGGCGTAAAGCGTGCTTCTCTAAGCACATGGATCAACTGGACCGGGAGAGAGGGTGTGTTTTGGGGGGAAGGAGAGGAGATGATCTGGGGTCACCCTCGCTCCGCGCCGAGAGCCTTAGACCACTCCTGCCCTGCCCTTCACAAAAACACATCATCAACCTTTACCGCGGATTCCAACACTCAAAACCACTTGCAATACAAAAAAATGGTCCGTTTAATGGAGTGCCAAAATAATTTATTTATCCAATACTATTCAGTGAGCAACCATTGTAAATTTGGTGTTGAAAGGATTTCATAAGTTAATTCTATCGTTTTCCGGAGGCCTAAATCAATTTCAGTAAGACTCGACAATGGAAAACTCATTGAAGGGATTGTGACGGAAATCCAATCCCAAAATCAACCCTCGAGTCATGTTTTTGTAGACTAAGTAAAGATGAAGATTATGCTCATTGTTGAGTTAATCGCTGAGAAACACTGAAAAAAGTTTCAAAAATTGTAAAAAGAGTGACTCATACATTTCGGTCCTCAAGGATTTAAATTAATTGGATTCCTCCAACTTTTTCAAATACGACAAATCTATTCAGCCAAGACCTTGAAAAAGTCATCGAATTATGTGGGCGTTAGAATCAAGAGTAGGAATTTCTGTTTGATATTGTTAAAAAAATACATAGAGAAAATTTCACTGACAGGTCTCTGGGTTTTGATAGTAAGTTTTCCAATTTATGTTCGGAGATGAATCAAATTTTATTTCAAGAATTCTTACACTAGTGCAATGATCATACATCTGATCTCTTTTTATCTTTATCTCTTAAATGAATAGTGATTTCTCTTTCACAAATACTTTCATTCCTGAGTTTGATTATTTCTACCCAGCATGGAAGAGCACCGAAAACTAAAGCATTTTTTATGGAGAATGAAAAAAATTAACACACTATACCCCATCACCGAGTAAGGTTCAGTTTTACCTGTTCCCGTTTCATTTTATTGATTTAAATATACAAGAAACGGTCTCGGTATTTTTTTGTTAACATCTTATTAATTAATTGAATTTTCTCCTCTGAATAATAGCGAACTCATTAGCAAAAAAGATTCTCTCTCTTTCATAATGGAAGATTTTATTTTGGCACATGAATTCTGAAATCGGCGTACAAAAAATTTTTCATTTTCCTCTGATCGTAGTTTCTGAGTAATGTTTAATTAAGTAAAAATGTCAATTCTTTAACGTACAATTAGAAAATGATTGATAACCCTTACAAAGTAGAAAATGAATAATATTCCTCACACCATATGAGAATTATCCGACCGACCATTTCTACTTGTACTTGCATCTAGCAAAATATATATTCCTTAACTCTGCTTTACAGACTATTTTGTGTTTCATTTTACAGATGTTTGTGTTTAATTTCTACCCCTGGTGTATTTCGAGGGAATATTTAAGTAATAAGAAATACGTTCTGCTATATTATCCTAGATTATTCAAATTCTGATTGAATATACACAATTATGATATATATATATATATATATATATATTCTTCCTTTGAAGTCACACGGAAGTGTTAAACAAAAAACCCAACACACAACATGAGAACACATAAAATGGAACACTCACACGTTGTTCCTTGATAATTTCGATGGAATTCTGGTCTGTCTTCCTCGGAAGATTAGATAGGACTGATATATAATATATATATATATATATATATATATAGTATAGTAGGTAATCTACCGGTTAAGGTAGGTTTTTGGATGGACACAACTATCAAATAAACATTTTGTGAATCCCCACCTTGCAAACTAATCTATATCAGGTCCCTCTTCATCTCGGTGTACTTCTTTCCTCCCTTCATCCCGTCCAACATCCCTATCCTGTTCCTACCCTTACCTCGCTTGCCCAACATTCTTCCCTCTATTACCCTCTTCAACATTCCACTACCGCTCAATACGCCCTTCATCCATTTTTCCTGCCTCCATAGGATTTCTCTCAACAAACCCCTCTCCTCCCCCACCATTTCTAGTACTTCCTCATTTGTTTTCCTTTCGGTCCATTTCACCTTTTCCATTCTTCTCCACACCCACATTTCAAAAGCCTCCAATCTACGTCTATCATCCTGCTTCAGCGACCACGTTTCCGCGCCGTACATAGTACTACGCTCCATATCAGAGTTTTTACTAGTCTTGTCTTAACATCCCTACTCAACGTCCCCGTCATCAACTCCCTCCTCCTTGAGAAAGCCTCCTTGCCTAGCGCAATTCTTCTTCTTACGTCCCTACCACTTTGACCGTGTTGGTTCAAAACACTTCCGAGATATGTAAACTGTTCTACCTGCTCTATTTTTTCCCCGCCTATTTTAATATTTAGCTTAGCCTTTTTCTTTCTGGAAAATCGCATAACCTTTGTTTTATTAATATTGATTCTCATCCCATATTTATCGCACTGAACCTCCAATTCACTCAACAATGCTTGCAACCCCTTGGCTGACTGAGCAACTAACGCTTGGTGATCAGCAAACCTAACCGATTTTACGAATTCCCCTCCGACTTTCATTCCTACCTCCAGTTCTTCCCATGCCTCTTTAATCATTTCCTCCACATATACGTTGAACAGTACCGGTGACAATGGGCAACCCTGCCTTACACCTCTTCCTAACACTGCCCATCCGGACTCCCAGTTCCCCACTCGCACCTGAGCAGTCTGAGACATGTACAGGTTGCGGATCAGTCTCCTGTCCCTCCAATCCATTCCTATTTTCTCCTATACACGCATTAATTTTTCCCAATTCACTCTATCAAACGCTTTTTCGAAATCTACAAAACAGGCAAAAACGTCCTGATTGTATTCTATATTCCTCTCGACTAGTGATCTCATTACTGCAATGGCATCACGCGTACCTCTTCCTTTCCTGAACCCAAACTGATCATCCCCTAAGTAATCATTTGACTTACTCTCTATCCTTTTGTTGATGATCCTGAGAATAACTTTAGCTGCGTGGGATATCAAACTTATTGTTCTGTAATCCTCACATGATGTGGCCTTTACCTTTTTCGGAATAGGAACTAACACTGATTTCAGAAAATCTTCCGGCCAGATTCCTTCCTCATAGATACTACGAATCAGTCCTTTTGTGGCTTCCCACCTTTTCCTAAACATTTCAACAGTTCCACAGGAATGTTTTCTGCCCCCACGGCCTTATTTGCTTTTATCTCCTTTAATGACCTTTCTATTTCATCGTCGTGTATGCCTGGACCTACATGTAAGCGATCTTTTTCTACGCCATGTTCCCTTTCTATGTCTAACCCTGTCGGCCTAAGTTCTCTACCATACAGTGTTTCTATATATTCCTTCCATCTCTCTTGGATTTTATCTGGTTCAATTATTATCTTACCCCACTTATCCTTAACTATTAGCACAGATCTTGCCTTCTTATTTCCCGATAATAACTTAACCTTGCTGTATAGCGCACCAATTTCACCCTTCCTCTGCAGACTTTCCATGTCCTCGCATTGCGTTTTCCACCATTCTTCTTGTGCTTTATTCGTGACCCTTCTCAATGTATTGTTTAACTCTTTGTACTTCGTTTTGTCTAACTCTCTGCTAACATTCTTTCATCTTCTGCTCCCATTCATATTTGCAATCATCTTATCTGTTACCCATGGTTTCCTTATCCTTTTCCCGTTAACGGTTCCTAGAGTGTCTTTTGCGGCTTTCGATGTCACTTTCTTGATAAATTTCCATTTTTCTTCGATAGTATTCAGCTCTTTGCCGTCATCCATGGTTTCTTCTTCAGCCTGCTGCTACTCCTTCCATATTATTCCATTTAATGCTTCTATAAAACAGTTTCTGGCGTAACTTGGTTGAAAATCTTCATGCTGACGTTTTTATAAATCAAACCACTTTGCTTTTCCACATAAACTTTTTATTTTCATGACACAGGTATCTTTATAGTATAACATCATCAGGTGTAGATACGTCTGATGGTGTTATTCTATAACGATACCTGGGTTGTGAAAATAAAACATTTATGTGGAAAAGCAAAGTGGTTTGATTTATAAAAACGTCAGTAATGCTGCTATATTTTAATACCTAACCCGCCGCTTTTGCCTTATCTTTTTGAAACGGACGCTAAATTTCATTACAAATAAATTTTGGTCAGAGTCCGCATCCGCTCCCGGGAAGCTGTGCGAATTTATCACACTTTTCCTAAATGAGTGCCTAACCAGAATATAATCTATCTGATATATTGCTGAGTCACCTGGCATTTTCCATGTATACCTACGCCTTTTGTAGTGTCCAAACCAAGTATTGGTTTGACTAACACCTGACTCCTGCAGAACTCAATTGCTTTCTTCCCGCGTTCATTCCTTGTGCCTAAGCCGTAGCCCCCCACCTCATCACGATCTCTTCCTTCGCCTACCGTCGCATTCCAATCCCCCATCACTATCAAATGTTTTCCTGCAGGAACACACGCCATTATATCCTGTAACTCATCGTACATCCTATCGACTACTTCCTCCTTATGGTATTTTTTTCCTTGTGCTCGTCCTCATTCCTTCATTTGCGTACGTATTGCGGGAGTGTTTCGACATGAGGGGACTAGAATTTGAGGAAGGAGAAGACGTCGGAACGAAGGCCGAAGAAGGGTCAATAAGATGGAAAACGATGGGGACAAGAGGAAGCGAAGCAATGAAAGCGGTGGACCCTCAAGTGCAGGTGCCAGATAAACGCCATCCGAGAGAGGGAGGGAGGCTCATTAATTATCGAGGAAATGGGGTCGGATAAAAGATAGCATTCGCTGTTTTGATTGCTGGCAGTTGTTTGCGAGGAGAGAGGCTAGATCGTATTTTTCATTTTGGTCCTTATTCCTGCATTGGCCAGGGAACAAATGAAACCAATCTAATAGCAGGACCACAATATCCACTACCAGTTGGTCATCCTAAATCCGTGATGGAGCCATATCGAATAAATAAGATCGCACCTTCATGAGCTTGCGACCGAGGTACGTACTTGAGCGTGCAACCTCGGGATTATACCCCTTTTCCTCCAGGGAAGGAAAAAGGGAAAATAATAGTACAAATGTTTGATTCATGTTTTTTTCTGTATGGAGCTACACCCCAACCTGTTTTATGCTATGAACGTGTTTGGGAGGAAAATTTAACATTAAGAAAAGTATTTATGTAATAGTGATGAGTTTAGCACAATGCAATGTTTTGAAGTTTAATGAAATGTGATCAATTGCTTACCAATTAACAATTTAGTTTATGATGATGATAAAAATAAACAAATGAATATTAAAAACATTAACTGGTTTTTTATTATATTGCCTATTACTTTGGACGTTGACTTATATTTATTGTTTTTTGTAAGGAAAACGAGGTTTTGAGTCTGTTGAATCCACAGCCTAAGATCAAGAGAAGGTGTAACCTGGTTCATCAATTAAATTATGCCTTCCTGGTCTAGCCATATTCTATAGAAAAATTGTATTATGTATTCAAAATAATTTCAATAGAACTGAAGGACTTCAATTAAGGAAAATCAACCTGTTTTGAAGTATTTCATTTTCCTCCTTTCCTTTTGCATTTCATTGAAAAATCAATTTTATTTAAACACAAATTTGTAAAAGTCGACAATATAAGGCGATGTTTTAAAAATTAATTGGAAATTAGTGTTAGTAAATATTTATTCGAACGATAATAGGTTGATTATTTCATAATGAGGCTCAAACATTATACTCTGCAGTATTGCGAAACCTCCAAGTTTAAGTAAAAGTAATTAATAAATTGCATGGTCACATAATAAATACTTGTTGCAGTCAGCTCTATCAACATATCATCACATGCGAATCTAGAGGGACTAAGATCCCTAAATTATGCGTATTATGTTCTCCAAAGCTTTACGTCTTCAAAGATCTGTGTTTTTTGATGACAAAATGGATCCCGACAACTTTAGAATTGTTTAATGTCCCCTCTTTTTTGTTCACCGGTGACACATGAGAGGTGGATTGTTTTCTGAGAAAACCTAGGCGTTGTGTTCGGCCGATAACCAGTGAAAGTTGCCAAGTGACGGTCGCTCAACTAATTACCACAACGAGTGATTCCAAAGCACTTCCCCCACCGCCCGCAGCAAACTGCAGAATCCACTGCAGCACTGCAGCACGCCCGCAGAAGCACTGCCATCCACTGCATCGGCGGACAGTCCGAAACTCCGCAAAAGGCGATTGCTTCCATCTCCACCCCATTCCGTTCACGGCTTTTCCGATTGTACTTTTACTGAGGCTGATGACCCCGAAGATAAAGGTGAGGGGAAAATCAAAAAGAGTTTCAATTTAAGCACGAATGGCTCCTTTGGGAATTGAAGCTCGAACAGGCCATGCTGAGCTGATCTCAGTACCTTCGCTTCGCTTCTTTGATTCTGGGTGTGCGACTTAGTAATATAACCTGGCATGATAAGGGAAAATAAAACTTTTTAACAATAAGGATAGAAAAATAATTTTTTCGAATGAATGAGATGCTATGCAATAGTTTTCAACAAGCTTGAAATAATAGCGGGAAAAGCTTAAAGCTGCAATATTTCAAGATATCTAATTCAAATTTTCATCTATAATTTTCTTGACATCCCCCTCTTCCCATCACATTGTATTTCTAACTGGAGATGGAATCCTAAAAGGCCCGGTCCAAATATAGGGATGATCGGTGCTGCCACTCCAGCGTCATAAAGTGCAGACAGGATATGTGATGCTTGCTTGGATGTTTTTTCTTTCTTTTGGGCGAGTGTCGGCGCGCATCGCTGTGCTGCGTCTCCCAGTCAGACGTGACCTTTGTGTTTTACGCTCGGGTGAATGCGCGCGTTGCGCAATTTTTAGAAATTCGTTGTCGGCGCCTCTCCCGCTCTCTCTTTTGTGTTATCTCGGGAGGGGAATGGGTCGGGAGGGGGGCGGTTACGGCTCGCAGTGATGAAGTTCTTATCTTTGGTGGGCTATATCCCAGCGTGGCGAGAGAGAGGAAGGGGGAGGAGAAGGGGGGAGGAACACCGCTGAGGGTGCGGCGGGTGCCGATGACGTAACAGCCCTCCATCCGATATGTCGAGAAGGGGAGGGAGATAAGGCGAGCGCGGAATGGAGGGTGGTAGAGGGTTGTTGCGCGGCATGAAATAGTGCTCGCTTCCCCCAATTGTGTCACGAAACAAACGCACGGAGGAAAAGCATTCCTTCGGATGGCTCGCCATTCGGCAAATATTATTCGCTTTGATGCACGCTTTACGAGTCGAGCCATTAATCGTAATTCATTCGAGGCTGTCCTCCCTTGCTTCTCTACCGTTTTTCATTTTTTTCTTTTATTTGTTAGGAAAATTAACTTCCCGTGGAGAAAAAAAGTGAGAGAGAGAAAGAGACTTTCTGTCGCAAGTGCTAATTGTTAAAATTAATGCTTTCAAAAATGAATAATCCGACCACCCTTACCACTCCCGACTTTGTTATAAACGGCGAGGGTATTGAGGATTTGGGACAATGATGTCGTCGGAGCCAATCACTCCACTCGAAAATGAGCGCGCGGTATGCAGAGAGAGTGAGGTGAAGGGTTCTCATGAAGTTTAAAAAAAAAAGAAATGATTCATCGCAGCATATTTCAAAAGCCTCCAGTGGTTTCGGAATGTAGTTTTGACCGAAATTCACGATTTAATATCTTCTCTTCCGACGAGTGATAAAAAAATTCCATTGCTAATGTTTCCCAACGTTAATTCATTTCCAATAATTCATGGAATGATCGCCGTATTCATTATATGATATCTCTTCCATGATCATACCGTGTTCTCTCACACGCAGGAAAATTTTATTCATGTCACTAAAATCTGTGTCATTTTTTCTTTTTGAAAATACTAAGTCAATTATTTATTTATTTCGTATTAGTCCGAAAGCACCACGTCGACCTTTAAATCGGACTTTGAACATTGATATAACCATTACAAGTACAACACGCAAGCCCTAGGTGGAGGATAAACCACCCAGGTGGGAATCGACCCGCGCCCTGGTTTGGCAGACGAGGACGTTACCCCACCGCCACCAGGGGCGGCGTTTGTTTCCTCAAACAACTTTCCCATTCGTAATTTCGAATCCAAGAAGTTAACACTGCTCTGCACATTATGCAGATATATTGTCACATATTTTAATGAAAACGAGAGAGAGGTGGATATTGCTTTGCCTCCAAAGAGCATGGCATTATGGGTAATCAATCTTATGCATTTTATTTTAACGGCCTAAAATACGTTATCCACTTATTAATTTTAATACCAATTAGAAGGGTAAGATTACTTATATGCTTGGCATTAATTTGCATCGGATGAGGAAGAACATGTTTTTTTCTACAGACATTTAAGGATTTTTTCGCACATTTCATAGTCACAAACACAGATGACAGATGACTAGGATATTGTGTCGGGATGTATCACGCGAGACATTTCTACAACGAATTGGAGGTACTCTCCTCATACACTACACATATTTCTTTCAGAGAATTTTACTTTAGTGTAAGGCGTGTAAAAAAATCGTGATATTAGATTATTTAAACGAGTCTAGCATATTTCGTGTCTTACTTATGTCGGGTGTAGTCGATCAATATTCGCTTATAAGTAACTGATTTAGTATCATCTATTTTTGGTATTAACACTCCTCAGTTACTTGCCTCATACTCACTGCAGTTATACTATACATGATAATAGTTTTCCTTGCAGGATTCTGCATTCTCGGGTTTCACCGCGTTGTCGTTCAAAGCTGACAACAGTTTGGCCGCCGCGTTTCAAGCCACCGCCGCTAAACTCTACGCAGGTACTTGTCCTTGTATCCCGTAGTTTGGTTTCCACAAAAGAACATGGGGAGGAGCATAGTTTTTACAGTTTTTTTGCTACATTACTGTAACACGATTAATTTTTTATATAATTAAAATTTTTAAATAAATTTTCCGAAAGCATTTGCGTGCTCCTTTAGCCTTTACATAGATCGTACCAAGTTTTCAAACATTCTGTTAATTAAATTACGTAGTTAAACTGTGGAATTATTTCAGCTAAAATACTTAATAGTTCAATTTGTCGTGTTAAAAAAAGGAGATTATCTTCACTTACAGTTACATTTTGCCTGTTCGGCCACAACAGGTGAAAAAGTACCCTTGTAAATTCTGTCAGTTCCGACACAAAAATATGGAATATTCGACAAGTGTATTGCAGGATTTTCTACGAACTTACACCTATTTTTATGCATCAATTCCATTTTTATTTATAAAAACAGCCAGGGTGATATTAAGTATCTTTGCTTTTCACAGTAACTAATTTTAGGGATGCCGAAAAGCTAATATTTGATCGAATCTGAAAGCAATGTTTGGGCCGAAACTTGAATTCCCAGTCTCAAATAAATGACCTTTTCTAATTTAAATTTCAAATTTCGACGAATTATTAAGCTAACTTTCGATCAATTGATAGTTGAAACAAAATTATATTTCATAATTTATAATTGAAATCTTTCTAAAATGTTCAAAGGCAATTATCCGCTCATGAGCACATTTATTGAATGGGCGCACGGTGATAATTATAATTCATATGTGATGTACGCACGTATCCAACCAAGGACGTCAATTTTCGATGCATTATTGACTGTTGGCGAACCTTCTTCCTTTAATGCTCAGAGATCGTCTTTGGGAAGATGAACTATACTAAACGTTTTAATAATAAAATAAAACGGTAATAAAAGGCAAAATACAGAGTAAAAACCACTGATTATAGAGTTGCTCAAAAGATAAGTAGTAAGAGGGTGTATATCATCCACGGGCAAACACAGGCTGCTTTCCGTTAGAAGAGCAAAATGACGTAAACATTAGGATTTCTATACTCCTTTGTTTAATTTTATAATTCCGGAATATTATTTTCGTGTTTCCTTTTTACTTCACTTTAGGACGTGTTCCTCAATCACTGCTTTAAACCAAATTGACCGGAGGAAAAATATGACCTGGTAAGTATGAAACCTTTTGCGAAAAAACCCAACTTTTACCGTTATAATTTATTCAATTCATCACTGTGACAGATATTATTAATTTCTTTATAAGGTAAAAAATTTCAAAAAATCAGATACGTACCTTCTGACGCGTCCCTAAAAGGATAGTAGGACATATTATTATAACAAAGGTTTAGCGGTGGGGGGGGGTGCCTTTTTGGTTCTCTAAGATTACGGTTGGAACCTCAGGCAGAGAGCCTATTCACCTTCCCATGACTCCCTGTGTTGGCTCGGTATAAATGAAATCGTTAAGGATATATGTTAAAAGAATGAATCAGTCAGTTCGGTGGTCGAGGGGGAGAGCCCCGTTCGGCGACCGCCTTATCAACACCTCGTGCTCCCTTCCCATACCAACCATTGAAGCCAGCAGATTAGCCGACATACGGTCAACTGAACACACGGAGAATCCTATATATGACCTCTATGAACGTTGATTTCCGCAGCAGTTTACGTTGCTTTTACTCTAACATTATTATCCCATCGCGTTTTAGGCGATTGGCACAACAGTAATGTCCCAAGTTTGGAATTTTTAGAAATTAAAGAAATTTAAATAAAGTTAAAGAAACTATAACAATATTACTACTAATCGTACGGCACGTGTCACGTTCGCAGCTCTTCACGATAGAACCCGACGGGCGCCCCTCTGCTCCCATCCCATCCCCCCTACCTCCTTAACTATACATCTCCCCATTCTTCCCCACCCAACCTCTTCTCTACCTGTGACGCATCCGCCTCTTTCTATCTTTGCAGTCAGCATATGGGTATAAAGATGGAATGAGCACGGGAAAAATTGAGATCATACTCGAATTCTTGTTTAGACATTATGAAATGGTGCACGTATCAATTAAATTGCCATATCTAACGAAAACTAAATGATAAGACGGTAGTTTGAAAGATTCTTGTAATCACCACCAGATATCAGCGCTAGCGCGACGTGTTTCCCTCGTAGGAATAGATAATCCTTTGTAAGTAAACACGTAATGCGTCAGAGTTCTGTGACGGGATTTGTGGTGCTAATGCCTCTCTGTAGTTGTCCTGGTGCATTGATTCGTGAATATGGATCCTCTCATTTTAAAATACGAGAGGAACGAGTGAAATAATAACAGGTAGAGAAATATTTTTCAATACATATCTTATTGAGAGTGAGGAGGCGGACAACACGCCAACGCACGAAAGCCATCACCAGGAAAGCTGGCGCCCAAGAGACCGGCAGCGGAACCGGGGCGAAAACCATCTCGACAAGTCGATCACGCGACAACCTACAAAGCAATCTTGAAGGGCCCCTCTCAGGACCAAGTTCAGGCTGTCTCCAAAGAAGAGGGGAAAATGGAGAACACAGATCCACCCAAAGATGCTGAGGCGGTCCGAGCACCAGCGCCAGCCGCAGGAGTGGTCAACTTGTCACCCTTCGACAGCCGTCCTCCTAAGGAAGCGACTCTTCCTTTTTCTTCTGAAGGGAAAAAGAAGAAGTCACCGCCGGAGAAGAAGGAAAAGCCATTTTGAAGCCAACCCAGAGGGCGCTTGGAATAACCCTCAGAACAACAGAGGTTGAAGGCGAAAAACCAAGGCGGGGCAGCAGGACAAACGGGGACATCGACTGAAAAGTCTCCAGATTCCGCAGAGCCCTCGCTGACACCAGACAGCGAGCACAAGGAATTATGGCAGACCATTGCCGTTATTGCACGAACCTTGAAGAAACTCGTCACCTCGACGCAGGGCAAACTTCTCCTCTCACTCCTGGTGGAGCTAGTGCGCAGCAGGATCGGAAATTCAACCAACCATGACTGTTAGCGACATGAGGGTCTGGCCATGGGACCGCTTCAAGCGCCCCATAGCACCACAAGACGTGGAGGACACCCTTCCGGCAAAGAAGAAGCCAAGGCTGCTCTGAGCAAGGAGTAATCGAACGCCTGACAACGCAGAAGAACTCCTCCCGCCTTAGTGGCCTAGGAGGATGGGAAGGCGCAGTGTAAGGGCTACGCAAGAGCCCTTGCAGGGAGCAGTCAAATTAGTAAAATGGATAATAGTATTCAAGAAGTTTTCTCGGGTTTCCCACCGGGTCAGGTTGTAATGCACCGACGTTTCGAAGGCTGACTGCCTTCGAAACGTCGCGTCGGTGAACAACCTGACTCGGTGGGAAACCCGAGAAAACTTCTTGAATACCGTACGCCGGGAAAACCTGAGATCCTTCATGGATAATAGTATTGTTTTCATCTATGGTTTACGCGAACATATTCGGCTCAATTCATAATAAATGAGTTAAATTTTAACAATATTTCCAAATATCAATATTTTGTTTAAACAATTTGTTGACTCCGTCGCAACTTCATGGAATTCGCACAACATACTGAAATGAAATTATTGATTTTGTAATTTCACACGCTTAAAAATAAGGAGTCCATGTATGATACGAACGGTAACCAACCAAGCCCCTCCAGAACACTTCTTGGAAAAACTTAATAGCCCTACCTTTAATTTCATCCATGAAAAAGAAGCCAGTCAATCCCTCCCGTTCTTAGATATTAGAGTAAACCGGACTAATACAAATAAAATTTCCATCGACATTTAGAGAATACCTACACACACCAACAACTACATACACCAGTCGTCTTTTGAACACGATACATAAAAACACGCGGCGATTTATTCCTCAGTCCATAGACTCGTTAACGTCCCGCTGGGAAAAGCAAAATTTCAATCAGTATTGGAGTATATAAAACGAACCGACGCTATACATGGTTGCAACCCAAACATCATCGATAGAATCCTCAAGAGGAAAAAAACACAAAAACTAATTCAAGACAGCACCACATTATTACCCACTGACGAAAAGAAATACCTAATATTACCTTTCCACCCAACATTAACTAAAGGAATCGCTCCAATTAAAAGAAAATGGTAGGAAGCCTATATTCGTCACCAACAATAAACTCAAAACACTTTTAGGAAACCCAAAAGATCCCATTGATCCACGTCAAAAATCAGGCAAATACGAGAGAAGCTGTCCCGAATGTGACCAATAGTACAAACAATGGCACAAACAGGTAGAAATATTATCACACGATTTAAAGAACACCTGGCTTGCTAAAAACTAGGTAATACTGAAAGATCGACAGTGACGGAACATATACATCAACGCTAACACAAAATTGATTTGAAAAATTTAAAACTCATTAGCACAGTACCAAACCACTTAATAGACTACAATGAAAACATCCACAACTACTGCTCCAAAAATGAACTCATGAGCCATGACCAAGGCCCTCATCTCATCATCCTTATTCTCTTTACGAAACACCAGAATCTTTCCACTAAAAAAGATTATTACCATAGATAAGATAAACCATTAATGACTAGGCTTACATTGTACTTACTTACTTGCGCTTACCCGCGCAACGGCATCTCGCCCCCGCTCCCCCTACTTTCCCTCCCCGCCCCCAAAATAACAAAAATCCCCAGCATGACCATTCCCCACACCTACCATTCCACCCGACTTTTCCCAAAAACTCTTCCACCCCTACTTTCGACCGTGAAATTACACACAGTCTATGTGTCACTACACGCGAGACGGCATCATTCCTTCTCTGAAGAGGATTGCTTGGCAGTCGAAACGCTGTATCAGCCTTTGGGTACATTCCCTATCTTTCCCAAACTGCGAGGCACAGGACTGACGTCGGAAGTGATTCCACAGTAGACCTGTCTCAGTGATAGAGTGAATTTGGCAAGGGTTAAGGCGTTTAGACATACCCAAGCAAGAGATTGATTGGCGGGCCCCAGGCGCAGAGGGAAACCTCTCGAAAGCCCTGGTTATATGAGTGTTTGCGACTAGCAAGGGTCAAGGCTATTTAGTGCATCCAAGCTGGAGAGCGCGTGATTAATTAACATTCTTTTTATTTTATTAAATGTGGTTGGTGGGCCGCTGGCACAGAGACAATTCTCCTGCAAGCCCTATTTGGTGAGTAACTGATAAGGGCGAGGTTCAATGCTAGTACACCTTAGCCAGAGCATTTTGGCTATCATATTTTGGTTTAATCGTTTTCTGTTCTAACCCCCCCCTGTATCATTTAGTTTTATTTACTTTAAACTATTTATTTATTTTGTTAATTTCTTCCTTTATTTTTTCTCTCTAATTTTCCTTACCCATTCTATTCCCATTTGTAAGAGTAGGCTGGGTTTGATTCTTCCCATAATATAAGGAGTCCAATTTAAAAACAAAACAAGTTCTAAATGTAACGGTAAGTTTCTACCTTGAATTGTTAATATTTCTGAACAATCTTTTTCTAATAGTGAAATTTCTTTGCTAGAATAGGGCCTAAAGTACGAACCTAAAAGTCCTATTTTGTTAAAGATATAAAAAAGATGGCGGTTGACCTGTTGTTGACTTGCAGAAAATATCGCGGTTAAACAAGTTATTTCCCAGAAGATCCTTAAAATCTCACAACCTGAAGTAAAAAAGAAAAAGTATTCCTAGTATACAGAGCATGAGGCCTTGAAGTCCATCATACATTCAGTGACAGCTGAAAAATTGACCATGGAAAAAGCAGATAAAGGCGGTGGCTTTATATTAGAAAAAAATACTTTCAACACGAAATGCGAAGACTTCACCAGAGAGAACAATGTTAGACTACTCGCACTTCGTTAAGACCCAACCCCCAAGTTTCAACAAGAAATTAAAAAAGTGTTTATATCCAGTGATAGGTTATTTAAAATTTGTGAAATGTTCAAACTCTCCGTTCCCCACTCGCATCTGAGCAGTCTGAGACATGTACAGGTTGCGGATCAGTCTCCTGTCCCTCCAATACATTCCTATTTTCTGCAATACAGGCATTAACTTTTTCCAATTCACTCTATCAAACGCTTTTTCGAAATCTACGAAACAGGCAAATACATCCTGATTGTATTCCATATTCCTTTCAATTAGTGATCTCATTACTGCAATGGCATCACGCGTACCTCTCCCCTTCCTAAACCCAAACTGATCATCCCCTAAGTAATCATTTGCCTTACTCTCTATCCTTTTGTTGATGATCCTGAGAATAACTTTAGCTGCGTGGAATATCAAACTTATTGTTCTGTAATCCTCACATGATGTGGCCTTTACCTTTTTCGGAATAGGAACTAACACTGATTTCACAAAATCTTCCGGCCAGATTCCTTCCCCATAGATAATACGAATCAGTCCATATAGAGTCTCCTTCCCACCTTTTCCTAAACATTTCAACAGTTCCACAGGAATGTTGTCTTCCCCTACGGCCTTATTTGCTTTCATCTCCTTTAATGTCCTTTTTATTTCATCGTCGTTTATGCCTGGACCTAAGCTATCTTTTTCTACGTCATGTTCCCCTTCTATGTCTAACCCTGTCGGCCTAAGTTCTCTACCATACAGTGTTTCTATATATTCCTTCCATCTCTCTTGGAATTTATCTGGTTCAATTATTATCTGACCCCACTTATCCATAACTGTTAGCACAGATCTTGCTTTCTTACTTCCCGATAATAACTTAACTTTCCTGTATATCGCACAAATTTTACCCTTCCTCTAAATTTTCCATATCCTCGCATTGCGTTTTCTACCATTCTTCTTTTACTTAATTTGTGGCCCTTCTCAATTTATTGTTTAACTCATTGTACTTTATTTTGCCTAACTCTGTGTTTACATTCCTCCATCTGCTTCTCTCATCCATATTTGCAATCATCTCATCCGTTACCCATGGTTTCCTTATCCTCTTCCCCTTAAAAGTTCCTTTAGTGTCTTTTGCGGCTTTCGAATTCACTGTCTTGATACATTCCCATTTTTCTTCGATAGTACTCAGCGCTTTTCCGTCATCCATGATTTTCTCTACAGCCTGCTGATATTTCTTCCTTGTTAATCCATTTAATGGTTCTAAATTCCATTTTCTAACGCTCCGCCCCTGCCTTAGCTTTTTGAAGCGGAAGTCGCATTTCACAACAACTAAATTGTGGTCAGAGTCCGCATCCACTCCTGGGAAACTGTGCGAATGTATCACACTGTTCCTAAACCTATGCCTAAGCATAATATAATCTAACTGATCCCTTTCGGAGTCACCTGGCATTTTCCGTGTATACCTACGTCTTTTGTGGTGTCTAAACCATGTGTTGGTGATGACCAACCCCTGTCTCCTGCAAAATTCAATTGGTTTCTCCCCGCGTCCATTCCTCGTACCTAACCCATAGTCCCCCACCTCACCACCATCTCCTCCTTTACCTACCGTCGCATTCCAATCCCCCATCACTATCAAATGTTTCCCTGCAGGAACACACGCGATTATATCCTCTAACTCATCGTACATCCTATCGAATTCTTCCTCCTTGTCTTTGCTCGGTGGTATGTATACCTGAACAATGACCAAGTTCGTCGGCTCTGCTTTAATGTCTACGAGTAAGATTCTATCAGTTGCTTGCTCTATGTTGACTACGCTTCTTCCTACCCATTTCTTTAATACTACGACAACCCCTCGTTGGCTCTCGTCCCCGCCGCTGTATATTATTCTGTAATTTTCACTCCAGTAATCCCCGCAATCCTTCCATCTCACCTCGCTGAGACCTAAAACATCTATATTACCTCTTTCCATCTCTCGCTTAATATTCTCTAATTTGCCTGTCCTCAACATTGTCCTGACGTTCCATGTTCCTATTCTAATTACTTTCGTCTTATTCTGCGTCCTCTGTCCTGCTGCTGTTATTTCTCCCCCGCAAGGGTTTCGAGGGAAGACGACCGCGGAAGCCTTGCCTCCCCCGCTGCCGGGCACGACACACGGCCCCTTGGGCCGAGTCCCGCAGTTGCCAGGACTCAATTTCTGTTTTGCGTCCATCATTATTTTCTTGGGAATGATAATTGAGGTGGTTTCCCGTTGCCTTCCTCAATAGTGTTTTTAACGTGACACCATCACTTAATGGCCGCCCCACTGGGGTCAGAAGCCTTTGCAGCCGCCACACTGAGGAACAGACGCTGCGTGGACTACCTTTCGTCTGGCTCCTAACCTTTGACCCATCTGGAATGGATGACATTGAAGCAATATTTTAAATAAATGTAATGTTCGGAAACTTGTTATACGGACATGTACGTACTTAATAAAATGCGTACTTCTTCATTAACCTGGCAATTTCTAGAAGAAAATGAAACTCACTAAGAATTGAAGGGCAAGCACAAAACTTGGGAGTGCTGACCGAACGAAATGAATGGACTCGGAAGTAACCTACACCTTAAAAGAGAAAACTAAGATCGATTGACTATAAACTTGGACCTAAATTATCACGTTAGTATTTATTGTAGTTTTAGTACGGGGATCATTACAGTTTTCTTTAATTCATGCAACAGTAAAACCCGGATAAGTTATTGCTAATTTTGAGATTAACCCTGTTCCTTTGAAATCATCGTAAATCTAGGCGTATTCCAAAGGAGGAACTTCATGCGTGATCTAATATGTCCGCTAAATGTCTAAATTTTGGTTTAGGAATTGATTTGGTATCTTTGAGTCAAGGTCGCCACACTATACGTTCGGTTCGGCAACTATGACATTTTTCATCGGAGTTAGAATAACCTTTTGGGGTGATGCCGCTATTGAGATACACGCTGGAAAATTAATCCCTGGGAGTGATATACATGGTTCGTTCGGAAAATAATTGTACTGATTTTTTCCCGCCGCTCCAGGCGCGCCCAGCACCGCTCTGACGGACTGCGATTGGAGGGGGGTATGTTGGCAAGCGACGCTGAAAAAGGCAGTCGGCTCTGAGCTGTAGTGTAGTGAGGAGCTCTGTTAACGCGAACCTCCACGCTCGACCCACGTTACGGAACGCGATGCCGAAGTTTTTGGAGCAGCGTTATTCCATCAAATTTGCGGTAAAGCTTAGAAAATTGTCTACTGAAACTGTCGGTATGATTAACCAGGCTTACGGGGAGTCAGCCATGTCCAGAAAAATGATCTTTCGGTGGCACAAGATGTTCGTGGAGGGCAGAGAAGAGGTCGACGACGAACCACGGCCTGGACGCCCATCAACGACACTCACCGACGAAAATGTGCGAAAAGTTCGCGATGTACTGAACTCTGATCGTCGTTCGTTCGATAGCAGAGCAGTGTAATGTGCCAAAAACAATAGTGCACGAGATTATTAGGGACCAATTACATCAATCAAAACCTCTGGCGGCTGCATCACGACAATGCGCCGTCTCACACCGCGCTTGTCGTGTCGGACTTCTTGGCCAAGCACGGCGTGGCAACGCTGCCGCCCCCGCCCTACAGCCCGGACTTGGCACCACCGGACTTCTTTCTGTTCCCGAAGATAAAGAGGAGTTTGAAAGGAACGCGATACGGGACTTTGGACGCCGTCAAAGAGGCCGTGACGACGTGTCTTCGAGAGGTTCCCGATGATGCCTTCGCGGGAGCGTTCCAGGAATGGGAACGCCGCTGGAACAAGTGTATCGACTCACAAGGGTCCTATTTTGAGGAATATTAGCTTAATATATGTAAAAGTGTAATACATTTTTTTCCTGAGCTCAGTACACTTATTTTCTGGACGAACCCTGTATCCTCCAAAAATCTACGAGAATGACAAAAATAAATGTTTGCGAAAGCGATTCTATTCCAGCGTCTAAGGCAAGAAATACATACATACCACCTCCCTGTTCTGCTTCCTCAAATTTTCGATCGATTCGCACCTAGTGTTTCCCCGCCAGAGAGATGTTGGAGGAGGTTGAGAAAGAAGAGGAGGGGAAGGATTATTATCCCCCAAGATGCATCATCCAAGGAGTACCTCGCTTCCCCGCCTCCCCAAGAGGTCCCAGCTTCTGCCCAAACACTTGGCCCCTCTCCAGACCCACTATGCACCCCATTCCGCCAACATTAAGCTCGGTTTATATCCCCTCACTACTCGAAGTCAGTCTACAAAACAACTCACTTCGGTAGTTCTGCAAACATCTGCATTCCTTCCTGGCTCATTCCACCCTCTTCTTCATCGCCGCCCTTAAATGACTTCAATCTTTCGTGGAATCAGACCTTTTCCTTCCACTCTCATCCCCACCCTCGCCCCTCCACCCCCCGCGGAGCGCCCTCCCTCCTGCAGAGGGTGAGCGGACGGTGGAAAGACGAGCGGAGTTTGCTATTTCCCAAACTCGGCCCGGGAGGGAGGGTGGGGGAGGGACATGCCGCTTTAGCTCCCCCCCCCCCCAACCGTCCGCGCATTGTTTCCCAAAGCGACACTTTTCTTCATTTTCCACTCGCGACATCAATCTCCCACCCCTCTCCTCTTCTCATTCGCTCCCATCCCCCGTCCCCACCAGAGTCTCCTCCTTCTCCCTCGTCACTTGTTTTACCTCCTTGCCGTCGACGGCATTATAAGATGTAAATCAAAAAGGTGCCACGGAGGCAAAAAACAAAATAACGATTCGAGTCAGAAATATTTCCGGTACGTGAAAACTACTTCGAAGCAAAATGAAAGGGTGGTGTCCTTTTGTCAAAGTTTTCAGTTCCGTCCGATTGAATCCTGCGCAATAGGCACATTGTGTACTGAAAATGTCCATTCAAGCTACCAACTCATGCATATAATTTAGAACCTTTTTATATCAATGCACAAAAATTAAAAATCAACCATTAAGAGTTGAGTTATAAAAAAAGGATTTGGAGTTTAGGTCCTGAGTTCCTTTAGCACTCATTAGTACACAGCACTAATTTATCCGGTTCGTTAACATTCTACATTATTTAAATTAATTTATAATCACTTTTTCGGAAATTGGCAGCTAGCTCAAATAAAACTTCAAAATCAGTTAGTCAGATGTATACATGGACGGCTCTTTGAAATTGGGCGAATTAAGTCCATAATTGAAGTAGCTTATTTTTAGACATTATTTTACAGATGGCTGCACACTTTTTGGTATATACTATGCGAAATCACGGCACATGTGTAGAATACAACGCGAAAACAATTTAGAGCCATACCTCAAATTTGCAGGGAAATTCTCAAACTTAAACTTGATCTAAAGGTAGAAATTAAAGTTGGAGGGGAATTCGTTAACTCAGGTTTGTGGATGACAAACCTTAGCCATCTAGTCAGCCAAGGGATGGCAAAAATTGCTTAGCGTATTGGCAAATCGCTGTGATAGGCATGGAATGATAATTATTTCATCGGAATAAAGGATATGCTGTTTTCAGAAAGGGGAATACTAAGCTAAATACTAAAGAAGGAGTAGATAGAGCCGGTGGAATGTTTGAAGCAACTTGGAGTGTATGGTCCAAGATTGTCAAAGCAGTAGGGACATTAGAAGAAGAACTGCGCTGGACAAGCATTCATCAGGAGGAGGACCCTCGATGACAGAGGTTTTCATTAAGAATGTTAAGAAAAGACTCGCCAAAACTTTGATGCCGAGCTAGGCTTTCTACGACGTGGAAACATATTCATTGAGGTAAAATAGTTTGAAATGTGGGTGTGGGGAAGGATGGAGAAGGTAAAATGGAGCAAAAGGAAAACAAATAAGGAAGTGCTAGCTACGGTGGAGATGGAGAGTGGATTGTTGGTAGAAATCCTAAGGAGACGGGATAGGTTGATGTAGAGCATTTTTATTGGCAATGGAATGTTGAAGACTGTGATAGCAATGAAAATTTTGGGGACGCGAGGAAGAGCCAGGAATAGGGAAGGGGTAGGGGCAGGAATAGGGATGTTGAAAGGAATTAAGGTAGGACGGAAGTGTACGGAATTGAAGAGAAACTTATTCAATTTTCGGATTCCATTTTTTTTTCTGTTGAGAATGAAAAGGAAATATATCATCGTACCTTTGTATATGTAGACTTTTGCTCTTCATAAAGCTACCTGAACCGTTAGAATACACGTGAAAATAAAAACAATAGTCTATTGTCATTTCAGTATTTTTAGTTTTAGTACTTTTAGTACGTTACCGGCGTAAATTATTCAAAGATAATACCCCCCTAACTGTTGAAATGTAGTATAATTATGTTTACATAATTTTGATAACTTAAATCCGGAAAGAAACTTCAAAATCTAAGGGACTACTCAAATATCAAATAATTGGCCACCAAGGACCTCCGATTTCTTCCCTTCGCAGCTGGCAGAAAACAGGATTGGGAGTGAGGTTTTGTTCAAAAGACTATTGCTAGGCGAAATGTGCTATCATTGTATAGTGACAAAAAACTGGGAAATTGAATTGCTACATATTGAAATGAAATGAAATTATTGACTTTGTAATTGCATACTTTATTTATGTGTGTGGAATAATATTCATATGTGGAATTACGAAGTCAATAATTTCATTTCATTTCAATATGTTATGCAAATTCCATAAAATTACGCCAGAGACAACAAATTGAATTGCTACAGTTTGACAATATTTTAAATATTACAAGCTATATACGTTACGTATCATGAAAACAAAGTAGAGAGCCAATCCAGACAAAACAAATCTCTTCAAAATAGCCCTTTTTAGGTGGATAAAGTATTCCGAATTCTTTTTGAAAAGAATTCCCTCCGAGCAGTGCGTTTTGAGCTTTGACTCAAGGGAGAGATCCCTCAATACGCTGCGGCCTCAGCATACACATCTTTTTGTTCTTTGCTTGCTTAATCTTATATAGTTTTCCACAGGGTGCCACATAGCGATTTACATCGGAAACCAGTAGTGTCTAGAGTAAATAATTCCTGATGTTGAAGAGTCATACTTGAAGATGTGAAGGCAAGGAGCACACAAAAATATTACTTTGTAAATTTTGTGAGACAGAAATAATTTTTACGAAACTAATTATATTGCTAATACATTTGCAATGGTAAACGTGTGAAAACATTGATACTTGTATCTCCTATCTGCAATTCCGCAAGGTTCAGGTTCAGTTGCAATTCAAAAATAAAAATTTTTATCAATTTACCCTTGACATAGCCTGATGCGTACACCAACAGTGGAGTTACGGCGATGACGGCGTCGGAACCTTTTCAGTTGAGTTGCTTTCTCATAAAACTCTTTCCGTGGAGTAGACTTTTTTGGAATTGTGAGGTTCGTGGACCTCTCCAGAAAACCTTGAAAAAACACGATTGACACTTCTCCAGGATAGGCTTACTGCTATCATTGCTGCACGCGTGCATTAATTAGTATACTTGTATGTGTCCAAATTGTCTTAAGAAATCGCTTTTGAAAATATACTTGTAAGACGGATCGTGTCAGGATCAAATGAGGATCGCAAATTTCACTAGAAATATTTTTATTGACAAGAACTTTAGATTTGATCTTGTGGATGAGAGTTAAGGACAGTCAAATTTTGAAGATTCTGCTGCGAAGAAACAAGAAAGTATTTAGGGTAGTTTTTTCCATATTTTACCTTAGTAGAAAGGAGCTAATGTGGCACACCCGAGATAGAGAACATAAATTTACTGAATAATGCTCCAAGGTTGTTAAGCACGAAAGAAAATAACTTCAGGAAGTCATAAGTTCAATGCAAAATGCTGCAGCGTTTCTTAAGGTAATAGGTTAACGTTAAATAAAGACAAACAAACATAACTGAAAGATTTTGAAGGAAATTCCGTTTTGGTCACAAGGGAAGACGAATATGGAAAATCTTAAACATAGGATTAAATATCCGTAAGATTCGAAAGATTAGTACTGAGTGATGAAGAAAAATGTTTTTCAGAGGAAATACGTAGCTGAAGAGTTTAACTTTGGAAGTTCTTCAGTGAAAGTGGAAATCGGTGCAACACAGCTCTCTGGAGACGAAAAATCTGCCAAGCAGTCACATAGATGGAGGACATTAATTTCAAGCTTGAGTTAGGAGCATGGAAATGATGGATATATGATACATTATTAAAACAGAAACTCCGAAGTCTCCATAATTTTAAACTTGTGGAAACAGACACTCTGAAGTTTCCACGAGCTTAAACTGGTGGGAACAACGCAGGTGTTAATTTAGTTATGATTTCCAACACTCAACAAGCGTTCCGCTCCACTTCCATCGGCGAATCTGAAATTCAGGCAAAATAAATTTTGGCAAATCGCTATTAGTGATGTCGACGAGATGCTTAGCGCACCTGCGGGGTGATGACATTTTTATTTCTCCACTTAAAATTTAGGTCAGGGTTGACTTAAAGACCGAAATAAGATATTATTAAAAAGTATAATACTCTAATTGGTCACCATTCTCATAGAAAATCAGTTTTAATGTTTTTTTTAAATTTTTTGACGAAGAATAATCTTTTCAACCAGCAGTCATATTAATATTTAAAAAAATTGAGTTGCATCTTTTTTGACACTGATCCCCATGGATTTATAATAATTCAATTGTTAAAATTCCTTATTCCGCTTTTCGTAGATTCGGGTAAGCTCCTTTTGAGATGAGATCTTCTTCTTAAGTTTCACCCCATCTTTTAAGTAAATCGCTACAAACTGAATCATGTCGACGGTCCGAATAATTCAGTTTCAATTCTTTCCATCAAGCAAATACAGACTGACTCAGAACTGACTTACCTCCAAATAAAAAAAACTTCCAATAAAATAAGCGGAAATGCGACTGATTGAGGGCACCTGCCCTTGAAAAGCATCTCAACCCGAGGTCGAGGGCGCACAATTTACGAGTCCTCCCTGTGCGTCATAAAAAGTGATTGAAGCGAATATGTTGTTAAATGAGGAACGGAATCATTCAAAATAAAGGAACATGCTTCCCCCGTCGAGTGAGACGCCTATATCTCATCTCACGTATCTGCGAAACATCCTTGAGTTAATACCTCGGCGAGCTTTTCATTGAGATCGATGGAAACGAATGAATTGTTTGTGAAGAAGGATGAAGAATCATTCTTGTATTCCCTTCCCAATAGCCGCTCCATCCATCAAAACGCTCTTGCAGCCCAGCAGTGATCGATTCGCTTCATTGAGGGGCCTCTCTCTTGCCGAACCGAAAGAAAATTCTTCCCTGCCTCCCTCCTCCTTCATCCTATGCAACCTCATCCTACCTTATTTAATTCACTCCATCTCCCTCCCTTCACTTTTCTCCTCTCCACTCTCGCTCCCAAATCCACCCTCGAGCAAAATACAAATAAACATTCCTTCCTACTTCGTATGTCTCTCTTTGACACACCATATGAATTATTCTCATTTTGCTTAAAATTGGTAACACAACCACCCGAGCGGATATGTGGATATTTCTAAATCTTGATGTTTAAGAGAACATTCAAAGTTATGTCAAAACGTCTCATTGAATCAATTGGACAGATTAAGAGGCTATTATTTCATTTGATTATAATT
This sequence comes from Hetaerina titia, assembly GCA_037158775.1. Lineage (NCBI taxonomy): Eukaryota > Metazoa > Arthropoda > Insecta > Odonata > Calopterygidae > Hetaerina > Hetaerina titia. Next base: position 17,411,107 of record CM073769.1, read on the forward strand.
GTTCGCCTAATCTGGAGATCAGCCAGATTTTTAATAATTTTTGAAGTGAATTTCAAGGCAACATTTGAAAATTCAGATCGCGTTAGGAAGTAGAAAGCAAACATGGATTCAATGAAGCTCTCTAAACGGGTGGAATATTTTTTTTCCTTTTCTCGATGCTGCACGTAGCACGAGTGTGACCGGTGGATGTACGTGAAAACACTGTGAACTATTTGATGGCGTAGTGAGTAGCGTGATGTCACTTCCTCGTGTGTCCGAAATTTGCTGCCTACTATGTTTTCGACTGTAGCCGAGCACCCGTGTAATACGTGAGGTAAGTAAAGCGAAAGACAGAAGGAAAAGAGTGGGCACAGAGAGTGGTGAGACCTGATGACCCGATGTCACTGCAGCGTTTACTGCTACATTTCCTGACGTTAGGCCTCCAATTAGAATCGGATGTTGCATAGGACTTATAAAACGTTAACAGCACAACCAACAGATGAGATTCAGAATGATTCAATAAATCTCTGATGCTTCAACTGGTCAACTTGGTTCCTAGGAGAGGCACGACAAACCTGTAGGTCAGGACAAATCCATCGATACCAATCAGAAACCTTTTTCATACTTTCAGTGATGAATTCGTGTACTCTCTAATCACATGGAATTTTAACTCTATTTGGAAGATGTTTTGAAATTCCCAGTTTACACCTTGCTTATTCGGAGAATGAGTATCAGAAAATGGCACATACTGTGTATGTATCTGGACATGACAATATATCCTTCGAAAAGAAGTAAATCAAGAAGAATGGAGGTCAGATGTTTCTGGACCTGGATGTCCTTATAACAAATATGACATCACGATGGAATTCAGTTCGGAAAGATGACTCCAGAAGCAGAGTCTTATTCTGGGCGAGTTTTTTTGGGGAAGTGTGCTAACCATTGGTTTTTCCATCTATTCTCGCTCCTCTCAAATTTCGTAATCAATATGGTACCCCTATTCGTATGCCGCCAATTTTTTACGCAGCTATCGTCCCAGAGAGTGTTAAAAATCTTTCAGTTGCATACGCCGGAATGTAACAAAAAATCTATCACAACATTTGCTTCAAACTGTAGACCCCCCAGAAAATTCGTCCGATTTAAATTAATACCATTTTTAGCCACCAAAACAGCTGCCAGTTTCGACAAGTGAAGGGCGATAAAACGCCCATTAGTTATAAAAATCCAATATTTGTGCCTGAACCTGAAAAAAACTCACTACCCGAATTTCCGGGTTGGTGAGAAGAAGCAGAATTAGATTAGCACTTAGCAAACACTCCGTGTGTCACTCGACTTCACCAAATCCCGGCAAACTATTCACAAAAGGTGAGGAATTAGGAGTTAGGGAGCAGGTTTAGCGTCTGTTGTGCTATAAGACTCGAGTGAAACAAGTCTTAGAAAAGGCACCATGTTAACGGAAAGGAAGGCGTTCTCGATATTGGAAAATTCTCCGGAAAGGAAATAAGGATGGCAATCTTTACTGGCTCAAACATTTTAAAATAATTCTCTTTTCAACTGAAATTTTGTTACAATTATTTACGGATATCGAACGGCCAAATTAGTTCAACGGTGGAATATCCTTTAAATCTACATAATATCCCGCAAGCCGCCGTAAGGGCGTGTGGTCGAGGGTGTTAGGTCACCACCCGTAAAAAGGAACAAAATCAACATATAAATGCAAAACTACACCCACAGTGGCGTATACATTCATGCAAAAATCATTTAATTCCACACGCATGCAATTACATATACTATCATCTAACAAATAACTGCACCTTAGGATGCAGTAAGATATTTATCCAATAACGTGCAAGCTAGAATTTGGTAAGTAAGAAGGCAAAATTCCACTGCCACATGGACATGCTACATACAACGGTCCCCTCCCCAAGGACACAGATAGGGAATGTGACCCACGCTGCAAGTAGCGGGAGAGTCCACCCACAGTTAGGGACTAGGAACGGAAGGGGAAGCTTAAAAACAGAACAGGCAGAGCAAGTAATACTGTAAAGAGCACTACATTATTTAATGGCATTCTAATGAGGTAATGCGGAAAGAAAGGGTTTTCACAACAAGTCATACGTGGTCAGTGAAAGTGCATGCAGTTGAGTGGAGCTAATCAATCCCTAGACGCTGAGGGTGGCCAGTGGAATTTTTGCTATCCATAACCCTATAGTTACTATCCCGTATTGTCCGTGGGAAGGAGTCCTTGAGTCTGCTAGTTCTGGCATCTATTTCCCGAAATTTATATACATGATCCAAGCGACCAATGTGTGCTGGAGTGCGAATAATTTGTGAGACCTCGGTGAATATCCATAATGGGTTTCTTGATTTCGGCTTTAAATATCGATTTTCATCTTGTTTTGTGTCTTAAACTACCATTCCCGTGGTGTCAGGAGATATAGAATACGCCAAGTTGTCTCCAAGGTACTCGAGAAGAATTTGAGATTATTTTATGCACGTCGGCTAAAGAACAGAGGTTGAAAAAATGCCTTGAAATGACACATGTCCCTAGGAACTTACCATGGTCTGTACGTGCATGCTATATGATTCGTGGTGCATACAAAAATTGATCGCGTTTGAATCTTATAACTATATTGCTCCCATGTGCTAGCCAATAGGTTCTCGCAAGTAAAAAATCGTTCATATTGCGGGTGGGGGGGGGAGGGACATACTTGAAAAAATTGTCATTTTGTTTTCCGATGAAACTTATTTTTTAGAGCCTTCCAGGCAATCTAAGCGCAGCTCTCTCCCTCTCATCACCTCTGTCATATCTAATCCTTCCTTCCCTTGCCTTCAATCCACTTTCTAGCGCCCTCCACCCCTTCCCAAGTGAACTCACCCCAGACCCCCTCCTCCTCTCATTCGCATTCAAAAAGACAGCATCTCCCGGGAATTCTACCCCCAGTTGCCTCCGCCCCCTGACTCCAACCTCTCCCCCCCACGGGCTCTCTTCCCCTCCCTTCCACTTGTGCTTCAAAAGGAACCATTTGTATTAAAGAAGCAATAGGTATCTTTTTTGAAAGGATTTATTTCCCTGGCAAAGGTTTCTTAGCAGATGCAATTCCTTTTTTCTACTTTAACAGTTTTCAATCAGGAATTTAAACACCGAGGGGAGAAATGAAGAATTGATTTTAGGGACGATTAAGCTGCACGCGATAGGCGCCACCTCCTTAGATGAGATTTTGGGCGGGTGGGAAATCATCTAAAAATGAAGTCCTGGCGTCGAAACACATACTGTGCAAGCCTGTAGTCGAGCATTACAAAAAATCAAGCAACACCCATCGAGCGTAATATGGTGGGAATTCTTCTCGATGGAAGAAGACACTGTGCTTTTCCACATGGAATTTCTTTATTACGATCTAGGTTTCGTTACAGCGTAACATGTCCAGGACCTAAAGATCCTACGCTATCACGAAACCTAGGCCGTAATAAAAATTCTCTATGTGGAAAAGCAAAGTGTCTCCTTTCATCAGCACACATCAAATTTAGCAGGCATTGAATATGGTTGCGTAAACGACTCCTTAGGCGATCCACTCAGTCTGAAAGAGAACGAACCATCATCGTTTTAGGCATGAACGAACCGGAAACCACGTCCACAAATAAAATGCCAAAACTATTCACTTGAGTTCGAGATTTGATGGATGGACGTTGACGATACACGGAATGCGAATATGAGTAAAATGCCATTCCATCAGCGGAAGCGTGCTTTATTCGGCGGACCTGAGGCTGCTTCTAGTGATGAAGTGCCTAAAATGAACATAGGAATCAATCACTGCCGTGATCAAATGTACGTTTTGAAAAGTACAAATAATTCCATCGGAGCTAATTGTGTTTTTCTCCCAGTCCGAATAGATTTACAACGGGGTTTTCGGGCTCCGTGAAAACGATAATGTAATGATTATCCCTATCGTGGGATTTGAGAGATTTTTATAAAGAATGGAGGTAATGGAAATTTTGTATTTATTGAGCATTCAGAAATTTATATTTGAAAATAAAAAATTTGAATAAATTTTATTTTCTCACTCCTCTCAGTAAAACATGATCTCAAATACACATCGCAGGAAGCATTCATGCATTAAAATTTAATGCCTCGACTCAAAACTTAATGCTTCGAACAAAATGAGTATCAGAAATTGCCATAGAGAAAAATCAGCCAAATTGAAAGAATAAAAGGAATGGGTTGTAACGACAAATGAGGTACATTATATTTTTACAAAACCAAGATTTCGTGCGAAGATCAACCGTGGAAACTTCTCACGCATGATAAATGACTGATTTTATAAGATCTTTCTTCAGCGACTTAGAAATAAAAGATTTTTGGCTCCCGGGAAGTGGTTTTGTTAAAAGGATAAGATATCTACCCAACGATATAACCAGATCCGCGCATTTGGCAAAAACGGTCCTCGTATTGAATCTTGGATTGATCAGCAATATACGACTTTCCTCTTTATGGAAGCCCATACATAGGCACTGAGCTCTCAGCGCGTTTATAGTGGAGAAAAAATGCTAGATTCTAAATTTTCTGACTGATACCAAAGGAGTTAGGAAAGGTTATTGAGAGGTATAGTGCCATTCTCTGAGTCAAATAGCTTACAACTATAAAATCACCATTACCCTGATTATTAATAAATGAATGGATTTAGATTTTTTTAGCATTAATTTGAATGTTCGAGGAGGACAGAAGGAAGCATGGCTTGTTTTTCGACGCGTGAGAGCTTAATAGTATTCCGTAAAGCATTGAAAAATGTAGAAATGGATAGTAATAATATTTATTTATAACTGCAAATATAATTTATTCAAACGGATGTTAACAAAATCATGGAAATCATTGCCAAATAAATAAACAAAAATCGATCATTGTAAGTAAGTAATGAATATAATTGCAAAATGTGACACACTTTGGACGGAATAAATTCTTTGTGCTATTGTATAAAATTATGAACCTAATGAGAAACAGAGTGCATGCTAGGCAGTAGTTCGCCTAGTCATATTCTACTTCTGTTGACTCATCAGTAAAGTCATTAGGGTGATCACTATGGTTTAGCATCAACACGCATTGATTCATCAGCTAATGGCCCTTTTGTGATTACATGGCATACAATGGAAAGTAAGAAAATGCAACTAACGATCGCATAGCTGAAACAATTGCGCAACGATATCAACAAAAATATTTTCTTCTATTTTTTTCCAAAGTAATAATCCAAAAAACCTATACCGTTTCAGTTATGCGCATTTCCAGGAACCCGGTCGCCATTGAAAAGGTCCAATGAATATAACGGACAACGGTCCAACAGATATTACGGCGAAGATAACCTCCAAGGTAATCAAAATCAATGAAAACCTCGTATGGTGTGATTTTTAATTACTGATATGAAACAATTCAACACGAGATAAAATACCTACCAAGCGTTCCTCCGCATATACCCTTTTGACCTTCCACTAATATTACAACATCAATATGCCTACATGTGGTGAAAATCCTTTTCAAGGTATCTTGCCCCTGCAAATTTCTTAGACTTTCAAAAACCTACCGAAGTTTGAACGCAGTGTACTTGAGATAGGATCAACTGGATCTTCAACCCTATCCCACGTCACCATTTAACCCAGCTCCTGTGCCTTTTGGATGAAAGACATGATAGACGAAGAAGGGGTGTCCTATCCATCTAGTTCTTTGCAGTAGAGCTCTCCATATGGTCCTTTCCTCTTCTATAGTATACTTCATCGTTCCTCACTTTGCCTGTCCATTTAATCTTCAGCATTCTCCGCCGGCACCATGTTTCACACGCTTCTATTCTTCGCTGGGCCACTTTTCCAATATTCCATGTCTCCGACTCGTAGAGTTTCATGCTCCACACGAAAGTCTTGAAGAATTGTTTCCTTGTTTCCATCCTTATGGTATTTGAACATAGTAATTGTCTCTTCTTCATGAATGCGTTCTTAGCTTGGGCTATTCTTCTCTTGAAGTCGGTCGAACTTCTTCCATCCCAAGTTTTACTGTTGCCCAAGTAGATGAAGGATTCTACTGGCTCTAGTTTAACCAATCGAATTGTGATATCTGCATTCAGCTTCTCTATTCTACACACAATGATTTTCGTTTTCTTCTTTGCGATGTCATCTGCAAAACGGAGCATGTTGATTTCTTCTCCATTCACCTTGACTCCTTTGACACCCAGTTCTTGTGTTTCTTTTATTGCCTCTTCCAGGTATACGTTGAATATTGCTGGCGAGAGGTTGCATCCTTGTCTTACTCCTTTGTTTATTTTGGCTTTTATTTTCCTTCCGTTTTTCATTTGCATGTTTGCATGGTTGCATTCTTGTAGAGATGATGGGTTATTCTTCTGTCTTTATAGTCCATCCCAATTGCTTCTAGTATCTTGAACACCTTGTTCCATTTGGCATTGTCGAAGGTCTTCTTCAAGTTCACGAAGCTAATATAATGACTCATTTACATGGATCAATATTTCGGCCAGTACCCTCAAGCTGAGTATTACCTCCCTTGCTCCTACATTTTTCCTGAATCCGAATGAGTTTTACGAGAGACTTTCTTTTGTCCTTCCTTCTATTCGTCGGTTGATTATCTGAGTAAGTATTTTCGATGCTTGAGAAGTTAGACTCAATGTTCTGAGTTCTTTGCATTCAAGAAGGTGTACGAGGCATAGAAATCCCGCTGGCAGAGGCGTATGGACGCACAAAGGACTTGCTGCTTGGAAGACTTTTGAGTGAATTTATCAATTCTGGCAATAATTTCTTTTTAGTTGCCAGTCCTACTACGCTTGGAACAGACCTTGTAAGCTAACAGGAAAGATACAGAAGACTAATACCGTCTGCGGGGAGGATTCAGGAGTGGAGGAGAGAAGTGCAGCAATCTTCGAAGTATTCGAGCTGCGGGCGATGAATGCTTCCGTCATTCCTTGATCTCTTGCGAAGAACGCGGCCATAGTTATCCGCGGCGAAGGTGATACAGAGTGGGGGCCCCGAGGCGAATCCCCAGCGCGCATTCATCTCCCGCGCCTTCCGCCACCACCGCGCCCTCCATCCATCCGCCCGAGAGCGTTCTCCCCACCTTTCCCTCTCTCTCATTCACAATCTCACTCGCTCCCCGTTCACACTTCAATCTCTTCCTCCCGATCCGCGCTCGTCGCTTCTTCCCATCGCCGCACCACCCCGCCCCCACTCCGAGCAGGCACGAAAGTCTTCTTCCCTCCCCCTTTTACATTAACCACCGAATGCTGCCCCTTCCCCGTGGAGCACCCCCTCCGACCGCCCCTTCACGTTTCGTCGCCGCCTCTCATCTGAACGGACGTCGATGCGAAACGCCACCCCTGAGTTCTCCCAGAGGGTGCTGGTGCCCCGTTTGAGTGATTCTTACGGAGGCGTTGTGAGCGCTCCTCTCAAGATGTGGCAAAATGTTTGCGCGTGCTTCATTCGGCGTCTTTTTCGTGGATTTGAGAGCACCACGGAACACTTTGTTGGGCGTTTGAGTGAGAAGGAAGCCCTACAAAATGTGAGCACTGATTCAGTTTCTATTGTGGCAATTCGAAGTCCTCCCCCTCTCGGGAATTTAGTTTCTTCCCGCAATCTTTCGGGTGGCACCGATGATGAATAATGAAGAGGGTTCGCGTCGTTCCCGGATTTCAATTCCGACTAACGCCCTTGGGCTCCCTCCGCTCCAACCGAGCGCCGTGATGTTTCGGGCACCGGATCCTGGGAAACCGCAGACTGAAGGGGGAATTGACGGGAATTGTTTGAAGCAAGCCTCGCAGGGAATAAGGAAGCGTACCCTACCTTGAAACGTGAATTTCACTCAAAGAGCCAAGCATTATGGCTTGGTACACATTTGCGTCGCGATCACGTTAAAGTCTCGCTCCATTCAAATAGAACGTACTTTAGCACTAATTAGATAAATCCGATTACGCGAACGTTTTTGATGACGCATTACTCACATGTCGCTACTTTTATGGATCCATAACGTTTCAATGCAACAATATTTTAATCTTAACAGAAGCAGAACTCTCTCTACCAAGTGTTAACTGTGATTCAAAGGCTTCTGAATGTTTTCATTTTATCATTTAATAATCAAAGCTAAAGAGTTTATATCCGCAATCCTCTTTCTGCTTTTCTAAAACAAAGGGTTAAATTCGATTTTTCTCCTTTTTGGCTCACTGGTGTATCCCTGTTCTCAATCTCCCTAGAGCAGCCAAATGAGCGCACAAGGAGGATTTTTATAATATTACGACAAAGGAGAGGCACAGCACGATCGAGAATTCTCGGCCACTTAAAGGTGACCAGCACAATTTGGGAACGCCAATGTATTTGGGCGTAGGACGATGGGTTGTGGCCATACTGAATTCCAATCCTTTTGTGATCGAGGCGAAATAAATGTGCCTCAAGCCTAACAAAACATCTACCTTCACTTATCACACCAACCTCGAGTTTACTGCTACGATTCCGTGGTGGGTTGGACCATACGGGTCACCTACGACAGCATTATTCTGCCGTACTCCCGATATGGATGGGCTATCAACATGGAGAGCGGTGAAATTATCACATTGACACATTTCAACTCTCCAGTTAATGCATAAAATAAAAGTTTTTATGAGTGCAAGCACCATCGGGAATTGTTTGAGCTACAGAAGATATTGTACAGCGGGTTTTGGTTGATTTTCTGCGCTGTTTTTCTCCCGCCATGTTTGGATGATATGTTTAGAGCCACTCTCCCAGCTAAAAAAATATACATCAAACGAACCGCTGACTTCGTCGGTAATTATTGCTAAAACAGATCTCAAATGTTGATATTAAACCAGAGTACTTAATCCCATTTCTTGAGTATTGTTCTCTTTCTGAATTTTTCCTCTGCGTCTTCATTTGCACTCATTTGATGACGAAGTCTCAGAAAGATCTTCTGAAGTTCTCAAGTTTCGAGATGTCAGCATGAAGCTTTATTCATCTAAATAATGTTTTATGGAAACTTTTTATGCCAATACGGTAGTTAAATATGGAAAAATTGATGGTAAACGCACTGCTGGTTTAACAAAGGGGTTGTGTAAGTTAGTTTATTTCATGGCAGTAAATTTATAACCAATTAAAAACTTAGTGGTGCTTCGGTGACGTGAAACTACTGAAACAATCCACGTTTAGTAATTCCACACATGCTCACGTCCCTTTTCTGTCTAAGAGCATACTTATCACTGCTTATTAAATGCCTGTAACTAAGTGAACTCCCTCGGCTTCGTTTTCCAAACGCAAATGTAATTTTGGAATATAGGCGATAAAAAGGTAAGGGAAAGAACTGAGAAAGAATTATTCGCCTTGAATAGCACACAGTATATATAATAGTTCCCTCCCTTCCCGAGCCCTGTATGAACCTAGGCAGTGTCCTCAGAGTAGGGGTAGGAGCTGCAGGTACGGTGGTGCTGTCATCCGACGGTACTTGGTAACTGTTGGAGAAGGGGATGGGATCTGCCTCCGCAGAGTCCAATCCTCGCCGCAATGTTACCTTCCCCTTATTCCGAGAGACGACCCTCTAATCGTCCGACCTACGGACGTGAGACTCACCCCAGTTTTATCTCCTCCCAAAAATACACAAACCCAACATCCCCTGTCGCCCTATAGTTTCTAGTTTCAACTCTCCCACCGAAAGAATCTCCGCATTCCTTGATCACCACCTACAACCTATCGTACTCTCATTGCCCTCCTTCACGAAAGACACGTATCACTTCCTCCACCTTTTAAACTCTGTCTCCATTCCCTCCACCTCCAACCTGCTTATGGCCACCATCGACGTCACCTCCCTCTATACTTCTATTCCCCATGCAGAAGGCCTATCCTCCCTCCGACACTATCTTTCTCTACGCCCCCCACCACAGTGCCCCTCGAGCGAATTTCTCCTCAATCTCGCCACTGTCGCCCTGACCAAAAATGCATTCTCTTTCCAAAACTGTTTTTATCTCCAAACGAAAGGCACAGCGATGGTAACGAGGATGGCGCCATCGTACGTCAATCTCTTCATGGGCCACCTTGAAGAGAATTTCCTTTCACAGCAACCCTTCCAGCCTCTTTTCTGGGTCCGCTACATTGACGACATTTTTATGCTCTGGACACACGGCTCTGAGTCTCTTGACAATTTCTTATGGGCCTTAAATTCTTCTTTCACTGTTAAATTCACTTCTTCCATTTCAGACTCCACCATCACCTTTCTTGACACAGACATCTCAATTCACAATAACAAATTCACCACTTCAGTACACATCAAAGCCACTAATCATCAACAATATTTAAACTATACTAGTAGTCATCCTTCTCATACCAAAGCTCAATTCCCAACTCTCCCTCTATCCGCGGACGTCGGATTTGCAACACCACAGCTACCCTCAACAAACACCTCCACAATCTACACCATGCACTCCACAAACGCGGCTACCCAGAAAAGCTCCTACAGGATAAAATCTACCGCTCCACCCGACCACACACACCACAGAATAACAACCCCACATCTGACGCTGGACTCAACCTTTGCACAACCTATTTCCCCGGATCCCACAGACTGAAAACCATTCTCAAAGAACTTTATCCTGTATTATATGACAATGACGCGACCACATCCTTACTGCCCCAATGCCCCTCTGTCGCTTACAGACGACCAGCCAATCTCAGAAACCTTCTGAGATCCACCAACCCTTTGACAACCCGCCCTGACAAATTTCCACATATTTCCCCTACCTGCAATCGCCCCCGATATAAAACATGTCTCCTAATCAGATCTGCTCCCCTCTCCCCACATCCCCTCATTGTCTCTTCACCCCGTTCCCACGCTAATTACCTCTCAAAAAATATTATCTATCTTTTGTCGTGCAAACAATGCACCTCATTCTACATAGGCGAATGCATTACCCCCTTATCCATCCGAATGAACAATCACCGCTACTCATGTAATTCTGCTTCACTCTCTTCTCTTCCCATCCCTTTACACGCAAGTTCACACAACCTATCATTTGACGAATGCTTTTCCCTAACAGTTCTAGAATCCCTACCCGATTCAGCCACCAACATAGAGGTGAGAACTCGCGAATCCGCATGCATCCTATATTTCCGATCCATTAAGATTCCCACCCTTAACCGCCATCTTTAATTTCCTTCCCAACAGTCCCTAAACCTTCCGCCTCCCTTCCCCTCCCCAGGCACTCTTCCCTCAAAACCTCTTAGTCTGACCTGAAGAAGGCCTCGGAGTAGGCCGAAAGCTTAAATCATCTGCAGTGTGAGTGTCCTTTTACGTGTTATCTGTTTTATTCTGTGTTCTATTGTGCCGTCCAAAAGTTATATTGCTCTCGTGAGTACTTCCGCATCATCTATATATGTATATATATATATATATATGTATGTATATATACATATATATAATAAGTATTAGTTATTTTAAAGAAGGCCACCGACATCTGAGGTCATTTACGCCATTAGGGATGGACAGGAAAGGAGGTAGGGTGGAGAGAAACCCGGCGTCGGCATTAGCCTTCTCTTAAAGAAAGGCGGCAAGGGGTCCGAAGTTTAACGTCCGATCCGACGGACGGTGTACTCACTCAAAGTGCCCTCCACGAAGCATCTCGAATAGGGATCAGGATATCATTGAAAAATATCTGCAATCTCTGGAATCTGCAACCCGGGTCCTATGGGTTGGAAGCCAGTACGTTAGCCACCGCACCATCCCAACCCCCCCAATAATAAGCCCAACGGCGTATAAATATTCACACATCGGGGTAGGGGGGCTAGTTCCTTTTCCTGTGCTGGTCATGAATTCTCAGGGAGATCTGGTGCCCAAAAAATGACACAGCTTGGGGTGGAAATGAGGGTGCCCAGAGGTTTGCCCGGGAATCGAACCCAGACCCTCCCTGGGTCAGTAGTCCAATAGACTACTGACTCTACCTCTGGACTACGGCGTACCCCATATATATATATGGAATGAGAGTCAACCTCCAATTAAAATCTTAATTGTGAAAAAGCGATTTTAAATTTCCGGTGAATGGAGAGGGGCCTCTATAGTGTTATTCACAACTGTTGAATGGAAGGATTGAAATTAAAACACAATACTTGTCTTAATAAGGAAATAAACGTACATTTATTACACATCATTAAACAAAAATTCGAGAACGAGGAATATTGCAAAGTCATAGTTGTCATTTGAACTACTGTTCTTCTCCGCGGGCTTCAAAGGAAAAGCAAAGTAACTCTCGCATTTTAAAATTTAACGACTGAGTAGAGATAAAAATTATTTTTGTCACGCTTAAAATTTCGTCCCACAGGGGAAAAGGAGGATATCACTTCAATTGAAGGGCCGTTCTTACCGGAGACGTAAAGCACCAATAGACGCATTCATCATGAAAGAAACTTATCCTTCGACTACTACTAATATAGTGGCGCTTTTAATGAATACTATGCCTCCGTCATGACCCCTATTAACGCCCATAAATACCTTTATCTCAGACGTTTTGGCACCACGTCAGTATGTGGCTCGGGAGACGGCAGATGCCTGTCAACGCACTCTTCCCCCTGGCGCGAGAAGAGAACCCCCAATGAGAGGAACACTCTCGTTAACTGCACTTTTACGCCCCTCTTTTTTCTGGGACGCGGAGGTTGTAAACCCGCTTTCAGTGGGGTTTTAAGGCCACCCTCCCCGTCACTAAGCAACGCTTGGCTCCTCGAAATGCTCCCGTAGCCCCACCAACTCCGCCCCTCAACTCAAAAGATAGCGCGAATGTTCTTAAGCCTTACGCTTCATACTTTTTGACGAGTTGCCTTCGAGAGTCGACTTTACGAGCGCTTTGGGTAAAGGACGGACGGAACGGAATCCTTGAGGGTAGGGCACAGCGCCAATTATTAATTGGAGGAAATTTTAGGGACGTTGGAGGGAGTAAAAATATTCAGGGCGAGAAAGAGGGAAAAGTAAATGTTCCTCCACCCTGGGTTGGAGAAAGAAGAGAGAAAAATAATAAATTCAGCCTTGAAACTGGAGAAGTGCGCAGCTGATTTAAGGCTTTTGAAGTTGATCCAGTCCTTATTCAATGGCATGGACGTTGAAATAATCTCAAGAGGCAGAATAAGGTTTTCAAGTGGTGTGACTAATTAGCAGTTATGGTTGGATGGGGAGATATGAGGGAAGGAGAGTAAATGAAAAGAAGCGAGAGAATATTTCCGCCAGCAAGTGGATAAGGGAACCGGGAGGGAGAGAATGAGGCTCTTGTTGGCCGAATTGGGAGCCGCAATCAACGAGGATTAAGGGTATAATTACGTATTAAGGAGTAAGGGAAGGGCTGCGCGTCACGTCACTACTTGGATGGGAGGATTGACCGAATACCCAGACTAGTATATAACGGCCAATAAAATTAAACTAATCAATGTTCAGTTTTCTTGAGAAATATCTTGTCTCACACTCCAAAGTTTTTGCTTAGCCATTAGCTTAATTCACATTCCATACAAAGGAAGGGAGGAATTAAAAGTTTCGCATAATGTTAACAAAATTTAGCAAAGAAAATGTCCTTGGCTGCAAGTCACATATGTTAAATCAGTGAATGAAATTTAATAAGCTCAGAGTAGCGACCTCTTGTAGTATGAACTGATGGAATACATTTTGAAGAAAATAGGTAATGGCAAAACTCATGAATTTTTTAATGGGTAAACCAGATTATACATTCTCAAATCAGATGCCTCTATTTATGGTATTCTAAATAAATATTTGATGCTGCCATACGACGAAGGCACCAATTCCTCCCACCAAAAGTAGTTCTGACTCAGTTTTATTTTTCCCAACATCTCTTGAATTAAAGTCCCTATCTTTACTTGAACAAGTAAATTCCGGCAAACCTGTTTTTGCCCACCGTAGGAATAGTGGACAATAGAAAACACCTAAATAGTAGAGAAAACAAAGTTTCCAATTTAACGTGAAAAATTTATTTAAAAAATACAGCTGAACTAAAACCACATAATGCATATTGAATAAGCGGAAGGATGTCGCACATAACTCGATTCGAGTTGGAGGCGAATATTAAATGTTTCCACACTGGAAAACTCATGTCAGTGTGTACTAATTGAATTTTTCATATGCAAGCTACCAACACATACTCATATTAGGTGTACTAATTTACTATGGTGAAAAAATCTGAGAAAATGCTTTATTTTCTGAGAGTTAAAACTACTGAAATGTAATGCATGATGATTAATAAATGCGAAACCAACTACGGAATGCTGACTGTTCCTTTCTCTAAAATAAAGCAAACATTATCTAGGTCAAATTGAAATGGGAAACACTGCTCCAGCATACGCACTCTACTTCGAAGGCGACGAATATTTTAAGAAATGCTATCAAGAGCATATGGTCTAATCCAACTGAACATGAGAAAAAAGATTTCATTGTGGAGTTTGAGTTTGGACCCATTTCTTCATGGAACTGGCTCCTTGCCATTTCGGTTGGGTAATGGAAGTTCCTCTCTTTTAGGAGGTTCCCATTTGACCCATTTGGGCAATGCGTAGGACAAATGGCGCAGCGATCTTGAGCTAAGTCGACGGTATTATCTTGGAATTTGAATCCATGCGAAATGAACCTAGAATTTTCACTTTTTATGACCTTGCGATAAACTTAGGTGCGCAAGCGGAATTTTACCTACATAGAATATTAAATTCTCCTTTTTAAAATTACATTAAACTATTTTGAAATAATTGCTAACATTAAACCGATGGAAACGGATGAATTTCACAGAATTATTCTTTAAGTGATTGCCCTCTACAGAATGTAAGTGGTTTGGCTAGAGCATTTTGCAAATTTGATTGCAATGAAAAAGAAACAAGATACATTCCGTTCTACAGGACGACTCATTTTCTGTTTAAAGAAATATTTTTTAAATTGTACTTTTTAAACGATTTTCAAAACTACGCAATCATCAAACTCTTTCCTTCCTTCCTTCCATACGGGTATGAGTATGACTCTACAAATGAATCCTAAGGTCGCTGACCTATTTTCTTACGGATCCTGATTCATTTGGTCGGAGAAATAGATACCTCATTCCTAACAGCGTGAAAGCATGAAATAATAGGCCCATCACAACACACCGCAGAGGACCTAGGGAATATTATACAGAATTAGAAAACCACATTTCGTATGAGGAGATGCAGACCCAAGGAGAAACAGTCTATTATATGATTTCAACATCATACGTTTTAAGAAGAAGTTTCGAAAGAGATAAGACGAACAATCCTGAGTACTTCTAGACATTGCTCTTCTGATCCGCAGCCTTATTCGCAGTCGACAAACGTCCGTGTGACCTGGGTTGAGGTTCGAAAGTAATTTGTATAATTTTGGCCATCAGGACTTGGACGTGGGCGTGAGTGGGGAGGGACTTAACGACGCCTAATCGACCTGCGCCCTCCCCCTTCCAGCCAGCGCCCTTCCACATCTCCCTCCCCCGCGCATCCATTCCTCAAACCTCCTTTCATTCGTCGTTCGTTTTCCGACAGAGATTTTTTTCTACATCTAACGAGTTAAACACTGGGCCAAGTTTCGCGGAACCGCATTCATTTCATTGAAAAACTAAATTTGTAAAAACGAGAAAAAAAATTCACGGGGAATATTCTCGTGATTAATTAATTGGCTTTTTCAAACGATTCTAATTTCCCTCGTGCACCCAATTTCCGGAGACTGCGAGCCCATTATGCGGTACGCACGCACACACTCGAACAGACACTCAACCCATTATTTGGACGATGCTCTTTTTTTATCAACTCCTCTCCGATTTCACGATGCTCCATCCCCCCCCCCCCCCGTGGACAAAATTCGCCGGACTCGCGCGCGCGTCCCTCGTTTAATGGTATATGTGCTCCATACCCCTAAAATCACGACAGCATACCAAATAAAAGACTATTAATAACCCAATTTTCAATCAAAAACACATATCCTTGGGCACCTAATTGACCCCCTAATATAGTTTTGCAGGAGTACTTCACTTCAGGACCTTATGGTATGAATGGTATATACTGTCGAAATATTTACACTGCCCGTGTAAATATTTCGACAGTAATGGGATGTTATTCTCATTTGCTCAGCCATTCGAAAAGTATTGCACGCTTATCATTTTCCAAATCATACACATCAGCATCAGTAAGTGCTTCATTTGCCAACCGCGTTTCATCAAACATTCTTCGAATTTATTTCTTCTTATTAAATATATCTTATCCCCATCAGTAAGTTTTCAACACCACACTTGAGATATCTGGGGCATTGATTGGTTTCCTTATTAGCCGCGAAATCTTATTCCTTTACTCTTTCTACCAACGATTACCAAATCCCCAAATATATTGTGATGCAAGTTTTACCCTGCTTCGAGTTTAGCCCACAAATACTCATCAGAGATGCATTAAATTTGGCTTGGATTTGGAAGAAACCTACATACATGGTGTGCAATTTTATGTTCAGGTCATGAATAAGCTTTTCTTTCAACTTCCTTGCTAGATATTTTTGCCCGTGGCATTCGACCCGATGAAAAATATTATCCACTGGCAAAAATGATTAGAAATTTACATTTTAAAGTGTTCAATTCGACTATGAATTCAATTTTTAAAATAAACACCAGATTTTCCTTAGTTGGTAATAAATAACACATATCCGTCAATTTATTTCTAGGGATACTCATGTGTTGGCGCAAGAGGCTAGATGGATAAAGAGAATTACTTTGGAAAAAGTTCCAGACCTTGGTAGAAAATTCAACTTTGGAATTGAAATCTGGGACTAAGTAAATTTTGCACAAATACCCCGCTTTGGAATTTTCGCTATCACTACGAATTGGTGAGCACTCATTCCCTCATTAATTTTGGAGAGAGCTTGCGCACAATACAGCGGGCAAGAGTATAAAGGTGCTTTATGACTGACAGACATTCGGTATAAAAAAATATGCACACTCGCCATTTCCTGAAAGTTAAAAGGAGGGATCGGATGTGACGTAGAAGCAAGGGCTAAAAGCAACCGGCGTTCAATGTCTTTTACATCTGTATATACATATGTACATACCGAAATGTTGTTAAAATTATTTACGGATATCGAACGTCCAAATTAGCTCAACGGATTCAAGAAATTAGTTTAATATCCTTTAAATCTACATAATATCCCGCAAGCCGCCGCAAGGGCGTGTGGTGGAGGGTGTTAGGTCACCACCCGTAAAAAGGAACAAAATCAACATATAAATGCAAAACTACACCCAAAGTGGCGTATACATTCATGCAAAAATCATTTAATTCTACACGCATGCAATTACATATACTATCATCTAACAAATAACTGCACCTTAGGATTCAGTAAGATATTTATCCAATAACGTGGAAACTATAATTTGAAAAGCAAGAAGGCGAACTTCCATTACCACATGCACATGCAAAATACAACGGTCTCCACTCTAAGGACCCAACTAGGGAATGTGACCCAACGCTGCAGGCAGCGGGAGGGTCCCCCCACGAGGATAGACTGGGGATGGGAAACTTAAAAGCAGACAAGGCAGAGCAAGTAATACTGTAAAGAGCACTACATTATTTAATGGTATTCTAATGCGGTCATGCGGAAAGAAAGGGTTTCGACAACAAAGTACACGAGGTTAGTGAAAGAGCATGCAATTGAGTAGAAATAATTATTCCCTAGACGCGGAGGGTGGCAAGTTGAATTTCTGCTCTCTTCTTCAAAGTGGAGAGTACATATTCCTTTCTGTTCTTTTCGGGCACCTTCCTTGCAATCTCGATTATCGTCAAACCATATACTCTGCAATGCACCGAAAACTAAATTTGAATGTAATAGCCTCGCGATTTATCTTCAACACCCTTATGATATCTGAATTTACGGGTCTTGAAGAAGAATGAGATGATGCGATTAGGGTATCCTAGGTAGTTTGCATTGGGATGGGGAGCATATTCGGCAGAAGATAGCTAGTCTCCTGTCAAAGCTTTAGCTCCATTCATTACGTCGTTTCAATTTCATACCAACAAACCTTTGTTTAATTAGGAAAATGAGTTTTATGTGGTGAGGAAACACTTCTATTTAACAGGCCGAAAAACTTCAAATCCTGGTGGGCTGAAGTTCATGTGACATCTGCTCCTGTGTTTGCGGCTGTATAAAATTGGATTAATGAAACTGACCGTACATCCACTATTGAAGAACATTGATTGGGACACCCAGAGGGAGTGACTTCCGCCACGAAATGATTGGCAAAATCCACGATATGGTGCAAAGACTGATCGACGAATAAAAGTTGGCGAAAGAGTTGAGGCCACAGGATTATCAAAAGGTACACTTGTTTTTTCAATTTTGCACGAGAAATATGGGGTGTTTTCAAGAAACTGCGGGAGATGCCGCAGTAATAACTTTGAACGGAGTCATCCGCTAATATACATTTCAATGGAACAATGTCAGAGTGTAAAAATCATTCGCCTTGACCGGGATTCGAACCCGTATCCCTCGATGTCCGGCCTAGTGATTTAGCCAGTTAAGCTGCCGAGGCGGCCTATTAAACTTAGAAATTTTTGGTATTTTGCAGGGACAAGATGTGACAAAATACCTTATATACAACGTCACAGGCATTCGTAGTGGCGCGCGACGCGCCACGGTCCACGAGGTTAAAGTCAATTTGAAACACTTAGGCAGTTTATACCTTAGACAAATTTTAAGAAACTCCGGGAAAATGCCGCAACAGTAACTTTAACGGAGTCATCCACTAATATGCATTTCAATGCAAAATTTCAGAGTTTTAGAGGACGCCTCGGTAGCTTAACTGGCTAAAGCACTCGGCCGGACATCGAGGGATCCGGGTTCGAATCTCGGTCAATGCGAATGATTTTTACTCTTAAATTGTTGCATTGTTATGGGGGTGTGAAAAAAATTTGCTAGATTGGTGCCGTGTTTGATCTGATTTAAGAATCAACGTAATCGTAAGTTTTGTGCTTTTCCATTGAAATGCTGAATGGGTTTCTGCATCGATAAACTGGATGAAATATGGACTCACGAATACCATCCAGAGACAAATAACAGTCAAAACTGTGTGTTCCCAGAGGCCATTTGGCTCCGAAGAAGGGGAAGACGGTGAAATCGGCCGACAAGGTGATCATGGCCACGGTTTTTTGGGATTCACGCAGAATCATCTACGTCCATTAATTGCAAAAAGGATATGGAGATAAGTGCGTCGTTATTGCACCGATTGAGGGAAGAAATCAAGGAAAAACCTCCTGACTTGGCAAAAAAAAATAACTCTCTACCATCAAGACAATGCACAGGTGCAGAACTGCGCAGTTTCCATGGCTAAAACTATTGTTCGAATTATTAAAACATGCACTGTAGTCACCTAATTTGGCCCCCAATGAAAATTTTGCATTTCCAAACTTGAAAAAATGCCTCGGCGGAAAACGATTCATGTCGATCGAGAAGGTCAAGGCCAACACATACGATATGCTTATTTTGAGGACCTTCCAAAATCCTACTTTTTGAACGGCTTAAAATCGTTGGGGAAACGCTGGGAGAAATTTATCAAAACGAAAGGAGATTATGATAAAATATTCCAAAAATTATTTTTTTATAATTTTTCCAAAGGATTAACGGAACTACCCACGCATGCAGAAAGTAGGTTCGTAGGAAAGTGAAACCGTCAATAAAAATTTTTCCTGACGAATTTTTAAAATTACAACATGGGAGTAAAATGGGAAATAACCATCCTACAATTCTTTTACTCTTTTCAGCACTCGATCGCATACAGGAATGAGTTATAAGGTAACTCATGTGCAGGAATCATTTGAGATTCGACGCTTGCACAAGTGACAAAACACTAAGCTCCTTCACCACTCGTCAAACATCCCCACGGCCGTTTCATCTTCACTTGGGGAAGACACAGGAGACACTTTTCCGTATGATTTTAAATTAATGCTTTCGAGCAGAGTTTTATCCCAAGAAACTAATTAATATAAAGCCATCTGATTCGCAAATGTGTCACGCTTTTAAGGAACACCCCTGAAATATATATACTTGTCTGAGTTCAGCTGAACAAGCCAATATCAAAGAATAGTTAAAGAGGACATAATTGAAAATATATTGTTTTTTCACAAGCATTTGCTTTATCTACAGTGGCGACAGAATTGTTATTTGTTTCAACAAATCGTATATCGCTGGGGCTAAGCTTTCTCATTACCTACTGGTATTAGAATATGACTCTTTGTTTTAATAAGTGCGACTAAGCTTTGGATACAAGGGACACTCATGGGAGACAACTCCAAAAATATTTTTCAAACTAACTTCCCATTGATACTCATTAACGAATCTGCAAGACATGACGGCCAGATATTCGATAATAACTGGTGTAAATAAATTATTCATATGAGCATTGACTTTCTCAGAATATTTAAGGACACTTGAAGGGACGTTTGGTGTCGAAATACGTAAAAAAGACTTCAGTTTTGGAGGGTTAATCTCCGGCAAAGAGAAGGGCAACGGAAGACGACCACTCCGGGGCGTGACGGCAAATCGAAGTGGCGGAGGAGGGCTTCGGAGGCCATGGGTGAGATTAATTCGGTCGACCGCCCCCCGAGCATCACTCACCGTGCAAATGCGCTCTTCGCCGTTTTTCTTTCTTCCCATCCCTTGCTGCCCCTCCGCGTGATCTTATCTTCCGCGTTTAGGGCCTCCTCATATCACGAGGAAAGATTGGATAAAGGGTGAATGATAAGTAGAGTGGAGGGCAAGTGGGTTATTTACCCTTACAGAGAGAATCGATAGAGTAAGTATATCGCCATTCGTCGGCCCTTAATGTTGACGGCCAAGTGACTACGGTGCAAGGCAAAGGCGGGGAACAAAACCGGCGCCAAACGGAAAACCTTCCACCTGAGAAAATTGGGGAGCGGGCACCGTTTTTCGAAAATTATGCGGACGAAAGGAACCCGAGTTTGTTCCACCTGCAGAGGAGGGTGGTCTTGCCACCGAATGTTACGCTCGTTGATGAATTTAAGCTATTCCGACTAGGCTTAGACTCATTCGTCTACTCGGCAACAGTTGAATTTGAAGGAGCAGAGTTCACCAGGGTGTTCAGAAAGTCGGCATGAATCTCTTTTGCTTGCATTTTTTTTCTTTACGAAGTGTTTGACCACTACTCGAATCTCAATTTTTTCCTTCTTCACAAATGACTACACGGGATTAACAACAGAGAGGCATCCGCACCACATCTCTTCCCGGAGCACTGAATCGTTACGTGTCTACTCATGAAGGATTAAATATTAATACGCGGGAAACTCGTTGCGGTAGGAGTGATATCTGGCGCTGATTCCGAGAACCTTTCCAACTATCCTAGTATATAGGCAAACATTAATTAGAGTGAATGCATAAACCTGTATAATTCTGTATGAATGCCTGGTTCCTTAACACCTCACGCTACCTGACAAATTAAAAAGCACAGGAACTGGTGATTTAGTTCTCTTTCAAAATGTGACGGATAATCCCAACACTGGGCTTATAATCCGCATATTGTACTCAGAGGCGGTGATTTTTGAAGCGTGCTTCTCGTGTAACGTACCTCGATACGATCAGAAAGAGTGCAATGGAAAACGTGAGCTCACACAGGTGGTGGTGCGTCAAAGAAAGGCTTGTATTTTCTATTTTAGCGCCAATGGCACGTCATCTCTCTCCCCATTTCCCCATTCATCGCCATCATTAGCCTGGGCATTTATTTTTCCGATTCCTCACTTCGAAGCCTTCAAGTCGAGAATCAAGCCTCCGGTCTGGCGGAAGTGCGCTGGGGAAAGAGTGAACGACACCCCCTTTTCACGATGAAAGCCCAGAAAAAAATACCAATAATATTATTACACCCTTTCTACCCAAGGAAAAATGGTAATTTTTTTCAGAGTTGCAATTTTCGCTTCCTGGGCTGACGACACACGCGAACGCCACGCCGAACAACCTTTGGATTTCAAAGTCATTTCTTTTTTCTCTTTTTGTTTTTGCATAATAACGGGTTAAAGGGTAGGAAATCTTATCGCAACCCTGCCACCCTGACCTTATTGCACAGGGTATTCATAAAAAAATGAACCGCTCGGACAGTTACACACTCCCATTCGCATTCACAGCACACCCCAATTACACATTGAAATCACCGACTCTTATCTCTCTGCACCCGTGGCCATCGAGTGATTAGAGAGACGGGCGGGAGGGGGAAGTCACCCCCCATCTCTTCGCCCCCCACCCCCAGCAACAATCCTGCCAACGTTCCCTCGTCTCATCCAACACAAATCACTCGTCGCACCGCTAATCCAATCGCAAACTGCGATCTGAGAGCAGTATTCAACGACACGTGGGGGTTTTCATTGAACGAGTTGGAATAGGCATAATCTCACGGTTGCCAACTCGCGTCCCTCGCTGATACCCGAGAGGTCATCAGGTAGACACAGAAAGGGTCACGCATGCGTGATGGAGTAAGCGACACGCAAGGTGATGTTCAGGTTTAAATTTTTTTGGTGTAGATTTCTTCGGAAATATTTCACGTAATTATGATGGGCACAGCTGAATTGCTTTCGTATAAATATTAGTATCAGCGCATCATAGAATTCACGCTTTTGGGAATGTCGAGATCACACTTATTGATTAACGATTAAATCGTCTAGAGAGACTGATACGGAATTCATAATTGGAGTAACGCCAGTTGCCTCATTGGAAATAGCGAAATGCCTCAGCGGTTTACTAAAAATTCACCCTCTCCCTCGGATCCGTCACAATTCATACGAATCTCGAATTTACGTCCAGCAAGACTATAACTAAACTGTAATTATGGTTTAATGGCCAGCATTACTGGGTCAATCATTTGTGCCTTGAGATTTCCCATTCTTAATTACGTGGGTATTTGAAATATAAACAGCCAGATATAGATACAAGTACAAGCCCGATTTTGGGATCAGTTACATTATTACGCTATAATGTTTTTAGACCGAAACCAACCTATGTCAATGCTATGATCGTTTTATGCAGGAAAATATAGATAATGATAAAAGCAAGTCTAAAAACAGCAACAAATGAATACTCAACAGGGCAGGGAATGTGAAGGGCAAAGGTCACTTTGCGCGTAATTTTTCCATTTGAGGTTCAGCCACGACACATGAAAAACGTCGAAAAAGTCGATAAAAAATTTCAGATAACATCAAGAGCAGCTTGTGAATCGATTTCCGACTTATTTTCTACATCTAAAAATGTATACTAATACATTTTTTTCATACCCCGCATACTATATTATTTAATACCCCCGCACACTAAAATTAATACCCCGCAAGCCGCCTCAAGGGTGTGTGGCGGGGGGGTGTTAGGTTAACCACCGGTAATTAAGAAAAAACGCATGCAAAAAGCCACAACTTTATACAATTCACAAAACAAAACATGGCATACATCCATAGAAAAACCCTTACAAACCCACACACATGCAAACACATAAACTACCAACTAACATACACATGTATCTACAAATATGAAGCCTGTTCAAGAAGTATCGCGAATTTTGAATTTACACGGGTTACGTGAATTTGATTTTCGACTTTTTTTGTGGCGTTAAAATGGTACTAAATGTCTCCTACTTATGCCGTAAATTTTGGCCATTTTGAATGTTCCGTTTATTGTTGACAGCTGTTTTGGTTGGACGTGTTTTTGGCTTGTCTTCGGTTTTTGCCCGTTCCAAAAAAATGGATCAAAGAATCTGTATAATTTTGTGGGAAAAAAGAAAATAAGTGGGAGGATGCATTCAGAATGTCGGACTGTGGCATATGGAAAAGCTATTTTGGACAGAAGCAACGTTTATCGGTGGTAAAAAAATGTTCTCATAGGGCCAAGAAGTGTGTTTGTGTCAAGAAGAAGGAGACAACACACTAATGATGTCGCAGCCACCGCATTCCCCCAAATCTGGCCACTAGTGACCTTTCTCTTGTTCCCGAAGCTGAAGAGGCCCATGAAAGTACGACGCTACGCTACGATTGACGAAATAAAGACTGCATCGAAGAAGGGTGCTGAACAAGATCACAAAAAAATGATTATTTGAAGTGCTTCGCGGATTGGAAAAAAACATTGGCACAAGTGTATAATATCTAATGGAGATTACCTTGAAGGGGACAAAATAGATATTCAATGAATAAGTAAATGCTTTTTTGCAAAGAAAAACACAAAATCCGCGATACTTTTATTGAATAGACTTCGTTTACCCTGATGCCTTTACATTGTTATAATTTTATTCCGACTTGGAAATCAAATACTTTTAATATTTCTAAAATTATTTTCCGTTTCTTACTATTATGTTTCCGGATTGTTCGGGGAAGGAATGAGTATTTTTATCTATCTGCACTGGAATCTATCTCCCTTATTTTATCTTTGTGTTCTGATCTAAGTATTGTGGGGCCATTATACAATAATTCCTTCAGTGTCATCGTTATAAACTCGTCTGTTTTGAACCTTTCTGAAAGTCTAAGTCTCGCTTGTTCTCTTCGCATCTCAAGTGGCTCCAAGTCTGAATCCACTAAGAAACTTGTTACAATTGTGTTCTAACTATAACAATTTTTACGAATCTGGTCGATATTCTCTGGACTTCATCTAATTCTTTTGTCAAGCTTTCTCCCAAGGATCCCAAACACTTGCGGCATATTCCAAATGAGGTCTTACTAGAGCAAAATAACTCCTCTCTTTAATTCTCCCATTACATTTCCCCACCACCCGTTTAGTGAAACCGAGTCTCTTTCAAGTGGATCCGCATATTGTCCTGTGATGTGCTCATCATGAAAGGCGTGGTGTTAGAACTACCCTTAAATATGTAACTTGTTTGGCCGTAGTTAGCACTGAACCCTCTATTTCATATTTTATGCTTGGTTCGCCACTTCCTTTGTTCCAAAATTTCATAACTCTGTTCCCACACAGTTGGAGGGAGTGTTCCCATAATGTTAGACATTAATCCATAGTACCACCCGAGATTATGTCTACGACAAGCACCATCAACGCTCATGGCGAGTGTCAGTACTACCTGCATAACATTCACGGAATGCCAGAGGTGCTTAGTTTAGCGCCCCCCACTTCCCCCATTAGTTTAGATAGAACTCACATTCGCACGTCAGGCTCTATGCTTGTTCTACATCTACATTAATAACCAAAAAGGTGTGTGACAGGGGGTGTAAGAAGTAGGTGGGACAGAAAAGGGAAAGGAAGGATATTTAAAAGATTAGGAAAAGAGGAAAACATTCAGGAAAACACTTCGAACAGACGTTTAAATCCTAACACATGTTAGGCGAAAACTTAGTTCCAAACAAGTGTTAATTTTTCCTGCTATAACGCTCATACCAAAAAGGAGGTAACAAAGACGAAACACAACCATTTATGCGTACGTATGATAGGCGACCATCACCGTAATTCCAAATAGTTAGGAACATGCAAAATAAATTCTTCCTAAACATACTTGATCATGGCTGACGCCCTAACGCCCCCCCCCCCCCCCCCGCCGCCAGACCTTGTAAAAGTTGTCGAAGTGCCGTGAGAATTACCTTGTAAATCAATTGCATTTTAGAATTGACAGTCTTACATGAGTAGAAGTTGGAGGAAGGAGAAAGTGGACCCAGTATTGACTACCCGGACCCGCTATGCAACTTGACGGAGGCCCAAAGAGACACTCCATTCCACACGTTTCTCGTCACAAGTCTACGAAGAAGAGACCAAAACAAATTAACTAAGTGCCTTCTCCTTGACTCCAACCCAGATTGGTCGTCGGTTCGAATCCCCTCTTGTCTCCCGAACCTCCGAGGCCCAGCGGCGAGCAGTGTATTCGATGGAGCTTTCTATGCAAAGGGCGGAAGGAAAAGTCTAGTCACGTTCGAGAACGAATGGCATGGCGGCCCGAATCACGGGAGGTCATCAAATACCCCATTCCTCTGCTCCCCTGCCCGCCACACCCACCCCCTCGTCCACCCCTGAATAGGGTTGCCCGCTCGCGCAAAGGGTCTGGCTCTCTTTACCCTCGGATTAGAGAATTCAAATTGGCAGAACGATTGGCATTCTTTGTAATAGTACACTCGCTGCGTCGAGCCTCCCCTGTGCGATTATTAGATAAGGGAATTAAATGCGAATGAGGCCTTCACTTCTGGGGCGGCAACTCGTTATCCAGCTCGCCCGAAGGTCACCAATGCCTCGGACTCTCGGATATTTTGAGAGAGAGAGGAAACGCTGCAAAAACGGAAAGCGGTGGGTGGAGTGGATGAATGGACACCGGGAGGGAAAGGGGGGAGGAGTGTGTTGGCATTTTGAGACGCAAAACACGGCGTGTGGCGATGGGTGTAGGACGGAATTTAACGGCCGTGAAAATGGATAGAGACGTTATTCCGTCTCCTGCAATGAGTGTCTTTCGACGTAAGGATACATAAAAGATTCGAAAAAGTGGGAATTAACTATTATCTCTCCGCGAGACATCCTGAAATATATTTCAGTATCACAAAACTATGGAAAGGATTATGAACTCGGTTCGATGCTAGCATAAAGGAATTACAACAAAAAATGACGTTAAAAAGTAATAAAGTAAATAATACCTCATCCTTACTTATCCGTATTTAATCACGAACTCTATCGTATTTAATCACGAACATGTTGCTAGCCCGAATTTTCATAATTCGTCGCCACTTTTCGATTATTTTCAACTTTATCTCTTCTGCTAGAGGATACATTACTATGAGTAAATATCAATTCCAAATGTATGTTTGTTCATATGAAATATTTTCTTGCTTTAAACTTTTATAGATACCCTCAAATAGCTTTGTCTACTGGCAGAATGGCTCATTCCCCTCGTCTCTTCTGCTTACAATTTCTCGACTTATCCCATCATTATGTAATCCTATATCCAAGGCCATATTTATTTGAAACAATTTTTTACTGACATTGACTCATTTTATTTATTTTCACGTTAACAAAAAATTGTTTTGCTTTTAACTACTTCTTTAAACTTGTGTATTTTATTTGGAAGCGATGTGCGTCAGGAATAATGCGCTAAATAATATGCTCTAATTAAAGCATAGGATAGATGAAGTACCCTAAAAACTAAAACAGCAAACTGGCTACTAAGGCGGTTGCACCGAAAGGTTTGACCGATGGAATCTCCACGCAACGCCTTGCGAATTTCAATTCGTGATTCCATTCCACAGGTCCTCTGATGGCAGAAAGGAACGGAAATCTAAAAATGAGTCAATAAGGTGCAAAAAATTTGTAAGAGCTGACGTAAGTAATCGTCGCGCGAAAAACATTATTTCCTCGTCCATTTGACCATCCACAATTCCCGTTCTACCCCGGGGAACCCCGAGTCGAGGGTTCCCTAATCCCCTTGAACTGTTGCTAATGCGATTGGCGGCGGTTGGGTGGATGATTCATCCCGATCGGGAGAAAGTCCTCGGGGAAGGGGGGAGAGCGCCCCTGGGGAGCCGGCGTTCGTCCCCTCCCCCCTTTCGCCCTTGTGAGAGGGAGCTCGGCGTTCCTCGAACAAGCGTGACCCAAATTCCCTCCGTGAAGGTACGCGTGCCCTTAAAGCCCTTGACCCCCCCTTCCCCTCCCTCTCGGCAAAAGAACACCCTCCCGTCTTACCTAATTATATCGCCACTGTTTTATTTAAAATCGAAGAGGCACCATTCTCTTTAATAGGAAACAAAATTAAGGCTTTGGTGAAAGCGTTTTTTACTAAAGAAATTTGTTGTCTCTGGCATACATTTTTCATTTCATTAAAAAGTTTTAAATGAAGGGTATGTTTAATTGCAAAGTTACTTCTTTCATTTCAACGTATTTGACTATTTCTTAGTTCAAATCCGTAGTCTGTAGAAAAAAGGCACAGATACAGCTTATTTTATCATTTTATATAATCGGTGGAACAATTTAAGAGTGTAAAAATCATTCGCCTTCACCGGGGTCTGGATTTCTCAAAGTCCTACCGAGTGCTTTAGCCAATAAAGCTACCAAGGCGTCTTCTTAAACGCTGAAATGTTGGGGGCTTTAAAGGAGCAAGATATTTTGACGAAATATCGTACATGCAATATCACAGGCGTTCGTAGTCATGCGCGACGCGCCACAGTCCACGAGGTTAAAGTGAATCCCGTATCAAGGCGAATGATTTTTACTCTCTGAAATTGTTGCTTTGAAATGCATTTTAGTGGATGACTCCGTTTAAAGTTACTATTGCGGCATCTCCCGCAGTTTCTTGGAATTTATATAAACGGATTTGGAATGCACACCTACAAAGCTAGGAAGCTCATATTTTGATTCTAATAATGAGTTGACAAATCTGAAAATCTGGAAAGGACAGTTTTCTTTGAATTTTTGCAAGATATCTTCTTTAGTGTTCAATTGATGCTTGCTTGATTTAAAATATCTGAAATAATAAAGTAATAAGCCTTTTACTTACTTTCTCCTGGACGCTCTTCTCTCCGGTCACGTGATGTAATGGCACACAGTTCCCCCACAAGACTCGTCATCGAGGTGCGCCCCTCTAGTGGGGGGGGAGGTGGGGTTCCCACCCGTCATCTGAAGGGCGATTGTTGGATTTGGATCGCCATTGGGACGGGGATTTACTGGGAGGAGGCGGAGCGCTAGATACCTGACCGTGGGGCCACCTCTAAGCGTCTGCGGAGGTGGGCTTGACAGACAGGAGAAGGGCGTCCGCGGCACGTAGTTGAACGCCTCATACCCATTTCTCACTCTTCCACCACCCGCCGTGTTTCCCTCCTTCACTTTTTATGCTCGCGACCCCTCCGCCTCGATTCGCTCACAATGATTTTGGCGCGCGCGTTCTCTAGCGTGAGATCATGGCTTATCTGTGTTAAACACTCCTTCATGACCCGTTCATAGCGATCGAACTCAAGAGCCTTATTTGATAACCGCCACCAACGCCTTTTGGATTCCAGCTTTTAAAAATGAATGGTGGCGGCAGAGAAATGTTAAAAAAATAATGCTAATGTCCGCACTTCAATCTCAGATTTTAATTGATTTTCTCGGGAATTGGGGAAAGGTGGGAGGAAAATCCGGCGTTGGAACTGACCTACCCCAAAGCGAACGGCGGCCGCCGATTGGCGTCCCAATCTCGAATGGCACCCTCAACTTAGAAGTGCTCTTCTCATGGCCTCCCAAGTATGTATCGATTCTCTCGGTTGCCACCGGGATTCAAACCCGGACCCTGGATTAAAAATATGGCTCAATCTTTGATGCGATCAAAAAAACGGGCGCGTGACCTTTGGTACCACTGACACTCTTCAAAAAAGCAGGACAAACGAAAAGACTGTCGAAAAACTTAGTTTTGTACTAGAGTAGAATTTAATAGGGGGGAAGACGACGTCAGCTCTGAACATTAGATTAATCGAATAGTAGTAGTATTTATGGAAGGCGACCGAGAGCTGAGGTATTTTCACTCTAATGAATAGATGGGAAAGGAGGAAGGGTGGTGAGAAACCAGGCGTCGGCGCTAGTCCTCTCTAATCGAAAGGCACCATGGGTTCCGCAGCTTAACGTCCCATCCGACTGATGGCGTACTCACTTAAAGTGCTCTCCATAAAGCAGATCAAGTAGGGATCGGGATACCAATGAAAAATATTTGTTGCCTCCAGTATTCGAACCCGGGCCCTCTAAGTGGGTGGCCAGAACGGTAGTTGCCGGGCCATCTTGGTCCCCAGATTAATTGAAAACTGGTATTTATATTGGTAGAGGTCGGAATTTTAGGGATGGATGAAATACGGACTCCAGCATTAGCTATCCCTTGATTCCGAAAGACGCCTTTGTTTTGGTATATCCTGTTTTATCCGCCCATCCCTTCCACGTTTTAATGGTTCTCAGGGGTTGACTGCACTTCTATGTTCCGTAGGATCTCCATGACCTCCGTTGTAACCCCTGGAAACCTTCGGCAGTACCAACACATTCTAACTTCTGCTCCTTTTTCATCATATTCACAAAACATTAGTCCTTTATATCCTCAGGACATTTGTTTAGGTTTGAAAAATTAATATTTGATTCTGGACACTTAGTCTGTCTATTGAAAGTTGTTTTATCCAAACTTATCCTGCTCAGAAATTTGTTTTTCTACTTTCGTAGGTAATCTTTTCGGTACGTAGGTAAGGAAATTCTAGAGACATTAGGTGAAGGCTCAACCATGTATCGTTCTGGTCATCGACATTTTGTTTCCCAAATCCGGAAATCTTGGTCCTCTCCATATTAAATTTCGTAATGTACTTTATCCTCGATTTTAAAAGGTAAAATCTTTGTCCATGGACGAGATGGGAGAATGTTATGAGTTCAAGTCTCTAGTTTAAAATATGATCACAATTACTAACTACGAAACTTTAAGTAGTTGCGAGGGCTGTCAATAAAGTAACTTACGTTTCGCTAGCTAGAGCCACTAACTTGGTGTCTCAACGTCCCTACACTCAGTGCGTATCCTGCTGTGATAGTGTACAGGCTACAATTCTCCTACTTTGCTTTCTACTACCTGCTCAAATGTGCGCTGCAATAGGAAATCCCTAGAGTTGTGAAGCGTGATCTGTGATTGGGGATTTACCGTAAAAAAACCACAAGTCAGTCGAAATTCATAGGCAACTTTGCGTTGGAGTGCACGGAGACGGAATGATGAGTGAAGGAGGAGTGACGCAGAATTGCTTGCTGGCGTAAATAAGTGTTTAAAATGTAAGGTCGCAGATTTCTTCAGAGATAGTATTGAAAAACTTGTATAACGTTATGATAAATAAGTCAATTTGAATGGCGACTATGTAGAAAAATAGTTTATGTCTTTTTCAAATGTTCAGGGTGAGTCAGAATGGACTCGCTGATTTGAAGGGCAAATGGTAAAAAAATCAACCAAGATAATTTTTAAAAGTTTTCATTTCTAAAAGGTACATCCAACTCCATTTATTTTCCATTAGGTTCTGAAAATTATTTCATCTAAGTGACGAGTATGGTGAGCGATGTACATGTTGTGTCGTCGTTCAAAAAAGTTTTCGAAAGCTCTTCTCAGCAGATCTCGCGTTATTCCGGCGATGAAATCTGTAATTTCCTTCTTAAGAGCTTCCAAGGTCCTTAGTCGAATTTGTCAACCTCAGCTTTGAGATATCCCCAAATAAAAATGTCACATGGGCTCAAATCCGGGGAGCGAGGGGGCCATGGACCATCGAATATTTTTCAGTGGTATCCCGATCCTTACTTGAGGTGCTTTGTAGAGAGCACTTTGAGTGAGTACGCCATTTATCGGATGGGACGTTAAGTTGCAGACCCCTTGGCGCCTTTCGTTAAGAGTAGGCTAATGCCGATGTGGGATTTCTTTCAATTCTTCATCCTTTCCTGTGCATCCCTAATGGCGCAAATGATCTCAGCTATCGGTCGCCTAACCTATAAACTATTACTACTGCTATTTGGCGTGGACGACGGGTGGTATGAGCCGTGGCACTATCCCGTTGAAACCAAAAGGCTTCTATGTCATATTCCTCACCATAATCCTCCATTTTGGGGAGTACAAAGTTCTTCAGCATCTCACAATGGCGCACAGAGTTTACAGTAACAGTTGAACCTCGATATTTAAAAAAGTAAGGCCCAATAATGCCTATGGGGGACACAGCGAACCAAACTGTCACTTTGGGGTAATGAAAAGGTGAAGTTCGCGAGGGTTGTCAGTCGCCCGGTGTCAAAAATGCTGCTTATTTACTGAGCCGGAGATGTGAAAATTCGCTGCATTGCTAGACCACAGAGCCCTCTGCGTCGCCACCACATTGTTCTTAATGAACGTTTCGACGACAAACCCTCGATGCACATCAGACCACTGGTGTATGGTAACAACTAAAAATGTCGTATCCTCCAGCTCACGCCAGTACTCCCACTCCGCTAAATTACCTGCGCACTCTTCAGTGATATTTTTAAACTATGGAGACTATTCTGACTCTTCCTATAAATAATAAAACCTGGTCTTGTCATTAGATTCATATTTTATTTCAAAACG
This sequence comes from Hetaerina titia, assembly GCA_037158775.1. Lineage (NCBI taxonomy): Eukaryota > Metazoa > Arthropoda > Insecta > Odonata > Calopterygidae > Hetaerina > Hetaerina titia. The sequence continues at coordinate 17,443,125 of CM073769.1, forward strand.
TAAGTTAATTTCTGGACAGGTATCGTAGCTTTGACAATCATCAGAGACCCGAAATTAACTTGCAATAATGGGAAGATGGCTGCGCAATGATGCTCAATTGTGAGTAGTATGAATGGGAAGGAGGTAGAGCGAATAGGCTGTTTCATTGAGATGGGGAGGTCGGGGGTAGAAGTTGGTTGGAGTGGAAAGGAAGGCATTTGTCAACGAGCGTGTCTTAGTCACAGCCAAAAATCCTGCAGGCCTGGAATTCGAAATGCTGGGGACCACACGAGGGCAGTGACTGAAAACTTTTATCCCCAAAGGCCTTTCGCTGATTTCATATCTTTGAATACCTTTCCGGGAATTTCATATAATGGCCCAGAGGTATACGAGAATTCTGATGGTATATGACGACGAATTTCAAGTTATTATCCAATCACAGCGGCGCAAAACGTACGTGGTTAGGCAAATTAAAGCGCATTTTACGAAAAGAACTGCGCTAACAAGGCTAAGAAAAGAATGCCCAGCCGACAAACTAACCTTCCGTAAATTGACACTTTGGAGGACTTCTTTTATTCTTAAATATCTGATTCTACGCCACGGATGCAAATTACTTTTTTATCACGAATTTTTTACCAATGAACTTAGTTAGTTTTACTCAAGTTTGCTTATCTGAGAACGGGAAAGGAAGTAGGCTTTGGGGAAGATTACGTGCCAAGGTGTTTGCGGTACTTAAAACTTTAATTCCGCATCTGACGACCCTCGGCGTAGAGTGGCGATAAACCGTGAGCGACATTCCAATTACAATTCTCACGAATCGTGCTCTTTAATTGGTTTTATTTTACATTCTCCTTTTTGTGTTTACAAAGTTTTTTGTTACATTAATGCTTTCATAAGCGGCCTTTCTTTAAAATCATTGATGAAAAATTACATTGATCCTCGAATTACCGTCGTATTTTGACTCAATCACTGGTGTTAGGAATCCATGCCACACGGAATGATCAGGAAAAAAAGAGACAGAATCATCCTTCGAAGGTGAAATGGGCAAATATCACCAAGAGTTTATTGACATAACGACTGAAGGTTAGCTTTCGAACTTGAATATACATAAAATGTATTATGATTTACACCAAAAATGCAACGAAAATAGCTAGGCTTGTGAAAAGTGTTTTATAAACATGATAGCAGCATCAAGAAACTATTGGAAGAATTAGGATGGGAGGCACTAGCTGACCGTAGGCTTAAATACAGGTTAAGTTTCGGCGCATATTTAAGACAGGTTACTTATCTGAGGATGTTAAAGACATATTACAAGCCCTGACTTTCTCTGAGAGTTCAGGTCATGTACGTAAAATCATGGAGATAGTTTGTAGAAAGAATAGTTTTAAAATGCTTTCTCCTCTTAACATAAGAGATCAAAATACGAGACACAGTCAAATAAAAAACCGAACACCCGCCATAACACGAAGTCCGCGAGAAAGGTGGCAACACTGTTGGTTCGTATCGATACTGCCATCGCTGGGGTAAGAGAACTTCGCATATTGACAACTCACGGTTCATAACGTTCTGTTTGGACTCACGGTCCAAAACCATTCCACGGTCACGTTGTTGCAAGTGCTTGATTTTCATTTGACTGCCCCTATAGGCGCGAAGGAGATGATTTGTATTGGTTGTGTGTATATTTTGTCGATTTCCCGCACGCATTTTAAACAGACCCATCTTTATGACATTGTTCCCGCATGATTTGAACATACCCTCTTATTGAATGTTCTTGCATGTATGTGCCTTCGTTCGTGTGATTAACTTTTTTCGAGCGCAAAAATCGAACTGATATTTGTGTATTGTGTGTTATTATGCCAGTACATTCATGGCTGGTGCCCAAAAATCCCCTGCCACATACCTTTGCGGAGTCTGGCTAGGTATTACGTAAATAGATAAAGAGTAAAAAGTATTTCCTCCATACTACATGTCTAACTTTTTAATTTTCGTCAAAGTGTCAATCGGGTTTGTAAATATGGCATATCTGGGTTCAACGATCGGGGGTAAAAACGCTTGCCTTGATCGTAAGATTACTCTGAACATAATGTTTGACTGACATTATCAAAATTTATAAAAATCATTATTTTATGAACATTAGTCTCCAGAAAGAATGATTTTAAAACTATGGGAGACGGCTTCGCAAATACACACTATCTCGCAGTTTTACCCCGTCTTCTGGTGGAACTTTAACTCCACCGCCATTTCCCTCAAACCAGGTGTAATATTTATTGAATGTGCCTCTCGTACATTTTATTCATCCCAGTTCACCTGACAAATGTTTTACAGACACCCACCGCGGTCCAAATTCGCCCACGTGTCTACCGGACGACAGAGCGGAGTCGTGGCTTTGATAAGGGGGTTGAGATAGCGCGTAGCTTTTCCAGTTCATCGATTTTTACGGCAATAACCGCCAATAGACACAGCGCAAATATGACATATTTAGTATCTCGCAAAGTCTTCATCCGACGGGGTGTATATTTCAGCGTCGCAGCCGGAGCTGATTTATTGCCGATTGACTAACGTACCTGGCTGGCCTCTTGGCTTGGTTACTTCAATCGGCGGCTTAACCTCTGGCAAACGGCCCGCGTTTCATCGACGCAATGGATCCCCCTTGTGAATAATCAGAATAATATTACCAAAAAAAAACATTAATGTTCTAATTTAAAATGTATCACTATGAGAAAGATGAAGCCAAAAGAATAGGATAGTCCTGCGAAATATTTGTCACTATAAATACGTCAATATAGCCCATAGTCGATATACAATGTCTAAAAGTATCACAGTATTCAACGAAAACACGCAGTTAAATTCAGTCTCAGTAATCTACAGCTACTTCAATATACAACGCAAGTATTTACACTCAGGTAAATTCAACCACAGTAATCTTTTGAAATCAAAGTCTGGAGGAAGGTCTGAAGGAATAATTCATAATGACTCCAGCAGGCAATGAGTGGGTACCCGGACCGGTGCCACGCACCTTGTGGTGCCATGCTACGAAGGAAAGTCAAATGAAAACGTTAAATGCTAAATGTTTCTTAACCCGTGCTGTATTGAATACGAAATCCTCCACAACACTTAACTTTCATTTGTTGATGAATTTCAATATAATTCACTTTAGTAGTATTCAATAAAATCTGAGTCAAGGCTGTTTCTCTGGGTTTTATACTGTGAGTGATCATATTTAGACCGTCAGCACCGCACTGTTACGTTCTGGCATCGTCCTACGAAATGCGGTTCAATCTTCAAATATTGGCTATCGTTGTGCGGACTAGCAGGACATTAGAGCGAGTTAACGAAATTTTAGCGCAATTTTTAGGTTTTCACTCCACCCACGCTCACATTTTTATCCATTTTATTTTACCCAATTTTCTCGCTACGATCAAAATCCGTATTGATACGAACTTTTTCAAAGTAATCAAAAGCGGCAACAGGGAGGAAACGAGCAAATACGGACCAATTTCTCGCGCAACCATATCATGCAAGTCACCGAACATTCGATAATGAGACGCCTCTCAAAGCTCAGGATTTGTTCATGAAAACTTAAAAAGGGTTTTGAAATGGTATGCAAAACAATTGACGTTTTTTGCTCAGGATATTTAGGATTTGGGGGTAAGTAATGTCCCAGTTGACACGTTTTTTTAGATTTAAAAAAAAGCTTTAGACACAGTTTCCCATAACAAGTTACTCACAAAGTCAAAAATATATGTTACAGATATTATTTAGGCTGGATTAATGGACTCTTTGAATGGCCACGTACAAAGTGGAGTTATAGATGAAGTTAGCTCAAATGCAGTAGATGTCCAATCCGGTGTTTCCTAGAGAAGAGTCATCGGTTCTCTTTTATTCTAACTTCAAGTTAATGATATTTACGCCGTGATAGTAAGATTAGCCAACGACGCAGAGGTTTCCAGAGATATCCATATTCCTGAGGATAAAGCAGAGTTAGCAGGTGACCTTAGTGAAATACACCGTGGGAGCTACTCTGAATAATTAGAATTAAACACAAAATGTGTTTATGAAATAGAAGTACGCAGTTCTCGCCCAAACGCCTACGGCATCAGAAACACCGAAATGGAATGAGTAGACTCGATTAAATACTTGGGCGTTACCCTCACTCACGACCTCTTCTAGGTGAAACAGACCTGTATACGGGGAACATATCTAAAAACCAACAAAAAATTAGGATTTTCTAGAAAGCTATTAAGGAAATGTGATGAAAAGGTCAATGAAAAAAGTAATCTATCGATGGTTAGGCCTCATGTGAAATATGCTACCAGTATATGGGATCCTCATGAAGTTGGATTGATTGCCAAATTGGATCGCGTGCAGCATAGAGGAGATAGATTTGTAAAACATTGTCACGATAAACTTAGTAGCGTATTCAAAATATTAAAGCAGCTAGGCTGGGAATCACTCAATGGAGCGAAGGTTAAATTAAAGATGAAATCTATTCCATAAAATGGAAGAATATCTCTATTTAGCAGTGATGTTGAAAATGTACGAAGTTCAAAAACTAAGGTGACTATATTTTTATGAAAAAATTTATTTATTCTTCAATATTCAAGTTGAACTATTCAAAGTATGTTACCTCTTGTGCCCCCAGTCACCTCTTGTTTCAACGCTTTTTCCAATGTTCAAAGAAATACTGAAAAGCACTTTTTGTATAGCCTTGAGCTCTTCCGGCGATGCAGTCTTTATCTCCCCAATCGTTGCAAATCTCCTTTCTTTCATAGGCCTCTTCAGTTTTGGGAACAGGAAATATTTGCAGGGGGTCAAATCTGATGAATATGGTGGCTGAGGTATGATTTTGAGGTTGTTTTTGGCCAAAAAACTCTCAAAATTAAAAGTAACGATGAGTGAGCAGGTGCATTATCGTGATGCAAATCCATGAATTGTTTCCCATTTCTCAGGACGTGTTTTGCGTAGTGCTTCTCGCATTACCTCAAGAATTACAATTTTCAAGTGACGGTTCAACCTTGTGGTAAGACCTCCTGATGCACTACGCAACGATAATTATCGTTGGAAAGCATTAGGAGAACCAAGAGCAAAAAAAAGCACGCCAAGTTCGATCAAATGTCAAGGTTTTGTTCACTGCTTTCTTCGATTATAATCGAAGAAAACAGTGAACAAAACCTTGACATTTGATCGAACTTGGCGTGCTTTTTTTGCTCTTGGTTCTCCTAATGTTTTCCATTGGGGCTATTGGACTTTAGTTTCGACGTCATGACCATATTCTCATGAATTTTCCACCAGTTGTGGTGCTTTTGAGCAGATCAGGAGCATCATTGAGTCATTCAACAGCTCCTGAGCGATGATTATGCGATGGTTCTTCTGGTCAAAATTAAGTAATTTCGGAACGAACTCCGCTGATACACGTCTCATGCCAAAAATATGCGAAATTTCAACATCCTCAGCAACTTCTCCAATAGTGATTTGACGACTTTTTAACAAATTTTCATCGGTAATTCAACGTTTTCAGCTGTTGTTGACGTGCTGGGGCGTCCAGAGTGAGGTTCGCCATTGGCTTCTTCTCGGTCTTCTTGGAAGAGCTTGTACCATTTATAAGCATTTTTCACTCAGAGCAGACTCACAGTATGCCACTGACAACATTTCAAGTGTTTTGAAGAACTTAATTCCATTTCTTGTACAAAATTTGATGCAATTTATTTGATCCTTTTTTTATAGCAGAAAATCGACAAGCACATCAAAATAAGTATCTGTCAATAACTATCTAAATATACTAAATTGTTGAGACTGTAAAAATATGTTTAAGATGTGTGTACCAATATAAAAAAAACAAAAAAATCGCGAATCGAATGTATGTTGCCCGCGAAAATTGGAAAATCACCTCACTTTTTGAACACACCTCGTATTATTAGCCCCATCGTACTACGGTAGGTATTTAAATAAATTAGAGAGATTTAGCGTAGAACAGATAGTTTTAAGATGTCTTTTTTTCCAAGCACGGTCAACGATTTGAATAAAAATAAACGGCCGCGCAAGGACAAATTAAGTATTTTTCCTAGTCATCCTGGCGTGTGTTCATTAAAATTTCATCTAACATTTATTTCTGTGTCCTTATTGCAAGCAGCTCTTTACGAGGAAAAGTAGTATTGAGTACTTCTATGCCGTATGCACGTACTTGTAGATACTATTATTACCGTTATTTGAATTACTATACATTTATTTGCGACTAAAATTTAAGAAAAATATAATTTTTGATGTTAGATATCTGCTGTTGAATCACATCTGCTGGATAACCTTGGGTCCAGTGGTTTGCAGGATAACAATTCTCGTAGATAATAAGAAAAGCATAACTTCTTTTTCTCACATCCATTACACCAAAAAAATGTATTCAGTTCAGCTAGGTGTCTTTCAAATTTCAAATCAAAACTCGATTAGCAATATGATATTGTAATGTAAACGTAATTAGATTTTGGTGTACACATTGGCTTTTAAAACTGAAATATAAATGCAGCAATGTGAAGAACAAATATGTATTTATACTTCAGATGAACCGATTTATGACAACGAGTAAATTGCATGTCAGAGGCATTTACTTGTTTTATAACAAAGTGCAATTTACTTGAACTCGATGGTTTGCGGCTCTACTTTGTCAAAATTTATAATCACTGAATAAATAAACTTAGCATTTGTTCACACAAAAAAAATCTTTATTATTCTATAATCGGTTACACCTGATGATATCGCCTGTGCGTCGAAACCGGTAGCAGTATGATGAAGTATTTTTGTAATAAAAATACTAGGTTTGTTTATTCAGTGCATTATTTATTGAACGAAAGTCAGATCCAACTTCCCCACACACGATGAGAGTTGCAGGCGCAAATGTGTAGTAGGGGTGTATGTTCGAGCTGGTGACCGGCCATATGCTTTTCAAATTATTAATTTTGATAAATGCCACCAGTTTCACATTAACATCGTAAGGCATCTGCTTGCAACTTTCTGAAATCTCTGTACTTAGGTGGCGAATGCAGGAAAGGGGGAAATACTTCTATGGGAAGCAGAGGAAGAAGAAAGAGAGAGAACTGCGCCCTGGGAAGGACGTATTACTGAGTTACTAAAAGCTATTGACATGCATTACATGCCGATCCCTTTCAGAACAACTCTCGGCGAGAAAAGTAGTCTCCTGCCCTTGCCACACCCCTGCGTGTGGCAAGCGTTAGTGGACAAAGAATGCGGCTGGGAATGTCAACTTAAAGGCCCTTAAAAACTATAAAGGGGAGAGAAAAGTGATTGGCTGGGGATCCAGAGAATCTTAGAAGTTTGTTTGGGACCAAGGAGCGACTCCTCTCTTGGTTCACCGACTGTCGGGAGCAAAAGAAACCGCTTTCTCCCAAAGGACCAGTACTTTCTTCTCTCTTCCCTCAAAAAACCCTAAAAAAACCCTTCCCCTCCTTTCCACGTTTTCGATGTACATATTGAGAGATGTACATGTATGTTTCAGAATGAGACGAGATATGTTTCAGGATGTCAGAAGATTTCATATTAAGTTGAATTTGCTTGTCACCTCTTTGAACGGTCGGATTAACACAAAAATGAAACCAGTGGAAAAGAAAATGTAAATAGTATGACATACGCAGATTAAGAAGATCTTGAGGGCAAAAGGCTATCAAGCAGATATAAAACGTGACTACGTATTCATGTTGTTATATCTAAATGATGGATTTTTTAAGCCAAGCCATTTAGCCAATGAAGCCAGCAGATTTTGCTGAAACTTCAAATGACAGGAGACTGCTTTTCTCGCCGAGAGTTGTTCTGAAAGGGATCGATATGTAATGCATGCCGATAGCTTTTAGTAACTCAGTAATACGTCCATAGGGTAACCTAGAATGGAAGCAATAGATTCTTGCTATAAATGTCTCAGATAAATTTGGCTGGCCTTATTTTATGCCTGCGCCACAGTTCACCGACTTCGAAGATCCCAACCCCGGGAGAGTAAATGCAGAAAGCGCGGAGGTAAGAGGCCGCGGGTAGGTGACCACATTTTCTCTCCATCCACGCCCGATGTTCACAATCTCTTCTCTTGGAAATGGTATGTTTCAAGTTTATAATATTTCTAATCACACATATCGACGGTCTTGTTTTGTCACTATGAGGAGAAAACACCATAAATCTTCTGTCTTTGGCCATCTTTAGAGAGATTACATGAAAGAATATTATGAAGTTATACGGAAATGACATGTACTCATCATATGAAATGAACTTTTGTTTTAAATTATGCAAAAACTAACGACGGACTTACATGTAAAATCGTAATCATTTGCCACTGAGAGATAGTAGGAAACAATAATCAAAGTTTAAAATTTCACAAATGTTAAAATAAATCTAAGGCTAAGATTTGGTGCCCTTAAAAATGTGGTGCACTTGCCTTGGTGGCCTATCTGCATTCACGAGATGTTCACACCTGAACGGTCTACGAAAGAAGAGACGAAGGCTAATATTACGCCAAGAAATTACGCAATAAATAGGTCAAGCTAGAAAAGAATTCACCGAAAATAGCTTGACTTAAGACCAATCAGGGTATCTGAGAATATTTAACGAATTATTAATTATTTCACAGGAAAGCATAACGATAATGCGATATGGCTAAGCTATCTTACGTGACATTTGCGAAAGTACATATGAATCAGCAGAATGTGCGGAGGAAAAGAATAGGCATAGAATAAAATAGAAGAATGGAATCGATGAAAATGCTGAGCATAGTATCTGCAAAATCCCGTGCGGGTGTCGTCTAGGACGAGTGCAGACCTTGGTCAATCTATTTACCAAGCATGGGCCACCGAAATGTCGTCTATTGTAGCGGTAGACATCTCTTCCCGGCGAGTTTAAATTGAGACATCGCGCCTGCCCTCGGTGGAGGCTTGGGCTCCTTTACGACCTCGAGAGGTAAATGGGGAAACCTTTTGGAGTATTTGTGAATACGACCGAGAAAATAAAGCCGTCGTAATCAACTCAAAGCTGAGACAAGTAGTTTTACTCTCCCTAACTCTTCTCCCCCGCGAAGGAGCGCTGCACTATATTCCTTAAATGTTAAAGGCTAGTGGAAAACTCTTTATAATTCAAAAGATGGGAATATCTTTTTAAAACAGATTAAATAGTTTAAAATGCATTTGCGGAAATATAGATGTACGGAAATACAGAAATTTTTGGAAATATTAGAATGTGAAATTTGTCTATAAATACTCATAGGCCAACGATAAGCATAGATTAAAAGAACATCATAAAATGAAACAAATAAGAAAACCAAAAAGTTATAAATATAGCTAATTTTTTGTTGATTTTGTTATGTGTAGTAACCAGCTGGATGGCGGGAAAGCTTTTCTGTTCTATTGAATCGCCTAACTTTACATATCATCTCTCTGCATCTCGGTCGAACCTCTTTTTTTCCGGCTTTGTCTCCATTGGGAGGACCCAGTACTAAGCGCGACGACATAAGAAATTCAGACATCAGGGTAAATAGGGGATCAGATTCTTTCTCTGTGCCACTATGGTTTCCCAGGAAGTTCTGGTGCCCACAATATCACACAATTTGGGTGAAGCTGAGGATTCTCTGAGAGGCGTGCCCGAGAACTGAACCCGGGGCCTCCGTCGGTCAGTATTTCACCTCTCTATCCCTGGACTACACGTCCCATATTAAAACCACAGGTATTGCAATTTTCCTAGTGGAAAATTGCAATACCTGTGGTTTTAATATGTTACGCTTCCACCACATCACGCCTGAGACCTCATCATTCGTACACGTCCCATGATGAGCACGCATTGTGATGAAAAAAATCGTGATAGCTAAGCTAGCTATGAGATCATTCTTTGGAAAATATATTAAAGGCAGTGATTTTTACTGGAATATCCGTCTACTTCTCCCTACGGATGGAAACAGAGGAAGAGGAGGTAATGCGAGCGGTTATGGGGGAGGAAAAGAACAGAAATTTTGATCGCTTTGTAAAAAAAAACAGAAAAAAATCATAAGATAATATAAGTCCCTCCCATGGACTACAACCTTGTCGTGGTGGAAGGGCTTGTGTGTTCCGATGACCCCTAGAGCTGTGCTGGCGGGAGTAATAATAATTACTCCTGGAAGGGTCACCCATGCCAGATAGGTCGAAGGTTAGGAGCCAGACGAAAGGTAGTCCACGCAGCGTCTGTTCCTCAGTGAGGCGGCTGCAATGGCGTCTGACCCCAGTGGGGCGGCCATTAAGTGATGGTGTCACGTTAAAAACACTATTGAGGAAGGCAACGGGAAACCACCTCAATTATGATTCCCAAGAATATTATGATGGGCACTATAGATAATATGAGTCCTGGCAACTACGGGACACGGCCCAAGAGGCCGTGTGTCGTGCCCGGCAGCGGGAGAGGCAAGGCTTCCGCGGTCGTCATCCCACGAAACCCTTGCAGGGAAGAAATAACTTCAGCAGGACAGAAGACTCAGAAGAAGGCGAAAGTAGTTAGAATAGGAACCTGGAACGTCAGGACAATGTTGAGGAGAGGCAAATTAGAAAATATTAAGCGAGAGATGGAAAGAGGTAACATAGATGTTTTAGGCCTCTGCGAGGTGAGATGGAAGGATAGCGGGGATTACTGGAGTGACAATTATAGAGTAATATACAGCGGCGGGGATGAGAGCCAACGAGGGGTTGCCGTAATTTTAAATAAAGGGGTAGGAAGAAGCGTAGTCAACATAGAGCAAGCGACAGATAGAATTTTACTCGTAGAGATTAAAGCAGAGCCGACGAACTTGGTCATTATTCAGGTATACATGCCACCGAGCAACCACAAGGAGGAAAAAGTCGATAGGATGTATGATGAGTTAGAGGATATCATCGCGAGTGTTCCTGCAGGGAAACATTTGATAGTGATGGGGGATTGGAATGCGACGGTAGGCGAAGGAAGAGATGGTGGTGAGGTGGGGGACTATGGGTTAGGCACGAGGAATGAACGCGGGGAGAAAGCAATTGAATTCTGCAGGAGACAGGGGTTAGTCATCACTAACACATGGTTTAGACACCACAAAAGGCGTAGGTATACATGGAAAATGCCAGGTGACTCAGAAAGGTATCAGTTAGATTATATTATGGTTAGGCACAGGTTTAGGAACAGTGTGATAAATTCGCACAGTTTCCCAGGAGCGGATGCGGACTCTGACCACAATTTAGTTGTTATGAAATGTAATGTTCGTTTGAAGAAGATAAGGCAAGGGCGGCGGGTTAAAAAATGGAATTTAGAAGCAGTAAATGAATTAACGAGGAAGGAGTATCAGGAGGCTGTAGAGAAAATGATGGATGACGGTAAAGAACTGAGGGCTATCGAAGAAAAATGGGGATGTATCAAGAAAGGGATATTGGAAGCCGCTAAAGACACTATAGGAACCGTTAACGGGAAAAGGATAAGGAAACCATGGGTAACGGATGAGATGATTGCGAAGATGGATGAGAGAAGAAGATGGAAAAATGTAAACACAGAGTTAGGCAAAATGAAGTACAAAGAGTTAAACAATAAATTGAGAAGGGCCACAAATAAAGCAAAAGAAGAATGGTGGAAAACGCAATGCGAGGATATGGAAAGTTTACAGAAGAAGGGTGAAATTGGTGCTCTATACAGCAAGGTTAAGTTATTATCGGGAAGTAAGAAGGCAAGAGCTGTGCTAACAGTTAAAGATAAATGGGGTAAGATAATAGTTGAACCAGGAAAAATCCAAGAGAGATGGAAGGAATATATAGAAACACTGTATGGTAAAGAACTTAGGCCGACAAGGTTAGACATAGAAAAGGAACATGACGTAGAAGAAGATAGCTTAGGTCCAGGCATACTCGACGATGAAATAGAAAGGGCATTAAAGGAGATGAAAGCAAATAAGGCCCTGGGGGTGGACAATATTCCTGTAGAAATGTTGAAATGGTTAGGGAAAGGTGGGAAGAAGGCCATATATGGACTGATTCGTAGTATCTATGAGGAAGGAATCTGGCCGGAAGATTTTGTGAGATCGGTGTTAGTTCCTATTCCAAAAAAGGCAAAGGCTTCGTCATGTGAGGATTACAGAACAATAAGTTTGATATCCCACGCAGCTAAAGTTATTCTCAGGATCATCAACAAAAGGATAGAGAGTAAGGCAAATGATTACTTAGGGGATGATCAGTTTGGGTTCAGGAAAGGAAGAGGTACGCGTGATGCCATTGCAGTAATGAGATCACTAGTGGAGAGGAATATAGAATACAATCAGGACGTTTTTGCCTGTTTTGTAGATTTCGAAAAAGCGTTTGATAGAGTGAATTGGGAAAAATTAATGCGTGTATTGCAGAAAATAGGAATGGATTGGAGGGACAGGAGACTGATCCGCAACCTGTACATGTCTCAGACTGCTCAGGTGCGAGTGGGGAACGGAGAGTCTGGATGGGCAGTGTTAGGAAGAGGTGTAAGGCAGGGTTGCCCATTGTCACCGGTACTGTTCAACGTATATGTAGAGGAAATGATTAAAGAGGCATGGGAAGAACTGGAGGTAGGAATGAAAGTCGGAGGGGAACTCGTAAAATCGGTTAGGTTTGCTGATGACCAAGCATTAGTTGCTCAGTCAGCCAAGGGGTTGCAAGCATTGTTGAGTGAATTGGAGGTTCAGTGCGATAAATATGGGATGAGAATCAATATTAATAAAACAAAGGTTATGCGATTTTCCAGAAAGAAAAAGGCTAAGCTAAATATTAAAATAGGCGGGGAAAGAATAGAGCAGGTAGAGCAGTTTACATATCTCGGAAGTGTTTTGGACCAATACGGTCAAAGTGGTAGGGACGTAAGGAGAAGAATTGCGCTAGGCAAGGAGGCTTTCTCAAGGAGGAGGGAGTTGATGACGGGGACGTTGAGTAGGGATGTTAAGACAAGACTCGTAAAAACTCTGATATGGAGCGTAGCTATGTACGGCGCGGAAACGTGGTCGCTGAAGCAGGAGGATAGACGTAGATTGGAGGCTTTTGAAATGTGGGTGTGGAGAAGAATGGAGAAGGTGAAATGGACCGAAAGGAAAACAAATGAGGAAGTACTGGAAATGGTGGGTGAGGAGAGGGGTTTGTTGAGAGAAATCCTATGGAGGCAGGAAAAATGGATGAAAGGCGTATTGAGCGGTAGTGGAATGTTGAAGAGGGTAATAGAGGGGAGAATGTTGGGCAAGCGAGGTAAGGGTAGGAACAGGATAGGGATGTTGGACGGGATGAAGGGAGGAAAGAAGTACACCGAGATGAAGAGGGACCTGATATAGATTAGTTTGCAAGGTGGGGAGTCACAAAATGTTTATTTGATAGTTGTGTCCATCCAAAAACCTACCTTAACCGGTAGATTACCTAATAATAGTGAATAATATAAGAAATCGTTTGAGGAAAAATGTGACCTAGTGCATAATAATTAGAAAATCCATGAAGATGCAAATTATATTTTAGGATTCTCAGCAATCTGCCCATAAACAGCAAACAACAAGCAATACCCAATTACACTTGTGAAAGTTAGCGGGAAAAAGGAAATCTTAATTTTCAAAACCAGTGAAAAAATTTAAATGGTAAAAGCTCTTTTATGACCATAAGAAACAAACTAATTTCGGGAATTCAAACCACACGCCATCGAAGACTAATGTCCAACGGGAGTCAAAAGAGTCACTGCAATTTCCATTCCACTCGCATGAGGCTTTCCTCTTGGAAGGGCAGAGAGGAAAGACAAGTGACGGTCACTTAGGTGCCGGAGCGAAACTGGACCGCTCTATAGGTGATTCACACTCGGAAGACCCTGTTAAATATTTCAAGCGAAGCAGTTCTCAGGTTAGGCACGTGTTGGGGGCCTGTGGCACGACTGCGACTCCGTAAATGCCGCTCCGGGATTCGGCCTAAACGGCATCCGGCCTCGTATTTCACGCGCTCGGCATCCGTCATGAGCAACCCTCTCCACTATCTCTCTCTCTTTCTTGTTGCATTCACAGGACGTATTTATGATTCACACGAATTCACATCCACACAAGGTTTGTATAAAAAGTATCGGTAACAACTTTTTCTTGACCTGTGCGAAAAGTTCTGAATTCAGACCGTTGGTGCGAATGAAATATCATCATCAAAGTCTGTGCGCATGATCGTAAATCGCATATTGGCATTGATAAAATGACGGTGCACACACCATTATCGCTGAAGAATTGGCGATGCGAAAGATCTGCGATAAACTCGTCCGACCGAAGTTCTTGACGGACGACCAAGAGCAGAGTCTAGGATCTCTGCTTGTAAAGACTTTCTGCAACGTCATCGCGACGATTCCCCATCAATCTTAAACTCCCCCTGACTCGGCAGGCTAGCTAGGCTAGGCGATTTCCTATTCCCAATCAAATTCAAAAGTGAAATCATCCCTCAAAGGACACCACCATGGAAGCTTGCACGCGTACCCTTAAGGACCTTCAGGAATCCGCCTACCAGGGAGCCTTCGAGTCGTGGAAAAGACACTGGAAAAAGTGTGTAAATACTCAAGGGATGTATTTTGAAGAAATTTGAGGCAATATTCGAAATGAATCTACTTTCCGCAACTTTTACTGTTACAAAACCATGAATTTTTACGCACATATCGGACGGGCATATGTAAGTCTTACATTGGATTAAAAGAAATTGATTTATCGAGTGCCGTTGAAAAACGTCGGGACACTGTTTCAAGACACGAACAATATTTTCGTCGCATTCGAGTTCGTTCGTTCACCATGTGCATCTATCTCTTGGCCAATAATCCTAAGATGTGGTCAAACTAACAGCATCGATTGAGGTGGTCACATCTCAATTCTTATACTGATTCGATAGTGGCCGAAGAAAATTTGACGTAACCTGTTCTAATAATGGTCGGCAGGCATGTCGCCGTATCATCAACACGACGCCGACTTTGTCCCTCCTATTGCTCAATTGAAGTATAGCAGCAGCACTTTTCGGCCAGACTGCATGCAGGGCCTCATCGCCAAGGGACAGGGCCGACCGCTGACTTCCGTTCCCTCCCCGGGACTCACTCCAGCTCACTTCCAACACTCGTGAGGTCTGCGTCACGGAGATGGCGCAACTCATCGTAAATTAAACGGGAGTGAAATGAAAAGAGCTACATAAGGGAGGGAGGGAGGCTGGAGAGGGGGTCCAGAGAAAGAGAGAGAGAGGCCTATCCGCTCAAATGCTAAGATTTCGAAAACGAGATTTTCCTACTTTACGTTAACGACATTGATTCCGTAGTCACTAGGAAGATACGTGTATTTACCGACGATTCAGTGGTTTACCGTGATATTCGTGATCCTGAGGACACATCAGCACATGAACTCAATGTAGTGCATTGCTAGTGCGACACTTGACAATTAGAATTAAACTTAAAAAAGTGCGTAGTCACACATTTTTGAAAAAGAGCAATTCCTACCCGAACGCCTACTGCATAGGGAACACCGAAATTGAATGTGCACACTAAATTAAATACCTAGACATTACCCTCACTCACGATCTCTCCTGGGTGAAATAGCATACGGGTAATATGTGGACAAACTAACAAAATATTACGATATATTAGAAGAGTACTGGATAAATGTGATGAAACGGTCAAAGAGAAATGTTATCTGTCGTTGGCAAGGCCTCATTTAGAATATGTGCTAGTACTATATGGGGTCCTCACGAAGTTGGATTGATTGCTGAATTGGATCGCATGCAGCGTAGAGGAGCTAGATTTGTAAAACATTGTTTAGTTTTACTTCTAAATCTACATAACTACCCTGCGAGCCACCAAAAAAGGTGTGTGGCAGGGGGTATAGCACCATGAGGGAAGGGTAAGGGATGAGGGGTTTGGGGGTTATCAAATAGGTGAGGAAAGGTGGGGGGAACCTGTAAGAAAAAAACTTAATAGTGTATCCA
Organism: Hetaerina titia; assembly: GCA_037158775.1. Lineage (NCBI taxonomy): Eukaryota > Metazoa > Arthropoda > Insecta > Odonata > Calopterygidae > Hetaerina > Hetaerina titia. Next base: position 17,459,045 of record CM073769.1, read on the forward strand.
AAATATTAGAGCAGCTACGCTGGGAATCACTCACTGAGCGAAGGTTAAATTACAGATTGAAGCTCTTGCATAAATTGGAAAGTCTCTCCAGCAGTGATGTAGAAAATGTACGATATTATCATCCCATCGTACTACGGTAGGAGAGATCATATACATAAAATTTAGAGAGATTTCAATAAACTGCGGGAGATGTCGCAACGGTAACTTTTAACGGAGTCATCCGCTAACATGCATTTCAATGCAACAATTTCAGTGTAAAAATCATTCGCCTTGACCGGTATTCGAACCCGGATCCCTCGATGTCCGGCCGAGTGCTTTAGCCAGTTAAGCTAAGTCCTAATATTTCAGAGTTTAAGAGGACGCCGCGAAGGCTTAACTGGCTAAAGCACTCGGCCGGACATCGAGGGATCCGGGTTCCAATCCCGGTCAAGGCGAATGATTTTTACACTCTGAAATTGTTGCATTGAAAATTAGAGAGATTAAGTGTAGAACAGATAGATTTAAAATGCTATTTTTTCCAAGAACGATAGGGGATGATAATAACATTGTTCGACCGGGCCATGTTTGTGGAAAATTATTCTGGCGTGTATACACACCCTGCCACACATATACATAAATAAATAAATAAAAGGGTTCTTTGTGGCCTACAAGGAAGCAGCTGACGGCATTTGCGCCTAAGGAGATGGACCCACGTTATTTAATAAGGGTAGGATTTTCAGGGAATGAGGGAAGGGTAGCGAGAAACCTCTAGGGAATAATTATTTTGAAACACCATAATGCACTCAATGCCACTGATCTCGTGTGTTTTTTTGTTAAATATCTTCTCGCATGACCGCATTGGACTGGTATTAAATGACTGTAGTACTCGGTACAATGTTGCTTGTCTTTCTTTGTTCTATGCTGTTTTCAAGCTTCTCCTTCCATCCTTTGCCATTCTCTGTGGGTTGGAGGGTCGCTTCAAGCCGTTCGCTGCCTACACGGGGAGTCTTCCATTCCCTACCTGTGACTTTACGGGGGGAGAGACTGAGTAGCATGTTCAGGTGATAGTAGAATTTCCCCTTCTCACTTTTCAATTCAGCATAACCTGTCTGGTTATGGTAGAATACCAGTCGTATAAATGGCTGTGGTTCAGGTTTATACCCTTTTCTCGCACGACAAAGAACTAATTTATTAGATGAATTCACCCTTGTTTTGAATTAAACCTTCCTCAGATACACAAACTTGCACGTTGTTTGATAAATTTTTTACTGAATATTTTTCCCTTTTCCCTTCCTCACCCATTAAAATGCAACAATTTCAGAGCGTAAAAATCATTCGCCTTACCCGGGATTCTAACCCGGATCCCTCGATATCCGGCCGAGTGCTTTAGCCATTTAAGATACCGAGGCGTCATCTTAAATTTTGAAATTTTGGGGGCTTTAAAGGAGCAAGATGTTGTGACTAAAGAACTCGGCCGGATATCGAGGGATCCGGGTTCGAATCCTGGTCAAGGTGAATAATTTTTACGCTCTGAAATTGTTGCATTGTAATGCACACGTAGCGGATGACTCCGTTAAAAGTTACTGTTGCGGCATCTCCCGCAGGTTCTTGAAATTCCCTATCCCATATCCCTCCTTATCACTTTACCCTTCTCACCTGGGACTTGCATCCTCTGCCACACACCTTTTCGGTGGATCGCGGCGTATTAATGTAAAAAACCCAGCGTCGACATCCGCCTACCCTTGAGGAAGGGCGCCAAGGGGTACAGAGTTCATCAACCCATCCGTTGCATTTCTGGTGCACCCAAATGGGGATTCCTCTGAAGAAAAAGATGTCTGGGATTCGAACACGGACCCTCTGGGACCAGCCACCTTACCAATCCGATCCCTCATTTGTGCACGAGGGAGGGAGGGAGAGCTGAGGGGCAGGTAGCAGCCCCGGAGCCGTGGGATTTGAGGTGCGATTTTGCATGCGGCCCGCAGGGGAGGGGGGAGGACGGTCGGGCCGAGGAATCCGACTAATGACGAGACCTCTCACGGATATTTCCCACGACCTAACTTGGACCCTTTTTTAATATTTAAATACCCTCGGAAACCCTCGATTTAAATATCTCGGATGTTCCCAAAGCTTTACTGCCGGTTCATCCCGCAGTTGCAAATGGGTATTACCGTTCAGGTGAAAGGGAGTCACGCTCACGTCTTTTGAAGAAATAAAAATGGGATATTTAGATCATGTTTTCCACCGGTTGATATGCCAAACTGGCGCCTATTGTCCGGCCGAGAGTTTTATAAACGACCTAGGCCGGCAATTGTTCGATAGTACTCTCATGGGACGGTTCACAAAATATTTTCGTTCACTATTTCATTCATTCAACTCGTGCAATCTCTCAAATTATTCGTTCGGCGGTGTAATTCCATTCAAACGGTCCCTGAGAGTCCCGGAGGCGATGAAATAATTGGCAAAATGAGCTCGTTTCGGGATGAAACGAAAACACAAGCTCGTCTTGTAATTCAGATGGGCTGTGTGGGATATTCTATCTCCGCGTTTGTTTCGCAACAAAATCCTTCGGCCACCTCTGAGACGAGCACTCGAGGCCATTGAAACCTACCCCGGTGTTCATGAATGCGTGTTTCCTAATGAGGAAATAAATAACTAGAGAAATAATCCATAGTCGAATGGTTTCACAAGAAAAACATTATAACGTGTAAAAGTCGATTCTACGTTTAAAGTGCCGCCATGGTAGAGACACATAGGATCCTCCTTTTCTAACTGTCGTGTACAGGAATGAAACAATTAAAACATGAGCGATTGGATGAATCATTTCGGTAAATGTTTTTTAGTGATCTGTTCGAGGTCCCATCAGCAGACATGGCTTCCGGGAAGCCGCGTTGCCCATCGCCGCGAAGAGGACGAGATTGTTTCGATCGGGAGCGCAAAGGTCTCACTTTTACTTCTCTGAAAGCTGTTTCGTCGCGTGAAGTGTTGTCGTATCCCCCGTTCCATTACGTGATATTGGGTGCGGCCCATACGACTTTGTTTATCACTAGCGCCATCTCGCGACGGAGGATTGTGTATCGTGCATACCCGCCTCGTGATATTGGCAACCCTGCCATTATCGCCTTTAAACGGAATCTTTATGGTGAAGGCGCTTCGCAACCACCGTCAGCGGAGTTCTCGGAGGCGGGAGAGTGCCGTAAAACTGGAGTAGGGGTTGGAGGAGGGGTTGAGTGTAGGGTTTGGGGGGAAGGGGTGTTGATAGGGGTTGGTGCGGCAGTGCTCAGTATCCCGTGAGTAGTCACTGCGACCATGGCGGCGCCCGCTCCGCTTTTAAACTTGTTGCTTACGGGCAAGAGTGCGCTCAAAACATTTCACCCAAAGAGTGAACACCACTGCTCGTGTTAGTAGATGCGAATGAGATTACGCTAACTAAGGTCATATTTCAAATTGTTTTGATATTTTACTGGAACGGTATATCTTAGTGACATATTATATTGTGGCTAAGCAGACAAAGAAAAACATTTGATCTCTAATACCGTGCTATAATCCCTCACATTGAGTATGCGGCGAGTGTTTGGGATCAATTTCAAAGCACATTAATTACAGCATTGAATAGGGTACAGAGAAAGGCCGCTAAGGTCGTGAAAAACTCGTACCAAATGACACCAAGCGTCATACATTTAACAGAATCTGGAGTGGAAACCTTTAGATATGCGAAGACTGAGGGCAGGAGTAAACTTATTATAAAGGTATAAAGCGTTTGGTTTTGCATGCGACATTTGAGCTATAATTAGGCCCCGTAATTAATTACATTGGCAGGTCGCCGCAAGGTCATGCGTTCGTTTTGGGACGCCTTCCGCAAAATATCCTGCAACTATTTGAAAAACAAACAAAAAACATGCTAATGCTCCTGGAGGCTTTCCCTGAATCTCAGATATTGCACTATTTTTAAAAGAGAACGTTTGTCCATCGATCGAAAATCTTCCCGAACCAGATAGCTTTGTTATTTATATCTGTCAACGGCTAAAAGTGGCGATATTTGATACTCACAGGCTGTTTGAATGGTGATGCAAGTGGTAAGAAACAGAAATGCTTCCTTCACTTATTCAATGAAATATTTTCTACCTCTGAGTTACGAGCTTTTTCAACACAACTTCAGATAGACCTGGTCTCCAAATATCGTTAGTTAGGTCTGTTGTGAAGGTAAGTATTTCCGATGGTGAACAGCATACTTATGAGAGAAAAACTCACAAGTTCATACAAGACTTTACGTAACCTGCACGTTTTTTTTGCGGTAGTGCACACAGGGCCTCATATTCCCGAAAAAGTCTTCACTATTGAAATTATAAAAGGATTGGCTAGTAAATGCTGTTTTCGCGTGATGGGGTCCGAAATAAGAGGTCTAAAAGGAAATTCCAAGAATGAATTTCGGAAAGCGAATTCAAAATGGAAAGATTAAAGGAATATTTGAAAGAGAAGCCAAAATCATTTTGGTCATACGTCAAATAAGTTCAGGGAAATAAGTCAACTCTAAATTCACTCAAAAATGATAAAGGCGAAAGAGTAACCATAAGTTTGGAAAAGACTAACTCATAAAATTCCTTCCTTCAAAGCGTCCTCACTATTATCTCACAGAATATCTCCGATAGCTTACCAAATCGTGCCGATCAACCGGTGCCCAAAATTGAAATCTCATGTGATGGAATAGGCTTTTGCCGAAAATTATTAAGCCTAGTAAATCCCCCGAGCCTGTTGAAATACCCGCTCTTATATTTAAGGATCTAGCTTTGGAAATTGCGCCGTATCTAGAAATAATATTTAAGAATTCGCTGGTAAACCACAAGGTTCCCAGAGATTAGAAAACGGCTAATATTAAAAAATGGAGACAAAGAGGAACCGTATAATTACAGACCTATCTCCCTCACATCCCTTTTGTACAAGGTTATGGAACGTATTGTTGCTAGTTCGATCGTGAGACACCTCGATAATCAGAAGTTATTAATGACAAATCAGTACGGTTTCCGAAAAGGTAGAACCTGCAAGACAACTTGCGCTTTGTACTTTACGTTAACGACATTCACTCCGTAGTCACTAATAAGATACGTTTATTTTCTGACGATGCATTTTAGTTTAATTTTTAGTCATAAACACTTTTGCATAATTATTAAGTGGTCTATCATGAAAATAGAGCCACGGAAAATAAAGAATTATTTTTACTTGTACTTCGTTTGAATTCCTTTCCTACGAATAATTTTATTAGGCTAGAGCTCACTTGAACCAAAGTTTCAAGTGAAATAAAGGAATCAAAGATATGAAGCCAATGAAGCCAAACCATAAATAACCAAGCGCATAATAAACCATTCACTTTTGTAACTTTAAAATAAAATGAAGCGTAGAACAAAGTAAATATTTAATCCCTTCACAATAATATTTCTACAAGAAATTCTGCTTTTCCAGGTGATATAAATGATTATAGAAAATTATATTGTACAGTTTTAAAGTGTAATTCATTTTACCAGTAATTCCTCGGTTATTGACTAATGATATTCCCTCCTTGGAAAACGGAATCCACCATCCGCCATTGATGACGGAGCTGCAAATTCGACTTGAGCTCAAAGTTCAGACCCACTTTCTCCTCTCTGACGATAGAAAATAAACTACTGGTGGCATCTTCATCACTTCGGCTAGGTGAGTAATGAGGTTTGTATAGGGGCTAATGGGACGTCAATAGGCGCCAGATATTGGTTTACTCGCAACAAGAGGCGCCAAATAACTCATATTTATCATGCTCATGATTCAACTCGCCGTTAGTGATTTCCCTCATCGAAAAATAGACACCGTGAAATCACATAAGTCTTTCGTAATATGGCAGAACATTGATTATCGTTCAGTGAAAGTGAATGAGAACTTAAAATTGCACAGCCGTAATTGGAAAGTCATGTCACGCAATCGCTCTTTCAGCATGGATTCGGGAATCCTGAGATTGGAATTAAATTAAGTTGTCACAACATAAACTGAATGTAATCTTGACATTTTAGGTGTGTAAGACATTAATTTTAAATATACATTTCGGAGCAATATAATATGGAACGAAAAGTGAGATGTTAAGTACTTGACTCGCCGTTGCTGAGGAAGCAAAATTAAAATTTGTGACCATAAATTTTTAAACCCCAGACGAAATTAGTCATTTGTCTCTTTCATACTTTTTCACTCTATATGTGAATCGCCAGTTATTAAGCGAATAATCATGGGTATTGATAGTCATATTTTGGATTTATTTGTATCAACTGCAAATTATTTATCAATATTACTTTTTTCACTATCGTGTTCATAATATACACGTAATTGATAAACGACCTCACATAAATTAATGAAAGAAAATTCATAGTATATGATCGCATTGAGGATATAATACGTAACTTGACTCCTCGTCGCTAAGGAATCTTGTTTTTCACGGGAATAAAGTAACATTAATTATATTTTGAACAAATTACCAACATATATTTGATTAATATAGTGGGTACAGATTTGGATGAATATATTTATGTTGGTTTTGCATGTGGTTTTATATTATTTTACAGGTTGAGACCTAACACCCCCCGCCAAACGCCCCAGCGGCGGCTAGTGAGGTATTTTATTGATATCGGTCATCGGAAAGAAACAACAAGCCGAAAGTTTTCTATTTCACTTAGGAAGACACCAAAATAAATCTTACGTATTTAAGTCACGCCGACATTTTACTGTATATTGATGAGTTGGTATACATTAGGACTTCCCTCCCAACAACCTTGATACCACCAAAGGCAACAACGGAAAAAGGATAGGTATATCTGTCACAAAAACCACATATATTACATCAATGTACTAAATAATAGCACAGAACTCTAGTATTAATGCATAATATAAATACATTTCAATCAACTGTTTCATATTTTGCAAATGATCATCATACTCTTATTTTGAATATATTTGGTGGAATGTATGTAAACATTATATGGTTTTTTAAAAACTTGATACGAGAATGGGGCCATTAAAACCATCTTAAGGATACTAGTATCTAGGCGATTCTGTTCTTTGCTCCCGCAGGGCATACCTAAAGGTCAATATCTCCACGCAGGGCACGAATGCCACGTAAATCTTCCCTTCCGCGACTATTGGAACTCTATTAATGGTGTGAAAACGCTGAAACTGCACGAACACAAAAAATATTACTACGCCGTCTACCACTCTGGTGAGTTATTACGCACACGTTCACACAGTTTTTGGCGAAATGGAATTTTTGCGAAGGCAGTGGAAGTGTCGAATGTTTGAATCGGAGTGCTCTCAACGCTCATGGCCTTTTCGTTACCACTATTTAAAGATTTCGCCGAATGAAACGACTACTTTCTGGCTTGATATAAAAATGCTCTGTTTGGAATGCGAACCTCCTGCCTTTGAACTTGCGCCTGGACTGCCAAATGATTTTTTAAACGAGAGGAACAAAAAAATTAAATCATTAAAACCCACTCCCATTGAGATATTACATTTCTATGGAAGTCAAATTTGTCACAAGTGACCATTTGCACCAGATGAGTTGGAATCCTGTACTTCAGTTCATCACTTCGAACCCATTCACACACGCAAGTTAACGTATATCTCCCATTCACAGGCACACAATCGCTCCGTAATGTTTTGTAAGCCAGGCGCCTGAAATAGGTGTCCATTCTTTGCCTTGTGTCATTATTTCTTGAAAATGTTCCGCACGATTGCAGAAAAAGAATGGTCTGTGGGAATGGATGCATTAGAGGCGTTTTAGCGTAGAGGACTTGCTTCCAGAATCGAAGTAGTTTATGCAAAGAAATATCGCATAACCCATCGATCAGTAAGTCCCAGGCATCCTTTAATAAGTCCCGGGACTAACTAGTAAAATACCTTTTTTTTCATCAACATAATCACCTTCATAAGTTTTACAATCATTCCAACGTTTTTCTAACTTTTCGATATCATGCTTGTAAAACGATCTGTACTTGTCCTCAAAATAAGCTTAAGTTGCTTCAGCGATGACTTCCTCGTTCGAGCCAAATCTTTTTCCATGGAGCATCTTTTTGAGATAAGCAAACAGCCAGTAGTCACCAGAGGGCTAGATCTGGAGAGTGTGGTGGGTGGGGAATCAGATTGAAGCTCAACTCGTTAAATTTGGCCATTGTTTCCATTGACTTGTGGCGTTTCATTGACTTGACGGTGTATTGCCTTGATTAAGATGATTTTTTTCTTCTTCATGTGCGGTCGTTTTTTTGCGATTTCGTCCTTCGAGATAACTCCCACCAATAACTCAATATAATAGTTGCTATTGATAGATTTTCCCTTTTCAAGGTAGTCGATGTAAATTGTTACTTGCGCATTCCAAAATTAATATTTTGTTCAATAAGCCCCGGGACGATGACAATTGGATGATGTTGGATTCAGGACTGTGCGGGAAAAAGTCAAAGCAAGATTATTCCTGGTTGTTCTTAGTATTTCACTGAAATAGGGCTTTGAATGCACGCACGTTTGCACACCACTATATCGCAATACAACGGTTAGCTAAAAGCTTGAAAGAGCACTCATGTGGAATCGAAAGTCGCGGTCAGACGTGTGTCCTCACCACTCCAGACGGAGCGGAGCAGCCCTCTGTGGCTGGAGAGACGGTCACACTCGGATACCGCCCAGGAATTCGAAATAACGCCGCGAAACGTTTCCGCAGCACGACTTGAGGATTTCTCGAGTACACAGCACTATGCTCTCGAGTGGTCGAGGCGAGCTAAGCATCATGCAGCGTACGTGTCGCTAGGGAAACGAATAACCAGTCCTTTTCCGGGAATTTTTGCCAAACTTCGGGGGGGGGGGCACTTGCTTTTGTTGCACTGTGAGCGTATCCAGCGCACATTAGAAAGATTCACATATTCCAAGCTATGAACTATTTATCAAAGAATTTCTTCGAAAAGGCTTCACGCTCGGAATGGTTTGATTTCGCGCATCCTTAGAGTCATATCTTTTATGATCTCTAATAGTTTGAGGAAAAAAACGACATTTTCAATCCATCTGTTCTGGAATAAATTTCCTTCATTTTATGTTTGTGATATGATCTCATAGTAGTAAGTCGGGGCCTATAATATGTCTTTCATATTCTTACATAAGTAACCTGCCTCAAATTTACGCTGTGAATTTAACCTCCCATTCAAATTCTTCCAATAGTGTCGTGACGCTTCTACGTTGTTCATGACAACTTTTCACAAACCTAGCTGCTCTTAGTTGCACTCGATTTAGTCCCAAAAGTAAGCTTACTTCATGAGGATCCCATATACTTGCAACATAATCAAGGTGAAGCCTAACTAATGTGAAATAACAGAGGTCCTCGACCCTTTCATTACAACTCCCAAGTATTATTTTTATGAATCCTAACTCTTTGTTAGCTATTCCGGAAATTTCACGAATGTGTTTTCCCCAGGATATATCCGTATCTATTGTTACACCCAAATATTTTACCATTTCCACGTGTGTTATGTTGTTTTCCTGTAATGTCTATTTTCTGGTAAAATATTTTTCCCCCAAAAATGATATCCCCATGAGACGCTTACGAAACCATTTAAAGCAATGGAAAAGGGCCAACGGATCTGCGTGCTCATCTCAGACGTTTAAAAATACGTGGGTCAAGGAAAATTTTGTAGATATTTCCGGAATGAAATTCTCTGCAAAACACTCTATCCTCGGAATTTTTACGGACGACACGAATACTTGGTATTCGAGGTATCTCAGCCATCAGTGCACCAAGGGGAATGGAATATCGGTTGTACTATTGTGACGGTTGAATGTCACGTAACAAATATACATTGCTTATAGAAAACAATTCTCCAAATCATCCAAGATAACCTGAGCACTGTTTCGAAGGCCTCTGCTTTGAGTTCAATAAATCTTGTTCTGTTTGAATTAGGATGAAATAGACCCAATTGAGACTAAATCAAAATTTTAGTAAGTAATTCATGCTTGAATATAAATTAGGGGCATACAAACACTCGGTTTAAAAAATGCAATCCGTGAGCAAGAACGGAGCACTAAATTGTTGTATTTTCATTCAATTTCCAATTCCCCGCTAGCCACCGCGGGGGCGTGTAGTGGAGGGTGTTAGGTCACCACTCGTAAAACAGAATAAAATCACATGCAAAACCAAATCATGTTACCTCTACAAATATATTAGTTTGATCATGCACTCGAAGAATTTTAATCACACGAAAGAGAGTACTTCCAAGGAACAATATTCAAAAGCAGGATACGTATATTCAAATCATGCGATAGAACTAAAAAAAAGATGGCTCTATTATATAAAAAGAACAACATGCAAAATATGACACATATATTCGCTACCAATTCTAATTATCTCCTACCTTATTGCTGTCATGTGTAATTTGTTCTCTGATGGTACGAGGAAAAAACGATATTTTAAATCTATCCGTTCTACCATAAATTTCCCCAATTTTACGTTGGTGATCTGATCTACCGTAACCATTAATTCCAATAGTAAGGATCAGAGAGAGAGGAAATGTTGATAGGAACGATCTTATGAACGCTCTAATTTAAATTGGAGTACAAGGAAACAGCGGAAAATGGACCGAATTTACATTTGCAACGATCGCAAAAATAGGCGCGAGTAGGAGTTTGTTGGTCGGAGCTTCTGGCCGGGCGGCCCTTCGGAGAGAACTGCTCTTCCGAGGGCATCGCGTGGACCGACGCCCCTTCCTTCCAACTCTTCCCCCCCCCAGCCGAGCCGAGTGTGAAACAAACGGCTCTGCCGGAAGAAAAGGGGGAAGGAGGCGGGGAATGCGGGCGGGTGTTCGCGGATCACCGTATCTCGTCGAAATAACTGAGGTGCAAAGAGGAATTTCAATGTCTTCTCCGTCGACCGCCCGAGCAATCGGCGAGGGGTGCTTGCGGGAGGGGATATGATCGCCCTTATTGTTTCGAGGGGTTCGAGTGGAGGCTGTCCACCCCTCTAAGCCCTTCTCTCATTCCCTCTAACCCTTTGACCGTTCGTCGGGAAATTCGAATTAAATTATGGCACGCTGTATGCCAGAGATGTGTTTCGTCGCGGACCAACTATCGCGAGGCAACGGAAATAGCCTCTGAATGAATGAATGTTGATGCCCGTCTTTGTCCCTTGGAGGCCTCTGTGGAGCATGTGGGGAGCGCGGGTAATGATAGAAGCTTGTATCCATTGAGGCAAAGTGGATGAGTGGGAGGGAATTGGAATTGTACGTTTGAATGCCTCGATGTGCCCCGAAACAAAAATGAAGTTATTTCATTGGATAAAGGAAATTTTGGAGCGGCATATTACGCATATGGCTATTTGAATCAATGCTGCGTATGATAACTCAACAACGATCGAGCCTTAGCATACCCTTGCTAAGCGAAATACAATGGACAACATTCACATGAATAAAGCAAAGAATTTCAGAGGCATCAGTAAAATAAAGAGTCACAATATTCACGTTATATTCCAATATTTTATGGGATTACATCTTGTTTAGGATTCAATTATGCATCAAAGACGATCATGCTGATTTAATTTAGAGGCGTTCACCGTATTGGAACATCAATACGGTAAATAGATATGATATATCATGTCATTCATGATTAGTTACGCCTAAATTTAATTTTTGAAATCAAAGAATCCAAAAGTTTTATATTTATAGGTTACATGCTGTTATCTAAATGTTGCTGAAATGAAAATAGTTTTATCCAAAATTTTGGTAAAATAATTAGGAATTTTCAACCTAATTAATAGAGATAGCATTCATCTAGTTATTTATTTAGTTCTGCCAACAAATTCACTAATGATGCACCAAGGATTCAAGCTTAGGAGTGATGGCGAGAATTATTTGACAAAATATTTATTCACCTAGATTTTCTTCGAGCAACTTTTCACGGTCTCCAAATTGGTCCCTTGTCGATAAATTCTAAATCCCTCCTTAAAGGAGGAAACATAGGGGTTGCCCAGTAGTTCCTGGGTCAACCGGTTGAGTCTAAAGATTCTGTTTGACGTTACATTCGAACAAATGGCTCGGAATTGCTCTTTGGGGTCTTTGAAAAGGGATTTTGTCCGTGGGAATGAATGCTCCAAGGCACTCGATACAGCTAAAACACTGACTCGGTGAGCTAAGGAAACCCATGTACCATTTTACGGGCGTGAACTCTATAGACTTGAGCTGTAGAGAATTTAGTTGGAAAACATTTTATCAATTTTATTAGTTGCTAACACAAAAATTCACAGTCCATGTAAAACGGCGGAAAATGCTATAAATTAGAAGAATGCGTATGTCAGACGTTTTCTAAAAGACTTTGTTTTGAATAACGCATATACTTATTAATTTAGAATGTGATAATGCATTCGATTAAGAATGTAATGAAAAGTTACCGCAAATACTAGCCTTAAACATCACTATGAATAGCTTAATGTGTGCCTTACTTTGAATGCATTCGGTACTCTCGCAACGCAATGGCATGTACGTGACGTTCATCTATGCCTACAGAGGATAGGAAGAGGACTGTAACATGCAGCAACATACTTTATTAATAAATTATCAGAATATTCCGAGTTTCAAATTTCACGCCAATAGGATTCGAAAAGAACGCAGAGAAAGACCAACAACCGGTCAGTCACAAGCGACAGCAGGACAGTTACCTCAGCATGCTTCAACAGCGTATATTAAATATTCCTTAAATATTCCCAATTTATACAAGGCAGGAGCAGGCTACCTCCGCTCCCACAGGTAACCTTTCTGGGAATAATAATCATTTAAAAACCAAACTGACGGCATGGATGACCTAATTAATCAGCAAAATTGTGCCATCTGAGTAAGGGAAGTCCAAATATAATATACATGTATTAAGCAAAGAGATTGTGCGTAGTGCCTCCGCGATGGCTACAAATTCCCACCCATCTTAATAAATCAAGCAAAAGGAATTCAAAAAGCATCGCCGGGAAAAAAAATTGCCAATGCATCCGCTAAAATCCACGAAAGTGGATATAGTGTTAATTCCAAGAAACGTGGCTAGTAACTGAACAATTTTACCTATGGTAACCTGTCTCTTTTTTCCATACCAATTGTTCTAAGATGCTGGCAAAAAAAGAGGATTTAAGGATGCTAGACTGGAGCTGGAAAATATTTCTTCTGAAGATGAATAATCACATGTCGGACCTCACGCCGACTTGGTAATAAAATAAAAGTCACCAGTGGTTGCCACGGGCGGCACCCCCAGACGAATCCAACATTCGAAAAGGCAGGGGTCTAACCAACTTTCCATGTCGGACTTGTGGCATCAATAAGAAACGAGATGAAATGCATTTGTGTCACGTAAGATACGGGCCACAGCTGGGACGAACACCAAAAGAGCCTTTGGCGGGTCTATGACAGCAGAATGAACCCTAAAACCAGAAATGAAACCATTGATGCCCGTTTAGGAATATGTTTGATATCACTTGCAGTCCTACTGTTTCAACTTACATTGTCTTAATTCTACAGTGGTTTCGCAAACCACTGGACTGTTTTCAAAGGCAGCAAACCTACGAACTAAATCTACCTCGTATTTCTAGTTGATCCACTTTCTCATGACTCATTTTCGACAGAAGAACGTATTGCCTTGCTCGGGGCTGACGTCTCTACGCATTTGCTGAAACTCACACGACTCAAATCTGGAGGAATTCTCTTCTTGGCGTTCATACGTCATCTACATAATACTACGCAAGGCGCCGCAAGGACGTGTGGCGGGGAGTATTAGGTCACCAGCCGTAGAAGGAACCAAACCACATTCAAAACCAACACATGCATGCAAACCCATACCCACAGTGGTTCTTACATTCATGCAAAAATCGTTTCATTTTACGCGCAAGTAAATTCACCTCCTTTCATTCTACACGCATGCAATTACATACTTTTAGTAGACGCTGAGGGTGATATATGAAAGTTTTGTTATCCATAATCCTGCAGTTGCTTTCCCGTATTATCCGTGAAGCTTCCAGAGGTGTCAAGTGATATCTATGTATTCCGAATTCAGGTATTTGTCATATGTAACTTTCCCGACTGGGGACCTTTCCCAAAGGCGATGAAATTGCTCAGGTGAACCACGGCTGGCAGAGTTCCTTTCCTAGTTTCTCAGCCTTCCTCACAGGTCGTCGGCACAAGAGCAATTTGTTATTCAAACGGATGGACGAAAGAGGGAACATGCATACGAGGGACCCGTGGTAGTCCGGTCGATTTGATCGATTTCGGGGACAGGTATTGCCCTTCCCTCAATAGCCTACCAACTGTCTGCCCCGCATCAGAACCACCGCCCTGAGGGTGCAGCAGCAAACCTTCTGCTCTGCTTTCTGGCCATAGGGGATGAAGATTCAGCGAAGAACACCGAGGGGTGAGACGGTAGAACTAGCGCCTGGCCCTTCTTCCCTCTGAGCGCCCTGAGTTTCTGTTCTATCAAACATCCAACATATAACAAATAATTGCATTTTAGGATGGAGTAAGAAATTTATCCAATAACGTGCACGCTAGAATTTGAAATGTAAGAAGTCGAAATTCTACTACCTTATGGACATTCAACACACAACGGTCTCCCCAAAGACACAGATAGGGAATATGACCACACGAAGCAGGTAGCGAGAGGGTCCCGCCACAGAGAGAGACAAGGAATGGAAGGGAAAACTTAAAAACAGAAAAGGCAGAGCAAGTAATACTGTAAAGAGCACTACATTATTTAAAGGCACTCTAATGAGGTCATGCGGAAAGAAAGGGTTTTGACAACAACACACACGAGATTAATGAAAGTGCGTGCAATTGAGTAGAACTCATTATTCCCTAGACGCTGAGGGTGGCAAGTGGAATTTTTGCCATCTACAACCCTACTGTTGCTATCTCGAATTTTCCGTGGAAAGGATTCCTTAAGTCAGCTTGTCCTGGCATCTATTAACATAATTTTGTATACATGATCCAAGCGACCAATGTATTTTGTAGTGTGAATAATTTGCGATACCTCAGTGCTGAGACATGCGGATAATCCTACGGCGAAAAAGACTATACTGGCTGAAATTACTGAATTTAAGTTGGGATTCCATTGAATATTTAAAGTTTAATGTGTTTTTTTATTCAAAATGATATAAATATGATACCTTAAATGCGTGTGACGTGAGATTGGTGACCTTGCTCCTTTTCCAGCTTCAAATGTCGTTTGTCGAACCCGCTCTTCCGAATAACAGGGTCCGTTATTCAGGACAAGGTCCCAATGAGGTCCATCCGAGATTCAATCTCACCGCCCTTAGTTATGGGCTCCGCCTCCCGAAACAATTGTCGCCTCCTCCTCCCGGCGAGTGACACAGGGCGAAGCTAAAAAATGTGAGCGTCGCCAAGTGCAAGATCTTGATTCATTGAACCCCTCGGGATCTCTCTTTCTCTCTTTAACCTCCCCGTCCCAGAATCTCATTCGCCGCAGCTGCTGCGGTATCCTCTTATTCCCATTCGTTAACTCCTTCTCTCCTTTACGATTCTCATTAAGGCTAGGGAAGAGACCTTGGCCGACAGATTTAAGTCTCTCGTGGGTTCAAAAAACATAACCCTTCCTTCGGAGTAGGTTATTTCAGGAAGTCAATTTAAGGGTTTTCCCAGATGGAGGGCGCTGCTCCTTAGGACATTTCTTTCGAGTTGAGGGAGACCCCAGGCGAATATTACCCTACATACGAAATATTCCCGGCATTTTGGGAACCAAAATTTTATCTCCTTCAGAATACGACAGTAAAGCGTTAATATTCCCAGCTATATCCCATTGAACAAACCCCATTGAGTGGAGCCAAATGTTTTTAATCCCATTCAGCCGTAATAAGCATCCCTCATCCATGGAACTGCATTAATCCACTTCTGGGTCACACATTAAACCGTCTGTTAAATCCATCACGATGACGAGATTAAGTGAATCGAGATGGAAATGAGCAAAGTGGATCGGCAGAGTTAAATTGAAGAATGCAAAAGAAAGTAAGCAAAGAGTCGGAAGTCGTGGATCTACTATGAGTGAATTTTTCAAGAATAAATTGTCAGCTGATTCATCATCATGAGCAATTGGGCAGAGAACCATGGAAACTCGAGAGGTAAAAAAGAACGTTAGCGATGTGACAAGAATGGTAAAAGGAAATTAATTACAGGCAACCTGTGTTAATCCAGGGCTAATAATAAATGTCTATATCTTCATCTACTTAATACCCCGCAAGTCGCCGCAAGGGCGTTTGGCTGGGAATGTTAGGGCAACACCCGTAATTAAGAAAACAAACCTGTATGCAAAAGCCACAAATGTAAAGTCCACAAACAAAACATGGTTTCTATTCATGCTAAAACCCTTACACCCCACTCAGATGCAAAAACACCAACTGCCAACTAACATACTCATGCACCTGAATTATTTGAAATGTTTGATTTTGATCCAACTCTTAAATTAAATGTTTTTAATATTTCTAAATGGACTTCGGTTTCTTACTATTATTATTTCTGATTTTTCTGGGAAAGAATGAGTATTTGAATCTATCTGTATTGGAATCTATCTCCCTTATTTTATCTTTGTGGTCTGATCTACCCAAGAGGTGTTGGGCCATTATAATTCCTTTAGTGTAATCGTTAAACTCGTCAGTTCTAAATCTTTCTTAAAGTCTAAGTCTTGCTTGTTCTCTTCGTATTTCAAGTGGCTCCCAGTCTAAATGGCATAAGAGACCTGTCACACATTTGTTTTTATTATAAAATTTTTTAATGAATCTGGCGGATTCCCTCTGGACTTTATCTGATTCTTTTTGCCAAGTTTTCCCAAAGGATCTCAAATACTTGCTGCATATTCCAAATGTGGTCTATCCAGAGCAAAATAATACCTTTCTTTAACTTTCTCATTTCATTTCCCCGCCACCCGTTTAATGAAGCCGAGTTTCTCTAAAGCAGAAAAAGCGGATATTGTCCTGATATGTGGTCCCTATGAAAGGTGTGGGGCTAGAACTACCCCCAAAACCTTAACTTGATTGACCGTAGTCAGCAATAAAATTTTAGGGAATAGTAGTTATTAATTGGAACGAAAAAATATAAGCCTGTACTTATAAAGTAGCAATTGAAAATAAAATAAGAGATGGTGGAATCGAGAAGATTTAGCATCATGAGAAACAAAAAAATGAGGAAGAATTAGTAACATGCACAGTGACATAAAATTTACAAGAAGGCTTAAAGAAACGACTATGAGATCGGCAAAGAAATAGAAAATAATTGAATTTTTTGCAGAATGCCAATTAAGCCGTAAAATCTCTCGAGACAAAAGTATCTGCTTTCGCAGATCCTAGGTGTTTTGATGCTCTCTCAGAAATTCCCATTCTCTTTCTGACTCCATATCCTTCTCTATTATTCTGAAGCTACGTGTATCAATCGTTTTCACGCCTCTCCGCCCTCTCTTCACTTTTATTTCGAATATTTCATGGAAATTGGATGAAAATGAACGCAAATTGAATTTAAAGGACCCGAAGAGGAAGGCAGGTCTGCGAGAGGCGATGATTGACGCAAAAGGGAAATTTGAAGAGTGAATAAACAAAGAAAATAACGACAAAGCAAGCTTTATTGGATATAGGAAGCTATTCAGACTGAATTTCTTAGCAATTTTGGCGTTTGGGAAGGTATTGATAATGAGAACGCCGGATATTGCATCGATTGATTGAAATTTTGCATTTAATCTTTCATGGTGGTTATTTTATACTGATATGTGTTTAAATCTACGTCTACATAGTATCCTGCAAGCCACCGCAATGGTGTGCGGAGCATTCATCTCTTCACTCCACACTGGCTATTATAGTTACGATGCAACAATTCCAAAGAGTAAGAAGCATTCACTTTGGCCAGAATCCGAACCCGGATCCCTCAGCCACAGTCCGCGAGGTCCTGACTAATCCAAAGAAAGTGCGGGGGATGTCGTGACTGTAACTTTAAACGGAGTCATCCCCTTAAACGCAATCCGGTCAATGCGAATGATTTTCACACTTTGAAATTGCGGTATTGCAATGCACATTAGCAGATGACTCCGTTAAAAGTTAATGTCGCGGCAACTCCCGCAGTTCTTTGAATTTTATATTAACGTTTATGATGCTCATAAAATGGTGCACCAGCACACGCTCAGCTGTAAATGGAGCATAGTGGACAGAGGAATGTGCTGAAAATTTTCCAAGGCCATATTGATTGCAAAAGACTGCTACATTTCGTAGAATCATGCTATTCCGTAGCAATGCGTGACCACGCATCGCAAATACTATTGCTGCTAAACATCAATGTGAAGTGTGTCCCTCATCCTCCCTGTAGTGCAGATTTATTGACCTAGCCCATTTGACTGTTTACTTTTCAGAAATTTAAACGATCACCCTCAAGGAAAGCGTTTTTTATTACCATTAGAGGCAGTAGCCAAAGTCTCTGAAAGAATATTGAACAATCTATCATAAAATGGCTTCAAACATGCCTAAAATGATTAAAAAGGGTAGCCGATAGGGCAACAATAGACTTTATCTGAGCCATTGGATCCAATAGGAACCGTTTTATGATGGACCGCCACAATCAAATCCCCTGATAAAATCAACGAAACCATACAGAACTACAAAGCATCTAGGTCCACTGCCAAGAAGGCCTTCCGGAAGGCGCTAGCGGAATTCAAAAGGAAAAAATTAGGCGAACATTTGAACGATAACCCAAAGATGTTTTGGTCCTACGTCAGGGAAGTGCAGGGAAACAAGTCCACCGTAAACTCATTGAATATCGAAAAGGGGAATAAAGTAACGAGTAGTTTAGATAAAGCCAACATATTAAACTCATTTTTCCAGAGTGTTTTCAACATATCCTCACAAAATACACCCGAGAACCTTCCGAAAATATTTCAGCATTCAATGGAAGCAATCAATATTTCCACCCGCGGAATAGAATTACTCCTTAAAAACATAGACCCCAACAAATCTCCGGGACCTGATGAGATACCGGCACGTGTGTATAAAGAACTGTCGGCTGAAATTGCCCCATATCTAGATATAATATTTAAGAAATCATTAGCAGAAGAAAGCGTGCCAAACGGCTGGAAGGTAGCTTCGGTAACACCCATATTTAAAAACGGAGACAGGGAGGACCCCAGTAATTATAGGCCAATATCGCTGACTTCCATTTCCTGTAAGATTCTTGAACATATCATTGTTAGTTCCATGATGAGGCACCTCGATAGCCAAGATTTATTAATTAATAACCAACACGGCTTCCGTAAGGGTAGATCCTGCGAAACTCAACTCGCACTTTTTGTACATGATGTATTAAACTCCGGTGAAAGTAATATTCCAGTTGATGCGATATTCCTAGATTTTAAGAAAGCTTTCGATAAAGTCCCTCATTGCAAATTACTGGCGAAATTGGAAACCTATGGAATACACGAAAGTATTATTAACTGGATTAAACAATTTTTAAGTGATCGTGTCCAAACAGTCGTCCTGGACGGTGTATCATCCGATACTGTCAAGGTCACGTCGGGGGTACCACAAGGAAGTGTCATAGGCCCCCTCCTTTTCCTTATTTACATAAATGACCTCAGTACCGTAGTTAATAGCAAGCTCCGTCTTTTCGCCGATGATGCAGTAATTTATGGGGACATCCGAAGTCACGAAGACAGAGTCGTGTTAGCCAACGACCTAGATGCAATTCAAAATTGGTGCGATACATGGCAATTGGAATTGAATTTTAAAAAATGCTTAGTAATACATTTTTGGGAAAAGAGTAATTCCCTCCCTTATAGTTACAAAGTGAAACAAACCAAAATCGCGAGGGTAGATTCCTTTAAATACTTGGGTGTAAGAATTACTCACGATCTGTCCTGGGGAAAACACATACGAGAAATATGCGGTCGTGCTAATAAAAAATTGGGATTTGTGAAAAGAGTGCTAGGTAAATGCGACGAAAAGGTGAAAGAACGATGTTTCCTTGCCTTGGTCAGGCCCCACCTAGAGTATGCTGCCAGTATATGGGATCCTCACAACATAAATTTGGTTTCGGAATTAGATCGAGTTCAGCGGAGGGGGGCTAGATTTGTCAAACATTGTTATGACCAACTCAGCAGCGTATCCACTTTGTTAGACAGTTTAGGTTGGGATTCTCTTACACAGCGGCGTTTCCAATATAGATTAAACTTATTAAAAACATTTAAAGATGGGCCCTTTTCCGATGACATCAAGGATATAATACGAACCCCAACGTATTACGGTCGAAGGGATCACGAATATAAGACTAGAGAAATAGACTGCAAGACTGACAGGTTTAAAATGTCATTTTTTCCAAGAACGATAAGGGAACAGAATGCTCGTAGTCGAAATTCCCCAGGACTTAGTTCATTACAATAAGTATTAACGTACAGGTTAGGGACTTCGCGAGGATGTGTATACATGTGTGTATGTATGTATGTATATGTATGTGTGTATATATACATATATATATGTATATATATATTTTTTTTCCTACAGGTTCCCCCCACCTTTCCTCACCTAACTCCCAACCCCCTCAACCCTTACCCTTCCCTCATGGTGCTACACCCCCTGCCACACACCTTTTTGGTGGCTCGCAGGGTACTTATGTAGATGTAGATGTAGAATCTGTAGCATAGGTAATGGCAAGTGGCTAAGAAAAAAGGATAGTCTTTCTTTTTATTTCTGAGAGATAGTTGAGGCCGATATTTTGGAAAATTTCATTATGATGCACGAGAAAGAATCATAATAACTTTTGCATTTCCACAGGATAAATTATTTTCGTCAACAAGTTTCGCTACACTGTGACATCAGTCCAGATGATGCAACAGTGTAGCGAAACTAGTTGACACCAATATCCTGTGGAAACGCAAAGCATTCTAATTCTTCCTAGCATATGATATTTCCTCATTGAACAGCTTTCAAATTACAAACAACTTAAAGAAAACTAAACGAATTAAGATTTTAATTTGCCTGGGAGAAGGAAATGTACGCAAGAATAATTAGGAACTAAACATTTTTGAGGAATATAGGAGAGAAATCGAGAATAATTCCTGTCAATCGAGAAATTTGTACCGTATCTACAAAAAAATACTACCCCCGTTTGCAAATGATTTACCCTTTAACAAGTAGACAATTTTGCATATGATTTTTTGTGGAGGTAAAATATTTTTGCAGCATTAATCCGAGATTCAGATTTTCTTATATTAAAAGCATTTATTCGGTAGATATGAAATCCATCTTACCAATTTTTGAAAAGTTGACTCAAGTTAAAATATACTACACTGAAATCAGCTATGTTAATATAGTATTGTCAGCGAACTTTCATAAGTTTGTTCATAATATATAATTTATATAATTTTTCTAAGAACACGCCATGGCTATAGTATGTGTAGATGTTTCGGCTGCACAGCTATCAAGTGTGTTGAACCCAATTTTGGAAGTCATTTCCATCCGATAAGTTATGCCCCACGTGTAAGAAATGTAAATTGATTGTCTTGTCTCAAACACTACAACACTTTATACTATATTAGAATGGGTTTCAAACACTACAAGTCTCTCGGGGAAGTGGCTACAACTAACTTATTGACAAAATTTCTTACTCCTCCTCCTTACTTTTCTAACCTTAGTGATTGTAACAAACAAAGTCCACAATGATAACAGCTGAAAGTTTTATCATACTTCAGGGGCATTTATATCAACGTAATAAAAAACAGCCACTAAGGTTAGACGTGTTTTATGAGCTCGGTGATTTTTGTTTGTCAAAAGAAATAGATCAAAGAATTTGTATCAAATTTTGCGTAAAAAATAGAATAAAGGGTAACAAAGTGTGTGAAATGTTAACAAAGACCTATGGTGAGTCTGCTATGAGTAAATCAAGAGTAAACGAGTGGTATAAGCGTTTCCAAGAAGGCCGTGAAGACCTTGAAGATGACGAACGCCCTAGACGCCCCAGCACATCAGCAATCGAGGAAAACGTGGAAAAGGTGAAAGAAATGGTTATGCACGTTCGCCTAATCACAATCAGAGAGGTCGCTGATGATGTTGTCATATCGATTGGATCTTGTGAAGATATTTTTTCCATTTTGTTGGATATGAAACGCGTGGCAGCAAAATTCGTTCCAAATTGCTGAATTTGGAACAAAAACAGCGACGAATGGAAGTTGCTCAGGAGTCACCGAAGGAAGTAAACGACGATGCAGAATTACTGAAACGTATTATAACAGGTGACGAAACATAAAGTAATGGATATGGCGTTGAAACTAAGGCTCAACCATCCCAGTGGAGGCATTCTGGCTCGCCAAGACCGAAAAAGGCTCGACAAGTGCGGTCGAACGTGAAGGTTATGCTCACTGTGTTCTTCAATTTTCATGGCATAGTGCATCATGAATTCCTGCCGCCAGGTCAAACGGTCAATAAGAAGTAATGCCTACAAGTTCAACGCCGCTTGTGTGAAGCAATCCAAAAAAAACGCCCGGATCTGTGGAAAAACAATACATGGCTTTTGCCCCACGATAATGCACCAGCACACCTTTCGTTGCTTGCTCGTGACTTTTTGGCCAAAAACAATACTGTAACGTTGCCCCAGCCTCCATATTCGCCAGATATGGCTCCGTGTGACTTTTTCCTATTTCCAAAAATTAAGAGAATCTTAAAGGGCCGTCGTTTTACAGCCGTAGATGACATTAAAAGTGCATCACTGAAAGAACTAAAGTCTATCTCAAAGATCGAGTTTGAGAAGTGTTTCGGGGATTGGAGGAACCGCTGGCACTAGTGCATAATCTCCAATGGGGACTACTTTGTAAGTGACAACATCAATGTATAAGAATAAATAAATATTATTGTCCGAAAAATTAAAAATCTCTTTATTTTTTTGACAAACTTCGTAAATATGAAAGTAATGGCCACACTAATGCATTTAAAGAGAACACTTCCCCATTTTCATAGATTTACAGTATAAGTGTAAAAGACTGCGAACAGGTAAGCATGGAGTTGTGACAGTAAGGAAGACAAAAGGACGTACAAAAGGGAAGCTAAAGGTCACCTTAACTTATCCTGTCAGAACACCTACTCTTCCATTATTCTTGATTCCGTCTTGTCCACCCCCACCATTCTCCCATAGATCCACACATCATCCACACCTCCACCGAGCGGCTTCTAAACCCCATCCTCTCCGACATAACTCCCTCTCTTTACCCTCCTCCTCCCCCTTCGCCGCACCCCTGCCCGTACAACGCCACCCAAACACCACCTCTATCGCTCCCATTCAATCCAACCCGTCGCCATGGTTACGCACGACGCCCCACCTTGCTACCCGCCCACCCCGCCCACCCCGCCGGGTCTTCGCAGCCCATGGCGGCCACCCTGCCACCACCCAATCGCGAGTGCATCGGGCCCTCCACAATCGTTCCTCCCCCTTCCAGGCCCCGCGCCCCTCCTCCCTGGCCGCCACCCTCCCAACAAGACCCGCAACCTGACGACGTAATCCGTAGAGTAATTGCACCGCCGGGTCGTAGATATGGTCGCACTCTCCTGCCCCCATCCCCCCCCCCCCCACACCTTCCTTCCGGAGCCCGTAATTCCTCCGTCCCCAGTGATAGATTCCTTCCTCTTTTTTTCTTCTCCGCCGACGTGAATTGCGAACCTATGAAATGGAATCATATTGGACCATTGCTCTCCTCGTCCGAAAAACTATTTTGCGAAATGACCGGAGAAAAAGCTTCGGGTTTTATTTTTTCCATTATTCCGGAGACCTCCGGTTCCAACCGTGTCTTAAGAGCGGTGAATAAAAGTTTCGGCATACACGAAGAAAAAAGTCAAAACCATCTCTCACAAAGTTTTCAATGGAGTTTAAAGAGACCCTTAGGGTTAACATTATTTTATCAGTTCTTTAATTTTTTGTGAGTTATCGTATTTGAATTGTTTATGTGTTATTTAATTTTTAGACAGGTTTTTAATTTTTTACGAGTTTTCTGAAGGTATTGTTATCCAGCCTCTCCCCTAAAATCCAAAGTTTTAATTAATATCATCTTGAATATATTAGTTCAATTGTTATCGCCATTTTAAGACAAATATAAGCACCAACATTTTGTTGGAAAGGACGATATCCCTGTGCAGGAGTCTATCATCTGCTAATGGGATTTTCATTTGAGGATACATGAATATTGCTGAAATGCGTTATTATTTGTTATAATATGTTATACTATAAACTAGAGTAAAGAATTTGGGAACAAAAACGTCATCTACTGTGATACTGACCACAATACTGTAATATCTGACTTAGAACTACGCATTTCATTTATGATCCATACAGTGCTAATACACGTATATCTTTTGAGACATACGATCGTACATCGTACCATATAACATTGTCGTCGTATAATAGTCATAACACTATTTTGTAGCTTTAAAGACGCATTAATGCGTTCTTTTTTATTTATTAATGTGTAGATGGTATCATTTAATAAAGATATTCATAGAAAACTTCAAAGAACAAGGATACACCCAACAGCAATTCTTCATCCTTTTATGGCTCTATTTTTTCAAATGTACGAGCGGGTAAATATGAAAACTTCAAATGACTACTTCTAATTTACAGATGGAGATACTTAAACACTTTAGATTCGTAATTTTATGTTCTACACTATATCTTTTCTACTTTTCAGCGAGAGTTCACCGTTACTACTTTGACCTCATTGAATATCTTGTGACCCATGTGAATACAAATTTAGTGAAAATGCTAGTGGCAGCAAGAAACAAAGAGGATTAGGCTTAGATAGGGTAAATGAATAGAATGTGATAGACCAGGGATCTCTAAGTGAGTGGGTCATTTTTTAGAATTACGTTAGGCATTTTTCATGTTGATCCTTTTCTCTTCTTTAATTAGTTAGCTAGAATATTTTTTCCACGTCTACAATTCATCAAAACCACTCTAGGCAGTGCTTGAAATAATTTTTTGTCAGCTCCTCCCATCACTCAACATTACCGCACGCACATTTCTCACGTCCTCCTGTTGCCCTCCGACGTCCTTCGTTGCTCCTAACCGGTCACCACGGAAAACTCCAACTAACCCTATTACCTAATCATTTATTACCGCATTCGTTTTCATTGAAAAAAATATTTTCCGTAATCGCTAATCTAAAATATTCTTATTTCCCTCTTCACTTTATAAGACGAAGGGAGGTGATCTTAAATTAAGTGTTGCACAGGGGAATGAACGGTACTATACATTTACGTATTGCGCTCCACTGTCCATAAGGCGTCTGTATGTATATTTCTAATTTCAAAATATACAATGAACCCTTTTGTGCCAAGTCCCTCCAGCAAATTGAACGGGAATTCAAAGGGAAACAACCAGAACTCCAATGATGAAGGTTCTTCTCGCCTTCTAAAGTGATTGCCACAATGTCTGGTGCAATATTTCCAGTGGATAGCGCAAACATCATTGCTTGATGATGACCGTCGCAGAAGTTAGGGCTCATGAATTAGAACTCTGCTCCTCCCGAGGATCACAGTCCCGACCTGTGCGGTCCCTTTGACGGCAGCCGCCCGCCCACTCGACTGTTTTAGGGTACGTGGTGAGGGGAGGGTGTACTGGAAAACTTTGTCCAGCGGCCTGGAGGAGGGGCGCGGTCTAGTGCCTTTGAGAGCGGTGTCTCCCCCGATCGCTCTCTCAACCCCCTCCCCATCAACCACACCCCATCAACCCCCCTTCCCATCAATACCCCTCCCCATCAACCCCCCTCCCCATCAACCCCCCTCCCCATCAACCCCCTCCTCACGGACCCCCCTCCCCATCAACCTCCCTCCTCATCAACCCCACTCCCCATCAACCCCCTATCCATCAACCTTCCCCTTCGGTCACTCCCTCCTCCTCTCTTAATTTTTAATTGTGTACATTTTAACTGCCCTCTCTCCTGCATTGGGTGACAGTGTCAGCGGCCACTTCGAGAGCCCCGCGGGCGCAAATGCCCCACATCATTTGAGCAAGGCCAACCAAATTAGAGGCCGTCGACGTTCAGCGCGAGGACGTTGTCTGCCCCGCGAACTCTCCGCCGGTTTCCCTGTACACCGGTCTTGCACCCCCCTCCCCTTCCTCGCCGTATTTCTCTCCGCCTGGCCCCAATTAAGCGAGGGGAACCTTCAAGGCACCATTTATTTTACGCTCTAAAATAACACCCAGGTGCTGATCGATTCTCCGCCTTAGTGAAACAATTGGGTAAACAATCAAAAACAAATGAAAACACCCTTGACCGAGAACATCCACAACGCTCACCTTTTTTGCGTCGGTTACTCATCGCTGGGAAATTCACGAGCACGGAAAAAAAGGCCGCCAAAGTCATTCTCTCTTCAACGAATCGTTCGTGCCTTTTCACCGTGAGAAAACGCGCCTTTCGTCGAAATATATTCAAGCATAATTTACTCAACCTACGGGAAAAATAACCGTTACGTCAAAAGTTAAACTCCAATGTGTATTTTCGAGTTGAAAGAGAGAAAGAGTTTTGCACCTTTGATGTGGGAATAGGAGTAAAGAGAAAGTTATCATTCGGGCAACCGGCGTTCATTAGCATCTCGATTCTGACTGAAATTGCAGGATGGCTTCCCTTCCGGCGAAATTGGAGCAAAACGAGCCCCGCGCTCATCCAGAAATTTAAAATACGTACGGGAGGCAGAAAAAACACGGTCAGGGTGCCACGGACAGGGGAAGTGTTTTCTCAGCAAGTAACCGCTCTTCCTTCCTCTGAGGCCCAACTCAGACTTCCACCGTGCAAATGCCACAACCTGCATAGGCCCCGTCTTCCCCCTCTGGATTTCGGAAGAAGGGTGAGCGCAGGGGCGTGGGACGAGAAGAAATGAAAGGGAAGCTGAGGAAGAGTAGGTCACCAAAGGGATGAGCAACTCTAAAACGTACCTAACAAATACAGCTGTTCGATGTAACGAAATTTGAATGCATGGATGAAGACAGGGTGTTGATTAAAGAGGTCATTCTTCCAGAGTGCCTCCTGTTCAGATTGATCCCGAAGACAATCCGGAATTAAAAAATGACATTGAATCGGCAAAGAAAACACTTAAAAACTTAAAACATACGACGGCTGTCCATAAAGACACTTCCGTTCGTGTGTAGCGTGAGAATTA
Organism: Hetaerina titia; assembly: GCA_037158775.1. Classification (NCBI taxonomy): domain Eukaryota; kingdom Metazoa; phylum Arthropoda; class Insecta; order Odonata; family Calopterygidae; genus Hetaerina; species Hetaerina titia. Next base: position 17,486,205 of record CM073769.1, read on the forward strand.
GTGGAGGGAGCCGAATGATTGACGTACACACTAGGTCGATGCGCCTCTAACTGCAGTGGTTGATAGTTCGCGCCGCTTGTCGTTCGTTTACAACAGTGAGCCAAAATGTACAATACAATTGAAAACCCCGCCAAATGTACAATCTGTTTAATGATAAAAAATTTCAAAGCTGTTGTTATTCATCATCGGGAAATTTGTGCTCTATGCAGACCAAAGGTGATGACTGACAGTAAGAGTTTTGCGTCAGTGCGGTCGTTCGTTTAAGAGTGAACACAAATGCCCGTGATGATGACAGAAGTGGCCACCCGTTTGTAATGAAAAATGAGCTGCACCTGAAAATTGATGAAAAGTTCTTGAAAACCGGCGTTTTACGGCATCTGAAATCTTTAGAAAGTTTTCCACAGATTTCTATGACTCTGTTGCATGGAGACACGACTGAGATATTTGAATCCCACATGCTTTCTGCTCGCCTCGACGAGGATCTTCAAGATGGCATCATCGGCTGCCTGCGATCTCAGGCAGCAGAATTTAATGCTGAAGGATTTAGAAAACCAGTTTCAGCTCGGAGATATGGCAAATGTTTAAATCTGGATAGCAAATGTGTATAAAATATCAGAGATATGTAATTTTGAGATGAAAATAATAAATTTCTAATAATACATTTTATATTGAGTGTATTCTTATAGCATAACTTTCTGGACAGCCCTCGTAGTATGCTAGTAGCAAAGCCAAGACCTCATGATTGTGACACTGAGTATTATTATAAATTATGTAATGCGTATTAATATATTATATATGCTATACTAATCGCGAAGTTGCATAATAAGCTATGACAGATGATTTTTTCACAGAGTTGAAAGTGGATAATTTTCCGTAACTAATATAAAAATAATCTTAGCATATGTAATGGACGATAAATCGAGGAATAGTGACATGAAAATTCAAAATATTCATGTAATTGTAAACCTAACGGAGGAAAGGTACAATCTAAATTATTTTGAAAATTTTCAATGAAAAAGCTCATACTTGTTTTTTTGCAGGTTTAACCACCGGGTCAGGATGACAGCTGCCTGTGTAAAAAATTCAAGATAGCGTAAGGGATATTGTAAGTAAGGACGGTATCATTGCTGTAAAACATTGATATAGGTTTTTGAGATTGCATCGGCTTATTTAATTCTTGACATCATTTTTTCTCCTTAGGACTGGCACTATTTTTCATCGTTAAGTATCTCAGTTTGCTAATAACCAGATAATCAGTCGGCTAAATTTATATGACTGCATTACGACCACTTAGTCACTGTTAAATAAGAAATTAAGGGATCAGTAGTTTTTAGTTGAACTTGTCAGCGTTCCATTGTCTTATACGCTCTTCTGACATCACAAAATTTCATGTTCACTTTTGGTGAATTTGTAAATATTTGCGAACTATTTATGACCAAGAACTTTTAAAGTGCGCAAGAATATTGCCTCTTCCTGTAGAAAATGCCTCGAATCTCTTCGATGAGTTTCGAAAACATAAATTGAAAACGAAAATGAAAATAACTTGTCTAACTCCACAGTATTACTGTGGGTACCACAAAGCTATTTTCATTTCCGTGGTGGATAACTTCCACCGCATCTCGCCAGGAAGCCGCTCCATTGGAAACACAAAAAGATCGACTAAATTTATCTTTTTCTTTAAAATTTTAATTTAAAACAATTGTTTATGATTAAACTTCATGTTTTCTGGCTTTCAGAAAATTTCAGAACACTCTAGGGGACTCTGCACCTTCATATTCAACTGATTCTTAGTGAACAAACGAGTTTAAGCTTGGCTAAGGAAAGCTTAGATGATGACGCGGCCAAAATGTGCCACCACTCCTGAAATTATTGCAAAAGTGCATTAAATGGTAATGGAGGGTCGCTGACTGAAAGTTCGAGAAATCGCTGAAACTGTAGGGATGTCATCTGAAGTGGCACATCACATTTTAATAGTGGAATTGGATATGAAGAAATTGTCTGTTAGATGAGTGCCACGACTCTTGACGCAGGATCACAAACCCATCCGAATGGAAATTTCCTAAAAATGTTTGGCCCATATCAAGAGCAACCAATAAGATTTTCTGCGCGGATTTGTGACCACAGATGAAACTTAGCTCCATTACTCTACCCCAGAGAAAAAACAGCAGTCCAAGCAAGGCAAGTCGGTTGGCCGGTATATCAGTTTTCTGGAATGTGAAACGGACTTTACTAACATATTATCTTCCCACTGGTCAAACAATAACTGAACAATACTACACTAACCTCCTGGAACAACTACAGCAACAGATACACGATAAAAGACCAAGTTTGGTAAGGAAGAAAGTCATCTTTCATCACGATAATTCACGTCCGTACACAAGTGTCGTTGCCATGGAAAAATACGTGAACTAAGATAAGAATTGTTGCCACACCCACAGAATTCGCCTGATTTGGCTCCATCACATTTTTATCTCTTCCTTATGCTGAAAATTGTCCTCAGTGGAAGGATGTTCTCTTTAAACAAAGAAATAACAGCCGAAGTAGATGGGTATTTTGCAGACCTGAATTAATCTATTTTTCTAGAAGGGATCAAGACATTGATCGCTGGACCAAGAAATTTAGCGTAAAGGGAGACTACATTGAAAAATAAAAAATGTTTCACAGAAGTAAGTCGCTTATTTCTATACCTGTCAGGGATTTTTCTAATTGCCATCGCGTGATGCACAACTGCTACTCAATAAATCTGAGAAACGTACCTAATTTTGTCGAAAGATATGATGTAATCTATTTTTGTTGAATAACTACCTCTGTATTTCAATACATTACCAAGAAATTTAAGAAAATGACGTTCCGCGTAATATGTGATCTGGATGGTAACATTAAAAAATAATATGTTAACTGGCTTTAAAATTGAATAAGGACGCTTTCGATTATGTTTCCATAATTCATATAGAAATAATCAGTAGAAATTTGCAATGCTTGATTTTACACGATAGGTTAATTACCAGCTAAATTTTATTCATGAAAAATGTAGTTAAATATTAGTCGTCTTTTTGAGCAATATCACAATGTCAAAAGGAGCAGATCATATTCAAAATTGAGCTTTCATCAGATTAAAAACCAATTAGGGATATCACACTAATTTTGCAAAAAACTGAAATATTGTGCAACCACGTCATTTTTTTAGTAGAAATGCTCCAACTCTAAAGAGAAGCTACTAAGTGCTAGATCAGCAATTGAAATTAAAGCATCGATAGAGAGCACGATTAACATTGCATAGAGTTTACCTAGGTGACACGTTCATCATTGATATATTTAAAAGACATCCCTATCCTGTTCCTGCCCTTTCCTCGTTTGCCCAAGATTCTCCCATCTATTCCTTCTTCAACATCCCACTGCCGCTCAATACGCCTTTCATCCCTTTTCCCTGACTCCATAGGATTTCTCCCAACAAGTCCCCTCTCCTCTCCCACCATCCCTAGTACTTCCTCATTTGTTTTCCTTTCAGTCCATTTCACCTTCTCTATTGTTCTCCACGCCCACATTTCAAAAGCCTCCAATCTACGTCTATCCTCCTGCTTCAGTGACCACGTTTCCGCGCCGTACATACGCTCCATATCAAAGTTTTTACGAGTCTTTTCATAACATCCCTACTCAAGGTCCCCGTCATCAACTCCCTCCTCCTTGAGAAAACTTCGTTGCCTAGCGCAATTTTTCTCCTTACTACTTTGACCGTTTTGGTCCAAAGCACTTCCGAGATATGTAAACTGTTCTACCTGCTCTATTTTTTCCCTGCCTATTTTAATATTTAGCTTAGCCTTTTTCTTTCTGGAAAATCGCATAACCTTTGTTTAATTAACATTAATTATCATCCCATATCTATCGCATTGAACTTCCAATTCACTCAGCAATGCTTGCAACCCCTTGGCTGACTGAGCAACTAATGCTTGGTCATCAGCAAACCTAACCGATTTTACGAATTCCCCTCCGACTTTCATTCCTACCTCCAGTTCTTCCCATTCCTCTTTAATCATTTCCTCTACATATACGTTGAAAAGTACCGGTGACAATGGGCAACCCTGCCTTACACCTCTTCCTATCACTGCCCATCCGGACTCTCCGTTCCCCACTCGCACCTGAGCAGTCTGAGATATGTACAGGTTGCGGATCAGTCCTGTCCCTCCAATCCATTCCTATTTTCTGCAATACACGCTTTAGTTTTTCCCAATTCACTCTATCAAACGCTTTTTCGAAATCTACGAAACAGGCAAAAACGTCCTGATTGTATTCTATATTCCTCTCGACTAGTGATCTCATTACTGCAATGGCATCACGCGTACCTCTCCCCTTCCTAAACCCAAACTTATCATCCCCTAAGTGATCATTTGCCTTTCTCTCTTTCCTTTTGTAGATGATCCTGAGAATAACTTTAGCTGCGCGCGATATAAAACTTATTGTTCTGTAATCCTCATATTATATTATATGTTTATATATTATAAGACACATAGGACTCTACTCCTCCATCCATGATTATGACACAACTGTGATCGGGGTACGTATTTTCATTCCTTACAAAGATTGTTTCGCCGCTAAAATATGACTCGGATAATAAAAATAAACACCTGAAATCAAAGGATCGACGACTGGAGTCAGCGAAGAACTGGATGTTTGTCTCAACGAAAGAGAGATAAGGGTTGAAGAGGGTGAGAAAAGAGATTCAGGGGCAAGTTTGCGCACCACTTCTTCCCAAATGCAAAAAACAAACCGACGAATTGGGATGGAGCCGTAGCTTCTTTCGTCTTCCATGGAAAGGATGACCTGGTTTGCATTAAAAATGAAGTTTCCCGAAGGTCTGCGCGAATAGACGATATAAGGGTTCATGGAAATGCCACTTCCTTTTGACTTCCAACGAGGGGTAACGTCTGCTTTTTAAAGAAAAACGAGAAATATCTCTCAGAGAACGATTTGAAATCAAAGATGGCGGTGGGATAGGAAAGGTATGCTATCAAAGGGAACAATACAAGTAATTTTGCGTTTTTCAGTTCGTGGATGATAATAGGGAACACGACCAATTTATAATATATATACTGTGTTTATGTTTTTTTTATATAATGTAAATGGACTAGTCGACACAAACACAACAAACACATAAAAAAGGGACTCTTCCATTTACATTATTGTGCACATCCGTGGGATTTTCACTAATGTGACAAAAGTGTTACATATATATATATATATATATATATATATATATATATATATATATATATATATATATATATATATATAATACTTTTGTCACATTAGTGAAAATCCCACGGATGTGCAAAATAATGTAAATGGAAGAGTCCCTCTTTTGTGTGTTTGCTGTAGTATTTGTGTCGACTAGTCCATTTACATTATAAAAAAACCATAAACACAGTAATCAACCCGAAGGTCGGTTTAGTAGGTGATGGTAGAGCTCACCCATGTACCAAGCCCGACGGCGTGTGACTATTCACACATCAGGGTAGGGGGGCCAGTTCCTTTCCCTGTGCCGGTTATGCCTAGGAAGATCTGGTACCCGAAAAATCAACTAGCTTGGGTGGAGCTGCAGGTTCCCAGAGTTCCTTGCCCGAGAATCGAACCCGGGGCCATCCGGTCAGTAGTCCAATGCTCTACCCACTGGACCACTGCACCCACATATTTATATACATTATATATATATATATATATATATAAATATGCGGGTCGCGGTAGTCTAGTAGGTAGAGCATTGGACTACTGACCGGAGGGTCCCGGGTTCGATTCCCGGGCAAGGCACTTTGGGCACCTGCAGCTCCACCCAAGCTAGTTGATTTTTCGGGTACTAGATCTTCCTGGGAAACCATAACCGGCACAGGGAAAGGAACTGGCCCCCTACCCTGATGTGTGAATATTCACACGCCGTCGGGCTTAGTACACGGGTGAGCTCTACAATCACCTACTAAACCGACCTTCGGGTTGATTATTGTGTTTATATATATGTACATAATATTTATATTTATATATATGTATATTTATATGTACTATATGTATGGCGGAATCTCGAAATCCCGCCATACGGCGAACAAATATTCATTCACACATAGAATTAGATATAAGGAAAGGGGATAGGAAAACACATAAAAGTCGAACCCAGGAGAGGTGGGGAAGGCGGATTAGAGCAGATCACAAATGTACAAATATTTTATCCCGGTTAAGGAAATATCATAAGGAATAAATAATTTAATAAAATTTTAATATTTTAAGGAATTAATAAGGAATAATATATCTTGGTTAAGGATATATTTTTACATTTGTGATCTGCTCAAATCCGCCTTCCCCATCTCTTCTGTGTTCGTCTTTTATGTGTTTCCTATCCCTTTTCCTTATATCTATTTCGATGTGTGAATGAATATATATATATATATGTATTTTTTTCCACCTAGGGCTTGGGTGTTTGTATTGTTGTTACTGTTGTGTTGTCATTGTTGTCCGATGTAAAGGTCAATAGGTGCTGTTTTCGGACCAATATGAATAAATAAATAAATATGTACATGTTATTTAACAGATACACATATATTCAAGTGGGATGATAATATCTTTGGGACAAAAGTAGGCCCAACAAAACAGTGCGAGGCCCTTAACTTCCTCGTCCCGGGTATCTCACAATTTTGCAAAACCAGTGATAACTGAATCTGTTCATAGTTCAATGGACTTTATTAAATTTCCCAGTAAACCTGACCTTGCGAGCTTTTTGAGAAAAAAATCAAATTTTATTTTCGCTGACGAACTTTCTTGTCTTTTGAGCTGTTGAAATATTAGTTTCAATTTTAAGGAACACTATCGCATCTGATTTTACATAACCACCCGAATGAATACTTCGAGTCATCTTAACTACCAATGTTTAGTGAAAACAGAAAATGAAGGAATATGCAGAGCAACGTAAAAAACAAACCTGTCTTGAATGAGTAGTTCTGCCTAATGGAAAGGTAAATTTGTATTTTTGTAACTCGAGGAATATATAGAAAATGAGATGATTGAAAAGGAATGAATTACATATTCAATCAAAGAGTAATCAAGTCACTTACCTATACATGAAGTAGTTTCAAACAGAAAAAATGTTAATGAATATTAGGAGAGTTTGCACTTTTCCACAGATTTATTATAGCGTACGACGCGTTTCAACTCACAGAGTCATCATCAGGTACAAGACAAAATTAACTGTCAGGAGTCCATATTTATATGTTGAGTTACGTCCTTTCAACCCCCTCCCTACTCACCTTCCCTTCCCAACCGTAACTCAACGTATAAGTATTGAATCCTCACTGTTAATTTTGTCTTGTACCTGATGATGACTCTGTGAGTTGAAACGCGTCGTATGCTATAATAAATCTGTGGAAAAGTGCAAACTCTTCTTATATTCATTATGATGAACTTCCACGGCCTTAAGCCTGAATCTGTTGAACTTAGAAGAGATGTTGCTTGAACACCCCTGATGCTCGAAAAATATATATTTCTTCTTTTCTTTTTTATTTCTTTTGATTAAATTCCCGGTAAATTTATAAAAGATAGCACGAAACCTCGATGTTAGAATGGCAAAAATGTGAATCATTTTCTGATAGGTCTTTAAATCGGATCGGCAACCTCCGCCACTTGTTCCACTGAAACAAATCTTCCCCATGGAGGTACTGCTTGACTTAAGATGAGAAGAGTTCAGTCAAGGTCTGGGTTGAAAGGAAGATGTGGAGCCCACTTTACTATTGCGAATTTTTTGAGAGATTCAGAAAAAAAATTAGCGATTTTCGCCCATGCCTTATCGTGGCGCAGCATCCAGCCCGCTCTTTTGGAATGTAACAATTTGCAAGAAAAATGGCCTTTGAGAATTTTTAGTATATCCCTGCACACAGAGTGGTCCATTTACAGTTTCATGTGCTCGCAGCAAATAACATTGCTCCCTGAATATCGAAAATGATATCACCATTTTTCTACCAACAGAAGTCAACGCTTTGGTTTTTTCTGACATTTGTCATTCCGTGGATTTCCATGAAGAGGTTTGGTTTGCTCCCAGGATCAAAATGATAGCTTAGCTTCATTTTCGGCAATCATCTTCTACTGAATGTTCTCATCTTCCTTTAATATCGACGTAAACTGGGATCATAGCTGAAACCGAATGTTCTCTTATTCGCATGCCTTCTCTTGTCCCGGATCCCAACGCGCAGAATAATTTCGAATTCGCGATTTTTATGTTGTTTACGTTCGGGTGGTTTCAATGAAATTTCAAACACTTCTTACACGATACACCAGACTTTGTTCGACGATCATCTCTCGCAATAGTAGCCGCTGCTATTCACGAAGAAATCCTAATATATATCCGTAAATCCAAATATATGTATGCATTATATTACTAGTAAAGTCCACATTTAAAGCTCTCCCAACTCTATCTTTTTAAGAAAATCTTCTGGAGTTGATTCAATGCTGAAATTCTCAATCTCTTGAGCAGAAGAATCTTCTCATGATGTACACTATTTGATGCTTTGGGCTGTGATGCCAAATCCCTTTGGCCAAATGCCAATGCCTTTTATAATGCATTGATTTGCATCCCGGTTAAAGCAAATGATTTTTACACTTGGAAATTTCTGCATTTTAATGCATATTAGCGGATGACGCCATCAAAAGTTACCACCACGGAATGTCCTGCATTTCTTTGAATTTGCCTTCCATAATGTTTAATGTGATGTACTTCAATGCTTCAATTCAAATTAGAAAGATTTATTTTACAAAGGTAGCATGTTTTGTCAGCCCTACGCAAGCATATAATGTTTCTTAAAATCTAAATGACTGAAAAATGTACACCTTTTACACGGGATGCCGTATTTCATCGCACTTCTCTGTTAGTGTAAGGGCACACTATTTCTTACAACCAGTATCTTTATTTGTCAGTGTACAAGATATGATTCACAGCCAAAGAGTTTTCGTTAGCAGCGTGTTGGTTTATCAAAATTACATAATTGATAATCAACAAGAAACGAAGTAGTAATTGCAAAAAAACACGTCGAAATAAGTAATAGAACACAAAGGATGGGTTATCTTATATATTTTTCGAACATCAGGGGGGTTTAAGCAACCTCCCTTGTGTTTGAAACTAATTAATATATAGGTCAGTTACTTTACTACTCTTTGATTGAATACGTAATGCATCCCTCTCCAATCATCTTATTTTCTGTACATTCCTTAATAATTACCTTGGGGGTAATCATTGACCAAAATATTAACTTTGGTGAACATTAAAAAAAATAATTATAAATTTAATTACATCCTTCGTCAATTTCGCAAAATTTTATGAAACTAATGACCAATATAAATTACTTGATTTAAATAAATAGGAATTATAAAGCTGATATAAATACCTGATTTAAATAACAGGAACAATATTAAGGAATTTCCAAAGAAAATTAATACAAATCAAGGTAGAAGAAAATTGGAGGTTACTGTGCCTCTAATTTTTAATGAAATACCTTACGATATATATAGCTTTATAATTGCATAAAATTTAAGCTACCATATTTGTTTACGTGGAACCTGCTGTCTAGGCAGAACTGACTGGTTTAACAGGACCAGGATGAGCATTTCATCCATACATTTTTAAATTTGAAACTAATTTCATCACCGCATCCCTCGAAAGACGAGAAGTTTCCTAACCGAAAGGAAATTACATTTTTTCCTCAAAAGCCACGCTGGGGCAGCGTAATATCTCTTCCTGACTGGTTTAAAAAATCGCAAAATCCACAGAAGCATGAAGTGTCGTTCAATAGCCGTCACAAAAATTACCAGACTATTTTGAAAAAAATTAATTAGAACTAGATCACACCTTGATTCATTCTTAAGAGTGTATATCGTTTGAAATCATACTAGAGTGAATATCGGTTGAGTACGAGTTCATCTCTGAAAATAGTTGGATTTGTCTAGGTACTTTACTCTTTAATTGATTTAAGAGCAAGAAAAAAATATTGAATTGACATTGACGTGTACACGACAGCAAAGCAATTCATTCAAATTGGCAAATGAGTGCATCTCCCCGGTTATGCATGCACGGCATAGTCATGAAGTTTGACATCATGTTGTGTTGAGTTTAGAAACGTTTCTGAAAATGATTCAATTTAAAAGTTTACTCCGTATTGGAGTTGATGGTACTGAGCGATGATATTCTGAAAGATATTCGGAAGGATGATATTCTATGGAAGATGGTACGACGTGATTAAAAAATGAGACATAATTGGGGAATCTTGGGCTACACAGTTTCAAATTACTGCTCATATTAATGAGAGGTATTGCCAAATTGTTGCTTAATAACTTACAAGAACTATAAGAGATAGTATAACTATTTGCGATAATTTTTCGCAAATAACGTCTCTTCATCTGGGAGAGAAATTTATTCTCAGCAACTTCCTAGGTGGGCAAAATTTGCGTTCAAATAATCGTGAAAAGGAATTCACGAATAAAGTTTAAGTGAATCATTCCCTTGAAAGTGCTTTAAAAGATTTCCGTTGTGAACAATTTAACTGATGAGAAATCATTCGTATAGTTATTCTAATGGACTCTTTTTGCGCGTTGAATGTCACACGCTGGGTGTTGATGGATTAAGTTCTTTTCCTTTTAAATGGGAGCCAAATCTTGGAAAGGGCATTATACACAGAATTAAACTTTTATTTCGTCCATCATTACTGTATAAAGAAACCTTTCTTACGAGTCTAATATCTTAGAGACTAAAGCTGGAAGTCATTCGCGCATCATTAAGTAGGGCAAATTGAAACCCATACTCTTGAAACAAATCAAATTTATAAGGGAATTTTGGTGAAAGTGAAAAAAATCAAATTTATGATAATCACATTACCTGTTTTATGATTTTATCAAAGCGTATTGGTCATTCATTTTATTGCCTTTCATTAATCTTGATCAGGATTGAATTGCCAGACAACCTTTAAGGCAAAATTGGCTTATAGAACAGATGTAGCTATTACTATGAAGCTACGACAACCATCGGAGAAAGTAAAGCTTGTGATTTCATAACACTTTATTTTTATCAGTTGCCTTTCTTCAATATCCAAATAAAACACCGCACAGATGAAGGTTTTAACCTAATTTTTACTCCATGAAAAATATGAGGCAATAATGAACCGTTATATTTGTGCCCAAATTGTGCTGAAAACTTAATAATTTGTCTGAAGAAAAAGTAAAAATAGTAAATACGATTGAGATTAGCTTAATGGTATCAGGCGTCACTTTTTGAAAGTGAAATTATTACGAAGTTATTATTTGATTACTTGAAAAGGTATTTTTACAAGGAAAAAGATCGTGTTGAAAAAGCGCTGAAGATAGCCAGGGGTCCATCGAGATGTATTTACGTAATTCATCATCAGAAGAAAAACACATCGATCGAGAGGAAGGCGAACACTCGCTCACATATGAACCACCCTCATCACACTTGCTATTCATGAACAATTTGACGTTTTTTTAAGAAATGCTTTCCAATAGCATAAAGGCAATTTCATAGTCATCTAATTCCTCAAGTTTGACTTCCTCAACGTACACAACATCGTGGTATCTGAAAGATATGATCGTGATGACGCTGGTTAGTGATCGTTATCGATATAACGCCAAATTCTCGGTCAATGATCTTTTGAAGAGATGGCATCAGCATTCCTTATTATAATATTGATTGTTTTTCATCAATTTTTTCAAATTTTACATCTGTCAGAAGAGTACTCAGGAACAAAAAGAAATTGAAAGATATGATGACTACTCCCCACATTCGAGTCTACCTTTCCGGAATGGGTCGATTCGCTGAAAAATAAGAGGATAACTATTTAAATATAACACAAATCGGTCGCGTTCACTTAAAAATTTGTTTTACGCTTACATAATTTGAACATCAGCAGTGATGAATGAGACCGCTTTCGCATACAAACGAGGAAAAAAGGTATAATTTTTTAATATTATTTACAAGAGTGAAATTTATGAGGATATTTGGAAGGCAATGATAGTAAAAAATACATCCCAAGCCACTCAAGTAATCATAACTGAAAGTTGGTTTGGATGCGTAAGCGTCAACACTTTCACTAAACATTGTTCTACTTGGTAGGTGATATGTACACAACAGGGCAGTTCATTTCTTCGCAATGCGAACAACTGTGGTTTTCCACGCACATATGATGCACTCCACAAAGCACGCAGCTTCGGTGAAGTTAGGGACCTACACGTACACGGCCAAAGGCATTCAAGCCTGTGACCTCCATCATTAAACCAGCCACTACCCACAGAGATAACGCAAACCTGAATCATTGAAAACTTCATACATTCAAGTACATTCAAGTCCCAAAAAATCGAGGCTATTTACTAATGTTATATTACGAAGAATAAAATGCCGAAGTGTTATATCAGACCGCAATTATTTCCTTGACATTATCTTAAATGTATTTATTTGAATAAAAATTTTGAGCAAAGACGGTTGTTTTTCGCTCTTCACGCGATATTTTCTTCTTCCTTTACTGCCGCTCTTAATTGTTTTGGTTCCAATGCCTTCGCTTCCACCGAGAGTGCAGTGAACAACCGCCAGAAACATTCCATTCTTCCGCCACCCCCTCCAATTGCGGTCTTAGAAACGATAAGAAGTCGATGGAGCTCCATCCAAATATCTTATATTGCCCTTCTTCCCAGAAGAGATGCCATTCCCCAGTAAATTGAAACATTTCCATTCGATTACGTCGCCTATCTCCTTCCACAAACCCTTCCCCTCCCCCCCTCTCCACTTGTCTCCCTCTGTTACAGTGTCCTCACACCACGCTTCGTTTCCCACTCGAGGTCCCTATCGCCGCCCTTTCCCTCCACTCCGCCTCCCTCACCAAGGCACCCACCCGCCCCTCCGACACGCCGATGCATATTTCCGACGCCCTCCCTCGCCTCTCTCTCTGTGTTTCTTTAGGTAATTAAAGCCTTCTCATTTTCGCCACCGGGAAGGAAAGGGAGCTTGGGGAGGAAGCTGGGAAATGAGGGTGAAGGAGAGAGACGGAAAGAGAGAGAGAGGGGGGGGTTGGGTTCGGGGGTTGAGAATGGCGTTGAGGGAAGGAGGGCGGGATAAAAGAAATAAAGAGGTGCTCGACGACCATTTTTCGATACGCCGAACCATCCGAGACAGATGTTCGGAAAATGCGCCTCCCCTTTCCGTTCCCCCTTTCGATCCCCCTCTTTTCTCTCAATCACGCCCACCCCTCCCACGCAGTGGTTCTGTTTCCTTTAATTGAATGTTTCAGCGCCAGGTGGGACAACCGAACGATTTTCTGCCCGAGCCAATTGCTACGTCTCTAATTAAACACGAAGGCGAAAGAAATGGCCCGTTTTTGATACAGTAGAGTCGACCAGCGGTCATATTTTGAAAGTCTCTACCTTCATTGGGAATGTAGACCTATTTGCCTATTTTGCATCAGACTTTGGGCTTAAGTGCCTTTATAAATTTTCAGTGCTCAAAATGGGATTCCCTTAACGATGTCTGGATTGTTCAGTGTCATACGCGTCATTTAAATAGCTGACACGTCTCCCAATTATTAAAAATTCACCATTAAACTCTGCATTTCATTTCAATTCGGGATTGAAAAAAAAGAAATCGACCCTCCAGATATGTTCTGGAATTTATAATTTGGAATCGCTGATGGCATAATAATTCGCTCATTCAAAAATGTGCATGCCATTTATAAAATGGAATTTTTAACCGAATTCCACTTCCGAATGAATTTAGATTTCAAAGAATTCATTGAGTTGAAGAAATAACATTTCGACGTTGGCCATATTTTTTTTCTAGCCATTTATAATTACACCAATCTCAATAATTGGACCTGATTTTTCAACCAAAATCCTCTGCGAAATTTTCGCGACGGGTTTCAATGGATATATTGTTGGCTGGTTAGAAGTTATCTCTAGAAACTTCCAACATTTGAACTGGTGTTTACTAAGAGATGAATTGTAGCGATATTTTGAGTACTTGTAAGCATGTGAAGCCATGATGAGATTATAAATAGGCATTGGGTATGTGAAAAAGAATATCACTGCTATAAATCCACGCAGGAGCAGAGGATTGCTGTAGAAAAAATAGCGATTGCAATGGCTTCGCCCATTCGCCGAACTTGAAGCTCAGAAGTCTCCCAATCTTCAACTGCCCATACACGTTGAAGAATTCCCCCTAACAGGTAGTAGCATCACGACGCCTTCCAGTGAGACATTACGGGCATCGGCCAACGCTGCAGTAGCTATTTGAATCGAAAGCTTACCCTGTCTTGAATTGAAACTGGCATGACTTTGACAAATTCCCAAAATCAATACGATGCTAGAAATTAATGAATTTCAAACGAAGTCATATTTTTGCAGATTTTTGAAAGATGAATCTTCCGAGAACGGTTATTTCTGTTTCGTCGCTCATGGCTCGGGTGGCACATCACGCCAGCCAAAATCAATTGGAGGTCCTTCCAGACAAAAGTCATGGTGGAATATGATATACCTCCGTAGCATTAACTTTCAATTTGACGCCAATATTTAGCATTAATACCAATAAAGGATAGGATGACCAACGCGAGACAATTCTAAAATGCCACTGTGTAATTTCAAAACAGGTTTGGACAAATTGGGAGGGCATGAGGAAAGGTCTTAAAGTGGTAAGGGGAGATCCGTCCTCCCCCTGCGAAATCTAGAAAATGTCAATTGGTTGAATGGCACGCAACAAGCACGGCTGACATTAATCAATAAATGTCATAAACCTCTTAAATATTATCGATAGAAATTCCTTCACGAGCGTGTACTATTCTGTTCCGAAGTGTAGAAAATGATAAATTTCTTAACTACCATGTCACGGAGTTGGAGAATGTCTCCCTCACGAGGAGAGGGCAATAACTCAGGAAACGCGGTCACTGAGGACTGAGGAGACTTTCATATTTACACTTTCTCTCATTCACTCATGCAATCCATATCAGTCCCCAATGATTTACAACTTATCTTACTTAATTGTAAATTACCCAGAGTTGGCGGAGTTGGGAGGAGTTAACCAGGAAGTAACTGACGTCTGCATGTAGCGAGCGAAGTGGTGGAGGGGGCCAAAGGCCTGCAACACACACACACACACACATTAGCTCAATATACGTCTGTATTTTTTGAAAGGCCGCGCCGCTTGTCGTTTGTGTACATTAGCCAGTCAAAATAAACAATACGATTGGAAATCCCGCCATACGCAAACTCCGTTTAGTGATAAGGTTTCTGCTGACTGGCAAGAAACTTCAATGCCGCTGACATTCATCATGGGGAAATTTGTGCTGTTCACCGACTAAGTGATGAGTGACAAGACTTGTACGTCAGCGGTGTTGTTAGTTTAAGAGTGAACGGGGAAATGCCCGCGATATCCAAGAACTGGCCATCCGTCAGTTTATCTTTCACAAGGTCAGGCCGACCACTGTGGTCCTCGTCGTAAAAATTGTTGCTGTGGCCATTTTTAAACTGAATGGACCACTGTCTCACTCCATCTTCACTCATTACTCCGTCTCCGTGTACGCCACAAAGCTGACTGTGAATTTCAATTGGCTTGTGGTTTTTGCCATTTAAAACCTAATCACAGTCGCACTTCACAAATTGAAGGATTTTTTCTATTGCAGTTCACATTTTAACAGTTCGCATTGGGCAAAGCAGAAGAACCACAGTCTTCATACTACCAAAACAGGATGCGTACTGAGTGTAGGGACATTAAGACAACAAGATGATGGCTCTAGCCCTACCCACCGCCACTCTGGGCCGAAACGTAAGTTACGTTTTTGACGGCCCTCGTATTTGCATATTCCTAAAGCAATACACAATATCCTAACTTTTCAAAACTTAATTCCTAATACGGAGTACAGCTCCTGATAGGCTACAGATTTCCATGATCTTAAAAATTATAATGATCTGCCAAAACCAGTTAAGGAAATGGAATTGCATATTAAACGTTCTTATCTCTCATTTAATTATAACATGAAGTGATATGCAGATTATGGTGGAATCGAAATAAATCGGTAAATATAACTTTTTAAATATTTTAAAAACAACGTTAAGAGTTATTAACGCGCTGAAAGTTGATGGTTCACTCCATTTCCGAGACCAACTCGGAAATGACTAGACTGGCGTTTACTTACCAATCATATTCTGTTCATAGTTTTTTCGTCCATGTTGAGAAAAGCTTGAAATAATGCATCATTCTATCACACTTCGTCTTGGGCTTGAGGTTTGCGTTCCAATGAGCACAGTCGTCTTAGTCACTGTCTCCAAATTCTCAAACTTTTTTCATCCACAATCCGAGGGAATGTATATACGACTCACTTACGTAATGATGTAAATCATTTGGAGGTTCTAATGGTAAAAATAACGTTTAAACATAAAGCCGTATCAAAAAAGATTAAATTCATTAATGTATTCGTGCTGAGAAATTATAGGACAAATCTCCAATACCTATTCTCCCCTCCTGTCCACCATCACTCGTATTCTCAAAAATTCTTCTTAAAATGGAAACCTTATTTCTTACAAAACAAGAATCAGAATAAACACGCAGAATTCGAACATAATATCAGAAATTATGTTGTCCCATTTAAAAAAAATGATAGGGGTCATTTCAACTAAACTCATCAGCATTGTTATCCGACTCCAGACATCCAATCTTTTCTTTCTGTGGCCGCAAATCCTAAGGTCAATCCCTACTAGGTGTTATGTACGATATAATGTTCCACCGTGCATTTGGCAAACAGCTCTTTGGTGTTCCTCGTAGCGCCTTCCCCGAGTATTACAAGGAATTACGGACAAGTGGAGCTGCGGTAAAATTTGGAAGTTGATTTAAATGAGCGTTCCTCATCACGTAAAAAAATAATTGAGTACTACTATCGCATCGGGCCTCATCTGGGAGGGAGCCATAGTTGTAGCATATGCGGTGCCGTTCTGTAAATGCTGAAGTTGGCAAAGAAATGGCTCCATGAATATAGAGTCGAAAAGGCGTATGAATGAAGGAAAATGAGGACTCTCTGTTTGTTAGATCTCAAATTGGGATCTCACAGCGCTAGGCAAGGAGGCTTTCTCAAGGAGGAGGGAGTTGATGAGTAAGGATTTTAAGAATAGAGTCGTGAAAACTTTGATGTGAAGCGTAGCTATGTACGGAAACTTGGTCGCTGAAGCAGGAGGATAGACGTAGATTGGAGGCTTTTGAAATGTGGATGTGAGGAGAAGAATGAAGAAGGTGAAATGGACCGAACAGAAAACAAATGAGGAATTACTAGGGAAGGTGGGCGAGGAGAGAAGTTTGTTGGGAGATATCCTATGGAGGCAGGGAAATGGATGATCGGCAGTGGGATGTTGAAGACTGTAATAGAGGGGAAGAATGTTGGGCAAAGAAGGAAAGGGCAGGAACAGGATAGGTATGTTGGAGAGATGAAGAAGGTCGTGATGCAGAGTAGGTCGCTGGATTGTGTTTTGTTAGGAGTCACAAAATACTTATTTGGTAGTTGTGTTCATCCAAAACCTACCTTAACCGGTAGATTACCTCATAAAAAGTAAAAATTTTACAGACAATGGATGCAACGGAAATAGACGGCATGAAAGAGGTATTCTACGATGGTTTGTTCTCCTCAAGAGAATAGATGAGAATTGAGCCCCCAAAAGAGATGAGAGAATATTAAAAAAATAGTTTGGGAAGAACGGAGTGGACCAGGAAAGTTGCGGGTGAATTTGGCTGAAGAAGCTCTCAACACTCTCCTGCTCCTGAGACACAAATGTCCGGAGCAGGAGAGCATTTATAACTGTACCGTAAGGGAACGAGTTATATGAAGGAGATTTGATGAAGGACGATATTTTATTTATTTATTTAGCCTTATTCCGAAAATCCCGTTTTGGCCTTAACATCGGACTATAAACAGTCATAATAATGGACACGATTACGAACACCCAAACCCGAGATGGAGGAAAACCCACCCAGGCGAGAATCGAACCAGCGACCCTCTGAATAGCAGACGTTACCCCGTCGCCACCGGGGTCGGCAGTTTTTCTCAGTAAAATCGGTATTCAGGCATTTTTTGCTTTTCCTATTTCTAAAGGGAACGGCGTGAAAGCCGTCCTTGTATGCATGCATCTTTTTCTCCATGGGTTTCTCAGAAATACTACCACCTTTCAGGAGACACCGCATACCCATACATATTGCGAGCGATTTCCTTCCGCCCCTTCGATGTGACATCAATGCCCATTATTTGACGAAGTGAGCAATGGAATTAGGCGAGATGGCAGTAACGGTGAGAAATGAGCTCCAAACCTCTCCCATTAAATTTCCTTAAGACTGTTGGACGAGAGCATTCGAAGAAAAAAAAATACAGTTGAATTTTCAACATATGAAATTGAACAGGATGGACTTTTCTAAAAATCGACAAGTCATTACATAGATTTATGATTCATGTTCATCTTTCTAGCCGAATTAGTTCAGTCGTCCTATCAAGTGCGGGAAGTGGTTCAAGAGTCCTCCAATCAGGTGCCAATATGCTAAAAATAGGTATACTATAGCTCATCGCATAACAAAAAATTGTAAGTTTCAATGAGAAAATGTGAGCACTTTACGAGGAACAGCACCAAACGAACGGGTAAAGCATTCAATAGATCATCCAAAACCATTGCAACGATTTCAGAGCGTAAAAATCATTCGCTTTGACCGGGATTCGAACCCGGATCCCTCGATATCCGGCCGAGTGATTTGGCCAGTTAAGCTATCGAGACGTCCTCTTACACTCGGAAAATTTGTTCTCGCATCTCCCGCAGTTTCTTGAAATTTTTCTAAGTTATGAACAACCTAAGTGTTTGAAATTGGGTTTAACCTCGTGGACTGGCGCATCGCGCACGACTACGAATGCCTGTGACATTGTATGCACGGTGTTTCGTCACAACATCTTGTTCCTTTAAGAGCCCAAAATTTTCAGAGTGTAAGAGGACGTGTGTTCGGCGGTGGTGCCATTACAGACATAAATCTGATCACCCTGAACTTTCGGCTCTTTCCGAGCTTCAAAACTCTAGTAAAACTACTTTAATCGTGGAGTTCATGCAATTAAGAACAGCAAAAAAAATTCCGCAAAAGGTATGCAAGCATTGGTGGAACGGATGTGGCTGCCCCCGGTGCCGAACTCACTTCGCCAGTGGTTGAAGAGTTGCTTCACAGAATATGTTTCAAACTAATCGATAATCCTCACCATATATAATGTATATCTTGTGAACCTTGCCTCATTATTTCCTTCAACAGTATTGCATATGACCACAATTATATATGCAGATATATGAATGTATGTCTAAATATGTATGTGTGTATATTTTTTTGTTTATGTGTATATATGTGTATGAATATATTTATTTGGGGAAATAAATTCTGTAACCAAAATCTATAAACTGATATTATGCACAATGTAGACACTTGCTGTGTAACGTATGAACTGGGCCGAATAAAAATTAATTGAATCATAGCTTAACTGGCTAAAGCACTCGGCCGGATATCAAGGGATCCGGGTTCGAATCCCGGTCAAGGCGAATGATTTTTACACTCTGAAATTGTTGCAATGAAATCCATGTTAGCGGATGACTCCGTTAAAAGTTACTGTTGCGGCATCTCCCGCAGTTTCTTGAAATCCAAAACCATTTCAACCATTAAGAATAGTGGGTCGTCCGACAACTCCTTAGAAAATCCAAGAAAGTAGAGTAAGAGCTTGTACTTAGTACTGGAAAGGTATACTTTTATTGTTTGAATGTCTCATTTGACTGCTGTTTAAGTTTCAACTATATCCATCGCGTGGTTTGATTTCCATAGCCGATTGAAGCAACAAACTTTTGTTTACCTAGTCAAATTGAAAAAAATAATTTCATGCAGGGAGTAATTACTTCTGTTTCAAAGGATTCACAACGACAGGAATCAAAGCCGAGTTGGATGAAGTTCAAGGCACATCTGCCTCTTTTTTTGCGACTGTTTACCATTGGGTTAATTAGGTTAAACGTGACCGTACATCCACAACTTTTGAACATCGTTCGGGACATCCAGTGGAAGTGATGTCCTCCGAAATGATTGACAATATCCACGATATACGAGTAATTTCGAGTGATGGACGAGTCAAAGTTCTCGAAATAGTTGAGGTCATAGGCATATCACATGGTACTTCGTTATTTTCACGAAAAAATGGACGCGAAAAATTATCAGAAAGATAGTTTCATCGGTGGAGAACTGTCGAGAAAAGTGTAAATTATAAACGATCCATGTACATTATATCTCATTTCCGCAGCAGACTTAATAATAAACATCAAGAAAAATGTGTATTAAGGTAAGGCATAATGTTAATGCATTAGAGACAGGGATAGTATTTCTTTGGGTTGACGCAAGGGAAGAGAATCTCACAATGATTGAGCGAATTTCAAAGACAGCGGTTATTCCTACGGCAAAAAATCTATTTTAGCATTCAATCAGAAATGCACGAAATAAGCTGCCAAACAATAAAATATTACTTGGGGTGCACAGATGGAGGCAAGGGGAGGAGATTAGTGAGGAGGAGTGGTTGCATCCTCTTCCTGCTCTGTCGCAAAAGTCCTTGCCCTAACCCGTCTTTCTCTTGAAACCTCCCTCTCCCCTCCTCCCCACCTCCCCATCCACTCACAACTCCACTCCCCCTCACTCCTCGCGGGAGATGTGGGGAAACAGCGCGGCGGCGGTGTGCCTAATGCATTTCACGACTGGACCCATTCCGCCCGTGTCATCACATCGGCGAAACACTCCGCGGAGAAAGGTGGATACCCGTGGTTCCTTCCGCCTTCCTGCTTCGCGGGCCGCGTTATTGCTCTCACTTCATCCCTTATTGATTCGGTCACCGGACTGAGTCGAGAGCCACAGGGGCCCGGAAAACGATGGTCCTCGACCGTCGTCTTCGACGGGGCGAATGTGTGCCGAGCCCTCAGGAAAGTTAGGAATCCTTAGAAATAAGCTGAGATGAGAAATGAAATTTGCATTTTATCAAATATGTACAAGTTATATTAGTTTCCAAGACAACGCATATGGCTTCATTTTGACGAAATTTATTTATACTCGTACCCAAGTTGGGGAGAATACCGATGAGAAATACTGACATATACCATCTGCTCTGTTTTTAAACAATTGCTTCGTTGAGCTATCCACCTATTTCCCCTCATGTCTGCAGATCACCCCATGACTCTCATCCCACATCACCCAAGAATATATATGGAATATGGTTAAAAGCGCGCCGAATAATGGACAATTTGTAAAGTATTTGGTTTAAAAATTAAAATAACATCGCTTGGTGAAGTTTTAAATGAACGGAAGCTCTACATCTACCAACGAACCTGTTTTTTTGGAATTTCGTTACGATGAATTGATACGTACAATGGAAAAGGTGGATCTATTCGGGTAAAAAAAATCAAACATGTTAGAATAAATTAATATGGTGGGAATGAAAAAGTTGATTTTCGAATTGTAGAGCTTAAATAATGTAAACAAAAGAGGACTGAACCATTTCCATTTGACCATAATTACATTATTGAATTCGAATTTTAGAGTGAATTATTCACTAAAAAAATAAAAAGCATTCTTCTAAAAATGCAATGCAACTCATGAATTTAGAAAAGGAAGTACTTAAAGGGAATTGATTCTTCTCCTTCTGATGGAGGCCGGCTCGCGGAGACCTTTCCAGGCGTCGGAGGAGAGGGTTGGGAGAGCCGAGAAACTTTCCGAACAAGAGCTAAAGAGTTTTTTTTTCCAAAAGTTTGCTTCAACTAATTAATGTCCATTAGAGGCAACCGAAATCGAGTTACTGCCTGGTAACCGATGATGAAATTAGACTCACAGCACATGATTCCACCCCAGCCACAGTTAACGCATCGATCGAGCATAACAACGACCCTCCAATGTTTGCTCAAGAAAACAACAACGGCATTAGCACTACCACATACACACGCGGTAATTACCCCTGAGACTTTGATGAATAAAATTTGAGCGAAAATACATCTTCTGTCCAAGAACTCGAAATTCACCATTGGTCCATCCTTGACGTTACATTCATGAAAAATCAGACAAAAGGAGATATGCCTCACCATCGTCCAACTTCCAATATTTTGTCAATTAACCTCAATGGTAGTAAACGAATCCTAAAGTTACAGTTTGTTCACATTTACATTTTGACTGTTTGTGAAGGAAGCTGTAGAAATTTTCCATCCATCTAGAAGGCATTCAACTATCGTAATATTTTGAAGCGGGTGCTTCAAACCTACCCCCGAAAACAAAACAATCATATCAATAGACTAGAGTAGCGGACACTGCAAGTTCTCTTTTCTTTAATCTCTAATGACAAATTTTTTAATAGTCATGGAAACATTAATACGGATAAAACCAAAATTATAACTTACTAATCTCAGTATTATTTGAGACAAATGCTTTACTTATGAGATACTGCTCACGAACTTTTGGTCCTGAGTCACCCCCTAATACCTTGTTTAGATTACAGGGTATGCATGGAGGCTCTTAACAATGCGTATATCTGCTCTTAACTGTGGAAACTGCCAGCTGGTAGAAGGAAATTATGAAATAATTATCGTCATATGCGCACAGAAGAGTAGAGAGGACATTTTCATTAATTGGTATGTTGTTAAGCATACGAAGAAGAAAAGATAGATTCAACGTGAATGAACAAGTGTGAATATATGGCATAATAAAGAGTTCTTAAAACTATAAGTTGCAATAGAAACACAATGAAAAATTTTTATGAAACAATGGCAGTGCCTGCCAAACTGCACATATCAGAATGCTGAGCACCAAATATAAATACGCATTAGAATGATAAGAAAATTAGAAATTTGTTGCGTACATAATAAAAATTGGCTGCAAAAGAGGGAATGAGTAAACGAGAAGGCCTGAATATATAGGGATGCTTTGAGTTCATCCAATGCTAGAAAAATTGGCACAATAGAAACTAAATTGGGAAGCACGTTACACACAACTGTGGAGGAAGAATTTCGAAGACAGCTATTAAAACGCAATGAGGAAGCGCAATATGGAAATGCAAATAATGAGATGCTGACCCTAAAACAAGGAATGAGCATAATCTTGGAACAACAGAAGAAGAATATTGTAATATTTTCTAGACCAGCCCCCGCATTGAACAGGTATTTCCTGCTATTAAGGCAAGGGAGAGTAAAAATTAGCATTTCAATTTCCTTCCGGAATGGCGGGGGTTTCAGTGAAAATCTAACATAAGATTATAGTTACATTTATTCATTCAATGTTTGCACAGAAGGAATTTTAACTTCCCGTATTGAACGAAAGGTGAAACTGGGGGAAAATATTCACGAGAGAAACTCGCTTCAGAATTATTTAAGCATT
The DNA here is from genome assembly GCA_037158775.1 of Hetaerina titia. Lineage (NCBI taxonomy): Eukaryota > Metazoa > Arthropoda > Insecta > Odonata > Calopterygidae > Hetaerina > Hetaerina titia. The sequence goes on from CM073769.1 coordinate 17,509,657, forward strand.
TATCAACCTACTAAAAAGTTGAGAAATTTTTGTTTCAATGTTTCATGCATGCGTTTTATGCGCAAAAATAAAATAAATTTTAAATACAAGTAAGCGTACATTTTGGGCACACATTCTGGACCAGCTCACGTGGTGGAATTCGTCTTCATCAAACTTAAATTTTCATTTTATTTGAAAAAGGCGCCTGTTTGAAATCAACTATCCCTATTTTGTAATTAAAATAATTATTGTGATACATATCCTTATTTAAAAAAGTATTTAAACCATTGCATGGATATGGGATACATCAAATATTCTAAATATCTAGTTTTTAACAATAATAACGGTGCTGCTATTTACCCATGGTTCATGTCTTACGGATCTTAGGTGTGCGAAGGGGTAAAAAAATCGCAATTGGCCCAACTATTTGTAAGGAGGGGGAAACACAGGATAGATTACCCGTCGGTAGCAGGAATAATATCCGACCACACAATTAGAAGAGCGGCACATTCCCTAGAAAAGTGTCTACTCCGTACCCTTCCACTCGCACATAAGGGGTGTGGAAGGGTGCGTATATCACCAGTCATAACTAAACTAACGGATAAATGCTCGCATCTAGGTTCATCGGCCGTATTTTTTATTTATCTTTGTTTTTGTAGTGACCACAGATCGCGCATAGAAAGAAAGAGTTCCTGACTCCATCGGTGATGCGGTCTATCCAGATTATTTTATCCGAATGGTCCAATTAGCTGATAAGATGAGACATCTAAATCATTCCTTCGATTTCATAAGTTTAATCGAGAGTCCAGTAATTTCCCAATAGCTTTCTCCCTTCACGCGTGGAGAGACTCTCATACTACGTAGTTCCTCCATCAACCGCGCCACACTTGTTTTTTAGTATCGTAACATTTCTTCACAACCTTAGCGGACCGTCTTCGCACCTCTTCCATCTTCTCAATTCTTCTCCGAATATTCCCAAATTCTCACCCCATATTCCGATTCCTTGCCTTACCAGTGCAAGATAACACCTCTCCCTTACTTTCTCATCATATTTTCATTTAACTCGTCGAACGAATTCAAATCTTCAAGGCGGCTCCACAAATCTTCTTAATATGTTCGCTCCGTGATAAGTGTTTTACGAAGGTGACTTCCAAGTACCTCCTTACTCCAACTATTTCTTTTAAAGAACAGATATCAATTTTCTTTCGTGAATTCTGTAGGTAAGTTCTCCATTTTTTCCTCCAAAATGTCATTATTTTACATTTTTAATATTTATGGCTAGATTTCTTGGGTCAATCCAAAATAGTTGCTCAATCGCAGGAAAGTAGTAGTAGAGCGATTAGCAGTATCATCTCTATAGAGATCATCTAGTGATCTGAAATAACCTAATTCCATCATTAACGTGGAAATCTATTTCTTTTATCTACATTAGGAAGAGTAGGGGGGGGGCTTATCACACTTCCCTGCGGCACGCCGGGTGTTAGTCAAGAGCACGAATGAGCTCATATGATCTACAGATGTACTACTCTCTTTAGTTTTACGTTGACCTAGACTAATTCAGTTAACTGTCTTCTCGTTTCTAACGTTACGTTTCAGTTTACTTATCAGTGAGCGGGTAAGACCTCGTTGAAAATTTTGTGAAGCCTAAGAACATTGAATCAAATTGAGCATTGTGGTCTCCTGATTTTAGGATGCCGGGAATGGAAAGTCCACCGATACCAGCCGAAAGGACCGATGTCCGATAATCCTTTCTCTTTTTAAACCCGTGCTAAACTTGGCAGTGGAAGTTTCTGATGTTGTGGGTCGTCACGTTCATAACTAATATATACTCAAAGATTATTCAGCATATCGATTTTGGATTTATTGACTGATAATTAATTTCTCGGATCCCCGCCATCGCCGCCTTGGTAGATTGGGGCGATGAGGGCAATCTTCCACTCTCCCCGGGCATTCCGACGCTGGCTTTAAAGATATTGCTGCACAAGGTGCGAATTCCTCCGCAAGATTCTTCGGGATCTTACTTCTTCTGGCCCTGGGACTATGGCTTCCCGTAGGTTTTGAAGCTTCCTCGTCAGGTCTCTCTGTGAAATTATTATTTTAAAACAAGCAATCACCAGGTGCTACAAATTGCCTCTGCTATTATACTATTGCCTCATTAGTATTGTTTACACAGATTCTCCGAAAACAAATATTTAATATACTGGGTTTTTGGACCATAGTGGTCGGCTATTCACTACCGCTTTTGAGTTTGACAAGGATATGACTCTCTAATCGTTGCCATTGTATTCAGGGAGGACATCGAGGAGATCGCCATTTAGTTTTGCAGTTCTTTCTGAATACCTTTATGTTTCTCTACTTTAAAGAGGTACACCACACAAATATTTAGCGAACACCCTTACCAAGAATTGTATCTTAGGGCTTCCGGCTTCGGACATCCATGCATATACTGTAGTTTTCCAATTGATGGATGGGTTTATTTAAATCCCTGGCGGTAATCATTTTACCACTATCATGATTCCAGCTGTGGGCTGATATTGGGGAACGAGGATGCGAAGGCCGCCAATTTTGGACTCAAATGGTATCTGTTAGTATTTGTAAAATATCTGTCAGCTTATTCTCTTAACCTCGTGCATTCAAGTTCCAAGTTTTATGATTCAAAAGTGCAACATTACTAAGGTAAAATTAGACAAAAGCTAACTTCCCCAGGCGTTCCTACCAATTGAATAAAACTCAATTGTGTTGTAAAACACTTCATTGTGTTTTGTGTGGTGTCATTCCTGAAATTACACGAATGAATAGGTAGGTAATCGGCTGAAGACCGAAAAATTAATTATGAATGTCTCTTTCTCACCTGTCGAATACGTCCTAATAAATTGAGAATTAACAGAGTAGTGAGAATACCTTGACATAGTTTCCTGTGAATTACACCGTTAATTTCTGAATAGGAAATATTAAAGAACACTAATGCAATTGATAATTTTAAATTGATCTACATAAGTCATACCTGATGAGGAAACACAATCAATTAAGCAAATAATTTCTCTTAGTTGATACTGTAATATTTTTTTAATGAAACGAATTTGGAATTCAGTTAGAAAAAATAAAATTTTGGGAAGAGATGGGTTTTAGTTAATTCTTATTTATTTCAGCGGACCCACCATGTTAACTGGTATTTAGAACGTGCATAATAAAGAATTACGCAATTACAAAAGTTACACATTTCCAACAAATGCAAACTAATATTATATAAACTTTATATTAAACTCGTTCAGTGTAAATACATACTCAACCCAAATTTCATCATCTAATGATTTTCGTGAGTTGATGAATACGTTAACTTCCAAAAGGGTCGTAAATAATTCATGGGACGACGACATGAGGTTTTTCAAGACGACTGAGCAGTTACTCATATTAATAACAAAAAAATAAAGTCTTTAAATCTAAATAAAATGAACGAGGCAGGCAAAATGATACTCGTTGACTGAAATCCTTCTGAATTTGAGCTATAGGCCATGAACATAATGAGAAAACGCTGCCCCCAACGGGGAATCCTGAAGGGGCGATTGCCCCCTTGTGGGAAGATAAAGAAGTTCCTCCCGTCCCTGGAGTGGTGTTTTCGTCGCGGAAAAACGTTTGATAACCTTCCCTCTCCTTTCGAGAGATAAATGGAAAATAATGGAAGTTTAGTGCTCCTTTTCAAACGAGAGGGGAAATAGAAATGTCCTCATTCGAGAGTGAAGAATCGCCGTCGAAGAAGGAGAATGAGTAAGGTAGGAAGGTAGGAAGTGATAAGGACGGAAGAGGCCCCGTGAGTATATTGTGCCTCCTTTCTTTCACGCGATCATAACGTTATCTACTTCCACCGCATATCGTAATATATGATTCACATAAGCGTATGTAGATCAAGTTAACTCGAAGGTCATTTGTAAGGTAATAAGATAGTTTAGTTTGTCTCCAAACTTGAATTTTATTCATGAGTTTAGTAATTGGACGCAAAATGGTAAAACAAAGGTGGAAGAATACTTTTTCTCTAAACTCAGCCTTTTAGTTTTAAAATAGAAATGAAACCATGGAAGAGCAACGCGGAGGTGCTGTTCTTGAGCGTCGATTCGGTGAATGTGTTTTCCGGAAAAAATTGAATATCTCTCACCCGGAAGCTATTTCCTTTATCATGAGCAACTGTTTCGCTATTTTTTAATTCAGAGAGTTTTGTCTGAAAAAAAATATAAAACAAAAAAATCAAATAAAAACATAGCATACCATTACGCCATATATGTGTGCGTGTGTGCTTGTATATACGTACGAGGTCTATCCAATAAATACGCGAACTGATACAATCTGGCGGCCTTGACGTGGACTATAGCCCTACCCACTAGCGGCGCTAATTGCCTGAGACCCAATGAGCCGTCTGTGCTTGGCGGATCTTCGAGCTGTGCGTATGGTGCCAGTTATGTTAGTATCTGTTGTCCTTCTTTTTAGTGTTTTTGAAAATGGAAATTGGCGAAATCGCGGATCAACGAATCAACATCAAGTTTTTGGTGAAGCACGGTAAAAGTTATCAATAAATTACTGAAACCTTGGCAGCTGTTTACGGTGATAATGCTCTGGAGAAAACACCGTTTTCGAGTGGATTAAGCGACCCAAAAAATCAAGAAAAAGCCCATCGAAAGCCAAGTCATGCTCCGGGTTTTCTTTGATGTCGAAGTTGTTGTTCATCATGCATATCTTTCTGAAGGACAAACATTAACTGCTGAGTTCTATCTATGTGTTGGTTGGATTTCTCGCCATAACAATGCACCTGCACATTCAGCATTGATTGCTTACCGATTCATGGAAAAAAATTCAATCACCATCCTTGATCATCCTCCTTATTCGCCAGTTATCGCCCGCTGCGACTTTTTCCTACTCCCAAAATGCAAAAATTTGATGAGGGGACATCACTGGAAAGGTGTGGACAAAATAAAGTAAGAAATGACGGGAACATAAAAAGCTAACTACTGAGGAATTCCAAGGGTTCTTTCCACTGTGGAAAAGAGAATGAAATAAGTGCATAGCAACGAATGGAGAGTACTTTGAAGGGGACAAAATCGATGTAGACTAAATTTTGCAAAATAAAGTTTTTATGGGCACAGTTCGCGTATTTATTGGACATACCTCGTATTTATGTGTGTGGGGTGGGGGGGGGGGTAAGTACACATAATTTAGACGAAGGAGCAAGATATCGCTAGGGAGCGAAAAGACAATGAAACACATTCTAATGAAACTCGCACGTAATGCAAATTATCGGTGGTCAAACCACCTTTCCTCTGGGGAAATAAGGAACTGAGAAGAAGATTTCAAGAGGACGAGAACGCTGCATGGAAGGGGAAAGGTGAAAAACCTCCCTTTGGTGAGTGATTTCTTTACCCAGGTATATACGAGGTCTATATATATATATATATTTAGATGATTTCTTCGAAGTAACACGGAAGTGTTGAATAAAAAACTTAGACAGTAACACACAGCACGAGAACACATAAAAAGAACACTCACAATAATATCTTGATAATTTCGAAGGACTCGAACTCCGTCTTCTTCGGAAGATAAGAGTATATATTTATATGTATATATATATATATATATATATATATATATATATATATATATATATATATATATATATATATAACCATAAACACAGTAATCAACCCGAAGGTCGGTTTAGTAGGTGATGGTAGAGCTCACCCGTGTACCAAGCCCGACGGCGTGTGAATATTCGCACATCAGGGTAGGGGGGCCAGTTCCTTTCCCTGTGCCGGTTATGGTTTCCCAGGAAGATCTGGTACCCGAAAAATCAACTAGCTTGGGTGGAGCTGCAGGTGCCGAAAGTGCCTCGCCCGAGAATCGAACCCGGGACCCTCCGGTCAGTAGTCCAACGCTCTACCCACTGGACCACCGCGACCCGCATATATATATATATATATATATATATATCTTTGAAATTGACGCTCACCGGCAACGTACAAAGACACAAACACACGAATACAATATGTATATATATATATATGTATATATAACATGCACACCTACCTATATAAAGACCTAAGGGAGAAGAGAAGGGGGGTTATGGAAAGTGAGCTGTAAGAGTGGGTGTCCATTCCTTATCTTCTTTCAGAACTTAAACAATTCCCACACACCCTACCATAGTCCCTCACAGACATCCCGTGAATTGTGAGCGTGTAATATACCAACCACACCGCAAGGCTTGACCCTCCTACGTTGGGCAATGCACAACACCCTTTAACATTCGCATTAAAAATCACCGCACCTCCTACCATCACTACTTGTGCATTGGACTCTAGCAGTTCATAAAAATGTTCCTCTCCGCAATTTTTCCTTTAACGATTGTTTCAATGTATCTGTTACTGTTTCCCTTCGCCCTTCAGACACCCTCGAGTCGGAATACCTCTATTTGCTAAGCGCCTGCTCGGACCCGTGTCTGAACCATGCCCACTAGAGGGTGCACCCTTCTTCCCATCGACCCCCACCCCTTCCGGCCACCCCCTACAACCTCCCTCTCCTTTTCCCCTCTTCTGAATTCGCCCCTATCCTCAGTTTTCTTCCATCCTTATGAAAGTTGGTTGTGCCAACGAAATGTTAAAACAAAAGCGAAACCGTCTTTTCCTGTATTTTTTTTTTAGTTCCATGCCATCGGTACGCCTGTAACTATACGAGTACCGTACCGAGTACTCGTACCATGACTAGATTGGACGGTACTGATCATTTCTGATAATAGGCACAGTTAAGAAATAGGTTATTAATGAATTTTAATAAAGTAAATTACAACTTATAAGACTAAATATAACCAAAATATCGTGCAAGTGACCGAGTCGCCAGTGAATCCAAAAAAATTTTAACGGTACGTAATCGCGATGGTTTTTCCCGGCATATTTCAACCGACAATTTTAGTCCCCGTTTATTATAACACGCGCTCTTTCTCATCAATAACTGGGTCTTGGTGGACTTTTCTCCGGAATATTCCCTTAGTGAACAATATGATTGCAAAGAGACAGACTGATATGGATCATTGCGTGGTGCACTAAGAAACCGACATATAAACGTGATTTTCCTTTCGTGAAGTTCCGACTCTTCATATTATATCGGATCTTAGTAAAAATATAAACATCTGCCGCTAAAGAGATTGAATCAAGAGGTTTAAAGTAAGAGAACAGTTAATTTAAACGCAAAAATGACTGAGAAGCTCGCACGGACGCACTCATAGCAAGTGCCATGAGGGTTAATTTCTTTTGGTGCAACTAGGTAGCATTCGAAATGCCTCTAATCCTAATTTCACGCGCGGTGCGGAGAAAGATGAGTGAATTGCGCGAATGAACTTCGAGAGGTTTCAAAGGTTTAGCTCCATCCTCTTTAGGGTGCGTCCGCTGGATGAAGAGAAAGGGTCTTTCCGTGCAAGAAGTAGCCGCGCCCCGTCCTTCCGCCTTCAGGTTCCACCTCACACATCCCTCGCCCAAAATCCAAGGGTCAACCTCCAATTTTCTGCCCTTCATCACTTACCCGTAATATTATGAAGAATGAGCGTGGCCGAACTTCCCACCGCTCCTAGTTAAAGCGATCTCAAAACTCTCGCTTTTCCCGACGTTGCGTCATGCGTACTCTCTTTCCACCTCATTATCGAATGGTGACGCGGATCTGAGGTGAAATGAATTCGTCATCGAAATGTAAAATATGAGTAAAATTCATTGAATAAATGTTATACTTTTTCATTTTCTCATAAATACGTACATTACTTCACTTATTCTCCAAATTTTTATGGCTCTTTATTAAAGTGACTGCTCGAAATCCACTGGTCCTCGCTTTATTCTCCTCTTTAAAGACACGCCGGCGGCAAATTTGTGAGACCCTTGTCTCCAGTAGCCTAAATTATTGCTTCTGTTAATGAACAACGCATTTCAAGAACGAAGTGAGAATTTTAAGCACATCCCTACGCGTAACAGCGTAGAAGATAGAGTGATAGTCAAATGGGTAGTGCGCTAATCTATTGACCTGAGGGCCTGGGTTTGATTCTGGATGGCACCATAAGGCACGCTGAGCTTCACAAAGCTGTGGTGTGTGTGTTCTTGTTTCCTTATTTTAGTAACTTCAATGCTGCCATAGCATTACTCGTAACTCTCTTCTTCCTGAATACAAACTGATCACCCTCTAGGTCATTACAGCTACAACGTATCCGGTAAGACACGACTGGGTTGTGTGGTAAGGGGTGACTACACACCCGACGCGTATAATAATAATTTCAGTTTTGTTTAAATTGTTAGTTATACATAGTCATGTTCTCTGCTTTCCATTCTCTTATTGATTATCCTAAGTACCTCTGTTGCTGCCTGTGAAGTCAAACTTATAGTTCTAATTTCCTAAGTCAAACTTATAGTTCTAATTTCCTAAGTCAAACTTATAGTTTTAAGTCCTAATTTCGGCTCCCTTTCACTTTTTCGGGATGAAACTGATCTGTCGAAACCTTCCGGCCAAATATCTCCCACATAAATGTTAATAATTGGTTCATAAAAACTATTCTTCCCACCTTTTCCTAAACTCTTAAGTGGTTATGCTAGAATTTCATTATCTTTTAGGGCCTTATTTGATTGAAATTTCTCTATACTTTTTTATTCCGAAATGAAATAAGCCTGGTAATCGATAGCAAAAACATGTTCTCTTTCTACATCTAAATTACAAACCTAATATCTTTGCCATATACTTCCTGTATGTATTAATTCCATTCATCTCCATCATTACGGTTTCTTCCCAACGTTGCTTTCTCATTTCTTTACAGCGCACCCCTTTATCCTTTCCTTTTTATATTCCCTCTATGGTCTCACATTCTGGATTCCATCAGTTTCTTTCGTCCTATAAGTTTTCCGCTTTAATTTTATTATTTAACTCAGACTACTTTCGCCTACCAAATCCTGCATAAACATCCTTTCATTTCCTTCTCTCGTCTATCTTCCTAATCAGCTCGTCTGTCATCCATGGTATCCTGGCCATATCCCTATCAACTACTCCTTTGCAACTTTTCATTCTACTTAATATGTTTGCATTCTATTTTCTCATCCATCTTCCCCATTATATCTTCTTTAATTTGACGTCACACCCCATTATTTCTAAATTATGATCCGAATTTGCATCTTCTCCCGGGAATACCTGAGCATTTATGCTTTGCGTAAATGATGCATGATCTAACTATCCTTCTAAATCCCCGGATACTTTCCTAGAAGATCTACGTACGTCTATTACCATGTTGAAAACACGTGTTCGTAATGAGTGAGCCATCTCTTCTCCTGAACTCCCTCGATCTCTCCACGGCCATTCCTTGCTCCTAAACAGAAATAACCAATCTCACTCCCTTCGTCAACCACCACGTTACAATGCCATAGAGCTATTAAGTATTTCCTACCTGGGACAGACGCAATTAAATCCTCTTAATTATCTTGTACCCTATCTCTTCCAACGTATATTTGAATTTTAGCCAGTAGGCTAGGTTGAAGATCACGTTCCTGGGCTCAGGTCTTATTTCTTCTAATAATATTCTATCACTCATCTGCTCTATGTTTACTACCCTTCTTCATAGCTATTTGTTCATAACGATGAGGGTAGGCTGAAAATTTATTCACACATGCTTGTAGAGCACAAACAAAAACAAATAGCAAGATCGGGCAACAAGTACATTAAAATAAAATTATTAAGTTCCAAATAATATATTAAATTTTCAACATAGTCTAATCTAAACTTTAATAAACTTTAAAAGTTAAAACTAACATATTTATTCCAACGTATAACAAGTTTTTTCATTCCGTCACTGAAAAACTCATCCGACTTTTCTCGAACCCAACACTTGCGCCAGGCTGCCTTTAACACGACAAACACGACACGATCAGTATAGTTTGCGATACGCTTTTGAGCGATTCGAGAGTCATTTTGAATCAAATCTTCGACAAGTTAGCGATGTTTATCAACTGTGGCTGTGATTGGACATCCGCTGCGTGTTTTATCAACATTTATGTTTTTTTAATACCCATCGATATACAGTAGATCCATCAACAGCGTGGCCACCAAAAACAGCCTTTAAACGACGATGAATCTCAGTGGAAGTCACTTCTTAAGTCACGCTGTTTAACGCGTTGACAAAGCTCTGGGGCACGTCTCCATACTTCCGCTTCTCAAAATACACTAGATGAATATAACGATCTTAAACCTGCACATGCGTATTAAGGGGGAATTTTCCTTCCACATGCAACCAGGAGTGGTTCTGAAAGTCATTTTGTTTTTAGTCTCCAAGCATGTGTGAATTAGTTTTCAGCCTACCTCGTACAATCATCAGTCGCCAACTCTCTTCTCCTCTACTGTTTGGTAGAGTTCTCTCTCCATCTCCCGCTATGTATTTTATAATTTTCTTGACGTCAAAACCATCATAGCATCTGAAGTCGTATTTCAACCAGTTCGTACCTCTTCTGTGAGTTCTGTGCTGAGACTATCGCTTCCGTTTTGCAATGATTTCGTTAGATAACGACCGCGGAAGCCATCTCTCCCCGCCGTCGGACACAGATTAGTAGGTCGGGTTCCGTAGTTTCCAAGACTCATATTTATAATTTTGTGCATCGCATTTCATGGAATAAATAATCGAGTCGGTTTCTCGCTGCATTACTGGCAAGTTTTTTAACATGATGCTGTAACTAAAATGACAACCCCCTGGCTCATTGGCCACTGGAATTATTGAGTCGAGGGAGAAGCCTAAAGACGAGAGAGAACGGTGCTCTGCTATTGGCACTTTATGCCGTGAAAAGGTTATTTCATGATGTGTGAAGTTTGGGAAATGTTTAAGGCATTTAGTGGTTATACTGAACTATTTCTGCCTCGTGTGCATGATTATATCAATACATACAAAAGAAGCATTGACCACTGGCTGTTGGAATGGAATGACAGAATTTACGTTTGTTAGGGTGATTAGAATCACAGTTTTATTTGACAAGACTAAATGTACTGGTACCGACGTCATAATGATGAAAATTTAAACGTTTTTGCTCTTTTCCATTTTGGCACCTTTATGTAACAGTGAAATAATTATTAAGATATCAGTTTTGCAGATTTTTAGAGAAGACAGTAGATAAATTTATTTTTCAGAAATTTTTAAAAAGTAAATTGCTATAAGAGAACTTCAAGTTACACGATTAGTGACACTTTAAGTGGTCATCCGTATTTAGTTTCACATCAAAGTCTTTTTGAGTATTCACTTACTCAAAAAACAATTTCAAGTACTATAACTATTGGTCATAATTAACAAATTGTCGTTAATAGCAATTGAAACAATCGTAAAAGGCATAAAAAGTCCAAATTAATGAACAAAACTAGATATGAGTACATTAATTAGTCCAAACTCTTCAACCCTTTCTTATCTCTTGGAAGAAAAAATAAGGGTGTAAAAAAGCACAGAAAAACATACCTATACAAAAAACAAGGGAAAGTATTTCTTCCTACTTCTGTTCCGGGTTCCTGGATCATAGGAACATCAGACTTAAGAAATAGTTTAATTTCCTTCTTTTACCGCCGTTGTAATGTTTACCCATGGAAAACGGAATCCAGTTCCAAAGCTTAGTTTTTGTCGCCCTCTGTCGGGAGAGAGTATCACCGCTCCAAGGTTTAATTTGACGGCCAAATATGCAAATTTTTTAATTGAAATAACTTAAGAGGCAACTTTGACCATTTTTACTTTTCCCTTACTAACCGCCGCCCCTCTCGGTGGTCATTGATTATCCTGAACAGCCGCTCTCCCTCCAATGGGCAGCGGGCAAACATATTTCGAAACTCCTCCGCATCCACACCTCTGCCCCTTCTCGGACCACTTGTCTCAAGCACAAAGTCTACAACGTTTCGCTCATGAGCTGGAAGGATTCGTTTACCCCAGATTGTGATGAGTATTGTTCGTTTTTATACATAACTCCTATGACGACGAACACTGACACTAATGCATTTGACATTCGCACCTACTCAGTCTTGTGTTTTTCTTTTTTATTATCATCCAAACTTGTAATAAATTTAACCTTATATCGGTGGAAATGCTTCCGGCGTAATATGGTGGGAGTTATCGATCACGGAAATGAAAATAACTTGGAGAATTCAGCGGTGAATTTTTATTGAGACGACATAGGATTCGACGCGTTGCGTCATCATTAGGTCACACGTGATGGTGATGCAGCCCGTCGACACCTATGTCGTCTCAATAAATATTTGTGGAGAAGTTCATTAAGTTATTTTTATTTCCATTATCTACCTATATTGAGTTTCAGCACAAACACCTAATTTAATAAAATGTAACAGAAGAATATTGAACGGTTACTCAGACTTACTCAGAATACAAAGCTATTCACTACCGTTGTAGTTACATTTCCTTTCAAATTCATATTACTGATGTACAGGCCTGTCCCGAAAATCAGTAGAATAAATCTGGGGAAGAAATTCATTGCAGATCAAAGTTCAAATTGCTAAAATTCTTCGTGAGAGCACCCTAATGTATCGACACAGTAATGGTAGTGCCTCCGCCAGTTGTGGCTTTATGCTTCCTGTAAGGCATCAAAAGGAACCTCGTTCAGGCACCTCGTCACGGCTTCCTTGACATAATCCAGTGGTCCAAAAAGGTACGTAAAGGGGTTATATTTGGGCATTACTAAAATACCCATGTCTCGTCACCAGTAACCACCCATTCTAAACAATTCGGATCACTTTCACAGTGGTCCAAGAGGTCCAAGTCAATGTTGATACACCAGTAGTCTTACGTCAGCACCTTGGGGAATACCTTGGCACACCTTTCTCATGGCTAAATCTTCTGTAAGACTGCAATGTACTATAGTTTTCTGAATATTACACTCTCCTGCTAATATCCTGGCACTTGGAGATCAATCAGAATTGAGCCTCACTTTTTGTACGTTTTCATCACAATATTTTTGATGGATGTGCAGGGCATTCCTCACCGTCAACCTCCTCTCTACCCTCTCAGAGCATGCTGTGAAAGCAAAAAACCATCACTTGGGACATTACTGCGTCTCTATAAGCATCCTTTATTTTGGTTTTGGTCTCTGGATCCAATTTTAACGCGTGATGCACAATTCTATCGCATATCATGTTTTTAATTCGCAGTTGTTCATGAAATGTTTTTCGAGAGTTAATTCTTTGTCATGCAAATAATGCACTTCATTTTACATAGGCGAATGCATAATCCCCTTATTCATTCGAATGAACAATCACCGCTACTCCTGTAGTTATGCCTCAATCTCTTCTCTTTCGATCCCTTCACACGCAATTTTCCGCATTTCCATCGACTAGTGTATCTCCCTAACCATCCTAGAATCCAAACCCGTTACAGCCACCAACATAAAGTTAAGAATATCCGCATGCATACCGATTTCCGACATTTTACGATTCCCACCCTTAACCGCCATCTTTAATTCCCCTCCCAGCATTCCCTGCAACCCCCCAGACCCCGTCCAAGACCTTACAGTCTGACCTTAAGAATGTCTCAGGGAAGGCCGAAGTGTCAAAAAATCTAAAATGTGAGTGTCGTTGTAAGTATTATCTATTTTATTTTGTGCACTATTGTGCCATCCAAACGTTTTTTGCTCCCGTGAGTACTTCTACATCATATATGTATCTATACATTTTTATAGAAATATATATATATATATATATATATGTGTGTGTGTGTGTGTGTGTGTGTTTGTGTGTACACGCGTGTGTGTGTGTGACGTAAAACTTTTATGTTGATGGAAAGTTAAGAGTAAGTCTAAAAATTTAAATTATTGGCCCTAAATATTTTAAAGTAAATTTAATCACACTCAAATAAATATGAAAAGCATTTCATATATATTTTCCCACGATATGAATAATCAGTAAAATGTGAAACAAGCCCATCTTTTGTTCGTGTAAAACGGATGACAGAACTTATCTGTTAGATTATTTGGAAAGCTTCAACGATAAAACTCATTATTATAATATGGAAATATTACTTCAATTCAACTTCATCTGTGGCAGAATCCATGAACAAATGAGGATGATACATGTGATGCAATTAAGTCAAAGATTCATTCCGTGAATACCTCTAGGATCCAATAGATATACTTTTCAATTGTCATTGCAGATGGCTACCATTTCTCAATCATTGTTTTCAATATAGAATCTCTTCTGCCGGAACGGTCGGCTTATAACATTGCTTCATGGCGTCCTTTCCTTACTATTGTCCTTTCGAGGCCTCGTAGCCATAACAACACTTTAATCGAGATTATTATTAAATGTTTTTAGTCAGCCACCCTATTTAAAGAATAAAATATCGATTAGAAATAATTACTGTTTTCCCCATTACTTTAATAATGATAAGCCACCATCAATAAAATCTTTCAAATTAAAATTTACAAAGACTGCGTTCCATAGTATACTTTCGCTCTCTAACATTCGCCCAGCTACTGAAAAAGTATGGCAATATACGTCCGTCCCTGGAGCAATAGCTCCAGAGATTAACGGGGCCCCTAACCCTCTTCCAAGGTGTGAATTTGACAGTTCTTTGGGTGGTTTTAGTTGGTCCATATGCACAGCATGTGAAAATATAAAGTAAGAATACTTCCTTGCTCTCGCTACTCCTTGTGCTCATGGTACGTGTACGTAAAATATTCTATTGTGGAAATTATTTGTTGAAGATAAGCAGTAAATAACTCTTTTTCAGGGCATTGCAATGCTTTTTCTCATCGTTGGTGGAACAAATATTTTCCGCCATTCAGCTAACAAGGTTCTCCTCCCCCGCGCCGAGGATAACAGATTGCCCGAAAAGGGCGTGTCCCGTGGCAAAACGGCGGCGCCCGCATCCCAGCCCTCGCCCACACAAAGGGATCTCACCCCCTTATACACGTCGAGCCACTCTCAGGACTCGCGCCCGCCGCCGTTAATTCACGAGGGCCGCAAGCCATCGCATTATTCCCGAGGACCCGCTGTGAATTTTTAAGACTTTAGGATTTGAGGACGTAGGATTTTGTATGAAATATAAACCTTGCCTGCCCTTCTTCCTTCTCACCACCCCTACTGTCCTCCGGATAGCGCCGACCTTCTCATCCTCCATCCCCCTGGTAATTTAAAATGCATCACGAGAAATGATTTTTTTTTTATTCTTCCCTCTTTCGACTGAGGAAGTGAGATCCCATATTGGGTGGGAGCGATCCGGCCGGAAGAGTTAGATCATCGCCGACCTCTCCGCTGCGTTCGCCGTTTTATGAACACCCCAGTGCAAATCGTCGTGGAGGGATTTTATTAAACCACGCCGCGTGTGTGACGAAGAGAATTGCCTTTCCAACGATGAAGGTGGACAAATACTAACATAAATAATTTTTCCACCTTCATTTCCTCCTCTTTCCATGTTCATTCTCGTAAAAACATCGACATTTGTGTGTTTTCAAATTTATTGCTATACATTCAATCTCTTTGTTCTAGATACGAATTCACTGAATTAAATTTCATTTTCCAATAAACTACAGATACGACCAAGAGTCTCTGCTCCGAAGTTTGCATTTAAGGTTCGAAGCGCCATATTCTAACATTTTATGCCTCATTTATTTTGTCTTCATGTGTGTATATATATATATATATATATATATATATATATATATATATATATAACTTAAAATTGTCTCCCATCTGATACCGATAAAATGTTTCAAATTTCAGTTCTAAGGCTTGTGACAGGCTTTCAACAGAATAGCAATTTACACTGCCCGTAAATCAAGATGACATCGAAACGCACATACGTACACGTATTCATCAGTGATTATAGTGCATATTATTGAAATGGCGTTTAAACATATTCGGTGAAAATGGTATGACAAGGGTGAGATTTCTCCACTTAGAATGATAATATTAGAGACCAATAAAGGGTGGCACAATGCTAACAAATAGGAATAACTCAATTTTTGTCACTTTCAAAAGACCTTTGCTAATAAAGTTTAAAATGCGATTTGGAACAAGGCGCTTTTTGAGAATTAGTGCTTGAAGCATTTCAATCGTAAATAAATTATGATACTACTAATGACACATGAATAGCAGATGCCAATTTTTTATGAAAAATCGTATTCTACATCAATAAGTTTTTGCTTCAATTAAATTGCTCATTTCGAATCATTCGTTGACGAAGCACAGATCTAGTTCATATGGGAGAATAGCACTTTTCCGGAGGATAAAACTTATTTTAAGACTCCATTTCGATGAATTACATCATCGTCAAGTATACATTTTATAAACTTTATTAATTGGAAAAGTGCTACTAACAATTATGTTCAATTTCCACCACATCACGCCTGAAACTACTCAAATAGTTCATATGCGTTTTGCCAATTTATCAATATTCTTTCACGTATGCGATTGCTGAAATGATATTTTTCTCAATTTCTCCAAATGCTCTGTGCAGGCCAATGCGATGTGATTCTTCTTGGTGTACATTTTTGTGCCCTCAACCTTCCATCGTCGTCCTCATGGTGCTTCATGAAAAGGGGACGATCGAGAAACTAAATTCCGCCCACCCACCGCCCACGTAATATACCAAGCGAATAAGGGCTTTGTATAGAAGAATGGGTGGTGGGCTCTAGCTGGTGATTTCCGCTCTCCGGCGGGAGTGGGGGAGGGGCGGTGGGAGATTGAGGGAGGAGGGGTCGGTCGTTTGGAGCATCGGTGGCTGCCGCATTGTTATATAAGTTCGATGGTCTCTCCAGAAATCAAATTGCCGGCGAGAGATGAGAAAATGCGATGCTTGACGTGTTGATTTGTGATCGAGGAATGAATTGCTACATGCCGGGATCGCAGCGGAGGATGAGAGGTGGAAAAATAACAAAACCTGTGGGGCTGGTGGTGAGGGCTTTGGGGTCAAAGGTGAATTAATTAAATGAAATGGCACTTAGCGTTGTGAAGCAGAATGAGTTTCTTTTGGAGGCATTCGTGTTGCGCTAGGTTGCTCGGTTCTTTCCTAGGGAAGTATATATAGTATGTAATCGTATGTAATCCCTCTCCCGAACCAAAGTAGCATCCTTCAGAGACCAGTGCCCTCTCAACTATGCCCGCAGCAAATCCATGAACTGTACCTCAAATAGAAGAATAGCAATTTCTTCTGGGCTCAAGATCAAAGTATATGAATGGATTTCCTCTCACTCATCTCCCCTCTCTTGTCTTTTTTTGTACCTCACCCTCGCACGTTCAAGTCATTTGTCAAATATATTAAATAATCCAGTGGAAATCAATGCCGGACGAAACCGGATGAGTAATTAATCTAATAAAACGTTCACTGAGTTTTGCTTATCGTAATGTTAAAGCCTGCGACCAAATTGTCAGCTCTGGCTATGAAAGGTAGAAATCACTCCAAGTTACAATTGAACTCTATTGGAATAAACACAAACGGTGTTATCTTTATGGAGTCCTTACCCAAAGTTAAAGCGCATTTTAATGAAAAAATATTTATTTGCATTTATAATCTTTCGGCTTTCTGTTGTTAATACAATAAATACAGCTGGAAAGGTAAATTTTGTAGGAAAAAGTCATAGTCATCGGCTAATTAATAAAAGGTCCAATGTTTATCTACTTTGTTTTACTTTCAGGTCTAGCAGATGGAGTTAATTAATTGTCACAATTTATTCGTCATGAAAAGGTAGAATAGAAAACACCTCTGTGAGATGAAGGATACGTTCCAATGGATTAATTTGAATAGCAAAAAGGAAAGAGAGCATCGCCTATCTATTGTCCTCTTTTACTTAAAATGAAATCAAGCTGAGATAAAAAAGTCGAATTGATTTTTCTAAACTAAGGAAGTTAAATTGGCTGATAGTAGTATTACTGATATATTTGCACAAGTATTGAAATTTGTGGCTTCATCTCTATTGGATCCATAACACAGATAAATTTCATCTACATTTACATAATACCCTGCAAGCCGCCGCGGGGGCGTGTGTCGGGGGGTACTAGGTCACCACTTGTAAAATGAAATGAAACTTCGTACAAAACCAAATCATGTTACCTCTGAACAAATATTAGTTTCATCATGCAATCGATAAATTTCAATTACACTAAAGAAAGTACGTACATGCAACAATATTCAATAGCACGATTCGTATTTTCAAATCATTCTCTAGAACTGTAAAAAATATGGGTCTGTTAAATAAATGGAATAACATGCAGGATATCGACAAATATATACGAGTACACTATATACCTGTACATATATCGTATACTCCCAATTCTAACTATTTCCTACGCGATTGATATCATATATCTATTTTGACCTCTACTCGTACGAGGAAACAACGACATTTTAAATTTATACGTTCTACAATAAATCTCCCTGATTTTACGTTGATGATCTAATCTACCATATTAAGTAGGGGACTATGATTTCAGTCCATGGATTCAATTAGAGGAAAGTCGCGTTGACAATTATTTTACCAGTCTTCACTCTTATAATTTCTCGTAAATATGAGTAGCTTAACATTACGTTCAACGTAAATGTTACGTTTAAGAAATTAATATTATCTTTGCTTTCTACAGAAATAAACTTTATTTGTCGACTAGTTTCGTTTACACTGCAACATCCTCAGGAATAGATGTTACAGTGTAAACGAAACTAGTCGACAGATAAAATTAATTTCTGTAGAAAGCAAAGATAATATTAATTTCTTAAGTTAAACATGGAATTCTACAAAGTTAAGGCCTCAACCATTCAGTGCATAAATGTAACGTGTCCAATAACATCGAACCAAGAGACAATTGTGGACTACATTTATTGGTAATAATATAAACATTTATGTTCGAGTGAATGTGATCACTGCCAAAAATTAGCTCGTGAAATAATAATAAACATTTCAATTTATTTATTTGATCAGATTTTAATTGAAAAGTTATTTTTTAACCTTAATATTTTCAAAGTCAGTATTTGCGGTTTGGAAAGCATCCTTATCCTGTTTCAGTAAATAAATGTGACAGAGTCTTTCGGCAGTGTGAGTAATTAGGGTTTTTGCAATGAAATCTCCAGGGATTAAAAAATATATAAAGTAAAATATTCGGGAAATGACAAGGCTAAAGAGGATGAGTACGAGTAGATTTGTAAGTGATTTTCCCAACTTGAAAATTTGTAATTTTGTGCTCAATTCTGTTGTACAGATGTAATCATATTTCTGGAATAACAGAGAAATATAGTACATGCATATCTTTATTTAATTCATTTTGTCGGCAGCTCCTTTCCTGAAAAGAGCATGAATATAATAACTTCTATTGCTAATACTTTCTCAAATAATCCTGGATTCTATTTATCCGCCTCCATCTTATGTAAAACAGTCGTTTGACTAACTTTAAATGGTTAGTCATTAAACAATGGTTAGACATGGTGATATACTATATTTATTGATTTCTCAAATATTTTTCTCACAAAATTGCCATTTGTCAAACACTACCTTTACTTTTCTAGATGGAGATTACCAATGAGCAAACTTGAGTTTGAGTGATTAACTTAGTTAAAACTTTCTCAATGAGACGATGTTGTGTTTGATGAGGAATGAAATAATATAATTATGAATGGTGTTATTCTTAGCTTCCATTGCTGCTCTGATTTATTAACTCAAATTATGTCCAGTTGATTATTTTTTGGTGTAAATGTACACACTTGACTATAACCTTCCAGTATGGTAAAAATTGACAACTTTTCAACACGAAAAACTTGCATGCAATATATCTACCCTAAATGGAGATTTAATGCTTCGAGAAAGTCTCTTTTCTGGAAACAAGTCCACCCAAAATCTAAAAATATTTTATTATAATCGGTCTACTATCATTTAAATTTGAAAATACATTGGTATCAGTGCATTAAATCAGATCCGGGCTGAGGATATCACGCTTTTAATAAAAGTTACAAATAATTCGTGTGATTCTTGGAGTAATATTTTTTCATAGATATCGATTGTGTCAGTTGAATTAGATTCGGAGATTATTTTCCATCGATCGCTCTTCTCTTTCATCTACATCTACATAAATACCCTGCGAGCCACAAAAAAGGTGTGTGGCAGGGGGTGTAGCAATTTAAGCTCTTAAAGGCGTATCGTTAATCGTCACATCCATTTTCACTTGCGTCAGTTGGGTCATATTTGAAATACATAGCAAGTATCAGGAATCCATGGAAGAAAACGTTAATTCGAAAATTAGAAAGAATTCAGAGTAAATCAGAGAGTTTTCTTAGAAATTGCTACGGGAAGGGGAGTAAGCTTGAAGGGTATCTTGAAGGGGTAGTGAATGAATGATTTTATGCACCCCCCCCCCGCAACGCATATTCTTGCGGTGGCTGGCGGGGTGCTCTGCAGATGTTCGTACAGTCCCCATGATTTATTCAGTATTTGAACCAATGGGTCACCGAAAATCTAAGCGTCAAAAGAATTTAATTCATGCTGATATCAGTGTGCTAAATTTGTAAAGTGCGATTCTTAGAGCAAATACGCATTAGAACACGTTCGTCTGACTCGAGGATGAGTACGCGAAGAGAAGACGAGGTAAAAAGGCACACAAAATCATAGCCAGCAAAACTGTGCATCCATTCCAAGGCTTTCGATGCCAAGGACGATGTTGGAGATGGCTACATGAAGCGATGGTATTCGTAGTTCACACATTTTGCCGTAAAAATTAACGATGGGACGACCTAAATGGCAACTTCTGACGAAGAGGAAAAAAATTACCGAGAAGTGCGCAAGGGATGGAATGGTGGGAGACATTTGACACTGATGACCTCGAGAGGAGGGCATTGAGAAGATGGGGGGGAGTTTTGGAAGGGGTGGGGGGGAGCTGGAGAGGAGGGGACCGAGAGGGGAGAAGGGGATGGCCCATTATTGTCTCCTTCATGGAATCCGCCCCCTCCGGCGCCAACGGATTTCCCCGTTAAGGAGTCGAAAGCCATTTCAGTGGCATGTGGAGGTTAAGCACCCTCACGACGGCGAAACTCGCTCTTATTTATGAAGGACCATCAAATATTACTGCCGGCTTAAATCTCTGTGACACTGTCTCACCGTTACACTCTTGTGTTGGAATATCCACGACGGCAGTTTTATTTCGGAGACGGGAATTTGGATATTTTGTTCTGCAGTCGAAGAAGTGGTAATTTGTACTCTATAAAATTAAAACAATAGATTATGTCCACTACCTACAAGCGGGACGCTCAAAAACGCGATTGAGGGATTGTTTGCTCTAATTCGAGGGTCGGAATTTTAATTAAAGATTTGATAAGGGTAGTGACGATGATACCTTGCCGAAAGAAGCGAACCACAGAAATGAAGAGCACCTTTTATGGTTGAACGACAATTCCATTTAGGAGATTTTCTTTTGAAGATGCCATTTTTTATTCTAATACATCCTCGAGCTTTATTGAACAATTGAATGAATAGTAGCACGACGATACATTATGTGCTCTAATTTTTCTCTACCATACTGTAGAAAGATTCGTACATTTTATTTCCATTCACCATTAAGGTGACTTTCCGTTAACATCGACATGTATTATTGCTGATGAAGCAATACTAGCTATGATTTCCGTGATCTGGCAACATAAGTGTAACTCCCATTATTCAGTTACAAAGTCAAGTGTTTTTCTCAATTAAAAATAGATCTCTTTAATGCGATAAGAAAAGGGATGTTCGTAAGAGTAAATCGACTGGTAATTAACAAAGGGAGAAAAATTGCCACTTTCATGCTCTTTGGGTCTTCCGTGCTGCATTTTCAGGTAAATGGCCATCGTGAGAAAGAGCATTTTCATTTCATGTGCTACCGTATAGTTTGTTTTGAAGCAATAATGTTACATGTGGTCATCAACATTGAGAAACGGAGATAAACCATTTTCCACCCAAAGGTAAAATGATGATTTGCACATAATAAAGCACATAAAATGCACATTACCCTTGAACATGGAATGTTCAATAATTAACATGGAATGTTTTAATAAAGCCTAAAATCCTAGCCTATTTTACAGTTAATATGAAATACCAGATATCCTGTGATTCAAATCCAGCCCACCTAGTTGAAATTTTAAAATAATGAAATCTGTAGAAGCCACCACAATAGATGCACACACGCGCCTTACCAGCCTTGGGATGTCCCAAAATTATTTCCCCTACAAAAAGCTTGTCAAGAACAAGGTTGGCACCGAAATGAGTAACACTCCTTCCCTACTATTGGCGTAACTACTCAAAAATAGATTTCCCACCACCACCAAATCCTACGTCAACTAATTTCCGCCCATATACTTCCATTCTTTTGACGTACTTTACTTCTTCGCTGACTTCACTAATGCTCAACCATTTGTTTTATTCATAATATAAATAAAGCCCGTCAACATCCAACCCTTTTTGGACATTTTAATCAAAAGTAACTCCATCAATATCTTGTTTTCGAAATATATGGGAAACCATAACATTTAGATCAAAATATCCCTTTATATTGCGTTACGACTAAAAACAAAAACAAAAATTCCGCTTTCAATTTCATTATATGTTTCCTACCGCAGTCCATCACACTTGATGCGCATGCTCCTCCCAGAGGTCTTGAACACACAGAAAACATAGCCATTACCCTGGGTTACGACAACAATTTCACCAAACGTTTCATTATGACGAAAAAAGTCAAAGAAAAACCAATTCCGTCTATCACTGCTCTTTCTTCAAAAACAGAAAAAATATTACATTTTCATTTTATTTGCCTTTCATAAAAGGGCTTTCATTTCATTTTTAAAAGTTACAGCAGCTCAATGGACCAATCTCTTTCTGCAGTAATTTAAATAAAAAAAACATTTCTCTTGTAAAATAAGTTACCCCCACCCTTTAGAATTCCAATATATACCAAATGAAATTTCCCAGATCTAGCATTAAAGCATGTCCTATTGAATCAAAACCCCACCTCTTCCCCAACACACTTCCTTCAGCGGTCAGCTGTGCAGTGATTTCGTAACCATATCTTGCCTGATGATCTCTGCGTTGTCACTTCCTCCATTTCTCTATTTCTCCTTCCTCCTCACTTGATAGTTCCCCTTACACCCTTTCGGTGCCCCACTACCCCCTACCCCATTTCGTTTTGGTCATATCACTACCCCCGTGAACACGAGTTCTCTCGAGTCGCTCCGGAATGCGAATAAGGGCCACCCCAACATTCAGCTGATGCGCCCTCATGCGCCCACTTCCAACAGACCATCGAGCGGTGAGCGATCGACCCCATTCAGCTCCTTCATTCTCCTTTCTGACTCTTGCATTCTATTCACCCCAATCCTTGTCTATACCCTTATCAAATTTGATGTCCATTGATAAACCACCTCTTTAATAATCTTCTTCTTGGATTAACTTGAAATGGTTTCTATCTATTTTTCATTCTTAAATTCTTTTGAATAAAACACCAATGAAATAAATATTGATATTAAATTATCACAGCAAAAATTATAATGATAACTGGTTCTCTAAAAATAATTTAGAGATCTTAATCTTCAAAGAGAATCGAATGAATATTTTTTTCATAACCGGACCAATTTAATATATTCTTTACAATGAAGGAGAGCAAACATATTTGGTATTTTAAAGTATGCAAGTCTAGGAATAAATTCAGATAGTCAACAGTCCTGCTCACGCATTGCATCAGGAGGAAAATTATATATTTTGTTGCTTTCAATTTTACGAGGTTTATTTAGAAACTTCTCTGACTTCTTTGTTGCAAAAAATAATTTACTAAAAGGTTATTGGTCAGGATTTCCTTCAAACTAATCTACTTCCAAACGTATACACTTATCCCAATGGTGTTTCTACTTTTTAAAACAGTCCTAGAACGCTTCTCTCGGAATGTTCATAAGCTCCTCCGTCGAATGTTTCTCTATCTCTGGAATGGTGGAAAATCTTTTTCCTTTCAGTGGAGTTTTTAGCTTGAGGAACAGAAAAAATTCACATGGGGCCGGCCCTGGTGAGTAGGGTGAGTGGAGAACCACATGGGCTTATTTTTGGCTCCAAAGTCACGAGTTCTGGGAAATAAATAAGCCCGGTTTTCGTGGGGAAAAAAACCACTTACTGCTCCTACAAAGTTAGGGTCGTTAATGCCTAATTCTCTTTCTTAGGTGTTTTATTTCACTCATGTAGTGTTCTCTCTGGTCTTCTACATCTATATCTACATAAATACCCTGCGAGCCACCAAAAAGGTGTGTGGCAGGGAGTGTAGCACCATGAGGGAAGGGTAAGGGTTGAGAGGGTTGGGGGGTTAGGTGAGGAAAGGTGGGGGGAACCTGTAAGAAAATATATATATATATTTCCACATATATATACCCATATATACACAAACATATATATACATACATACATACACACATGTATACACACCCTCAGGAGTTCAGGAAAAAAAATTATTACACTTTTACATATCTTAAGCTAATATTCCTCAAAATAGGACCCTTGTGAGTCGATACACTTGTTCCAGCGTCGTTCCCATTCCTGGAACGCTCCCGCGAAGGCATCATCGGGAGCCTCTCGAAGACACGTCGTCACGGCCTCTTTGACGGCGTCCAAAGTCCCGTATCGCGTTCCTTTCAAACTCCTCTTTATCTTCGGGAACAGAAACGTTTTCTTAAACATGTGGATCATTTTTGCAGTGATCCGCAAGTTGTGTCGCGATTTCCAAACGATTGAGTCTTTGATCATCATTGAGCACTTTCGGCACCAACTTTGCACATATTTTTCGCATCTGTAATTGGTCCCTAATAATCTCGTGCACTATTGTTGTTGGCCCATTACACTGCTCTGCTATCATCCGAACACTAAGGCGACGATCAGAGTTCAGTACATCGCGAACTTTTCGCACATTTTCGTCGGTGAGTGTCGTTGATGGGCGTCCAGGCCGTGATTCGTCGTCGACCTCTTCTCTGCCCTCCACGAACATCTTGTGCCACCGAAAGATCATGTTTCTGGACATGGCTGACTCCCCGTAAGCCTGGTTAATCATACCGACAGTTTTGGTAGACGATTTCCCAAGCTTTACCGCAAATTTGATGGAATAACGCTGCTCCAAAAACTTCGGCATCGCTTTCCGTTACGTGGGTCGAGCGTGGAGGTTCGCGTTAACAGAGCTCCTCACTACACCACAGCTCAGAGTCGACTGCCTTTTTCAGCGTCGCTTGCCAACATACCCCCCATCCAATCACAGTCCGTCAGAGCGGTGCTGGGCGCGCCTGGAGCGGCGGGAAAAAATCAGTACACTTATTTTCTGGACGAACCCTGTATTTCTCGATGTGTTTTCCCCAGGACAGATCGTGAGTAATTGTTACACCCAAGTATTTAAAGGAATCTACCCTCGCGATTTTGGTTTGTTTCACTTTGTAAATTTAAGTGAGGGAATTACACTTTTCCCAAAAATGTATTATCATTTTTGCATATCATCAAATGAAAAGGCATTTTAAAAATTTTAATTCCAATTGCCATGTATCGCACTAATTTTGAATTGCATCTAGGTCGTTGGCTAACACGACTCTGTCTTTGTGACTTCGAATGTCCCCATAAATTACTGCATCAGGTCTTTAGGTAGGTACTCGTGACAAAAAAAAATTGAAAAAACTGTCAACATCACCTTGACATTCGAGTGAACTTTTTGGGTTTTTTCGGAGCTGGGGGATGTTTCACCAATCCATTTTAAAGATTGCACTATTCCTCCGATGTCATGTCCATAAACCCATGATTCAACTGTTATGATCAACAGGTTTCATCAACAAGGTTTCATCCTCTTCAGATCTATCAAACAGGTCCTAAATAGACTTAAACTCTATGATGTTTCTGGTGTGAATTCATCAGGCGAGACCGAAATTTGGCGGCGACTCGATGCATCCCTAATTTCAGCCAGAATAGCATAAATCGAACCAGTTGAGATACCAGACTCTTCTGTAAGTTTCCTGATAGCCAAGGGTCGATTTGCACGATCGTGATCGTTCATTTTCTTGATGTGGGTGTCATCAGTCGACGTTGATAGTCGTCCGGAACGCTGGTCGCCTTCCACTGCTTGTCACCCCTTTTGGAACCAGGTAGGAACCACTCATAACATACGGTACGTTTCATAGCATTCCCACCGTGAGCCTTAGTAAGCAACTCAAAAGTTTCCGTGAAGGACTGGCAGTTTCAGGCAGAATTTCACAGAACCACTACTTGTTCAAAGAGCTCAGTTCCACGGATCCGATTTCTCACCGCACTCCACGAACACCCCTTCACATAAACGAACGTAACTAATTAACAAAGCAAGATATCAACAAATCGGTTAAAGGAGGTTAATTAGGAAGTTGTCACTGCCACATACGTCTCCAAACAGATAAAAAAATAACGACCTGGAAGTCCGCTATTCACAAGGTTCGGGAACCTTTGAAAAGACCTCGTTTTGTTACCGGCTGTTTTTAAATGACATTAGTGTGGCTTAGGAACTAACTATCCTTGTCCTCTTTGGAGTTGGAGTATACACCAACCCTAATCGCTAATGCAACCTCCAAAGAGAAATAAATTTACCTGGGAAGGGAAGGGGATATCCTTAACCTGAGAATTCTACTCTCAGGTAATTTTTTAGAGTGCTTTTCTAGAGCACAGAACGCAGTTTTCGTAATGTGGATTACATGTGGTATTGGACGTCAAACAGGGAAAAGACGCCGATCTTGAAGTAGACGAGATAGAGAAGATATTCCGACGAACACCTTCAGCATGAACTCTCGACTTATATCTACTCCCAATTTCTCAGCTGGAAGTATTTCGTTGGTTAAATTTACAATTATTTGTGACTTTTTAGCAATAACAAATAACGATACAGTAAAACCTTTGATCATATATTTACACTCGTAAACCGTTGTACAATAAACTCGGAGTACGGAGAACTAAGTGTTCACTGGGAACGATCGTAAACCAACGAGAGAGTTAAGTTCATTTTTAAGGTGCGAACTCTTCTCACAACGGAAGAAATACCCTTGGAGTTTACTACTTAATGTTCATCAACGGAGTACCCTGGGTTATGAATTCGATGATATTATTTAGTGCAATATTTCCAAATATACCCCAGACCAGATGGATCTGTTTAGCATAAAGATCCATGCAATATTGGCTAAGTCCACCCAACGAAGAAATCAATACCTTTCTGACTGACCGTTATTTTTCATTGATAAATAGACATCTAAATCCTATGAGAAAACAGGTTATTAATCACTCCATTTAAACTAAAATGCCTCCTCTTGGTGATCCTGGTCTCAATGACCTAACAAATTTAATAGCTCATTAGTTATGTTAATTTGATAAGCATATACAATTAAAACGATCTTTGAAATAATTAATCGCTCATATGCGATTCATTTAATTATTTTTTAAAAATTGTTTCACTGAATGGAGAGAGATTTGGATTTATTCCACGCCAACGGAGCCTGAATATATAGCATTTTATGCCAAGCTTTTGCATGATCACATATTTTGTTTAGAGTTCTCATTTCTCCTCCATGCGCACCCTTTATCCTCTAAGTTGAGGAGAGAGACAGAATATATGTCCCGTTTGCTCTCATGCTGGTAATCAAGGAATTATGAAATATTCCAAATTTCCATTTTTCCAACAAACATGAGTGTTTCTATAGGGCTTAAAATGTGTGCACTCATCATGTCCATGCGATTCAACCTCAAGCTTTCACGCTAAAGAAAAATGTTTTGACGGACGAAGATCTCTGCAAGAATATAATTGAATGAAGAAACCTCTACATGCATTGTACACATACACAGACACACACACACACACACACACACATATATATATATATATATATATATATATATACATATACATATAAATATGTATGTGTATATACATGTATATATTTTTATGAATAAAGATATCACAATTCGAGGAGAGAAACTAGAGCAAGTGGAATCCTTTATCTACTTGGGCAGCAGTATAACTTGAGATGGGAGAAGCTCGACCGACATCGAGTGAATAATTGCCCAAGAAAAGAAGGCGGTCATTGATAAGAGGTAAGTGCAATGTTCAAAGAACATAAGATTGCAGACAAGGAAACAGTTTGCCAAAACGTTCGTATGGAGCATGGCCCTCTACGGATCGAAGAGATGGAATATTGGAAAAGTGGACCAGCGAAGAATAGAAGCCTTTGAAACATGGTGCTGGAGGAGAAAGCTGAACATTAAATGGACAGACAAAGGATGGAAATCGGAAGTATATAGAAGAGCAGAAGAGGAAAGGACCAATGGAGAGATCTAAGGCAAAGAAGAAATAGATGGATTGGCCGAGTATTGAGGCAAAATGGATGATTAGTTGGAAACATAAAAGAAAGAAAAATTGAAGGAAAGATCACGCGAGGAAGACCAAGAGAGATAAATAGGGATAAGAAGGACGTAAAAGAGGAAAACTTTCAGTGGGTGAGGGAATTAACACTAAATGGGAAAGAATGGAGGGCAGTAAACCAATCTATAAATATTAAATATTTCCTCAATTTGCGTCGGTAATCATCTTCTGATACGTGTATTTAACAAGTCAGCCAATGCTCCAGTAACCGAATTGGAAAGATGGAAGTTTGGCAAAACGATATTCTGTTCAAAACGAAAGGGGAATGGATGATGTTTATACGGCGCGATCAACAAGAGGTTTAATTCTTTTCGAGATCAACACTCTCATCTAATGGAATGTAGATATAAAAATTTCAACTGTTCCATTTTTTAAAAAACAATTCCTCTGGCGAACCAGCGGAAATTTTAATGGTATTGATGGTCGAGTATCAGCAAAAAAGGCATTGGTGAAAGCATTTTTGGACAGCGATCGTTTCAATTTTTTATTTTTAACAATGCGGAAATTTGTAAAAATACAAACATATAGCCATTTGGTACAGATCGTATTAATGACAGGGCAATAAACTGAGATGATAAAATTTATGTAATTGTCTAAATGATATATTTGAATGAACCTTGATACCCCATATGCACGAGAATTTTGACGACCATCCAACTTACCGAGCGTCTCAGTTACGTGACGGGAAAATGTCACCAAAGTGCTTTTATATGTAAATGAATGGATATAAAATCATTTTTTTATTTGTCCAGCAGTGTTGCAGCTGTTCAAAACAATTTATTTGTTCGTCAAAACGATGTAACGTGGTTAAACTTTCATAAGCTCATTGAGTCAGGAACCGCACCCGCAACATTCTAAAAATACGTCTAGTGCTGTCTAATACGACTAACGTCTACTAATACGTCTAATACGAATTTATTTCAGTTAATTCAACTCCAAGGGACTGTAAAATATCCTTCTGAAGAATTGACGATATGGGGTGTTTTTTTTAGTAATCTACATTTTCTTATATACGCAAGGGTAAATTATGTTTCATTTACACCCTAAACGTTATGTCCTCATCCGTCTCATTTCCATCCTGCCGTAATAACTTTATTCATATTTGATTATTCGAAATACAAATAGTTTTATTTCTTGTGGATAATTCCTACAAAGACCACAGAGTATACGAATTAACTAAATAATTTCATATATCGTTCTTCTATACTCAGGTCGAGGAGTTATGAATGAGCTTAAAGGAAGAATTTTAATATTATTATTTTCGTGACATCATATATTATTGTAAATGGTGCTTAACCTTGGAATATTGAAACTAGTAACTTAAAAATACCATGTACATCACGACTAGATGCAATTAGCTTTGAAATATAATGTAGATTAGATAACATGGAAAATAACAATCAAAATCCCTTGATGGATAAAAGTAACTTGACAAAATTTGAATATCCGTTAGTACGATAAATATTCACATACTGAGAGTCATGAAAATTTTATTAAGGCATTGATAAAAATTATTTCGTGGGCTTTTTTTCTGAACACTTATTTAAATCTCTCGATTCAGCGTTTTCGCGGGATATATCCTGAGAGACTTTTGAATGCTACCTCATGAGCACAAAATTTCCCTTCAATTTCCTAATCCTCCCCTTATCCCCATCCTTTTTTGCCCATGCATCAACTAATCTGCCTTCTTTCTCTCACATTTACATTTTAGGGTCATGGAATCCGATGGTTTAAAAATAATAATAATATTTTTTTGCAAAAATGGTAATTTTGTGAATATCTCTTATGTAATTCTCAACGCATATTTTATAGAGTTGCCTCCGTTGAGTCATCGATTAACTTGCATTGAAACATCTGTGTCTGTTAATTCTAATTTCCTGAGTTGAATGTAGTTTTAACTTAGATACATTATTATCCTCATAAATCAGTGATTCCACAATTGAAAGATGACAGAATAAATAACAAGTAACCGAACATTTTCCGCAATATTATGGCCGTTTCCGATGACTGCAAAAATGTAACCCAAGGTATCAAATCTCATCGAATGTTATATAATGTATGTAAAACGAGCGAAACGCTATATTGTCATCCCTTTTAAACCGTTGTAGAAGAAGAGAAAGTGAAAGGAGGGGGAGGAAGCTACGTCTCTGGACGTGATGCCTTCAATGGGTTCGGGTGCAATGTCCAGGGTTTGACGGGGGTGGGGAATGGGTGGAAAGGGTGGAAAAAGACCAAGCAACCCCCGTTTCTTCGTTCGTCCCACTTTCTTGTTTGCTTGAGGGAGATAATTAGGTCGTCCAAACAAAGTTCCGCGAGGGAAATCGGAGGGGGTCGGACTTTTATTTATCCTGCTTTCGCCTCTAGGGAAAATAAAATATTATTATTTTATTTTCCCTAGAAATTATATTAAATAATAATAATTAAAAAATAATAATTGAATAATAATAATTAAATAATAATAATTAAATAATAAATATTATTATTTTATTATGCATTAAAAATTCTTTTCTTGCCGCGAAAGAAAAGAAGAACAGCGGATTAATGAATTTGTTTAACCATATCATGAATATGTTTCCGAATTGCAACACTAGAGTGAGACGGGGGTTTCTAAAGATGTTACATGGCCGAATAAAATACCGGCGATTAGACAATAGTACTAAACTGTAATATTAAAATTATTGTGCCCAGAGGCACTGTCAAAATTTCATCATGGAGATGATTACCGCGATTTCAATATTATTCTGCTTAACCTCTGGTTAATATACGCTCATAGTTTGGTCGTCATTGACAATTCAGATATTTAAATAACCTAGCAATGAATAGTAACACCGTATCAATGATCATGCGGCGTTATTTAGTAATTAGAAAAAAATAGAATATCTTTATTTTTTATAGAAATGCTTAGCTGGAAACCTAAGGTAGATTATTATATAGGGGGATATTCAAAATTGTGAAAATTTTGATTTATTTCTAAGTTTACTCTTATAAACAAACTATGGATATTATTCTTTGAAATACTAATTTTTAACCTTAGACGGTTAGTGATTGTATGTGACGATTGACAACATGTCAACCGTCCGGAATAATTGAAAATCCACTCCAAAGTTGTGAATGGAAAAGTAACTGGTTAACGGGCGGGAAGAACCCGCTCCGCCGCGGAGTGAGAACGATTAACTGAAATGGGAAAAGGAAAGGAACGCAGTATTCGATCATGCCATCCCTCCAATTTAAGAGAAATTGAGATCGCCGCCAATGAACGCCCAAACTGAGAGAACTGCAAAGAGAAGAAGTGGACCGCGTCTTGTTGCCGTTATTCCAGCGTGGGTGAGAGATACCCAATTAACGCGGATACTTTTCGAAGAGAGAGCCAAGGAGGATTAAACCCATGGGGGCAAGATTGGCCAAATGTACAGGTTTAATACCGCATCTTCTGCCCAGGGTATGGCAATTAAAGCTACGTTATCCAATCCTAACCTGTGTAACACGTGAGAAAGAAGATACAATATCGCCCATATTTGGAGATGCAGTACTTAATTCGAATTTCACCTTGAGAAACGACGATTTGAAATTTTCGCTCAAGAGCAATAGGTTTCGAACTGCAAAAATAGCAACTTGATACTGACTAATTATTAAAAAATGGATATTAAAGGTGAAATAGGTATAATTTTTCAAGAGAAATTAATATTATTTTTGGAGGAATTTTTTTAATCCCATTTCATAATATTCTCATTTGTTCAACATCAGAGGTCCTTCTTAATATTGAGGACAGAGAAATTAATGATGATGGGAAAACCTTTTTTAATAAAAGTATTTTATTCGAGGTACTCCATTTGAAAATATGTAACGATAGGTTTTACAGATAACCTTAGTTTTTAGAATAATGGTTGATAATATTCAACGGTTTAAAAACCTAAAATTTTATGACGGGTAAGTAAAGAGAGAAAGAAATAAACGATGCAAGTTTTACACTTACCATCAAATGCCTAAATTGATACTCTTCCCGGTGTTAACCCAACTATGGTAATTACAGGTTAAACGTTATCTAATAATTATTCAAATTACCAACGACCTCTAAATGTTGCAAGGATATCTCGAAATCGGTTTTATAAATATGCATATCTGCTCTTTTAATTATATCAGAATATTATTATTGACATTAATGAATTATCTGTCTATAAAATCCTCCGACTGCCATTGTTATTACTACGAACTAATAAAAAAGTCTATTTGCTAAGGAAGTCTGATTTTTACGTTACTATTACCTAGTTCACGTTTGATGCGTTTTCAGAAACCAATTTAACGTTACTTAAAATGCTTCCACGGCCGAAGAAAAATCTATATTTTCCAATTCCATATTTTTCGACATTTATGACGCATTTACGTAAATAATAACCATTTTTAATGGCTCTCATATATGTACTATCCTGATACTTTTTATGATGGTGATGCAAATTAATTGAATAATATTTATTTCTTAAACATTTTATGTTGATAATACCACTTAAACTAGGATATGAAGACAAAAAAAGCTAAAAATCCATCGTTTCATTTTTAACTTCAATAATTTCTTTGAATGCCCTTACATATTAACTTCCATGAAGTGTTCTTTTTACTCAATTGACAATTAATAATTATGCACATGGCGAGGTCTTTGGAGTAGTTATATTAATTCAATCTATCTAGAGTTTCTTCAAATAGTATACTTTAATTTGATTGCCTTCCACAATTACCCTGATTTAAAAAAATGGAGAGCACAAAAATATCAACAAATTATTGCGCGATTTTAACCTATTTTTGTCTATTTGTACTTGGTCGAGAAATTCCTTACTCCTGTAGCAAGTGAAAGATCATTTAAATGTACTCCAGATAAAAAGTAGTTCCCTTCCTATGGTTCGTACACAAGGGAATAGTTGTTCACCTCATCACGTAGACCACAACGAATATTAGAAACGTGGGTGGAGGAACACGCCGGAATGGATCCGATGAGGGATCACTGGGACAGGAAAATCCCCGAGTCCGACAAATGGAAGAGGAAGAATCGGAAGCAGAAACGGAGATTATTTTGGGGTCGGATTCAAGCCGTGAAAATGTACCAACCATAATGTTAAAACCGTCGGTTTTCCTTTCCTTTTTAAACCCGGAGAGCTCCAACTACACCAGAAATTTTAAATGTGGAACTCAAAGCGAAGAGCTGGCATCGTTTTAATCCCATGAGAGTGTTAATGGAGTGAATTGAAGTAGTCATTACGCTGGGGATAGCATTATACCAAATGAGAGCTTGAGTTGAATTTGCTAAGAAATGGCATTTTCATGAGAAACCATGGTGGTGGAATGGAATACCATTTCATGATATTTCTCCCACGCAACCTCAAATTCCCGGAAGCAACGCCCTATTTATTCTCTACGATATTTGAGAAATTATTAAAACATTGAAAGAATCCAGATACTTTCGTTAGCCATCATCACCTTAGGGATAAATTCAATAAATATGCTACAAAATTTCCTTCTAGCTTGGCATATTATGATTTCTTCCGGTTTTCGTATTTGCATACGAGGAAATCATTCCACGTGAACTCAAAAAACGATCTGTAGTAGACTTTCTTCAAATGTTCTGTTTCAACTAATCTACATAAAAAGATCTGTAAGAAATGTATTCGTGAATAATATGTTTTTGCACGTTTTTTGAACATTCAAAAATGACGTCCAATTTTTTGCAATGCCACCAAATGATCCGAAATAGTTATTATACTCGTATATAATGAAATATAGAGGAAAATAAAAGTGTTAAATGCATAAATAGACAAACTCAACAAAATTTACTTTCGTTTAAAAATTAAAAAAATAAAGAAATTTAAAAATACAAGGAACGTAGCTAGGGTCGTGAATAAATCCAAACAAAAAAAATGCTGAGACCGTAAAATTGATTGGCACTAAGTGATAAGAAAGAAAAGGGAAAAAAATGAGAAATGAGGGATACAAACTAGGTTACTTGAGTGTGTTTGAGAAACAGTGACCCACGTATATTTCAATCACACCGTAGAGAAATACTTAAAATGCAATTTTTCAACATAAATTCTTCAATTTTTCTTTAAATATGCATATATCAAACATTTATCTATTACGTATTGATATTTTGAAGTTTAGTTGTTCAATAACTAAAGTATATGAGCTTTAATCTGCTCTCTTGAGACTCGGCACTAGGGGTCCCTCAACGTAAAGAGGAATAACTGGATAGGGGATGAATAGCGGTCGCATATACTCGTTGCATTTTGTACTTATTTGTGTAATTATTGTTACAAATTTATATTGAGCTCCAGAATAGGTTATTGAAAAATCGAACGTGCTAATCTGAAACTATGAATTATAATAATACATATATACTACTACATAATCCTACTACTATAATAATAATTTCATGCCAAATTAACTCGTAATATTTATTGAATTTTAATTTTCACAGATGACTGAAATGATTTTGCATAAATATATAGAACACAAACGATATCCCAGATAACCGCAGAATCCATACGCCGGGTCGGATTCGAATCCAAAATAACTCTCCTAATATGGGTACCACATTAAACTTTCATGATACATTACATTTTTAACCTTTATCGATATTTTGCATTGTGCTTAATGCCCTGTTGATTAGTACTTGTTCATGATTTTCTTGAAAAGTGACATTTTAACTTTTATGTATTTCCGTGCCGAATGAAAAGTGGCTGTGATGTAAAAACACAAGTAAAGATGACCTAAAATTATTTAAAAAATCGGATAGTTTAACGCCATCCGGTTGTCTCAACATTAACAGTAGGCCAAGGGATGCAGTTTAACCAAGTGCATTGTTCCACTGAATTCTTTACGCACTCACTAAGAAAAGCTAGCAAATTTATTTGAAAATCCGGCAATCAAAATGGTATATGCTAGTTAGATAGATTTCCCTAAATATTTAGAGAATTCCAATTCCCCATTGTTCGTTAGACATGCGCAAGATCTTTTCGTTGAATGCCTCAATGAAATCGTCTGACAATTTGGAAATTATCTCTATGAAGTATTCATCGTCCCGAAACCAGTGTCAGAACAAAAGAGCTTCAATGAAAGAACATTTATGAAGATCACTTGAAAATCATATTTGAAAATATTTTGAACTAGGGCCTTGGTCGTAAATTGAAAAAAGTTTTTGTACAGTGAGCTACACTGCGCAGGAGAAAACAAATCCCGTGCGAAGCTTTTGTGACAGTCCCATTATCCCTCTTAAGCTCTTCTGATCTTGCTCCGACAAATGTCAGTTTCATGTTATAGTATGCTATGGATGTAAATTTAGATTGAACGTACCTACGCTCGTGAAGCAATTGAGAACGAAAAAGCCGAGACCATAAACTAGGTTTGTGCTTGTGCGTGATTGGCACTAAGCCTTATTTATTAATTTTGCATTTTTTGTGTGTGATTGAGGTGCACGTGGGTCACTGTTTCCCAAAAGCAGCCGAAAGACCTAGTGTGTTTCCTATCTTCTATTTGTAACTTTGTTTTTAGCTCCCCCTCTTTTAACAAACTTACTGCCAATCAAGTTTACGGTCTCGGATATTTTGTTTTCCATGCTATGAATGCACCACGCACTAAGAAAGGGTTTTTGGTGATCCAGCAAATACACAACATTTTGGTCTTAATTAGGCGAACTTGGAGAAAGAAATTTTCATTTCACCTCAAGCCTTTCTTTTCCATCTTATGAAAACTTTCCAAAATATGAAAATTTTCTCAGGTTTCCCTAGTGTTAATCATTTCTGAGTACTCTCGCGTCTTCTTTGGAACTCACAATGAATTTTAAGCCAGATATTTCTTGCTTGCATCTGGCTCGGAATTAAAGGACGTAGCTTCGTCCAACATTTCTCCGGGTAATGTATTCCAATGTTAGATGTAAATAAAATTCCTAGTTCAGCAATGCACTGTTCATTTTGGGCTCCTCAAGTGAGTGGTATCAAAATTCTCTTGTGATGGTGAAACAACCTAATTGTGGAACAAATGAAAGCATGCGAATGTTCTCATTCTAACAACTATGAAGTCACAATATTTTTTTAATTCTTGGAATCAATTTTGAACCAGCAGCATTTTCTTTATTTTATGCTAGGGTACTGTCTTCTGTGAATCTTTACCTTCTTATTATCTTTTGGCTCTAAACTTTCTGAATGATATCGGGTATTGCCCATCGGTCTTTAATCTTGAATTTACGGGTTCTACCGTTCATTTCTTGGGATAAATGGTTACGCTGATATTACCACGTGTGTATTGCCACATCACGTGCTTTAATCGAAACTCAGAACATTTCAATAAAATTCTAAGTGGAATATCCAAGTCGGACAGTTTCCATCATGAACTCGTTCCACCAGATAGAAAACGCCAACGCTTTTATCAGCGAAAATCGTTGATTGACTCATTCGGAATTTTGCAGGAAATTTGAAGAACACCTTAATTGTTCATTACATTTGCAATATTTATGATTAAAAAACAACATCATTTTGGGTTTTTATAAATAGGTATTGTAAGTATAAAAAATAATAGACCGCAAGGCTAAATGGGGCACCAAATTAATTATCGAATTGGCATGGCGAAAACATCAATTCAATCTCACGCTTTCAATTTCACGCTTCATGAATCAAATTTTGTTTTTCCTTGCACATTTAAATCTACGATTGTTACAATGAACTTATGTTCCTCAAAATATATTGCCGAAGCTAGCTTACAATTTACTGAAATGGCTTCCTCATTTGCTTTATGCTTTATTAAGATACTGTGTCAGTCACTCGATCCAAAAATGTTCTTTCACATCATTCAGAATCAAAGTTTATTCCATTCATTAATTAAAACTTTGGAATTTTCTACAAAATAAAACTTAATGCGACCGGTTTGAATATAACTAT
Organism: Hetaerina titia; assembly: GCA_037158775.1. Classification (NCBI taxonomy): domain Eukaryota; kingdom Metazoa; phylum Arthropoda; class Insecta; order Odonata; family Calopterygidae; genus Hetaerina; species Hetaerina titia. Next base: position 17,546,964 of record CM073769.1, read on the forward strand.
ATCATCATCAGGTCCGTGATAATGATGCAATGACATTGAAATATTAATGTAGTTTCATTGAAGAGATAATGTAGTTACATTGAAACTGGTCGTATTAAATTTTATATTGTGGAAAATTGCAAATTTTTAATTAATCATGATATTCCACCATATCATGCGTCTCTTTTTATTCCTCATGTTTCCCTCCTATACTATAGTCATTGACGGATAACCAACATTGGCAATCGTGCTTCCAATGCTTACTTTGTTAAAGAATTTATTTACCATACGTTAATTATGGCACCTGAGAAAGAAAATCTCCTTTTCTTTTCATTAATATAATACATCCTTCATCATTTTTTCACCTGTGGTCCTGATTTCCAATTAAAATATTAAACTATAATAACTTTTGACTGTCCATCCTTATTTTTTTCCGTCCCGCTATCATGCACAATACATGGACAATAAATATATAGACATTTATCTTTGTTTAATTATAAGGAAGTACCTTATCAATAATTCTCCAAATTAACAGGCATTCCTTTTGAAAAAATGAATCCTTCTATAATGTCAATTGTGGGGCGAAGGATGCTGTTCCTTTCAGTCGAAGTAATTCATTTCTGTAGCTTGAACACTATCTTCATTTAATATAACCTCCTCAATATAATTAGTGAAACTAACAAGATAAAGAACACATCTTGGGAATAGTCCTTTCCTCGAACCCACATCCTCACGGTTTCGTGAAGAACTGAAAAGGAGGAAATGAATACATCCATATGGTATTTACACAGGTTGCATACAAAAGTCGCACATGCTAACGTAAATACCTCCAAAGTAGTAGGGCTGTTACGATACGTGATCAACAACTACATTAATTCAACTTGTGTTTAAAAAATAGGAGTCGTTCGAGTACCTTGGCCTCCGCTGTTCCGGAGCTATGCGCCTTAGGAGGCGCTGACACGAGAAGAAGAGAGTTGACAGTAGGTGATTGTGAGACAGTACTCAAAATACAGTGAAAATGGGAGAGAATGAAGTGCAGATGTAAAAAATACTACTTCAGGTTTATAAAATAAAATATCAGCTATTTCAAATACTCCAACAGAAAAAGAATATGATTGGAAGAAGGGAGGAAAAAAATAGAAGAAATATCCTACAAGGATACCAATGGTAGAAATATAATGGTATACTAAACGAGAGAGATAGCATAATAGGGAAATTTCGTAATGCGAGTTGGTAATGATTGGGAAGGAAAGTACGTACGATAGTGTCGACCATTGTTTGGAATAAAGTAGGAAATATATTAATGGAAAACATCCTCCAATATATTACGTGTTAAGTTTCACCTGGCACAATGTAATGGCCACTTGATATCCACGATAGTTGCAATAAAAATTTACTGCTCTTGCTAAAAGTCACTTTTTTCACAAGGATTTTTTAAAAATTTTACTATGACGGGATTAAGATTAAGAAATGTAAACCTGAGAGAGAAGCTTTTCCGAATAACTTAGAGTATGAATAATTGAAGTAAAAGGGTGATTAGAGCAATGAAATAATTAATGGACTGACTCGTTAAAGAACAGAAGAGATAAGCAGAGAGAGGTGTGCACCCGAATCCCTCGGTTTTGGCGTGGGTCGCCGCTGTCTGCACGCAAGCAGTTAGTCGCGCATCAACCCTTGGCCCATCAAAGGTTCTTCCATCAGTGTTCTTCATCGCTCCCGCAAAACTCTCAATCTCATAACGAAACTAGAGATAGAAAATAAAATGCCTATACTGCGGAATTATGACGCTTAAGCAGCTCAAGATTTTTCCATGCAATATTCGTGTAAAAATTGTTGCATGATGAAACAAAATCACGAACATCATGAACAATTTTCCCAACTTTTGATTTTGTTTCCACTATTGTTTTATGAAAAAGATAACTGTTTGTTTTTCCGTCTTAAATTTCTCAACATTTCTCATGCCTCATATCCCTTTCAAGCCCTTCATCTAAGTAGTTTTGCTGGCTGGAAATGCTAAAACCTTTCCCTAATATCCGTTCTTCACCACATAAATTGTCCAGAGGTGGTGAAGACGCAGAATTTCGAATTTAAAATAAACTCCCGAACAGTAATGCACTACACTTGCCTTCCCGTCAATTAGAACACCATTGAAAATGATATCGACTCCTTTTCCGACGGTAGTGTTGAACGTACACAATTAACAACCAACAGCTTGAATACTTGAAATGGGAAGTTGACCAACATAGGAGCTCATTTGTACCATTAGAAATAGGTAGGTAATTTGGTTGTGGTAGAATGTTCAGGAAAATGGAGGAAGACGTCGGTTATAACTATAGCTTCCCCTCATCAATAGACGTCAAGGGGTCCACAGTTTCACGTCCAATTCAACAGACTTCAATTAAAGTCCTGGATATATCGCACCGCAAACAGGGATTGGAATACCACTGAAAAATGTTAGTACCTCCCGGATTTGAGCCTGTGTCCTCGAGGGGGGAAAGCCTGTATATTAGCCACCGTACCATCACGATCCCCGAATTAAGTGGCATGACACATTATCCCGTTGAATTTTCACCAAATAGAATGTTCGAGATAATAATAATTCTAGGAAAATTGTGACAGGATATCTCTGTTGCGGGTACATGCTCTCCGGGAAGTGGGCAGGATGGCCGAATGAAATTTGTGAGGAAGAACAGCGAAACATATTTTCGAGAAATCTATAAGCGATTCGAGGCGATTGTGTGCGTGTGGGCAAGAACATTTAAAATGGGCAGTGCAAAATGAAAATAATTTAAGAGGGAAATGTAATACGTAATAACTTTATTCTTTGGGTGACACTGAGTGGTATTTATTAAAAAATATCCGGAACGTCAACTTAGGGTACTTAGACAAAAATAACAGATAGAGGGAACATAGAATAAAGAAACGTGGTTGAATGTTCTAATTTTGGGTGAGTACAGGAAGAATGAAATACCCAACATGATCAGTACACATTGAAATTAGAGCGAGTCAATTTATATCGAAATTGACTCAAAATTCTAAAAAGTTGATAATAATATGCTTGAAATGAATATCCGAGTCATTTTACATCTGCAATAACTTTAAGGCACATCAACAAATCAATCAATACAGTCACTAGAAGGATGAAAGTTAAATGCAAGAAATAAGCAGGGCAGTCAATTTTGAGCCAGCGATTGAGCGGAAAATGTCGAACAAGACAAGAGGAGGAGAGTACTAAGCATTTTAGAGGGACTCAAGGTAGAGTAGAAGTTGTCTGCAGCTGAAAAGTAACTCCTTGTAAAATAGATTGTTAATGCATTTATCATGCTATTGGTTTAGTTTTATGAATGGTTTCTGGTTTCTATAATATATATCGGGAATATTTTCGGAAAGATAGATTTATTTCAGATATTCCTACAGTGCCTCTCAAAAATCTTCAGAGTACATCCTTTGAGCGTCAACACACTTATGCCAGTGACTTTTTCACAACTTGAATGCTCCCTGGTAGGCGGATTCTTGAAGGTCCTTAAGAGTGCGAGTGAAAGCTTCTTTGACGGTGCATATAGGGTCCCATGATGGTGCCCTTTGAGGGAAGATTTCAATTTTGGTAATACGAAATAGCCTGCTGGTGGCAATTCGGGATTGTAAGGGGTTAGGGGAATCGTCGCGATGTCGTTGCAGAAGGTCTTTGCAGGCAGAACTTCGACTCTACTTTTCGTTGCCCGGTAAGTCCTTCGGGACGAGTTAAGAGCAAATCACCCGCATCGCGAAATTTTCAGTAGTAATGGTGTGTGCACTGCCATCTCATGCCAACGCCATTATACGAACTGCGATCATGCGCCGACAGTCTGAATTCAGCACTTCACGCACATGTCAGTGTTACTGATATTTTTTACTCAAACCTTGTAATTGTAATAACTCTTATTGTTAAAAAAAATCAAGTCATGTTGAAATACCTCTCTTGAGTCTGTTAAAAATCTCGCCAACTCTGATGGACCAATTTATAATAAAAAAACTAATCCATATCATGCAAATGTTTGCAACACATACGCGTTTTATCTTTTTCATAACTGGCGTCTCCAAATCCAAGGAAATTAACAATTCCTGACAGGGTTTCTTGCAAAATATGCTCCAATCAGACTTCATTATGTAATTTCTACGGACGAACTACCCTCACCTCGAACAAAGAAAGGTGCCACATTTTTTACACTGGTGCAGCCTTCAGCGAAATTTCAAATGAAGGACGAAAGGAGCTACATGCTACATTGGCTACATGGATGCCATCATAATTCTAGGAAGCGTTGATGGACTGCGGGCGGTAGGGCTTTATTTCCCACGCTCTCAAGGAATTCTATAAATTGTCATGACTCCAGGAAACGCGAGGCAGAAAGAACAAAGTGAGGGTTTAATGGTTGAACGTACTGTTTACGAACATTTACGACGCCCTCTAGCAATATATTTCGTCTTACCTCGGAATTCTTTCATTTCTGGGGCTCCAACCGGAAAAGAGCCAGGGAGTTAGTTGTTGGGGGAGGGCAACTCTCCATTTTAGACCGGCTCTTTCTTTTCGTACCGTTTGAGCGCGTGGAAGGTTGGTTGTGCGCGCTTTCTGACAACTGTTCATTTGGGCTTTATTTGTGCGAGGTGAAGAGAGTCGGGAGCGATTGTTGTATATCCTTTCTTTATCACTGCAATCGCTTTCGCTGCAAAGCATAACCCTTCGACGTGTTGATTTATACGCTCATTTGGGGATAAGGGCAGAAGTTTAGAAGCCAAACGAATTACACTCTGGGAAGACCATCTGCGTCAACGGATTACCCCCCAAGAAGGGCAATATTTTACCTGTTGGACTAATGAGGGTATGAATGAGCCTGCCATATTGTAAACTACGTGACGATACTATTAATTGTATGTTGAGGCCCTTTTGGCGAATAGGCTGAGGTGATACGTGCAGGCAGGCAACGACATCCTATGGCAATAGCGGGCGTTCACTTTGACCCTCGTGAGCACATACGTTGGAGTACGTTTTAAAAAAAAGTAATAACTGTCAATGCATCGTATGCATAACATGAACTTTATTATCTATATATATCATTAAATGGAAAATTTGAGTAATGACATTTAATAAATTAAAGTTGGTTTTTACTGTTATGTGATTGATCGTCGATAAAATATATCGTGAATACGATAAACCACATTGATGCAAGTATTTCTTTCGGTCGAGCTCAGAAAAAAAGAACACAAGAAAATAAATTTTTTAATATCATATTATAAAATTTCCGAGTATTTCTGATTGATACTAATTAAATTACTACATTATTCTAAATTATTTAATTGTTAATTACGTGCACTTGAGATTTTTATTTGGATGTACTACGACTTTTAACAAATGTCTTCTGGAATAGTAACTATAAAAACAACATAAATAAAGTGAAAGATTGGCTAAGTTACAACTTGAAGGATTTTTAGCATAAAGGAATCTAATTTTCGTGATATATTTTATGTAATACATTCACATGAAAATTAGATATGTAACTTTCAAACGCTTTTGAGAAAAATAATCAATGGTTAACGACGCATAAAATGCTTTTCTCGGTGTAGAATTATTAAACTATTACGGTACAATCTCAAGCTTTCCGATTTTAAGTATCAAGGAAAACGCCATTAATATTATAAATGCAATAATTGGCATTACGTGTATTTTGCCTCATTTTTAAGGACGCACTGCTAAAATAATTGATCGATCTATGTGATAAAAAACCGAATGGGGGTTTGTGGAATTTGGTAGGATTCCACCCATGTCAGATATATTTTTATGTGGCAAGCTTGCATCAGAAAAAATACACGAAACAATATTTGAAGGAGAAAGATTGAAATGTTAAAATAATATGACAATATTCGTAAAGATTAATATCGTAAAGAATTTCTGTATTGATAAGTGAAGATTTACCTGGAGTTACAACATAAATCCATGTAGAAAGAGGTTACCTGCTGTTATTCCCCATTTGCATTGCGTTTTCCTTAAGAAACTCAACAGCCATGATATTTAAAATTCTTCTCGTTTTACTATCCTTTGTACGCACTTGTAAGTGCAGCCTTGCTAGCGAGCTTATGATGGTCCAGCAATCGAAGTCAGAACTCACTCGTCATGCAGTATTAACGCTAATTGAACTGAGAGAGACCCACAGGCTGTGGGAGATGTAAATAAACCAAAGAGGCTGTCACCACTACAAAGCGAATGAGTGAAATTATATTAATTTGTGATACACTTAGATGAAGGAAGAGCAAGTGAGGTCATTAAGTCCTCAGTTATTTTCAAAAAGTAGGAAAATGAAGAGTGACGCAGCCAATGTATCAATTTCAATGCTCCAAATAATCGCAAGCTAAAATGGTGGATTTATTACGCAATCCGAATTTCATTGCATCTAGTTATTCCTGAACATTAATTATTATAATCACTCTCTGTCTTGTTGAACCAACTTTCCGGGGAACTTACTGGAATTAGATGGAATCTTTAACTACGACGGCGAAGATATTCTGTAAATATCATAAAAGAATCTATATCATACAATAATCAAGCAATAAGAAAATGACGTTTAGCGAATAGTTTCCAAAGAGAAGGCATTTTAAAAATGTACTCAAACCATAAAATGGATAGTAAATGCCTCATTCTTCATTGTTTCAATCTTCGGATGCTCTTTGTCAAACTGCTATGGTTGTTTTGCTAAACATTTGGATGGCTTAACCTAAATCTTTTAGAGCATTTGTCTTAATATGTTTCGTTTTTTTTATCTCAGTGAATTTTTATTCGCCTGAAGAATCATTAACCGTTACTTTAATGAATTGGGCAAAGTCTATCAAATCTCATGATTTTCTGTTTGCCTGGTAGTATTTGGTCAATCCACCAACGCGACGAAGCCTACCACATCTGGAAGATTAATTAATCCGGATTAACTACGAAATACAGTGGGAAGTGGATCCTATGATTTTTTATGATAAAATTAAGAGATTTGAAGCTATACGTTGAGTTAAGTAGAGAGACTAGATGCATCTAGTTTAATTTTCTGCGAATTTGAGGTAGGTTGCTGATCTGAGGATTTTAAGGACATTTTACAGGCCCCACCTTACTATGGTAGATCAGATCACCAAAGTAAAATCAGGGAGAGAGATAGTAGAATGGACAGATTTTAAACGTCGTTTTTTACTATTACCAGTAAAGATAAAAATACACTTGACAGTAATCGCGTAGGAGATAATTAGAATTGTTAGCGTATATACTCGATTTTTCGATATCCTGCATGTTATTCTTTTTTTTAATAGACCTATCGTATTAACAGATCTACAGCATGATTTGAAAAGACGTACCCTATTATTGCATATTGTTACATGTCAGTCCTTTCTTTCGTGTGATCAAAATTTATCAAGTGAATGAAAAAAGTCATATTTTGTAGAGGTAACATGATTTAGATTTGAGTGTGGGTTTATTTTGTTTTATCGGTGGTGACCTAACACCTCACGCCCGCGCGGTAGTTTGCCGAGTATTATGTAGATGTAGATCTGTAAGAGAGAGAGAGAGCTAGAGATTGGTGGTGTAAAACTGATTGGTGTGAAAGTAGAGCGCCACCTTGATTTGGTCATTTTTGGGCAATAGAGAAATATAACCACTGAATGAGTTATCTTGAAAAGAACAAATGGTTCGAAAAGAAGGGGCAGACCGAGGAAATCATGGTTGAATGTGGCCTAAGATGCTCTCAAGACCAAGAATCAGAGTGGCCATAGGAAGGGAAGAAGATCATGAAGGGCAAAATTTATATTAATAGGGAAAAGCAAAGGATGCGTAAAATGGGAGGTCGATGTGAAAGTGATTGCTTGAAGAAGTTCAGGCATCCTGAGCCTTGGTGAACTTAGGTCGGAAGGAAAATTGCATGAAGAGTATGCATTACGTAGTAAAAAAAACGTTGGAATAGGATCTGATGAGCGAGTTATAAATGTGACTGATAATACCTCCTTAAATAAAGAGCTAAAATAATAAGAAAAAGGCTAGCATTTACTACAATTTCAAAAACGCTAAACAATCCTCTGTTAAGTGTTATGCTCATGAATAATGGGAGGGCTTTACCGGGAATGAAAAACGTGGAAGGAAAAAATATAGTACGCTTGAAAAGAGAATGTTGAAGAGGTCATTAATGAGGGATTAGCTACAGAGAAACCGGTGTCGTGCTGCAGGGTGCATGACCCATAACCTGCTAAAAGGATCCTCACAGTATCTAGGTCAAATCTGATTACAGTTTAAGTGGTTACCCTGGGAATAAACTATGATATTTTATAGCCTCTCCCTACAGTTCACTTTAATCACCCGTGTGGTTAACGTCTGTAAATTTTCGTTGATCAATGGATGGTACAGGCGTTGAGCACTTACAAAATGGTTCTATTTAGGGAGATGTATTATTTCATTAGAGAATTGTACGTATTAGTGGCAGAAAGTGGATTTTATGGTCAACAGGAATATGTCGTCAACCGAAGCCGGTCAACCAAAAATGTAATTCATTAGCTGTGGTATAGAGGATCCAGATTTGCTCGTCACGTTTGGTTTTTCGGAAAGTTGATGCCGATGAATTGTACCAAGTTTTTGAAAAAATGAAAAGAGCCAATTTTGGCGTCTCTAATTAAAAACTCCGTTTGCGAAATACGAATTTGGGGATATAAGCTTCAGGTCAGTAGTTACGTTGTGACAGTAATGCACCGCTGGATTGCTATTTTTTTTTAATTCCGGTGTATCACTTGGGGAATGTGACGGCACTCCAATGCGGTAGTAAATATTATTTTTTTTAATGTTTTGAAACGCCTGATGAAATTAACTAATCAACAAAGAGTCGAATAATAAAACACAACTGGCTCTAATATTACATACCACATCTCACTCCTCTTCTTTTCAGGCCAAGATCAAATGATTTAATTCTTCTGTTTGCAATGATTGAGTTTTGCAAGAATAAGTTAACAAAACTTGTACGAAAGTGTTCTTTCGCACAGCTAATCTGCCGATACGTACGGATTCAATAATTTGCTTTTTACTTATAACTTTTACTTATCTTTTACCATATACATTCTTAATGCAATCATTTTTCACCTCTTTCTCATCTCAAACACGCAATACAACTCATAGCGCATTTATTCGCGGTACTATTCCCTTACACTCGCTTTCTCTTACAGCATTGACGCTATCCTGGAGTCGCAGTAAGCCCTTTACTCCCTTCCGTGCTTCAAATAACACCGATCTTCCAATAACTGCTCCCGACAGCCTCCACCTTCGTATTCATCTGTTTCAATTTCATTATTATTGTTCGTTATTTTATTCATGTCTTTCCTTCCTCTGCCTTTTAACCCTATTGCAAAATATCCATGCAATATATTTCCATAAAGATCATAATGTATTTTTTTGCTTCGCCCACTCGTGTTCTTTCATTTCTTTCGAGAGAGTTTTCTATTGTCCTTTTTCCCTTTGTAAAGATTAAGTTCATCCAAGCTTCTTTGCGTTTAATTTTTTAAAAATCCTTCTTATATTTCTTCCTCTAAACTCTCAGAATCTCTTTATTGGACTTCAAGTCGACATCCGACTGCTTTGCAATGTTGTCTATTCACTCTTTTCGATTTGATGTTAAATGAATTTCCCCCAAAATAGATTTGTAAAATAGAAATATTTATTTCAGGCGACTTGAATTGAAATAATAATTATAGGTGGTAAATCGATATCTAAATTCTATGTCTGCAAATATACTTCATTGTCGAAATCATTGATGGAAACCGCGGCTATGTTCGGATAACAATTTTTTTCTTAACCCTAAAACGATCCACAGGGCTCTGATAGTGTAGCATAAAATTAGTAATGTAATTTAAGACAGATCTCCAATATATCAAGACTTCATTTGAATTTGTTCACATTTTGTGCAAGAAATTTCTCACGAAGTCATTCGGAAGGATATTCTTTGTAGATTCGATGTACTTAGGTCGTTCTTGTTTTATAAATTTCTTTCTTCCGTACACTACTTCTAGCTCGTGTCATGCGATATTTCTCTTGTTCTGTAAATACGAGGTGTGCTCAAAACATAACGAGATTTTTTTTCATTTCACGGGCTTGGAGAGTCCGATTGTCAAACCTTTTTTTATTATGTTGATATACACGCCCCTGAGGTATGATAAAACTTTCAGCTTTTTTCATTGCGGACCTTTCATGAAAGTACAATCTTTTCACCTCTGCACGAAGATCAGTTAGATCATGCACTCGAACAAAAGTCCTTGATATTATATTTGTTGCCCTTTCGACGTTTTCATCAGAGTTCCCTCATTACTTTTAAAATTATTATTTAAATTGGAGGGATTTTTATTCAAATTCCCTAACGCCCCACTTAATTCCCCCCCCCTTCCCTCCCCAGGCACTCTCCCCTCAAGACCTCTCAGTCTGACCTGAAGAAGGCCTCGGAGTAGGCCAGATGCTCAAATAATCTACAATATGAGTGTTCTTTTACGTGTTATCTGTTTTATTCTGTGTTCTACAGGTATTGTGCCGTCCAAAAGTTATATTGCTCTCGTGAGTGCTTCCGCATCATCGATATATATGGTTATATATATATATATATATATATATATATATATATATATATATATATATATATATAACTTTTGGACGGCACAATAGAACACAGAATAAAACAGATAACACGTAAAAGGACACTCACACTATAGATGATTTAAGCTTTCGGCCTACTCCGAGGCCTTCTTCAGGTCAGACTGCTGCTTCAGTATATATATTTTTTTTTATTAGGTAATCTACCGGTTAAGGTAGGTTTTTGGATGGACACAACTATCAAATAAACATTTTGTGACTCCCCACCTAGCAAACTAATCTATATCAGGTCCCTCTTCATCTCGGTGTACTTCTTTCCTCCCTTCATCCCGTCCAACATCCCTATCCTGTTCCTACCCTTACCTCGCTTGCCCAACATTCTCCCCTCTATTACCCTCTTCAACATTCCACTACCGCTCAATACGCCTTTCATCCATTTTTCCTGCCTCCATAGGATTTCTCTCAACAAACCCCTCTCCTCACCCACCATTTCCAGTACTTCCTCATTTGTTTTCCTTTCGGTCCATTTCACCTTCTCCATTCTTCTCCACACCCACATTTCAAAAGCCTCCAATCTACGTCTATCCTCCTGCTTCAGCGACCACGTTTCCGCGCCGTACATAGCTACGCTCCATATCAGAGTTTTTACGAGTCTTGTCTTAACATCCCTACTCAACGTCCCCGTCATCAACTCCCTCCTCCTTGAGAAAGCCTCCTTGCCTAGCGCAATTCTTCTACTTACGTACCTACCACTTTGACCGTATTGGTCCAAAACACTTCCGAGATATGTAAACTGCTCTACCTGCTCTATTCTTTCCCCGCCTATTTTAATATTTAGCTTAGCCTTTTTCTTTCTGGAAAATCGCATAACCTTTGTTTTATTAATATTGATTCTCATCCCATATTTATCGCACTGAACCTCCAATTCACTCAACAATGCTTGCAACCCCTTAGCTGACTGAGCAACTAATGCTTGGTCATCAGCAAACCTAACCGATTTTACGAGTTCCCCTCCGACTTTCATTCCTACCTCCAGTTCTTCCCATGCCTCTTTAATCATTTCCTCTACATATACGTTGAACAGTACCGGTGACAATGGGCAACCCTGCCTTACACCTCTTCCTAACACTGCCCATCCAGACTCTCCGTTCCCCACTCGCACCTGAGCAGTCTGAGACATGTACAGGTTGCGGATCAGTCTCCTGTCCCTCCAATCCATTCCTATTTTCTGCAATACACGCATTAATTTTTCCCAATTCACTCTATCAAACGCTTTTTCGAAATCTACAAAACAGGCAAAAACGTCCTGATTGTATTCTATATTCCTCTCGACTAGTGATCTCATTACTGCAATGGCGTCACGCGTACCTCTTCCTTTCCTGAACCCAAACTGATCATCCCCTAAGTAATCATTTGCCTTACTCTCTATCCTTTTGTTGATGATCCTGAGAATAACTTTAGCTGCGTGGGATATCAAACTTATTGTTCTGTAATCCTCACATGACGAAGCCTTTGCCTTTTTTGGGATAGGAGTATATATATATATATATATATATATATATATATTTATGTATTTATTTATTTACATTTATATAACTATGCTATATACTATACACCATCATACTATATACGAGATATAACTATATTTCTACAACTATATATATATATGGTTTTTTACTATATATATAACCATAAACACAGTAATCAACCCGAAGGTCGGTTTAGTAGGTGATTGTAGAGCTCACCCATGTACCAAGCCCGATGGAGTGTGAATATTCACACATCAGGGTAGGGGGGTCAGTTCCTTTCCCTGTGCCGGTTATGGTTTCTCAGAAAGATCTGGTACCCGAAAAATCAACTACCTTGGGTGGTGCTGCAGGTGCCCAAGTGCTTTGCCCGGGAATCGAACCCGGGACACTCCGGTCAGTAGTTATACATGTATATATATATGTGAAACTATGAAAAAATACTATAACTATATAAAATGAAATCATGATTGTTGGAGTTTTTAGAAACGTTGAAATTTTTTTATGAATTGAAAAATATAGAATACAAAAATTGGAGGATTTTGAGAAAGAACCCAAGATATTGTAAGTTCCCTCTCACGACGCCAAAAATTCTCAAGACTAATTTTGCAGGATTCCTCCAAATTATTCCCTCTTCATTTACAAAATTTTAAATATTTTTCCTCGGGTAGCCAGCAATAAAATTCGCTGGCATAACTTTTCTGTACGGTAATCGAAAATAATTAAATTGGACACTTTAAATTAGGATATTGCCTCAAAATGGCGTGGGGCAAAATACAATCATCCCTCTGCCTGGGTAAGCTGTAAAAGCGAGGGGTCGGGCGGCTGGCTCTCGAGGGATGGCGCCGCTATCTCCGTTCCCTTTCCGCCACTATGCGTAGGTTGACGAAGTCCTTTCGGAACAAAGAGCCACTCAAATGATAAAGGTGCGATGGAAAATGACGCGCGCTCCGGGTACTGCGGGAAAAACTCGCTTTGGCCCCCGGGGACAAAGAAGGGTGCTGAAAAGGGACGGGAATGAAGGGGAAGAGGGGGATGAGGAGTGGAAGGTCGGCGGAGGGCGAGCCGAAGGCAAATGCCTGCCGTGGAAAATGGGGGCACTCATTCGGTGAGGGTGCAGTGATCAGGGGACCGTTTTAAGGGCAAGTATCTGGCAATCCGAAAATGACGTAAGGGCGCGGAGTGGAGCGGGGTCCGCGTTGTTACACTTCATTAAGGGCCTGGGACTCACTCGGCTGGATGGGACACGTCTGCACTTTAATGAAGACTATGGCCTATGGATACTTTCCAGGTCGAGGGACTTTCACGTCACTCCGGCGAATCAGTCCATGGGAACGCTTTTCGGCGGGCATGCACTGCACATCAACGTAATAAGCAAAAGGAGCTTTTCGAAGGCACTTTCAGCCTTTGCTTTGTTTCATTTACCTAAGTGAGAGGAGGAGTTATTCATTATGAAAAGTCAAATTAGGAAGGGTGTTTGGATTAGCGACGATTTTATGAGGAATCATTCCCGTTTTGTTTTCATTTTCCACCTCGGACGACAAGAAGATTTCAGATTCAAAATTTGTTATTATTAATTAAAATGTAATTCTGAGTTAAGCCGATTTCTCTTTTGCTCGTATTGAAATATGTGTTCAACTCGACTTCCATCAGGTGAAGTTTTCATCTTTTTTATGGATGCGTGAACTTCACCCGATGGAACACTACGACAGTGTTTCATGAAATAAGGAATCTCATTTGTCATAATAACACGGTAAGTGCTTTGAGGGCTCAATGATCGAAGATGAGGCAAGAATGAGTTGGAGAGTGACCAACAAGTGATGTCCTTGCACTAAAATTTAAGGTTTTCTTATTTAAATTGTTCCGGGATAATTGACAACACGACAATCATAGAATGATCTAAATCCGAGTATTATTTGATATTTATAAAAAACCTACATTGAAAACGGTAAAAATATTTATAATCAGCATGAGGCAATGTTTTTAATGAAATTCATACCAACCCAGGAAAAAGGCAAAAATTATGAGATATTTTTGCAAGGGAAACTGGCTGAAGAGTAAAAATGTTTCCGCTCAACGTCATTTGGTCTTCTTTGCGAGGCATATCTACGCTTCACGAGCTGGTGAAAGAAGAATTCCCCCAAACTATTTAGGTAGGTTAGACCACAAAGATAAGATGAGGGAGATAGATTCCTGTGCAGATAGATACAAATGCTCATTCTTTCCCTATAAAATTAGGAATCATAGTAGTAAGAAACCAAATTCACTACAGAAATATTAAAGACATTTAATTTACAAGTCACGACATGATTGAACTTTGCTGTATGTTAGTTGATAAAATATATATTTTCATGTGTGTAAGTTATAATGGTTTTTGCATGAATATATACGATTTTGTGTGTGCGCAGATTGACATGAATTTGTCAATTTTGCATGCTTATTCTCAGTTAACGGTAGTGACCTAACACCCCCCTGCCACACGCTCCACCGGCCCTTGCGGTGGCGTGAGGGATACTACGAGGGCGTATTGAAAAGTAAGGTCTCCTATTTTTTTCATGGAAAATCAAATTTACTGTCAAGTTTGCGTACATCGTTGGGAAAGTTGAGCATTTAGCTATTTTTCTACAAAATAGCTTTGACGATCAATTACTTTTTGCATCCTTGTAACCATCTTTTTAATACCAGCATTGTACCTTTCTCCCGCCACATCGCGAAGCCAACTGATCACTGATTCTTGCGCTTCCTCGTATGACTTGAATGTCTGTCCCCCAAGGTATTTTTGGAAAGCGGGAAACAAGTAGTAGTCGCTGGGGGCAACGTCCGGGCTGAAAAGGGGGTGGTCGATGATATCCCAGCCGAATCCATTGAGTAGGGTGATCGCTTGATGTGACACATGTGGACTGTCATGGTGCAAACACACTCCTTTGGTGAGACACTTTATTGTAACCGAGGACCTCAGGCACAATATTCTGCACGGAGAAGTAGCCACACTCTTCATTAAGGCCTTCCTTTATATCATGAAGGGTAATTCTCCGGTTATTGCGCACCAGCTCGTCAATTCGAGCCACCGTTGATTCCGGCAAACTCGACCGCCTCGACTGCTGCTCATCGCGCACGTTTTCCCGGCCGTAAGAAAACTCCCGGCAACACTTTCGCACGCTTTTGATGTCCATACACTTCTCACCGTACACTTTCACTAACTGGCGATGAATTCTTATCGGAGAAGCAGTCGTCAGTTGGCTTCGCGACGCGCCGGGAGAAAGGTACGACGCAGGTATTAAAAAGCTGGTTACAAGGATGAAAAGGGTGATTGATCGTCAAGGCGACTATGTGGGAAAATAGCTAAATACTCAACCTTTCTAACGATTGAGAATACATTTGATTTTCCATGAAAAAATATGAGATCTTTCTTTTCAATACGTATGTAGATGTAGATTCCTCGTGTGCAGATAGGTGTAGATGAAGAAGCTTCCGAGTATTTCAAGATAATATTTTTATTGGCTGAGCGTCATCAAAATACACCCTATTAGTGAGCCACTTATCTTTGCTCCCAACCTCTTTCCTCCAAAAATTTCCCTCATAAGTCAGTTTTGCCTCATACCACGCCCACAGAGATTTCGCTCTCCTTTCCTTACCTAAGTTAACGTGGATGCCGATTTTAACCGACTAGAAACATTTTCCGCCACAGAGTTTTATTTCACCAACAAGAAAGAGGGAAATAATTAAGAGAGTCCAAGAACTACGACTGATTTTCAAACTTAAACTAAAGCGTAACGATAGCAATTAGAATTTTTACCTCACCCGCTGATGCTCCGCTGTGATGTTTTGCACTTTTTGTCAACCTGCGAATGACGTGTCCTCCTGCGCCTCCCCTGTCCGTTTTTCGAAATTTCCATGACTGCTTTGCAAGAGGTTAGTTTCGGCATAGTGAACCTGTAAGGTGCAAAATCACGAAATATTTATCAAATGTATTTTCTTTGGATCTTAGGTATTCTCAAAAGCTTTCTTAAGGCTACATTTGCGGTGTTCAAATCGCCACCATTTTTTGAATGCTAATAAATTTTCAATCTCCTTCGTTAAATTGTACACATATTTCTTTCAAACAAAGTATAATTTACTACAAGTACTCTGTACAAACTTAGGCCACTCGAGGGCCGAGGCCAATATTCCACCCCCCCCTCCACCCAGCCCTATCTGCAGAGAAACGTCAAAATGTTTCATGTCAAGAATAAGCATTGACTAAAACATCTAAAGCCGCCATATATGTTTCCCGATGCTGAACTTATTTTCGCAAAAGAGTGAGAGTAGAAAAGCGCAAGGAAAGAGAGAAGGGGTTAGAGAAGCACAGGCGCTCCGCCGAAGTGCGAAATCATTTGGCGAGGCGCAAGGGTGGAAAGGGGACAATGATGCGGGGGTGGTGTCACGGGGCGTGGCTGTCCCCGCACGTGGGGCCACCGCCTCCCCCTTCCCCCTATCGCCCATCCCACAATCACAGGAAGACAAATCAGAAAGCTACGGGAATCACGGGTGCGAACCCCTTCCGCTCCCCCTCCACCCACCCTCCCTTCAACCCCGGCAACAATGCGCCTAACTCAAATGCACGGCTCGACGTGATTGCGAAACACGCACATTCATTAATGTGTACGCACGCGTTAGGGACACAGTCTCACACCTAACCAACCATCCTACAACGTGAGGTGTACTCGCACATAAGTGCAGATATACTGATGAGCGCTTTCAGGACTTGGTCCTCAATACGCCAAAAACGAAAAATAAAAGTCTGGCTTGTGTGAAAAAATCCAAACAATTTTTCCAACAATCCCTGCACTGATTTTTTTGGTAAAAATAATCTATCAATGATTGCATAAGAACGCGAAATGGTATACCTGTATAAGTAGGAGATACTTCAAATTTGGAAGATGCAGAGGCAAAAATATCATCTACATCATCGTATTTCTTGATGCGGGGAAAATCTTTGAAAACATGGAAAGAATATAATTCTACTCACCATAAGAGAGATCGGAATTATCGACAGCGACATGAGATATTTACTTTTTACCCACTTTTCAATTCTAATTTTCCCGCCATTGGATGGCTTTTTGCTACATTCTATGATGAACGTGTATGTTAGTTGACAGTATATTTATTTGCATGCATTAAGGTTAATAAGATTTTTGCATGAATATATACGTCACTGTGGGTGTAGATTTGCATAAATACGTTGGTTTTTCATGTGGTCTTATTCTTTTTTACGGGTGGTGAACTAACATCCCCCGCCACACGCCCTTGCGGCGGGTTTCGGAGTATTATGTACAGGGTCGCACCCAAAACTGGTAGTACTGATTTTTTTACAAGAATTTTATTGACGATATACTTATATCGAATTAATAATCTTCAAAGTATGCTCCTTGAGCTGCTACACACTTAGTATAACGTTGTTCCCATTCCCCGTACGCCCGCTGGAAATTTTCTTTGGGGATGCCGTTGATGACCGTCGTCGAAGCCTATTGAACGGCCTTTATCCAGTCAAAACGTCGTCCCTTGAGCTGTCTTTTCATCAAAGGGAAGAAGAAGAAGTCCGGTGGTGCCAGATCGGGAGAATAGGGCGGGTGCGGCAACGTGGCAACGCCGTATTTGGCCAGGAGCTGTCTGACAACGAGCGCGCCATAGCACGAATTTTCGGCACCATCTTGGCGCACACCTTGCGCATGGCCAAATCCTGTGAAATAATGCGTTGGGCGTTGGATGCAAACAGACCCAGCTGGTCTGCAATTTCTTCACTGGTTAAGCGTCGGTCTGTGTTCAGCAGTGTCCTCACTCGGTCCACATTCGTGTCGGTTCTTGTCGTCGACGGGCGTCCGGAGCGATGGTCGTCTTCAACGAGCTCCCTACCCTTTTTAAACAACTTGTGCCACTGTGGAACGGCTTAAAGCAGTGTCCCCATAAGCCTGCTTGATCATATCGAGGGTCTCAGTTGCCGTCTTTCCGAGTTTTGCACAAAACTTCACGGAATAACGTTGCTCTAAATTCAGATTCATTTTGCTTTTCGACGCGGACAAAAACCTTGCTTCACTAAAAACGGTGTCATCACTCAACGGCAGCCCGCAGGTGACTGAGGTTGGTGTCGGTGTGTTTCTAAGAGCCCCCTCCACCTTACCCTGCCAGGCAGACCCCCTTCCACCGCTCCGTTTGCGTCATAGAAAATCAATTTTACCACATTTGGGTGCGACACTAGGGAGCTAATTTACACAGGTAGTGTAAATTAGTTGTAGCGATTAGTACACGCTCCGCATAGCGATAGAACAGCAGTGACTGAATGCGGAGAAAGCAGAAATACTGCTAATGTAAGTGAATTTACAAGTACGAAAGGTTTGTTTATTATCGTCAATGATATTTAATTTCTAAACTGGATATGTCATTAACAAAACAAAAGCAATAATTAGACGTGGAACGTGAACACACAGGAAAGGTATAAAAGTGCTGGGATTTTTATTAAAACTAAGATAAAAGTTAGCAATTGAGTGGAGAAAATTGTCTCAAAATAAATATATACGTACAATCCCGTAGATTCACGAGAACGGGTTAACGAATTTCCCTATTCGGGAAGCAAGATTACTGGGGAAGCACGCAGAAATAGAAATACGAGTATATTTACTCGTATATGTAGTAATACAAATAGGAATGGTGAAGAAGGCTTTCTATCAAAGGAATGCACCACTAACAGCAAATACGCTTCGTATTAGGGCATAGGGATAAAAGAAAGTGATTCCTTAAAACATACGAATGAAATTTGCTTCTCTCTGGATGAGACTTGAAAGATTGGAGTAGATGAATAGGTTAACATATGAATGGAAGCGATACAAATGCAGTGCTACCTAAGAATGCTAAAAAGTATTTAGGCTATGATAAAAATATATGGTCTATGACTAATACAAGAAGAGGATATACGAAGATAGGATGAAGATGGTGGGTTAATGAGGGTAATTTCAAGAAGAAGAGGTAAACTAAGTTGAACACATCCTTGGGCAAGATGACTTACGGAAGGCGAGAGAAAGGGGAAGAATAACAGGAGGCTTAACTGTGAAAATTAAATAATGGCTAATGACATTAAAGGAACTCTTTGAGGGAATAAAAATAATGGGATGGAGCTGAACGGTTTGAAGACCACCACTAAACCAATCCTCTGCTTCTAAATCCCTGATGTGATCACAGCTATACCGGCAACTGACAGGGAAGAAATAAAGACCTGACGAGAAAACTAATCAGTCCAGGCGTGACACTTGCCCCCACCGCTCCAGATAACCCCTGGACCTCCCCCCCCCTCACGTTCATCAAGCGCCAACCAATCTTTATTCAAATACACGGCCTGGTGATTGCGAAAAACACACGCTCGCACGCACTTTCACCACTGACGCACGCACGCGTGTGTGCGCACGTGCTTCCACGCGCATTAGACCGAGAAACCAGAAGGTTGGGGCAGGTGGGGCAGGGGTGGCCCCTCTGAGCTCTCCCATTGACTCCATGTCGCCCCCGCCTCCATTTCAACGCCGAATAAAGCAAGCGCATGGAGGGGTGAATAATAACACCGAGTCCTTACTGTGGCTTCAACCGCCGCGGGTCTTATTAAAATTCAGGCCCGTGTTCCCCTCGCGGCGGGCGGGGGAGAGGGAGGAGGGGTCGAGGCGGCCGGCGGATGGGTGAAGTGGGAAGAGCGAGCGATTTATGAACTGTGTTGCAGGCGATGCGCGCCAAAAATAGGCGCGGAGGAGTCACTCTGGGCCGAGGGGAACTGGGCGTTTAAGTGCCGCGAAAGAAAGCCCGACGTGGAGGCGTGTTTAGGCAGAGGGTATGTGTGTAATGCTAAGAGGTCAGGGGGGGTCGGGAAGAGAAGAGCATTGATGTTGGCGGACAAATCTCCCAACACAAGTGGAGAGGGAAAATGCAAGCGTGGCGGCATCGCCGTCGGAATCGCGGCCCCTCGGGCGGGGGCAAGGTCGGCGAGGGATGGCCTCTCCCGACCCCTGAGCCCCCGATGGGCCCCACCGGGCGGGGGTGCAATATTCCCCTCTTGTGGGGGTGGTGGGCGGTCGCCACCTTTCCTTCCTCGCTGTGGTGCGCCCCAGATGCGTGGCTCCCGTTACACGCGTCCCGTTTCCAGGGGTGGCGGTGCGGGGGATGACTGGCGGGGGGAGGTGGGTGGGTCTAAGGGAGGGGGAGGGGGGTTGGAAGGCGAGGGAGTTAGCCGCAGAATCACGCGAAAATGGAGGATGATATATGGTGGGAAATAAATCTTCGGGGAGAAATGAAAAATGCACACTAATCTACTTTTCCGGCGGGGGTGCTTCGCGGCGGGTGACGAATATATCGAGTGAAGGGTGAAGAGAGAGGGAGAGAGACATGGATGGATGGGTGGCTGGCGAGAAATCTCGGGAGGAATCGCGACGCCTGGCGGTGGTGACGTCCTTAACCCCGCGTGACGAGGCGTCAATCTGAGGAAAAGACGCACACCTTTCCTCCTCTCACCTCGACACACACAATCGGGTCATTTGCGAAGTCTTCCCACGTCATCTTCTTACCCTTCCCATTTTTCTAAGATATTACAATGGTGCGCACATTTATGAGGGCTGTCAAGGAAGTAACTTATTTTTCGGCCTAGAATGGCGGTGTGTAAGGCTAGAGCCGCCATCTTGGTGTCCAAACTTCCCTACACTCGGTACGTATCCTACTATGGTAGTGTACAGACTGTGGATCTTCTACTTTGCAAGCCCAATGAATGCTTCTAATAGCTGCCTACGTATCCTCCCACCCCCTTTTCCATTTCCTATTGGTCCCTTACCTCCACTTACCCTTCCCCGCACATGTCCTCTCCGCTCTTCCCAAACGACGTCATTCAGATGAAGATGGTCGTGCCGTATAAACGTTAAAACTACCCACGTAAATGACCTTTTTTGTATACCTGTGTTGTACAAATATACATCATAGAGTCCATATATTTGTACGTCGCCGAAGAGCGTTCCATTCCGGAATATATATATATATATATATATTATTATTAGGTAATCTACCGGTTAAGGTAGGTTTTTGGATGGACACAACTATCAAATAAACATTTTGTGACTCCCCACCTAGCAAACTAATCTATATCAGGTCCCTCTTCATCTCGGTGTACTTCTTTCCTCCCTTCATCCCGTCCAACATCCCTATCCTGTTCCTACCCTTACCTCGCTTGCCCAACATTCTCCCCTCTATTACCCTCTTCAACATTCCACTACCGCTCAATACGCCTTTCATCCATTTTTCCTGCCTCCATAGGATTTCTCTCAACAAACCCCTCTCCTCACCCACCATTTCCAGTACTTCCTCATTTGTTTTCCTTTCGGTCCATTTCACCTTCTCCATTCTTCTCCACACCCACATTTCAAAAGCCTCCAATCTACGTCTATCCTCCTGCTTCAGCGACCACGTTTCCGCGCCGTACATAGCTACGCTCCATATCAGAGTTTTTACGAGTCTTGTCTTAACATCCCTACTCAACGTCCCCGTCATCAACTCCCTCCTCCTTGAGAAAGCCTCCTTGCCTAGCGCAATTCTTCTCCTTACGTCCCTACCACTTTGACCGTATTGGTCCAAAACACTTCCGAGATATGTAAACTGCTCTACCTGCTCTATTCTTTCCCCGCCTATTTTAATATTTAGCTTAGCCTTTTTCTTTCTGGAAAATCGCATAACCTTTGTTTTATTAATATTGATTCTCATCCCATATTTATCGCACTGAACCTCCAATTCACTCAACAATGCTTGCAACCCCTTGGCTGACTGAGCAACTAATGCTTGGTCATCAGCAAACCTAACCGATTTTACGAGTTCCCCTCCGACTTTCATTCCTACCTCCAGTTCTTCCCATGCCTCTTTAATCATTTCCTCTACATATACGTTGAACAGTACCGGTGACAATGGGCAACCCTGCCTTACACCTCTTCCTAACACTGCCCATCCAGACTCTCCGTTCCCCACTCGCACCTGAGCAGTCTGAGACATGTACAGGTTGCGGATCAGTCTCCTGTCCCTCCAATCCATTCCTATTTTCTGCAATACACGCATTAATTTTTCCCAATTCACTCTATCAAACGCTTTTTCGAAATCTACAAAACAGGCAAAAACGTCCTGATTGTATTCTATATTCCTCTCGACTAGTGATCTCATTACTGCAATGGCATCACGCGTACCTCTTCCTTTCCTGAACCCAAACTGATCATCCCCTAAGTAATCATTTGCCTTACTCTCTATCCTTTTGTTGATGATCCTGAGAATAACTTTAGCTGCGTGGGATATCAAACTTATTGTTCTGTAATCCTCACATGACGAAGCCTTTGCCTTTTTTGGAATAGGAACTAACACCGATCTCACAAAATCTTCCGGCCAGATTCCTTCCTCATAGATACTACGAATCAGTCCATATATGGCCTTTTTCCCACCTTTCCCTAACCATTTCAACATTTCTACAGGAATATTGTCCACCCCCACAGCCTTATTTGCTTTCATCTCCTTTAATGCCCTTTCTATTTCATCGTCGAGTATGCCTGGACCTAAGCTATCTTCTTCTACGTCATGTTCCTTTTCTATGTCTAACCTTGTCGGCCTAAGTTCTTTACCATACAGTGTTTCTATATATTCCTTCCATCACTCTTGGATTTTTCCTGGTTCAACTATTATCTTACCCCATTCATCTTTAACTGTTAGCACAGCTCTTGCCTTCTTACTTCCCGATAATAACGTAACCTTGCTGTATAGAGCACCAATTTCACCCTTCTTCTGTAAACTTTCCATATCCTCGCATTGCGTTTTCCACCATTCTTCTTTTGCTTTATTTGTGGCCCTTCTCAATTTATTGTTTAACTCTTTGTACTTCATTTTGCCTAACTCTGTGTTTACATTTTTCCATCTTCTTCTCTCATCCATCTTCGCAATCATCTCATCCGTTACCCATGGTTTCCTTATCCTTTTCCTGTTAACGGTTCCTATAGTGTCTTTAGCGGCTTCCAATATCCCTTTCTTAATACATCCCCATTTTTCTTCGATAGCACTCAGTTCTTTACCGTCATCCATCATTTTCTCTACAGCCTCCTGATACTCCTTCCTCGTTAATTCATTTACTGCTTCTAAATTCCATTTTTTAACCCGCCGCCCTTGCCTTATCTTCTTGAAACGAACATTATATTTCATAACAACTAAATTGTGGTCAGAGTCCGCATCCGCTCCTGGGAAACTGTGCGAATTTATCACACTGTTCCTAAACCTGTGCCTAACCATAATATAATCTAACTGATACCTTTCTGAGTCACCTGGCATTTTCCATGTATACCTACGCCTTTTGTGGTGTCTAAACCATGTGTTAGTGATGACTAACCCCTGTCTCCTGCAGAATTCAATTGCTTTCTCCCCGCGTTCATTCCTCGTGCCTAACCCATAGTCCCCCACCTCACCACCATCTCTTCCTTCGCCTACCGTCGCATTCCAGTCCCCCATCACTATCAAATGTTTCCCTGCAGGAACACTCGCGATGATATCCTCTAACTCATCATACATCCTATCGACTTCTTCCTCCTTGTGATATATATATATATATATATATATATATATATATATATATATATATATATATATATATATATATATATATATATATATATATATATATATCTCTTATATGAGTCATATCTTATCTTCCGAAGAAGACGGAGATCGAGTCCGTCGAAATTATCAAGATATTATTGTGAGTGTTCTTTTTATGTGTTTTCGTGCTGTGTGTTACTGTCTAAGTTATATATATATATATATATATACACATATATATATATTCTTATTAGGTAATCTACCGTTTAAGGTAGGTTTTTGGATGGACACAACTATCAAATAAACATTTTGTGACTCCCCACCTATCAAACTAATCTATATCAGGTCCCTCTTCATCTCTGTGTACTTCTTTCCTCCCATCATCCCGTCCAACATCCCTACCCTGTTCCTGCCCTTGCCTCGCTTGCCCAACATTCTCCCCTCTATTACCTTCTTCAACATTCCACTACCGCTCAATACACCTTTCACCCATTTTTCCTGCCTCCATACGATTTCTCTCAACAAACCCCTCTCCTCACCCACCATCTCTAGTACTTCCTCATTTGTATTATGTCCATTTCACCTTCTCTATGCTTCTCCACCCCTCCAATCTACGTCTATCCTCCTGCTTCAGCGACCACGTTTCCGCTCCGTACATAGCTACGCTCCATATCAGAGTTTTTACGAGTCTTGTCTTAACATCCCTACTTAACGTCCCCGTCATCAACTCCCTCCTCCTTGGGAAAGCCTCCTTGCCTAGCGCAATTCTTCTCCTTACGTCCCTACCACTTTAACCGTATTGGTCCCAAACACTTCCGAGATATGTAAACTGTTCTACCTGCTCTATTTTTTCCCTGCCTATTTTAATATTTAGCTTAGCCTTTTTCTTTCTGGAAAATCGCATAACCTTTGTTTAATTAACATTAATTATCATCCCATATCTATCGCATTGAACTTCCAATTCACTCAGCAATGCTTGCAACCCCTTGGCTGACTGAGCAACTAATGCTTGGTCATCAGCAAACCTAACTGATTTCATGAATTCCCCTCCGACTTTCATTCCTACCTCCAGTTCTTCCCATGCCTCTTTAATCATTTCCTCTACATATACGTTGAACAGTACCGGTGACAATGGGCAACCCTGCCTTACCCCTCTTCCTAACACTGCCCATCCGGACTCTCCGTTCCCCACTCGCACCTGAGCAGTCTGAGACATGTACAGGTTGCGGATCAGTCTCCTGTCCCTCCAATCCATTCCTATTTTCTGCAATACACGCATTAATTTTTCCCAATTCACTCTATCAAACGCCTTTTCGAAATCTACAAAACAGGCAAAAACGTCCTGGTTGTATAGTATTCTATATTCCTCTCAATTAGTGATCTCATTACTGCAATGGCATCACGGGTACCTCTTCCCTTGCTAAACCCAAACTGATCATCCCTTAAGTAATCATTTGCCTTACTGTCTATCCTTTTGTTGATGATCCTGAGAATAACCTTAGCTGCGTGGGATATCAAACTTATTGTTCTGTAATCCTCACATGATATAGACTTTGCCTTTTTTGGAATAGGAACTAACACTGATCTCGCAAAATCTTCCGGCCAGATTCCTTCTTCATAGATTCTACGAATCAGTCCATATAGGGCCTTCTTCCCGCATTTTCCTAAACATTTCAACAGTTCTACAGGTATGTTGTCCACCCCCACGGCCTTATTTGCTTTTATCTCTTTTAATTCCCTTTCTATTTCATCGTCGAGTATGCCTGGACCTAAGCTATCTTCTTCTACGTCATGTTCCTTTCCTATGTCTAACCTTGTCGGCCTAAGTTCTTTACCATACAGTGTTTTTATATATTCCTTCCATCTCTCTTGGAGTTTTGAAAACTATTCTAAACCTATTCTAAAACTATTATAAACTGGTTGAACTATTATCTTACCCCACTTATCTTTAACTGTTAGCACAGATCTTGCCTTCTTACTTCCCGATAATAACTTAACCTTGCTGTATAGAGCACCAATTTCACCCTTCTTCTGTAAACTTTCCATATCCTCGCATTGCGCTTTCCACCATTCTTCTTTTGCTTTATTTGTGGCCCTTCTCAATTTATTGTTTAACTCTTTGTACTTCATTTTGCCTAACTCTGTGTTTACGTTCTTCCATCTTCTTCTCTCATCCATCTTTGCAATCATCTCATCCGTGACCCATGGTTTCCTTATTCTTTTCCCCTTAACGGTTCCTACAGTGTCTTTTGCTGCTTCCGATATCCCTTGCTTGATACATTCCCATTTTTCTTCGATTGTACTCAGTTCTTTACCGTCATCCATTATTTTCTCTACCGCCTGCTGATACTTCTTCCTCGTTAATCCATTTAATGCTTCTACGTTCCATTTCCTAACCCGCCGCCCTTGCCTTATCTTCTTGAAACGGACGTTGCATTTCATAACAACTAAATTGTGGTCAGAGTCCGCATCCGCTCCTGGGAAACTGTGCGAATTTATCACACTGTTCCTAAACCTTTGCCTAACCATAATATAATCTAACTGATACCTTTCTGAGTAACCTGGCATTTTCCATGTATACCTACGCCTTTTGTGGTGTCTAAACCATGTGTTGGTGATGACTAACCCCTGTCTCCTGTAGAATTCAATCGCTTTCTCCCCGCGTTCATTATAAATAAATATATATATATATATAACAGTTATTATTATTTATATTCCGATAAAGGAAAAAGGTAAAAGCCACATCAGGTGGGGATTACAGAACAATAATTTTGACATCCCACGCAGCTAAAGTTATACTCAGGATCATCTACAAAAGGATAGAGAGTAAGGCAAATGATTAATTAGGGGATGATCAGTTTGGGTTTAGGAAATGGAGAAGTATGCATGATGCCATTGCAGTAATGAGATCACTAATCGAGAGGAATATACAGAAAAATACAGTCAGGACGCATTTACCTGTTTCGTAGATTTCGAAAAAGCATTTGATAGAGTGAATTGGGAAAAATAATGAATATACTGCAGAAAATAGGAGTAGATTGGATTGACAGGGGACTGCTCCGCACCCTATACATGTCTCAGACTGCTCAGGTGCGAGTGGGGAACGGAGAGTCCGGATGGGCAGAGTTAGGAAGAGGTTCATTGGATAGCTGGCAGGGTTTCCCATTATCACCGGTGCTGTTCAACGTACATGTGGAGGTCATGATTAAAAAGGCTTAGGATGAACTGGAGGTAGGAATGAAAGCTGGAAGGAGATTCATAAAATCAGTTAGGTTTGCTGATGACCAAGCATTAGTTGCTCAGTCAGCCAAGGGGTGCAAGCATTGTGGAGGGAATTGGAGGTTCAGTGCGATAAATATGGGATGAGAATCAATATTAATAAAACAAAGGTTATGCGATTTTCCAGAAAGAAAAAGGCTAAGCTAAACATTAAAATAGGAGGAGAAAGAATACAGCATGTAGAACAGTTTACGTATCTCGGAAGTGTTATAGACCTGCACGGTCAAAGCAGTATGGTCGTAAGGAGAAGAAATGGGCTAGGCAAGGAGACTTACTCAGGGAGGAGAGAGTTGATGACGAGGGCGTTGAGCAGGGAGGTTAAGAAAAGACTGGTAAAAACTTTGATATTGGGCGTATGTACGGCGCAGAAATGTGGCCGCCGAAGCAGTAGGATAGATGTAGATTGGAGGCTCTTGAAATGTGGGTGTGGAGAAGAGTGGAGAAAGTGAAATGGACCGAAAGGAAAACAAACGAGGAAGTGCTAGAGCTGGTCGTTGAGAAGAGGGGTTTGTTGAGAGATATCCTAGGAAGGCAGGAAATATGGATTAAAGCGTATTGAGCGGCAGTGGGATGTTGAAGAAGATAATAGAGGGGAGAATGTTAGGCAAACGAGGAAAGGGCAGGAACAGGATAGAGATGTTCGATGGGATGAAGGAAGGAAAGAAGTACACAGAGATGTCGAGAGACCTGATGGATTGGGTTTTTTTTGGAGGTACAAATATTTATTTGATAGTTGTGTCCATCCAAAAACCTACCTTAACTGGTAGAATACCTAATAATAATACATAATAATATATACGCACACATATATAAGTGGAAAAAATGAAGATAAACACCGAGTTCCGAGATATAAATCAATGACGAATAATACCAATTTCTATGACACTATAAGTCAACGTACCGAGATCGATTGGAAAATTTTGGAATCTAATTTGTCTCCAGGATTGATATATAAATCATTTTGTAAACACTGCGCGAGAAAAGAGCATTTCTTGAAAATTTAACATCTACATTTACATAATAACCGCCGTAAGGGCGTGTGGCGGGGAATGATAGGGCACAAGTAATTCAGACGGCTGGACTGGGGTGATATGTGGTGGAAACGGAAGTGGAAGATCTTTGGGAAGCATCTCGAACCACATCAGTTAACTGTGGTCATTTACACTGTGCAGATTGCTGCCAAACTGTACCTCTGATCGACGATCACGTCACGCATTCGTGATGACACTTTCCATGGAGCAATGGTTTGCGATAAAATTTTGTGTTAAAGCCGGGAAATCGAGTTCGGAGATCATGAACATGGTTAAGGATGCTTATGGATACGGAAAAATGTCCCGGGTGATGGTTTTCTGCTTGCATGGGATGCTCTGGGAGTATGGGGTAACGACGACGACGGATTGCCTATCAACAACACAGTTTGATGAAAATGTGCAAAAAGTGAGATACATTCCCATTGACTTCCAAGAGTCAGAGGATGTTAGCAGAAGAGTGTGATATTCAGAAAACCACAGTGCATTGATTCTTACGGATGATTTAGCCCTAGAAAGTTGCACCAAAATGGTTCCTAAGGTGCCGCCAGAAGACTACTTGGGGACATCTTGCCTTGGACCTCTTGGACATCTGACGGAGGCACTGGCATTGGTCTGTCGAAAAAAAGGGAACTTATAAGGAGAATCTTAAAATTTGGGGAAAAAGTTATTGCAATAATTTTTTCCCCGATATATTCCTCTTATTATTGGTTATGACTTGTATTTATGCCTGATGGACTGAAAACGATTAACCCAGATAAATAACTGGAAATAAGTAATACATTATAAATATATTTAAAAGTTAGATAACACATTCATAAAATATGAGATAGCTTACTATATCTCTCGGTTTTTTCATTATTCCACGTTCATTATGCTTTACATGTACGTCCCAGTATATACCTAGTCGAAAGAAATAAATACAAGAGGATCTAGCAGAGAGAAAATAGTTGTTGTCGAATAATAATGTTCGTAGACTGCTACAACGAGTTAGAATAGATTTTTTACCACGGATGGGCAAGAAAATTCCACCAGAGTATCATATCGACGCATGCTGAAATGGGCATACAGAAACTCATGAACTGTACTTCCAAAAGAAAAGGTGTAACTAGAGAATCCGGACACTAAATACAGAAGGTCAAACGACGTCAATAAAAAAGAGGGATGTTCGGAAGAGGAGAAATGAATGGGTGTAATCACAGAGACAGCGGGTCGAACGAAGCTAATACGAGTGTATCAAAGGAATAAAGGATTAAGGCGGGAACATAAAATAATAAAATCGTACTGTATTAGGGAAGAGGTACATCACAGACAAAGGAGAAATATAAAGTGGTCCACGCAGACCAAAGAATAGAGTTTCAATTCTCACACAAGGAAAAGCCTCGCATTTGGAAGGCGACAACTTGCACTTAAACCTTGCACCCATTTGCCCTGGATGTGTGCTGCATTCCGGTGAATATGCTCTCACCACTTGGCAGGGTTTCGTGTACAAATGGGACACCCGCCCAAAACGCGCACTAATGGGACGCGGAGTCAGGGGTCGTCTCGACGGCGACCCCTTGCGCGTTCACATTCGCACATTGGCCATGATTGAATGCACACCCTCCTCCTTTGAAGAACGTTTCGGTTGGCATTATCATTTTTCTCCTCGTGGCCGTAAATCAACGCAGGAGAGAGAGACGTTTGCGGAAATTGTGCGTGAATAAGTGAGGCGACAATCTAAATAGCTAGGTAGCGCCCAGAGCTATTCTTCAACTTGGGCACCCTTCTTCCTATTTAGCTTCCGTCAAGCGTTCTACTAATTGAGACTAATAGTCGCTGTAGTAGAATTTATCACTGTTCACTTAAATTTTCACGGTTTGTACTTGCTCATTCTCTCAGTTCCCAGCTGATTTACGTGTATAAGCTGGACTGGAGTCTAGGCTCTTGCAGTTCATATATAGTATTTACACAAGTATTTAATACTCAAATCAATTTCGAAATTCAAAAAGTGAATTGTAGGTATAATAAGTTTTTATGGTTATGAGAAGATGTTTTTGTTTACCCATTGATTTCTTTTTTTAACAAATCTCAGACTCCTCCGATAGCCGATACGTCTCCAATTTCGATTGTAGTCCCTCTTATTTCCTTTTGATTAGTTTTGAAAGAAATAATTTTGGTGTATTGGGTAGGAGCGATTTATTAATGTGTTAACTGGGACCGCTGATTCAGTGTCCAACAGAATTTGAATTGCTTCGCGGCTTGCGCGCGCTGGGTTTCCCCACATCAATGAAATCATGTCCATCATACTGTGGGCGGGGCATTGTTAGCTGTTTTCTAAGGATTAGTATTTTTTATTGCTCTGTACTGTAAACGCAAATGGTTCATGAAGTTTTTGCAATTGAAGGTACAAAGTGTTTTCGTTCTAAAGATAGATAAGCGTCTTAAATCTGGAGAAATGGAGAACATAAGGTCCGTTCTTCCATTTAACCTAGCGTCTAGTACATAACGACAATAACAATAAATAGAGGAAATGTTAAACGTTATATAAAAAAGAAAAATGGTAAAATCATATATAAAATGAAAGAAATAAGTGCAAGAAGTGATTGTGTGGGAAAAACCTCAGCAGTTCAGACACACAGACCCTAGTAAAAACTCACGCAGGAAAATACCCACAGAGAAAAGGGGCGAAAACCCAAACCCCTGTAAGGTTGCAAAAAATACATTAAAAATAAAGAACAGTACAATAAATGCTTACATAACAGTGTGAAGTACAGTAAAAAACAATACGGTAATGCAGATACAATACGATATCCAATGGAGTACATTACAATAAATATATACGAATACACAAACATGCATAATAAAGTAAAATATGATCATGTGTTTGAAAGCAAGGTGTAGTTGGTTAGAAATAGTGAAAAGGTAAAAAATTGAGATGATCTATACCTGCATAGGAGTAGATTAATAGGGAATTGTTTTCGTCATGTAGAATCATTTTAGTGTATCTCTTTTTGAATGTAGTGAGTGACTGGCAATTTTTAATGTCCTTAAGCTAAGTGTTTCAGAGCATGACATGAAAAGATTTGCTGTAAGGTACTGTGTCGTGTCGAGGTATTAAGTAAATATCATTTTCGCTGATATTGGCATTGTGAATACTCTTAATGAGGACAAGTTAATCAAAAGGTGAGCCTTCAAATTCCCCCGTGGTTTACATGATGCTTGCACGTGTTGCAATACGTTCCGACGATGAATACTGAATTAGGAATAATGATGGTTGGTGATGCCATCACCATGCTTTTTGCTATTTTACTGAGAGTGGAATTCTTAAAATATTTCTTGAAAAACGTCTAATAATATCTTTCATTTTGGGGTGGAGGGAGTGGGAGTGGAGTATTGCGACAATGGTTGACTTCAGCCCTCGACTTCCTGTGTCCAGGGTGCATTTTTCTCTCCCTTTGTTTCCACCCAACTGACGGACTCGCCTTTTCCTCTGCTCCTGGAGTCATTCTTCCTCACCCCTTCCCCCCTTCAACACAAGGGCCTTTCCTCCATTAAATATGACAACAAACACACCTTGTAATACATTGGGGCATCTTCAAGTGTAGCACGCATTTACAAATTATGAATTTTTAAACATGGTTAAATTGCAGATCACTCCGAAAATTTTAGATGTGAGACAACCATAATTAAATAATTATAAGTCAATTTCGCAAAATGTAAAAAATGGTATAGTTGTAATTTCCATAGCGTTTGTTAAAGAATTCATATTTTTTCAATATCAGATGACGGCACGTAATAAATATTCCACTTCTTTGCTTTAGTTTGGAGATTTGTGAACTCTTTGATTAGATATGCAAATTTACAAATGCAAAAATAATAAATGCTTGATTGGATTAAACTGAAAATTTCAAAATATCTTTCGATAATATCTCACCACTTAATGCTAAGGAAGTGTTTTATGTATATAGTATATAAATAAATAAGTATATTTATAGTTTGAATATATATATATATATATTCAAACACGAAATACCGCCATATGGCGAATAAATATTCATTCACATTGAAATAGAGATAAGGAAAATGGTAAAGGAACACATATAAAGGACGAACACAAGAAAGGTGGGGATGGCGGATGTGAGCAGATCACGAATGTAAAAATATCTTCCTCGACCGGGACTTGAACACCGGATCTCTCCACTTGCCGGGCGGATGCTCTAACCACCTGAGCTATGATTCAATTAATTTTTATTCGGTTCAGTTCATACGTTACACAGCAAGTGTTTACATTGTACATAATAACAGCTTATAGATTTTGGTTACAGAATAATCTTTTTCCTTATGAATATATGCATAAATATATTCATACACATATATATATATACATAAACATAGAAAAAAACATATACAAACATATTATTACACTACATACATTAGAAATGTGCATATACAAATGAGATCATATGCAATACTGTTGAAGAAAATTATGAGGCTAGGTTCACAAGATATACATTGCATATGGTGAGGGTTATCGATTAGTTTTAAACACATTCTGTGAAACAACTCTTCAACCATTGGCGAAGTGTGTCCGGCACCGTGGGCAGCCACATCCGTTCCACCATTGCTTGCATACCTTTTGCGGAATTTTTTTTCGCTGTTCTTAATTGTATGAACTCCACGATTAAATTAGTCATAATTAGAGTTTTGAAACTCGGAAAGAGCCGAAAGTTCAGGGTGATCAGATTTATGTCTGTAATGGCACCACCGCCGAACACGTCCCAAGTTTTATATATCTTTTTCAGGGCTTCCCATTCTCTGAGTTTTTCGCCGCAGCCTAGAATCAGATGCGCGGCGTTGTCTATTCGACGGCATGACGGACAAAGGGGCGAATCAGCTAAACGTAGGTGGTGCCTCACTTCCCTCGTCATGACCAAGTTCGCGATTAGGTTGAACATTTGACTACGCGCCTTGTCGTTCACTCTGCTGGTTGCCCAGTTTTTCCAAGATAATGTCGTTTTGGATGTCATTTTTCCCTGCTCGGCTAGCGCTCTGAGATACAGGGTCTTGACCGAAATTGTTTCTCCATCTCTCAGGAGTGAGGCGACCTTTTTCGTTTCATCAAAAGCCCTCCGGTGGCATTCGTCTTGCGCGAGTGCCTGCCACGCGTCCCTGAGGAGTGCCTTTCGCCACGCGTCGTCACCCCCAAGGACGCGCAGACCGAGCTTCGCGTAGACCACCTTTGCTTTTAGAGCTGTATCCGTTAAATTGAGCCCACCTAGCTCAAAAGGGCCATAGAGCTGGTTGCGGGACACTTTCTTTACGTGGCCGTTCCAGATCATTTGGTTAGTCGCTTTAATGAAGTATGCATTGTATTTAGGGGGTAAGGGCCACAAATGGGCCACATACCATAGCCTCGGGAAGACAATCTGGTTGAGGAGGCGGACGCGGGTCACAATCGGGAGGGAAGGTAGTGAAAATTTCCCAACACTCCATTTTATATGGCGGTCTATAACTCCCTAGTTCCGCTCAATCGTGGGAGCCAACTCCTTCTCCCACCAGAACCCTAGGATTTTGAGAGAGGGCGACTCTGACCAACCGATGGAGGTCGGTGGCGGGCTTCCCCTCAGCAGGAGAAACCTGGATTTCCGACCGTTGAGGAAGAGACCACCCTGCTCGTATGACTTTAAAATGTCGTGGGCGAGAGCCATGTGGGACGGGTCGTTTATGAAAAGGGTTATGTCGTCAGCGTATGCGACGCCCGGGCAGACAGCGCTGTGACGGCGTATCCCGATTCCACTGCTCTGAAGTCGCCTGAGTAGGGGGTCTATGGCAAAAGCAAAAAGCAGCATTGACAACGGGCAGCCCTGCCGGACGGAGTTACAGACGGGAATGGGGGGTGAGGTGGCATTCTTTATTCTAATTCTAGAAGATGTACCGGTGTACATCGTTAAAACGGCACGTAAAAAGTGCTCGGGGAAGGCCATCGTCTTGAGCACGGTTAGGATCCATTTGATCCGGACCATATCAAATGCTTTCGCAAGGTCAATTCCAAGCACTGCTAGAAAACTATCGCCATACAAAGGTGAGGAAAAAATGACGTCGCGAATTAGCAGTGCGGCATCGAAAATGTTTCACGTTTTCGACACGGCGTACTGGGATGGAGAGAGGACTATGTCGGCAACAGCCGTCATTCTATAGCGCAAGACGTGTGCCAATATCTGATAATCGGCATTTAAAAGGGCGATTGGACGAAAGTCGTTGAACGACTTGGGCCGCGTAATCTTTGGTATAAGGGTTATCACGGCGGTCCGCTGGCTTGCAGTCAGTGAGCCGCTACTTAAAATGAAATTAAAAAGTCTGGTTAAAATAGGTTTAAGAACATCCCAGTACGCGAAATAAAATTCAAAGGGTAGGCCGTCCAAGCCGGGTGCTTTGCCCTTTGGGAACATGGAGGAGACGCAGTCCAGTTCGTCTGAACTTATGTCTCGACCTAGATCCGCTTTTTGGGTTGAGGACAGCATAGGGAGAGGGGGAAGAGGGGGTGTGTCTCCCTCCTTCCACGGAGGATACCTGTCAAAAATATTTTTAAAGTGCCGGGTCGCTTCCATAAGGAGGTCGGTGTCGCCGGTGGCAGATTCTCTGACAGGGATTCTGTCTGTGACGGAGCCGGAGTTGGATTTCACCGAGCGCCGAAGCTCGGATAGCGTAAGGGGCCCCCCTATATCTGTCTCTAATTCTTTTTGCCATTTTTGGGGCGCGTATTTTTGAAGTTCATGGCCAAGTATAATTTTTTTAAGTGACGACACTTGGGCGTGGAAACCCTCCGGCGCAACATCCTTACGCAGGAGCTCCTCCAGCGCCCGGCGGTAGAAGGAGATGGTGTAATTTTTTTCTCTACGCCACTCAAAAGCTTGCCTTTTGATGTGTGTGACAATTCGGGGTTTGAAAACTTCGTCCCACCATACCGCGAGGTCTGCACCAGGACGTAATGCCGCGATCAGTTCACACACCCGGCTGCGGATGGAGTCGCGGCGAGTGGCGTCCTCCAGAACGCGGAGGTCCATGCGCCACACGGCGCCGCAGCGGTGGGCACGCGCGGCGGGGGTTGTATGCGGGCATGTAACACTCATGATCAGCGCACAGTGATCAGAGAAGGACACTGGGAGGGTGTCCACTCTCTGGACATCATTCTTAAGTGATGCCGAGAGGAAGAGGTAGTCGATCCGCGTCCGAGAGTTATGTCCTGATCGCGTGAAGGGGGTGGGACCGGCGCAGAAAGAACGCACTGCGTCAATCGCTCCAATTGAGTCAAGCATCAGTGAGAGTGCTCGGCTTGGGTAGTATGTCATTCTATCCCTGTTCGAGGCACTATCCTCTCGGCGGTAAATGGAGTTGAAGTCCCCACCCAAGATGGCCTTCCCCGAGAAGGTAGGGGAGGAGAAGTTCATTAAAATATGTTTCGCGCTCTGCCCTCGCACACTCGCCAGAGGGAGCGTAAAAATTGATTATGTATCTCCCATTCACGATAACAGACGTTATTCGACCCGAGGCGTGGCGGCGAACATGAGAGAATGGAATGCCATTTCGGACTAGGGTGGTGGTGCCAGAATGACAATCGGCGAAATTGCCGATAGCCTGAAAAGTGTTCGCATCCCAGACTATGTCCTCCTTCACCTCTTAAAGGAGGATTACATCAGCCCTGAGATCGCGGAGAAAACGTTGGAGGACTGCAATTTTTAAGTGACTGTAAATGCCGGCAATATTCAGCGAAATGACATTCATTGGTGAAGCAATAGGGCATCTATGGGCACCGGACATCACTTACCAGAGTTTTGGTCGTGGCTTACGTCGCTCCGGTCGCGGCTTGAACCCGGACGACGAGTACTTCGCCGTTTCCCGGGACGCTTCGTCCGACGAGTCAACGATCGAGGTCGCGAGTTGTCGCCACATCCCTCCCCCCCGACCTCGTCCGAAGAGGAAGAGCCAGCCGTGGTCTCCACGAAGAGCGGGTTGTTCGGCAGCGTTCCACGGGGGGGCCTCCTCGAGCGAGCACAGCTGGGGCCTGTCTCGGGCCGGGAGGTGCCCTCAGGAGGGGCCGGGGTGGCGGACTGGGGGTCATCTGCCGAAGGGACCCCGTCGGCAGTAATCATGGAGGATGGTTCGATTCGGTCCGCCTCTAGAGGTTCCCTGGGAAGACCGACGACATCTTGATCGAGTGTCCGTGAGAGCGGGATCGGGGGGCCAGGCGTTGGGGATGGGAGCCATTCACAATCCAATGAATCTGTCACTATTGGTTCTCGGGGAGCTGGAAGCCCGTGATGCAGGGGTTGTAGGTGGAGGGTATCGGTGGCGTGGCCGCGGGAAAGAGGGACGAAGGATGATTCATCCTCCCTTGACGGGGTCACATGGACAGGGGCCGGCGGTTGTGGGAGAGTGGGCGAGCAGGTAGGGACTGCAGCTAGATCCAGGTTTGAACTCAGGAGATCAGTGCCGTCTGTTCTCTTCTTTTTTGCATCGCTTTCTTCTTTCGACGACTTTCGCTCCCTCTGATTTTTTCCTATAGATGAAGGGGTATGTGGGGAGTCGGCGGGTTCAGCGGGGGTCGCACCCTCGATAAAAAGCAGGGACCGCGCCCTCTCCTCCACAGCCACCTCGGGCTCGTCCATCTCCTCGGTGGTGTTCGGGCTGGAGGCCATGACCATTGCCTCCGCATAGCTCTTTCCTCCCTGGTTCCGAGGGCAGGTCTTGCGCTCGTGGCCTTCTTGGTTGCAGCGGGCGCAAGTGCGACGTTGACCCTCATATATGATGATGGCCCGGTTTCCGCCGATGTGGAGGTACGAGGGGATATTTCTCTCGACCGTCATCCGCACAACCCTGGTGCCAGTAAGCACCCGCGCCATCTTTTCTCCCTCCCACCTGTTCTCCCACGAGCGATGGATTTTACCAAAACGTTGGAGCTCGCTTGTTATGTCTTCCAATGGGGTCTCCACGGGGAGACAAAGAATCCTGACATTACACGGGCTGCCCGAGGTTTCGTCAATAGTTATCGTCGTCCTCTGATCCCTTAAGGACGGAAACGGTAGTTTACGCGGAGTATTCTCTAAAATCCTAGTCATTGCAGCTTCGTTTGCTAACTTCAGGAATATCAAATGTCGATTGTATCCAAATTGGATCGCCACTATCTCTTCGGGTGTGAGGTCCAGCGACTCTAGTGTGAAGAGGTGGACCTCCAACGGAGTAGGGGGTTTCGCCTTCTCGTCAACTTGCAAGGCGAGCGTGTTTACGCGACGTATGACCATTTTGAAAAATGATCAAATTGAGCACGCCTGCGTGAAAGAAAGGAGAGCGGGCCAAGTGGTCAACCACTCCAAAGAGAGAGAAAAAAAAACAATCACTCATGTACACTCCCTCCCCGCTACTCGCACCTGGCGGTAGCAAAACAAAAAGGAGCCTAAGCTAGCAGTCAAGGTCAGTTATGAACCAGTAAACAAAACGAAGGCACGGTCTTCCCGGCGGAAGAAAGTCGAGAGTCAAACTTCACGCTTCTGAAAGAACTAGGCGGTCAACCGCCGCTCG
This sequence comes from Hetaerina titia, assembly GCA_037158775.1. Lineage (NCBI taxonomy): Eukaryota > Metazoa > Arthropoda > Insecta > Odonata > Calopterygidae > Hetaerina > Hetaerina titia. The sequence goes on from CM073769.1 coordinate 17,584,565, forward strand.
AAACAAAACACGATCGGAACCTCGATTTCCGAGGGAGTCCGGCAGTGCCGCTCACCAAAACCCGGCGGCCGACGCCTCGGTCGCCGGCGAAATCAGACACTCGGTAAACAGATGCACGTCCAGCTATCGAGGGAGCGTACTTTCATATTGAAATCTGCGATCTTATAAAGCGCCAAAGTGCTCCGAATCATTAAACAGAAGATGGCGTTAGGGAGCTGTTACACCTACCAAAGGAGAAGTTGACAAACACAAGAGGAGAATGGACAGTACATTAGCAAGCATACAACATCATAAAGGATAGGAACGGTGCGTTTCATGGCACGCATAGCCAGAAGAAGAGACGAGCCACATTGGCCAAATATTTCAATGTGAATGAATATTTATTCGCCATATGGCGGTATTTCGTGTTTGAATGTGTATTTCTACAGCACTCAAAATAAAAGTGTATTAAATTATGAATATTGTGGTTTATCAAAACATCAGCAGCTAGAATATTTAACTAAGCAGCATTAAATTATACATGTAGCATTGCTATTACAAGTAGATGAAAGAAAAGGTTTCTGCTCAAATTTATAGAATGAAAACTAGCCCATTTGGTGTTTTGAAAACGTGGTTAGGTGTCGCCACTACAAAGAACAATTCACGACATGCGTTTCAGCTCTGAGGTCACCGAATTTCTTCTCAGGGTTGGAGATGGACGTGAGTGTGGGGTTGAGCTTAAAATACGCAAACACAATTCGTAGACATAAACAGTGGATGCGAATAGGAATGCATAGCTGCCGCTGAAATGAGAAGCACATTAAGGACTTAAAAATGGCGTTTTATACTGCACATGGACTGCGTACAATCACCCATTTTTTCCACTTTCTCCATAATTCATCATCACTTTAAGGGTGACATGCAGAAATGGTTGCTGGAATGTGAACAATGTGCAATAGTGCGTGAAGTATACATTTGGTACAGTCTAATAAGTACTTATTTGAAACCATTACCTTGGTAACATGTTTAAAATTCCATAAATCGAACCAAATTAATGTCTGAGCAAGACAGTAAACAAGCCGCTACATTTATGTCCAATAAATTCCTTTGATTCCAGCGATAGCGTTTGATGAATGCAAATAACGTCATGATTTCCGCTTTCCTAGACTTAAAAAGCGCTCAGGATAAATGAAAAACATTTAATGGAAAAAGATTTTATCTCGAAATTACCGGTTTTCATTACCGACGACGCTCGCCTCATTTGAATTTTTCATTTTGCTGCTTCAAAGGACAATTTTGCCTCAAGGGGCGAGATGGAGCAGGGCGAAAGGGTCGGAATATGCCGGGACATCGAGAGAGGGTGGTAAAGAGGGGGGCACAAGGGAGGAGGAGCCAGAAGGACGCGAAGTCATAATTCAGCGTCGGGGTACGTGCACATACATTGAGGGAAGTGATAAAACACACACTTTCCCTTTCCTCGCGTCGAAATGGGGAGCATGTGCTATTTTTAAAAACTACAAGAAAATTATGTGAAATTCGGAATGGATACATTTTTTAAGAATGATAATGTTTTATGACAAAATGATTGCTAAGAATAGCGCATTCCTTGTTGCTCCATCCGAATTGCCTCGCGTCCAACGACAGTCATTATCATGCCAGCATTCGGGCTTAAGGTCAAAACAGTGGGAACGGTGGGTGTACATTATATTGAAATTTTGGAAGCAAATAAAGGAAAAAAAGGCACCATGGGAATGATGCGAGTATCGTTATAATCATTCCGCAAAATAAAATTCATGAAACTTAGATATCGCAGGTCATTTAAAGTAGGCAGCACGTTATGACCAGAAAGAATACCAACAGTTATCTGTTTGTATTCTTGTACACATGTATCTAAATGTGATATCTAAAAGGTAAAAGCAAAACATGATATCTAAAAGTCGAAGAAATGTTTTTGTTTATTGTTATTTCATGTAAGGGTGAAACTATATTCAAGTCGCATAAGTTTTTAAAGAAGCAAAAGACCTTGCGCAAAAACCAATTTTGCATAGAGGAACAAATTTGTTAAAATCCCATACTGAACCAATTAAGAGTTTAAAAGAAGGAAAATGCCTGACTTATATGTATTCAAACGTTATAATTTACATACGGTTTGAAAGATACGATATATTACAAGAAGGAAAATGAAAGGCTAGGATCTCACCATTGAAACTTTATTGGTGGATCACTATAGTACTTTCGGCAAGTTATGGTAAAAATAATTCGTTCTTCAAGATTTCTGAAATTCTGAAAACAAGAAAATCATTCAAGATTGTACATAAGATGGAAAAATCAAATTGTCACAGAACGGACGAGGCATATTCCCTCTCAGTCTTCCAAAATCAGAGAGTATTAATTTAGAATGCATGGAAGTGAAAGAGAAGGGATTAAATTTCGCTGAGGAAAAGGGATTGCGATTCCAGCCTATGTGACCTTCTTTACACTGAATGATGGAGGGGACACGCAACTAAGCACTTAAAAAATGATGACGAGCGCCACTAGCAGTCTCTTCGAGTGTTTTGATGCGATAGAAGAAAATATTTATGAAGAGCAACTCTCGTATCCTTAATTCACCTAGTGTCCATTAGGACACGACATCGAAAGAGACGATCTCTCGCAGTGGAGAGGAAATTCTGAGTGGGGAAAAGGAGGGGGAGGCGAAGGGGACTCCGTTCTTCGCCTGGGGTAATGCTGGGTGGAGGAGCGCTATGTCGATGGAGATGGGGAAGAGGTGGAGAGCAGAGGGAAAGGTAGAAGAGCCAATCGCGCCACTCTCTCTTTCTCCAAGTGCTTGAGCCGAAAATGTTGCCCTAAGCGGGGATACCGCTACTCCTCGCAGTCGCGTTGTCACCGTGAGTGACACGAGGCATAAAAGAGATAATATTGGTCGCTCTTGGGTGCTGGGGAACGAATTGTTTCTCCCTAACAGGAGAGATATTTGAGCAATTGAATAAGACCTAACACGATGCTACTGGTGTATTTTTATTTTATTCTCATCGGCGTTAATTGGCATGTTCTGTGGCATATTTAAAAAGTAAAGTGGTCCATTAGAAGGAAATTTTGACTGACATAAATACATGCAACATGCATAGACCTGTACATAAATAAACTTAGAGCAGTATGCTCTCTCCACTGAAACGTCTTCAATGGCTTGATTTTTTTTTAATATGAGGAAGGTCTTGGCTGATTTTGTTACATATTTTCAAAAATTAATACTCTTCGACGAATTTTTGCATTACTAAAACAATGACTAAGATCATAGGTATTATATCTGTGCATACATTTCAGACAATATAGAGCCAACTGAATGAGAACAGTTAACTTTGGCGTTCCTAATACACGTTTAAAACCATCTTCAACACCGTGGCTTGATAGAAAAGTAAAGAAAGGGCAATATTTATTGCCTGGAACAACCCTGGTGAGAGTCTTTATGAAAAAGCTCAATCTGATCAACTTCTCTCATGCTAACATCTTTACCAAAATGATCTGGATACTAGAATTCAGGGTTCTAAGAGACATTACCCAGAATTGATGCCAAGGTTTTTCCTGTAAAATTATTGAAGTGTGAATAAATATTGTTCAAGATTATTGGAAATGTTTTCAGCTGTCTTAAAGAAATGTATCTAGAAAGTGCCTATAGATATTTTCAGAAGCATATAAATGCATATACAATATCAAATAAATGTAATCCAAAAATTCAACAATTTATTTGATAATAGCCAGAGGATAAAAATATTAAATTCCATTGGCGTTGGAAAGCAATTACTATGTTTAAAAACGCTTAATTAGTGGTTACAAGCACGAGGAAGGGGAGGGATTGTGATAAATAGAGTCAGATTGACAGGCAATGTGGTATACTTGCGTGAATTCAGGGGGTTAATGAGCAATGCAGTAGTTGTGAAACACTAAAAAAAACTAGCATAATGTGTGTTATAGTTGAAAACGAATTGAATTTAAGTATCAGCAATACAAAAATCGAGCAGGTAGAAAAGTTATTACGGTGGATTCCTAGTTAACTGGGATATATTTATAAAAATAAGATCAGAAAAAAGTGAGCTAAATTAAGATCCAAATGGGTATGGGGGAATAGGTCTTTTTTGACAGTGAAAAGGATAGTGTGGACCTTAAAACTTAAATTTGAGAAAGAAATAAAGAAAACAAATTTACACTTTTCCACAATTACTCACACATTGTACTACGCATTTCGGTTCACAGAACCATCATCAGGTAAAATATGAAAAAGAGCCATTTTTGAAAATTTGTTTTCTCATAATGACGTCCTTCTTACATTTTGCCTGAATCCGTTGAATTTATTCGAAATATGCTTTGTTTGGAGAGTATTTCTGCACGTTGCAGTGATGAAAAAATTAAGGAAAACTGAGGAAAAGGGGAACGAATCTTTTGACTTGTGGTTGTGGAAACGGATGTTGAAGAACAGTTGGAAAGATGAAGGTGAGCTTTGAAGAAGTTTTGGAAAAGATCAAAGAAAGAGAACTCTCTTTGGGGGACAATATGGAAGGAACAAGCAAACTAAATCAGCCATGCGTCTAGAGAGAGGCGGTCTGCTAAAGGACGCTATTGAAGAAGGTACGGTTGAAGGAGGGAAGGGAGTGAGGGAGGAGAATATTGCTGGGCGGCCTGAGAAGGGGAGTGCGCTTCAGTGGATTGAAGACGGGCAGACGGAGGCTAGGCAAGGTGGCGGTGCAGAAGAAAGTGGGAAGTGGTTGCACGCCTTGGTTAAGAAAAAGATGAGCTTTAATGAAAATCCCGAAACTCGAAAAATATCCGTTCCAGATCCATTCGCAGGTTTTGTGAGCAGCGCTCCAGTATAAAAAAACCAAATCTCAGCTCCTTTTAAATAGTTTTTTGCGGTCGTGCTTTTTAGTTCTGTTGAACGAAGTCCTAAAATTTGATGGAGTTCTTCCAAAAGTCAATCAAATACATTTTAACATGGCCGAGGTTTATATATTTTTAATTTATCGCGACAAGAGTATTACACCGATGCCATGCACAGGGAAATGGAAATACGGACAGGTGCCATTCAGAAATGGTCAAAACGAGTTCAGCGGATCTCATGATTTAGTTTACATGGAAATGCCAACAAAAAATGTTCTTGGAGAAAATATTTTCCCCTCTAATTTACAAATATGCCATTTACTAAGGTGATAGCAGTTACCAGTATGCCATGAAAACACTTCTTCCCCTGCTCTGCTCTATTCTTTTCTCTCAGCTCCTTCATTCCCTGCTAAGGGCCCTCAACATTCAGGGCCGAACACACACACACACACCTCTTTCCCAGGGCCGTCAAACAAAGGAGACCACTGGGCTCGATGAGGACGCGGAAGAAGGGTGCGGATAAATGACCACTCAAAATCCGCAAAAGGCAGCAGCTCCTACCCCAGGGCCCTCGTCCACCTCCGCCACCCGCTGGGGCCGTTCCCAGAGGAGAGGAGGAGGCAGGGGGAAGAGGCGAGGGGGTAAATAGCGAGGGTGCGTCGTATCAAGATAGGCTCGCCTGCGCAGCTCAGCGGTGGAAATTGAGAGGGCAGAGTCGGAAGGAGGCAGTAAAAAGATTGGCCCGAGAGAGAGTCGGCATTCCATTTGAAGAGAGACTCTTGTATGAGGCGAGAGGAATGGGATTGAGGGTGATTGGATGAGAAGGCTGGGAATAGGAGTAGGCGAGAAAAGAAGACGCGGACGAGATGGCAGAGGCATGATCGGACCACGGCGAAGCGAAGGAGTGAGTGCGATCTAAGGACCGAAGGTCGAAGGGCCAAGAGGGAGATGGGATGCTTGTTAATCAAGTTTGACTCGACTAAATGAAGAAGAGTTTTACGGAATTAAAATATCGTGTATTGATTAATTGAAAAGGCATCGTAAAGACACGCCTATACTTGAACGTCGGAGTAGAATTTAATAAAATCACTTGTAGACAGCAATGATATATTAAACATTGTTGATAATATTTGTAGAATACTATGCGTGGAAAGGTACGGAAAATTAAAAGTCCCGGAAAATTAAAGGTAATATATCTGACGTGAATTTTTCCTTACCTTTAATTTTCCGTGACTAAATATATAGTATATATATTTTTTTATATACTCACACACGCACACACAAACATAAATATTTCTGTGGGATGTATTGAATCATACATTGTTTACATAAATACACATTAAAACGAGGAATCACCGGCAATATTTGCACTGAAATAGTGGCCATCCCTTCTAACCAGACTATTGCTTCCACATTCACTTTCTAACGGAGGTTATCCTGGATTTTTATCACAAACCCGCAACCGCTTCAAATAGACACCTTGGCAACATACAACTGTCTCTTAGAAAATTCCACCTTCATCCCCATTTGCGACCTTTACCCCTTCCTATATTGGGGAACGTACAAAATTTCTCTCCTTCCGGATAGGTAATCACCGAATTTCAACCAAATCTGCATCTTTTTCCACCCTTCCTATTCCTGTGCATTTTAGACCCGTGAGCCTCCATATATCTGGACCCTCCAGTCCTTACATCCCTCAAGACTCAACAAAACACACCAAATCCATCTCCCTTCACCAAAGCACCTCTCTGACCCCTCCTCAACCCATTCATTCCCTTCCTTCACCCTTCGGTTTTCTTTTCTCGACAACGTCGAAGGTTAACCGCCGAAACTGTTCAATGGCCGTGGGTACGTCGTCTCCTATTATTCTGTGAATCATGCGCACAATATCCTCAAGTGCACAGGGAAATGGAATTTACTTAGACAACATAGAAAAAAATAAGGGGGTCCTGATGCAACAACAACCACTCAAACTCACCTCGTTGAAATTTGATATCTGTATTGAACATATATGTGTATTTCAGTTTATTTTCAGTGCAGTTATGAACATATTCAATATATCAATGAGTCTAAATTCATGCACTGCCACCAATATTGTTTTCTTAAGTGATTCAGAGAAAAAATTCCCCACCAAACCGGAGGGTGCCCTGCAGAAGATGATAAAAAGGAATGCTAAGACACCTTGATAAATAAGCACTAGTAATTCGTATTTCCATAAATTCTAAATATTGGAACGCATAATGGCAGTGCCATGAGCACTTCCTTTTCCACGTAAATCCTGTGTCATTACATTTCCACCAAGCAGTGCAAAAAAGTGGCTTAAATGGCGACCAGACGAGTGATATACGATAAAAAAACACTGAAAACTTATATAAATTAATGTATAGTCATGCACACGTATACGCTCCCAAAGAAAACAGAGAGTGTGGGGAGAGATGGGGAAAATAGTTCAGCCAACTTAAATCTACAAAAGTCAATTATCATAGTTAAGAGCGTAAAGTGAAATCAATATTGATAAAAACAATAGATATACAACCAAAAAATATTGACACCAATGCAAACAAATATCATAAGGAATTCTGCTACTTTTTTAGCTTCCATATTGCCATGACACTTTTCTAGAAATGGAAAATTGCACAAAGAGAGAAGAAATATGACTTGTTTCGTGTTTGCTCAAATCTTTGTGTAAATAAAAGTGTATTGAATTGTCTGGATCGGCATGGAGGTGGGAGGAAGACGGTGATACACCGAGCCCTCTCTTTAAATGTTGACGACTTCGGCCTCTCCCGGTAAGAGATGGCGAAGGAATGGTGAGGAAGGACTTCGAATAGACAATCTTGAAGCGGGTGGAGTTGGGGTATCAAGTGGTCCAAATGAAAACACTGCAAATAAATAGCAAAAGTACTACATTTAAGAAGTAGGTAGACGCCTGTTCTTGAAGGTATTCATCTCTCCTCTGTGAAATTTGCAAGAGAAAATATAAAATCTAAGTAAATTAAATTTGTAGGCTTTTCCAACGAAAGGAAAAATTTTTCTTTGTATTGATTAGGAATTTTTTCCATTTGATTATATGGAGGGGCATCGTTTTTAAGTAATTATTGCTAATAAATAACCGGGATACCGGGATCAAATTTATTCTGCATATTAATTTATGTGAAGAGTTTCAAGGTCCATATTAATGGAAGCAAGGACGGAGGGTGGAAGATAACACGGGAGAGAGGACGGAGAAGAGAAGAAGCGATGGAGATGGAAAGGGGAAAAATCAAATTGTGAAGACCGATCCTATTGGGATAGTGTGGGATAAGGCTGAATAATAGGAAGAAGAAGAAAACTGGCGAGATGAATTTTACGTTGCAAATGAACTAAGTCCTGCGGTACAATCGTATTTTGCGCCTGAGTGTCATCGTTGCCCATAACACGATTATCCTACGCCGATCAGTCGGTGACCTTGAGCCCCAGGTCCAATTATTCGTGGAAGCGCCGGGAGGCACGCTCGTTTATTGGGTTTTGGAATTCTTAATTTGAAAAACACTGTTGAAGTATTCGTCATCCAAACAATAAATAATGATAACAAAAAAAAACAATCAACCCATGCCTAAACTCAGTGCCTGATTCAAGGGTGTTCTCCTAAAATGAGTTCTAAAGGAAACGAATAAATCGTGATATCATCTCCTCATAAAATAACCCCTTGCCATGAGTGATTGAGTGAAAACAGTTTTGAACTCTTACCAATTACCAAGGATGCGGCTCATTGATAACTCTTTTCCAATCTTTCCTCATTCTCAGATCACGAAATCATTGATAACATCCTTACTACGATGGCTGTCCAGAAAGTAACCTCTGTCATGCTATAAAAAAATACACTGGAAGAGATACAGAAAATTAATGATTTTCATCTAAAAATTACATATCTAAACTATTTTATTCTTATTTGTCAAACAGATTCAAACTTTTTTCGTATCTCTGAACTAGTTTTTGAAACACCTTCGGCATAAAACTCCGCTGCCTGAGAGATCACAGTGAACCGATGAGGGCATCTTGAAGTTCCTCGTCGAGACGAGCACAAAACACGTAGGAACCTAACTTTCACTTGTGTTTCTATTAAAAGAGTCCTAAAAATCTATTAAAAACTTTCTTAAGATTTCAGATTTCGTGTGAATGGTTCGGAGTTTTTCATCAGGAAAAACCATATCACTGAATGGACTCCATCTTTGGTGGGGATTTGAATTGTATTATTCATTTTGACTCCCTCTTGTAAAGAAACGGCAAGCGGCATGACGTTTCAATCTCTGCAGGTCAAGGCGTAGAAATCTACTACGTGCGTCAATACAGCGAACATTTGGCTCGCTCCACTCTTCTACACGAAAACGGAGGTATTACTTCCTGGACAGCCCTCGTATATCTAGATTTCGGAAAGCCTAATTCTATTATTGTTAAATTCATTTCGCGTTGACATCCTCCTAAATACCCTTTTTACATTACATAGACCTGTCAATAAAGTCCCTTCTCGTACCCTTAATTACCATCTTATCTGTCATCCTTCCATCTACGTATCATCATCCCACTATTTCAAGTATTTTCCTCACGCAAAATTTCGTTTTAATTCGAATTTCCCCAAGAACCATCCTCTATTTTGCTTCAAAAAGTACAACTTTGTCGTTAGCCTTTCTCCCTCTCTCTGTATAATACACACACCCACAAATTCTTGGGAATGGTCGCAGTACATCGATATTTAAATATATCCCAACGTAGTATGTTATACGTTGTTCCAAAAACAAGGATATTTTGGATTCTCAAAAGCTATCAAAATAAATTATTTCACTTAAACATCCTCTAAATGTATATTTCATGTTCTGAAATAAGAATTAACAAAAACATAAGGGATACAGACGTGCTCCCAGGTCATCCAATGGAAAATGAAATGTGACGCTTCCATTCGTGAATGAAAAGAGCACTTATCCACTGAATCTTTTGATTTATAGGTTTTTAAAATATGATGCATGGAGAACAGTCAGTATTGGAAACACACTTCTAAATTTGATCCATTCCACAAACCAGAAAATGTGATTTCTGTCCAGTTAAAGGATAGTGCAATCGCTCAGTGGGATTCTTCCTCCTACATGATTTGCAAAGAAGGTACCGCGAAAAGATTTGAAAGAATAAATTTATTTCGGATTGCTACAATGCCCCAAAATTCTTCAATCAGTATATCCCTCAAGCTTCGACACACTTTTGCCCTTGCGGATTTTCCACGAATCGAAGGCTCCCTGGTAGGCAGATTCCGAAAGGTCCTAAAGGGTACGCTTTCAAGCTTGTTTGACGGCACTTAGGATCCAACGGTGGTGTTGTTTGATGGAGGATTCCACTTTGGGATTAGGAGATAGTCTGCTGTTGGCAAGTCAGGACTGAAAGGGGGTTAGGGAATCGTCTCGGTGCTGTTTCAGAAGGTCTTTAAAAGCTGAACTTCGACTCTGCTCTTGGTCGTCCGTCCAAAGACCTTCGGGACGAGTGAAGCGCGCATCTTTCGCATCACCAAATTTTCAGTGATAATAACTGTCACTGCCTAATCAATACCAAGATACGATCTGCGATCATGCACACACTTAACCGACGATCTGAATTCAGCGTTTCACACGCACACGTCAGGAGAAAATATTTACCGATACTTTTTATACAAATCTTGTATTTACGTGCCGTGAATGTCTTATCTAGTATGTATTCCATCTAAAATGCATAGTCTTTTATCAGACTTTAAATACATGATTAACCGTAGATGGATTCCTCTAATTTGTGTAATCAAACGTAGAATCTAATTCCAACACGTTTCTTTGATTCTTTGGTCACAATAGCTTACGGTTCCCACTAAATGAGAATTCTAAGATTTTGCATGAAAAGATAATATGAGTTCTCATTTCTTCTACGGGAGGGGATATTCTGCTTCAGTTCACAAAATCTTCTCGGCCAATGAGGACACGGAGATTCCTTGAGCAGTTTGGGAGCCTTATCAGGGCAGAATGTCTCAAGGGCATCAAATCCCAGCTAGTTCTCAAAATGTCGTTGGCAAAACCTTTCCTGCTCTCGAATTAAAGGCTTAATTATTTACCCAAACCTAATGATCGAGATTACCCAGCTGTCGAGGGCCTGCCGCCGAGGAAGATATGAGAGACCCCGGGGGACGGCGTGGAGCGGAGGTAGCCGGCCTGCTCTCGCGAGGAACTGAAGGGGAAGACGATCGGGCGATCTGATAAAGCGAGTCCTCTGAGGTCTAGAATGGTTCGTTTCTCTTCCTCTGTTTCACTAGCAATTACGCTTGTCTCTTGGCGGGGGAGGTCCAGGTACGTGGAATAAGTGAGGGGCGAGGGAAGGGGTGAATATGGATTGAGAGGGATTTTCGGGGGATGGTCCACACGAAAAGCCTACCTATAAAGTGCAAATCCGTGGAGTCTACAATTAACGATAAACTAAACGTCGTTTAACGGTTACTAAACGAATTCCTCCTCATGAAAGGAGGGCAAAAACGCTATACAGTACATATGAAGTATATACATTGCTAAGGCAAACTACACGGCTAAGAGTTAAGGAGATAGATTTGTAAAACGGAGCTATGATACATTTAATAGCTATGATACATTTTATAGTATATTTATTATCTAATTATTTATTAGTATAGAATGTTAGAGGAATTAGGGTGGGAAACACTACCGGAGCGAAGGCTTAGTCACAAATTAATTCTTTTGCATTAACTCTAAATGGGCAACTCTATTTATTATACTGAAAATTTATTTATGAGCCACGGTTGAAGAAACATATTGACAGTTAGATTATGAGAGATAAAGTGTGAAACTGATAGATTTAAGATGACATATCTCCCACGAGCGGTAAGGCGTCAGATTCATAGCAAGTGACCACACCACGGAGGAAAATCCATTCAAACGCTAGCCTAGTGTGTTATCATTATTTCATCTAGCTTTAGTTTACTGTCTTTCTTGTAATTAACAGCTCATCTCTTATGCGTGGAGAACTGCATATCACTTTGATTCTGTAGTGTATGTATGCCTGTGGTTATCATGTTCTGCATTATTTGAAATATTTTGCATGCATATTGTAAATGAGAAAACTAGATTTTTTGAACTGATGATGAGAAACTTCCGAGATTAAATGTCAGTTGATTTGGTCAATGAATTTGACTAATGAGATGTTGTTTGGAAAACACGAAATCATTAAATATATCTACAAACAATAAAAAATATTTGTATATTTTGCTAGTGAAGGAGTGTACAAAATAATTGGTAACTAACTAATATCTACAAGTTTAATCATTGGCCGTTCTGAGTATTTTCAAAAATATTTTGATATTATTCAATCTTGTAGAATTTTTTGGGAGATATATTTTTCAATGCTTAAAACATGCTCAGTAATAATTTACATGATTAAGGGGATATTCTTAATATATGGCATAAAGATGACAATTTCTCTTACTTGAAAAATAAATTAAGTAGATTAGTATATTCGTTCAATGATCTTAGACCAGGTGAAATACTAGCACATTACGTGAAAAATTATTAATTATTGGTTTCGCAAACAATTTGTTTTCATAAAGTGCAATTTCCTACACATTTAACCACTAGCCAATATCCTGCATTGCTGAAACTCTTAAATTGGCAAGGGTCAATAACAACGTCATAGGATACCACACTTTCTAATCACTCTCATAATAGCAGCTGATAATGAGGTTAGGGTGACCAATTCACTGAATCCAATCGAAATTCTTTCATTCGGACGACAATTAAATTTAAGACAGCGCGATTGCAATTGAAGTACTTGTCGGACCGTTCCCACCAGATCTGGATTCCATGCATTCTCCCGCCTCTTTTATTTATTCTTCGCTCCGTCCGATACCCGAATGAAGAGGCGACGAGAATCAAATTCCTCCCCGATTCCTCGAGACCAGTAGATCGTAAAATATCAGAGGTAGAATTTTCGAAATCTTCTGTTTCAGTGAGCATAGACGGACGGCTTCACTGGAGGAGCGAGCGACGACTATTCTAACGAACCGCTGGTCCAGAAGAAAAACGCTAATTTTATTTCCATGCAACTGACCCTCAAATATTAATTTTGTTTGCAGATGATATAATATAACAATCACTATTATAACATTTTTTGTATTTGATATTTTTGTATGTTTTAGCACCTTAAAAGCCAACGTTAGGGTGTGTGGCAGGGATGTGAATACACACCAGACTAATTTTGAACTGAATATGACCCTATAACGGTCGGACAATGTTATTCTGATCCCTTGTTGTAAGTGGAAAATATGGTCCTAGAGATGGTGGGTGAGGAGAGGGGTTTGTTGAGAGAAAACCGATGGAGGCAGGAAAAATGGATGAAAGGCGTATTGAGCGGTAGTGGAATGTTGAAGAGGGTAATAGAGGGGAGAATGTTGGGCAAACGTGGTAAGGGCAGGAACAGGATAGGGATGTTGGACGGGATGAAGGGAGGAAAGAAGTACACAGAGATGAAGAGGGATCTGATATAGATTAGTTTGCTAGGTGGGGAGTCACAAAATGTTTATTTGATAGTTGTGTCCATCCAAAAACCTACCTTAACCGGTAGATTACCTCATAATAATCTATCTATCCTATACTTTATCTATTTAATTTTCTTGATATGATCTCGTCTGCCGTAGAGCGATGGGGATAATGATACATTTTCAACATCACTGCTAAAGAGACCACCTTACAAATTATGCAAGAGCTTTAATCTGTAATTTAACCATCGCTCCGTAAGTGATTCCCGGCTTAGCTCCTCTAATATTTTGGAAACGTAGTAAGTTTATTATAAAAACGTTTTACAAATATAGCTCATATTCGCTACACGCAATCTAATTCGGCGATCTATCTTACTTCATAAGGTTCCTATATACTAGCAGCATATTCTGTGTGAGGCCTAACCAGCGAAAGATAGCATTTCTCTTAGACCTTTTCATCACATTTACCCAGGTCTCTTTTAACAAATCCTAATTTTCTGTTGGCTTGTCCACGTATTCCCCGAATGCATTTCACCCAGGAGAGGTCTTGATTGAGGTAACGCCTAAATTTCTCCAAAGTCTCTCCAAATTTGGGCAATTCGTTGAATTTTGCTTGATATGAAAGGCGATATCGTATATGTTTGCACACGGATTCCACTTTATTTATATGGGATTATCACAAACCAAACAAAGCATTTGCCATTCGTATTGCGAAAATCGCCTCCTGATCTAGTTAGAATACGAAATATAAGTGCTAAAATACTTACACTCACTAAATTAAACATTTCTGCGTTCAAAACGGAATCAAGATTGCCATCGATTCGTGAAACTGATGGGTGCACCAAAGGGTATGAATTAAAATGGCTTTGAGGGAGAGTTAAGAAATTTCATATGACTCCAAAAATGTTTTTTCGCCCTGATAATGTCGAGCTGAGAGGAGCCGGACATAGTTACCCTACTGCTCAATTTTGTTCTGAAGGCAAATTCCAAGAAACTGTGTAAGATCCCGAAGCAGTATCTTTCAACGGAGACATCCGCTAATATGCATTTCAAATCAACAGCTTCCGAGTGTAAAAATTATTTGCCTTGGCCGGGATTTCCGAATGATATTTACACTCTGAAATTTTGGCACTGTTCTGAAGGCTTTTAATTTGAGTGTTTGGGTGAGAGGTACATACAATGATTCAGTGGAATCAGTTTTGTCATGTGGTGAGGAGAGAACACGCTTAGGGCGAGGAATGGTCGTGGCTCGAGAGAGAAGTCGTGGTGGCGAGAAAGGGAGACGGGAGAAGGGTTTGTGGGGAAGCGGGGTGCAAAGACGTGGTGGTGAGGACCTTCCCCGTTTCCCGCCAAAGTTGATCCGTGAGCTGGCATGAGCCTCGGGAGAGTGTTGAAGTGCAGGAAATCCAGTTGCATTGCCCTCAGGGGAGCCATTTCATCCGTTACTGCCTCCAACGTGGAGAGAATCAGGAGGCACTCTTCATGACAGCATTGCGGGACCAAGTCTCAAGACTCGGAAGGAAATATAAACAAAAATCTCGAAGGGAATATTGATCACCAAGCAAATAGAACACTTCCTCCATGATGACAGCAGGAAATTCTCAGAAATGATATATTTTTCGCCTAAGAAATACTGCTGCAGTGGACTGGATATCAAACAAAAAGTGTAACATAAGGTTTGTATAAAAATTATCGGTCAAATATTTTTCCTGACTTTTGCGTGAAGTGCTGAATTCTGACAGTCGGTTAAGTGTTCGCATGATTCCAGATCGTTTTTTCATTGATAAGATGACAGTGTACACCAATATCACTCAAAATTTGGCGATACGAAAGATCTGCGCTAAAATCGTCCTCCCGAAGGTCTTGAGGAAAGACCAAGAGCAGAGTCGAGTGATTGCTTGCGAATATCATCTGAAACCGCATCGTGACGATTCCCTATCCCTCTTACAGTCCCGAATTGGCACCAGCAGACTATTTCCAAAAGTGAAATCCTTCATCAAAGGACACCACCATGGGACCCTAAGTGTCGTCAAAGAAGCTTGTACGCGCACCATTAGGGACCTTTCGGAATCCGTCTACCAGGGAGCCTTCGAGTCGTGGAAAAACCAATGGGAAAAGTGTGTCGACGCTCAAGGGATGTGCTTTGAAGAATGTTGAGGAATTTTAGCAACATCTGTAATAAATCTATTTTCCGAAAAGTTTCCCGATACGTTTAAAACGCACCTTGTATGATATCATAACGTTCAAATTCATAGAGACGTTTTTAGGAATACGTATACTTTTTACGGTTGTTATGTTGTGAAGGAGCGGTTGACAGCGATCAGGAAATGTACTCAAGGGAGCATGTAATCTGAGAAGAGCTTTAAAGCTTCTCGATATTGCGGGATTGAATTTTTAATTATATAATTATCAGCAATGTAGTGTGGTAATAGTCTACTACGATGTCTTCTCTATTCTCCATTCTGTATAGGACAATACAGTAAACCACTTAACATTCATATCAACGACCACCGCGCTCTTTGCAAACCCTCCTACCCTCACCTGGTCTCCGAACCCCAAAACACTCCTCCATCAAAAACACCTTACTTGATAGTTGTTGCAAAACTTCAGTAATTGCTTTTCTCTCGTCCACCGACCCTCCAATAAGACTGAAAACTATCGAGCGGGTCGCGCAAAGCTTCTTGAGGCATACCGTGCCACTTCACTTAACCCTGTTCACCCCTATCGCCGAGGAGTGACTGCCCCCCTTTCTGCTTTCGGGGGCGATGGAGGTAGGTTGAGACTGGCTGTGCCTGGGATCCCCAACGCTTGACCTGGGGTCCATTGAGGGATTGGGAGGGGGAGGCTTAGCGGACGCGGCCGGCCAGAAGCCAAACCAAAGCAGACAATTCATAGAAAAGTACTTGAAACGAGTATTTTTTGCCCAGGTCTCAGACGGAGGTCAGTTTTTTGTTTTCCGTTACATTTTTTGCAAATAATTTAGCAACGTTTGAGCGAATATAAAGTTACATACGTTTATGCATTATTTATCAAAATGAAAACTCTTGAATCCGGTCAAAAATACGAAAAAGGTTAGTTTCTTGGCTTTGGGGACTCGGTTGAGTCAGCTGATGAATTGGTAGCTACGTACCCAACATCCGAGGATGTCACTTTGCTGCTGCTCTCGCTGCAAAATCGTTCGAAGGGTTATTCACCCCGAGAGTCACCGGGGCAATGAGGAGAGGGGGCGAGGGCAATTGAACGGCGGACACAACAAGCCTTTAAAAGCCCCCTCATACACGCACGCACACACACAGACACTGCGTTCCTCGGCAACATCACATTCAGGAACAACACCACTCCAACTAATCTCCCCTATCCATTTCCCGGCCTCCGTTTCCAGCCCCGGTCCCATTCTCACCCGGATGGGCAAATGGCACGGTCGTACTCTCCGCGGCGGGCATTCTCTGATTGACAATGCCTTTTAAAAAGTTTTCTTTCCATCTCATTCACTCTCTCACTCGATTCTCCTGCTCCCTACCGCCTCAATCACCTCCCTCTCTTCTCCCTCCCCCCTTTCCGGCATTCCTACTTTTCACTCCACCACTCCACATTCCCTAGCCCCGTCCCTAATCCTCTGAACACCGCCGACTTTCTTTCCATCGATTTTGCCTGAAAGACGGCATCATCTAATAAAGACGACAAAGGGGGTGATGGGACTTATTTATCACAGTTATATGCACA
Source organism: Hetaerina titia (assembly GCA_037158775.1). Lineage (NCBI taxonomy): Eukaryota > Metazoa > Arthropoda > Insecta > Odonata > Calopterygidae > Hetaerina > Hetaerina titia. The sequence continues at coordinate 17,601,666 of CM073769.1, forward strand.
TAATGTTTTCGAATCAGGTCGATCCAATCGATACAAGTAATTTTAAACTGTGCCAATTTAAATCATACACCCGATATGAAATTAGGTAGGTAAGGGTATTATATCCTTGATTCGATTTTGAAATATGCTTTGGATACAAAATATTTTTTAAGAAACGTTAATAAAAAGCATAATACATTTCACAAAGACCCGCTCCAAATCATGAGCTCGAGAATAATCCCAATTTTGGTGAAAAATTGATATTTTTACAGATTTACATACGGACAAACTGTGCTACATAGAAAATATACCATAATCAATCCTTTCTAGTTATTCGTACAAGTTATGTCTGAATATATAAACACAGTGGAACATGCTTATTGATTGATTGAAGTTATTCCGATCAGGTGAGCGAGCTTCATACGAATCTCGTATCAAACAGACTTTTCGCTTGTCGCATCTGTCGCTTTGCGTCCGAGTATCCTCCCATTCGCCCACCCCTTACGTCCTCCCACCCTGACTGTAGTCGGATTATTTCTCTTCCTACTAGAGGCTTAGCACGTAATAACGCTTTTGTGTTTCGTGTTTTTTAGTACCTTGTACGCCACCGTTAGGGTGTGTGGCAAGAGGTAATTACACACCAGACTAATTTTTACAACAATGTGATGAGGGAACATCACTGGGAAGATTTGGACACATTAAAGCAAGAAATGAAAAAAACTAAAAAGCCATTACTGCCGAGGACTTCCAAGGGTGCTTTAAACTGTGGAAAAGAAGATGGAAGAAACGCACAACGTACAATTGGAGAATACTTTGAAAGGGACAAAATCGATGTAGACTAAATTTTGCAAAATAAAGTTTTTATGGCCTAAGTTTGCGTATTTATGGGACAGACCGCGTATGTTCCGTGACTTTTTGTGATATGGATGTGAGGGAAATAGGTTTATAATTGATCGGTTCCTCCTTGTCTCCGTTGTTAAACATTGGTGTTGCGTTAGCTGTTTTCCAATCTCTGTGAACATCGTGATCTCCTAGCGACTTCTTAAATATGACTTCTAGATACGGGGTGATTTCCAACGTTAAACATACGAACGAGTATTTTATCAGGCCCGGAGGATTAATTAGGCTAAATATTTTACGGCAAAAGCTATTCCGCTATATGAGATTTCAATTTTGAGTATTGGTTACCCGGCACGACCCATTCAAGGACGTGCTGCAATGTTGCTTCGAAGAAAGCATAAATAAACTCGATATTATTCGATTCAAAGAATAAAAATGGAAGCAGGTTGAGTTACTTCTCAGACAGAGATGTTCATTCGAAAAACCTACATTCCAATATTAACTCATACTTAGGTTGCGCCAACGATACAAGCGAACCATATTTTAAAGATGTTCCAAATCAAAAATTCAATTGTTCAAGCGAGAAAATGGAATATACATTCATATGAAAAAGTAGTGGAACTTAAACTGAAGTAAAATGCAAAATATTGAACTTTGCAATATGCAAATATGTTATGGCGTTTACTGGTGCATTTAGGAACAAAAAGCAAGTGGATATCACTGCATTGTGGTTCCAGAATGTTTGAAGAAGCCGATAAAATTCAACACATTGTGAGAAAGTTTATACATAATCAGCGAACAACTATGACCTTTGGAAGGTTGAACAGAATGTATTTAAATCCATTTAAAAGTATGTATATTACAAGAGTGGAAATTGAGAACCATTTCGAAGTACATTAATTGGCATTTTCATCTGAACTCAGCAGGAATGTAAGGATTATTGGATAATGTTTTTGCATTTTTTTCTCGTAATCGAAGGTTGATCACAAAAATTGCAAAATTAAGGTTCCGTGAGTGGTGTGATGGTGATTAATACACGTTTATTCAACTCCACATGCCATTACGAAGTTAAAAAATTCACAGGTGCAATCACATCCATGATATCGTTTTCCTATGACTATATTTTATTTTACTATCACTATATCACTGCTGCATAGGTCCACGTAAATAGTAGGATAATTTATACACAATCACCCACAAACGAACATGATATAACAGATAAAAACATAACAATTAACATTCGACTCTTGCATTTGGAGAAATGTAAAAAAATCAAGGTCCAGGATATCAATTAGTAAATAACCGTAAAAAATTAACTTCACAAGTAATGGGATAAATTATTAGAAATAAAATTAATTCAATAAGTATACTGCAGAAATAGGGAGCTTTAAAGTTTCATTACCTGACAGTAGATTAGAGAATAAGTTAGATGGTATGAGTTTAGGGGAGTTAAGAAAGTAACAGTTAAGGAGAGTCTTCAGAAGGAATACTACTCAGGCTCGCTATTTTTAGCACAAAAAAGAGAAAAGAGGATGTAAATAGGGGACCTCATAGTAGTATATTAAATTGCTTGTAGACGAATTTAAAAAATATAAACCTATGTAAATTAGGTGGAAATAGTAAAAACAGATGTGGGGAAAGACATGTCATTTGGTATAAAAGGAGATGGCGGTCATGTTTAGCTGAAAATAAATTAGGGTGGGATAAGGAATTTACCCCGTGCAGGGGCGGGGAGGGCTGGGTGCGTGCGGGGGAGGTAGAGGCTCGTAATTTGAAGAATCCTGCGCAAAATGGAACCGGAAGGGAAGATAGGGCGTCCGGCCTCACCCAGTATCCTCTTCTACAAGTACTATCTTCGCCCTTCCTTCCCTCCTCCGCTCCCTTATTTCCTTTCAAGGGCGAGATGGAGCCTCCCACGCCATACCATTCGCTCCGGCTCAAGGAGGTACGGGGACATGGTTCCTCAAAAATAAAAACATTCAAAGGAAATCCCAAGAGGGAGTCCTTTCCCCAACCTAACCCCCCTTTGCTTTCAAAGGACACGCCCACGGGAAGGATCCAGAAATGTATGAGCGGCTGGTTTTGCACTTCCCTTTTTAATTCAAATAACAATTTTGGTCATAGGTTTATGCCCTGGTAGGAAGAGGGGTTAGCTTGGTTTTAGGTTTCTCGGTTAGCTGAAAAGATGGACTGATAGTTTTCCTGAATGAGAATTGATCATAGAGCGTGTTATGTCGGATTACAGCGAAACGTTCTACCATGTACGTTAAGAAACACCAGCAGTGTTTCAAACTTCTAGGAATTCATAATCCACTACATCTAAGTCATTGGTGGATATTGTTATTTGTAATGTAGCCAGAGATTCAGGTTTGTGGAGAAGGAATTAATTCGACATAAAGCTTCTCGTCGAATAACTTGGAATTACCATATTTCTTTACCGTTAATGTTGCACTTACTTCAATGTTAACTGCGTTGCAGTGGTGAAATTTGAACGGTACGTAGTGTTAAGGTTAAATTATAAAGATTTTCCTCAATAGAGAATAACTTTAGCCATTTAAAATTCTTGGAAGCTAAATATTACCCATGCTTGCCAATAGCCAAAGATAATTTAATCGAAGTTCCCCTGACGTACGCGTGAGCTCGAATTCGATTTAAATGCAGTGTTTCCTGATTTGCCGTTGAGTGTAGAGTTGAAAATAAGAGAATTAATTTCTTTTATTTTGAATTATTTCATGCTATTTATTGAAAAAGGCTTTTAAAGCGTCAAAAATAAAATAAAACTAGGGACGTGGGTTTTAAGAATAATTATTATTTCCTGCTAGAGATGATTATTTATTGACAAGTATCCGCGTATAAATGAGATGTTTCGTATATTTAACTATGGATTCAGAATTTTTCTAACAATTTGCATGAAAAAAGATTCATTATTGCACATATTAAGGAAGAAGTTTTTTCAATTTTTGTTCGAATTCACTGTTTAAGTTTTCCATATAATTGCAGAAACTATATAAGATATGATTACTGGCATAACTACGACATACCATTTTATAATAATTCAATTGTAATTTGTCTACAATCGAGATTACAAAACGAGCCCTCTTGAGCCAAGCACATCTATTCCCACTTAATCTCACTTTACGCCGCTTTGACCAGCATTAGATCTAAGAAAGTAAGTATGTATGGTCCATTATTTTATCAATAGGAATTAAAAAAAATTAATTCCATTTTAAACAAAAAAGAACCATGAATAACTGATCGTAGCACTTTTGCGCTGGATAAAATTTATTTTCGACCGTGTTTTGATGTATTACATCATCATCAGGTGCTACTATTAGTAATTCATAATGCTCGATTTCCACCACATCACGCCTGAAAATACTTAAAAAAAAGAATAAATTACTATTTACCAGAATTTTCATGCATTCCAATATTTTCTGTAGATATGATTCTAATTATATATTTCACGTACATATACATATTGTTTGATAACTTATTGGATACCACTCGCCTCAATTTTTTTAGGTGCCAGCAAAGTTGACAGTTTTTGAAAATTTATGAAAGTTCTTAATGCAATGAACGTCATTCAAGACATTTTTTATTCGAGTAAATATTTCAAATTCATTTTCCTCTAAAGCTTTCCTTTACAAATGGAATCCAAAATTATTACTTCTGGGATTTCTGGGAATAAGAAAGAACTGGATGGTTTTGGAAGGGGATTAGGGCACCACAGAAGAGCTTGTGTGTGATCGGTAGAATGCGGTTGTCAGGGTACACCTAGGACAACCGGCATGTCTCTATTTCCAAGGGTTAAGTGAGAGAAAGAGAGGAAGGGAAGAGGAAAGTGTTTCTCACACGTACAAAAACATATAATCCATCCTCTGCTACGAGCCCCCCCTCTTCCTTTGACACGGTATCGCAAGGAGGTCGCGTGCTGGAGCCTCTCCTTCCCCATCCCGCCCTCGTTCTCCCGCGGGAAGGAGTGGGGACGAGATGGGGGCGCGACGGAGATGTCCCACCCTTCTTCAACCGCTTCCTCCACAACGCTCCTATCCTCGACACACTCCTCCTCCACACCCACGTCTCTCCTAGAGAGGATAAATGTTCTACGAAATTGTATAATACTCATTATTAAATTAGAACCTAGTACAATGTTTACCAAATATAAATCGGATTCTAGTCACATTTCTAGTGTCGATCAAATGATATTCTATGTGCATTGCTTTTATTATTTCTTAATTATTAATTATCGTCTCACTAATATTCTCAAATTGCGTGATAAGGAATTGTTTTTAAAAATGGTCCCTAGCATAAATGCGCTATAAAATGACTGATAAAATCATCACCAAATATTATTTTGTTCTCGTTTTGAAATGCTTTGTTCTTATTTCTTTTATCTAAATTTTGCATATATTTTCTTGAATGTTTTTCCTGACGTGTGAATGAAGTGCTGAATTCCCACCATCAGTTGAGTGTGCGCATGATCGATGAATGTAATGACTGTGATAAAATGACAGTGAATACACCATAATCACTGAAAATTTGGCAACGAGAAAGATCTGCGCTAAACTTGTCCCGAAGGCTTCTTGGACGGACGACCAATAGAGTAGATTCGAGTGTGTCTGTTTGCAAAGCATCGCGACGATTCCCTAACCCTCTTAGAATCCCGAATTAGCACCAGCAGACTATTTCCTATTTCCAAAACTGAAATCCTTTATCAAAGGACACCACTATAGGACCCTAAGTACCGTCAAAGAAGCTTACACGCGTTAAGCCTAAGGACCTTCCGCAATCCGCCTACCAGGGAGCCTTCCAGTCGTGGAAAAACTGCGAGGACGGAAACGTTTCGACGCTCAAGGGATGTACTTTGAAGAATTTTAAGGCATTGTAGCAATATCTGAAATAAATCTATTTTCGCAAAACTTTTCCCGATGCTTTTTATACAATCCATGTGTGGCTACGAGTAAGACCTTAGAGAATATTTTTCCTGAACAATATCAACAATTTCTCTTTTCTGTCTCCCTCTCCATTCAACTTACTTCGCCCTCGTTCCACCGTCTCCAGCTGCAGAGTACCTGGGGCATTTAATCCCATACTTCTTCCTATCTAACGTCACCACTGTTAGGAGAGAGGTAAAGGGAGAGGGATTGGAAAACAGAGGGCGAAAGAGAGGGTCACGAGATTTGTGTGAGGGGGAGGATCGTCCTTCTCCCTCGAAGGAGACTTCTGCAATTTCTCGCCTCTCTCATTGACAAGGGTGGAAGGAAGTTTGCGAGTGGGACGTGTGGTGGAGAAGAAACACAGAGAGAGAGAGAGAAAGAGAGAGAGAGAGAAGTATTGGATGTGTTTCAGCGGAAGTTGGGAAGAGGAAAAAGGGAGAGAGAAGTTGGAAGTCGTTTAAGACAGATTCCCATACAACCTGGTAGAATGGGCAAATAACGACAGTTGTGCTATTAAAATATTATTTGTAATAATTCATAGTTTTTTGAATATTGAGGCGAAATAAGTTGCCTGGGATTGGTATTATATATAAAAATAAATGCAAAAGGAGTTATCTCTGTTAATACGAGGTATATTATTAAAGTAAGTACCGTTTGCTTATATTTAAATATTGGCGCTTCAGAATACAGTTTTGCTCATGCAGCGCCATCTACTGATTCATTGAGAAGCTATAGCAGCATTTGTTTTGTTTCAAAAGTCGTTTGCTTGTCCGTGCATGCAAACAACAATGTCCGCGACAATCGTTGATCCCGCCAGCTGTGAAGTGCGTTCTGTCATACGATTCTTGTATGCAAAAGGATTGTCGGCTGCTAAAATGCATCGGGAGTTATGCCTATTTGATGAACCTACAGTTATGAGGGAAGGAAAGGTTAGAAAATGGTGCTGCGATTTTAAAAATGGACGAACAAATGTCCATGACGAAGAGCGAAGTGGTAGGCCCAGTATTCTGACCGATGAAGTTGTTTCGCAAGTGGAACAAAAACTGCGATGTGATCGTCGATTGACAATTAATGGCCTGGCTGAACAATTTCCTCAACTTGGACGCACTACTGTCTACAATATTGTTACGGAAAACCTCGGATACCACAAATTGTGTGCAACGTGGGTACTGAAAATACTCACCGACCACCACAAAGAGCAAAGAATGTCCCACCCACCCACCCTGAATGACCCACCGTAGAGTCCTGACCTTGCACCTAGCGACTACTTCCTCTTCTTGTTCTTGAAACAGTGGTTCGGTGGACAAAACCGAAGAGGAACTCAAGAATGGCGTTGTCGATTGGTTCAACCCTCAGGCGGCGAGTTTCTATGCAGAGGGGTTAAAGAAGCTGGTTCAGCGGTACGAAAAATTCTTTGAAGTGAACGGCGATTATGTAGATAAGTGAATTAGGTTTGTAGCTAACTAAAAATGCCAATAAAATTTGTTTCATATGAGTATATTTTTTCCTGTGACAAAACGGGCCTTACTTTATGAACACGCCTCGTAATAAAACGAAACTTTTTGTTAATCAAATGGCAGTAATCTCTGTCAAAAATTGTAATGGAGCGTAATGCTGGTACTCTCTCGCCTCAGCTAGGCAGAGAATGAAATATTAAGCTTAATGTCTTCAGTGGCGGAATTCTATTCGTAGTGTATTCCAGATACTAAGGTTAAACTGCATTTTAATTAAATGAAGGTGGGGGATCTCATATTATTTCCATTGTTTTCAAATACGACATTGTCACTAACTCGCTGTTTTGGAGAATCCACAGACACAGGATACGAGTTCTGCTCAAAAGGTTTCCAAACTATTTTTATAAAAAATTACCTTAACTAATAAATTAAAAGTAAATCTCTTGAAAAGGATAACAGAAACGACAAAGTTACCACAACAGCCAGAGACGGAGCAATAATCATCCTAACGGTTATGCAACACACTATGCTTGTATTATCCTGAAGTTTCGGCAACCCACAATACGGGACGAGAAAAAATGGTCTCATGACAAAGGTGAAATTACTCGTATTTATAAACAAAATCTGCTTTCATAAGTGACAAAATAATTTAAAATAGGCAGCGAAATTATTAAATTTATAATTGCCTTTATTTAGCCTCGACATTTAGACTATGGAGTCACATCTACCACCTAACCCCTAGGTGCTAAATATGCATCCAAATCAGCATTTAAACCTAAAGTTTACGATACGTATTTTGATATTTTGAGAGAATCCCGTGCATTCGTAGGTGCATGTGCTTTTCTACATTTGAATCTTATATTTTCATTTTCTCACGTGTAAGTTAAAATAAGTTTTTGTTTCGGAATAATTTAATGAGTCGAGAAAAGAAGAAAGTGATCTAATTTCTCTAGAGAAATGAACTGAACTAATTATATAACAAGCGACTTTTTTATTATATGGGCACAAAATCAGGTTATCCTCGTTTATATATGATTATTTTATGTAACCAATGTCAATGACTAATTCATGGAAGAAATTGTCACTGTCCTTGAGGATAGACGCGCTCTCATTATGGTCTGGAGACAATGTTGAATAATAATTTAGATTATAATATTAATATTATATTATGACTATGATTAATATTATTATTATCATTAATATTTATATGAAGAAGACTATTGAATCTGATATGAATTTTAATGAAACTATTCACCTTTAAAACTAATCGTGTCCAGTATACAGCTTCGTAAACATATCGAAAAGTAAACTATATGCTTACAAAAAACAATGCTTCAAAATTTCACAAATGGGAACACATTCAAACTAATTCAACTGATAAATTGAAAACAATGTCACTGCATTAGTATTAAAATGAATGAAGTTGATACAAACCTACACATTAGGTGTTCCACAGTGAGTAAATCAAAAGCGAACAAAACGCGTTCAAATTAGTTTAAGAACTAAGTGGCATTTGACGCTGAAATTAGTTAGTAAATCTTTTACTACAATCAAACGAAATAATATCGTTAGTTTTTATCGTAACGTTACCATTCTCGTAGTTATCGTGATCAAGTGCATTTTGTGATGAAATCACTCTAAAAGAGCTTTGGCGCTCTTCACCTATTTCGGCTGTTTAAATCCGTTGCACCAATGAACTGTGCAAAGCTCCATCACATAGCATCAACTATTATTACTGCCTCATCAGATGTAAAATATGAAAGAATATAAATGGCCTGCTAATGACACGTTGGGACATTAATATTATTCAAATGTAAATGCACATTGAAATAGAAATTGGCGCTATTGACGCAATAATAGCCCAATGCTTCCGCAGAAATATATCTGATGGCGTGAAACAACAAAGATGTGAATGAGTATTAATAATGAATAATATATCAGACCGGAGTTAATATAATTATGCTTTTACAAAACACATTATTTTACTAAAAAACGTACTGGGCTTTCCATCAAATTAAATTCACATTTACTTCAAAACTGCTGATGCAACAATTAACTTAGGTGCCTGCGTCAAAACAAATGGCGTTAATTTTTTCCATTGTAGTTAAAAAAAATTTCGATATTTCTCACGACAAATTAACATTCCCTGCTTTTGCCAAATGTTATTACTCTTCAAAACTTTAATAGTTTGTTTTGACGAAGTGTATGTATTTCATATTTTAATCCACTAAAATAGCCTTTCTGCACTTATATGCATTAATATTTCCTCTAAATAAGAGTGATGATATTAAATCCATGATTATATTTAAAAGCATAAAATATTTAAAGCTATCAATGCACATTTTATAATAATTTATTCTCGATTTTCAAACCTGTGAGTATTTTTAGTTACATTAGTTTACAAAAGAGATGATCGTTATTGTTATTGTTTGTCTACCGTTTTTTTGATGAAGCAGAATTGGCATTGCTATGAATCGCGACTTAGTCTAAAAGGAGTTCTACCTACCGTTCCATGTTACACTGCCTTCCTTTTCGAATGCTTTTTATGAACTTTCATTCCGTCCAACGTCCCTATCCTCTTTCTACACCTTCCACGTTTGACTAAAGTTCTCCACTCTATCACGGTCTTCAACATCCAAAATCTCATCTAACCACACTTCATCCATCTTTCCTGGCAACTTTGGATTTCCCCCTGAAACAATCCCCTCTCCTCCCACACCATAATCAGCACTTCCTCGTTTGTTTTCCTTTCCTTCCACTTCACATTTTCCACCTTTCTCCGCTTCCACAATTCATATGTATTCAATTTACGCCTATCGCCTTGTTTCATTGACCATGTTTCCGCGCCGTACCTAACTATGCCTCCTATCAAAGTTAAAACAAATTATTTCTTAACACCCTCTGTCAGCCTAACTGTGATCAGTTGCCTACTCCTTACGAAATCTTCTTTTGTCTGACACAGTTCATTTTTATTATGTCCCTACCACTAAGGTGCGGAATTTCATAAGCACTTTGCACCTTAGATGGCAGTGAACGCCTACATTTGAGTAACGTGTGAAGAATTTAAACATACATCAGCCTCGCACACGAATATTAGAGAACAGTTGAAGAGGATTTCTAATTGACCTCAGCGTAGTTGACATCAATCGAAAGAGAACCGCTCCAATAGCGCAGGATGATCTTCATTCCATTAATGCTCAATTATTTTCCGGCTAATCGATAAAATGGTAATAAATACATAAAAAAATTTGAATTCATAAACATTATAATCAACTCGTATTGGAGCCTTGGGAGAAAATTGCTCTTTATAGCATACTCGTTTGGGCTAATTAACATACTGCATCCGAAAACTTCTACCTACTCGTTGTGAAAAGGCATTGAAGCACTCCGCATCCAAGTTATTAGTCCCACACGGGTTTCCAGTGAGCAGAAAGGAATCATCCTGTGCAAGCACTTTAAAACCGGCAAATAAATCTCTAGGAGCTCACTCCGGGCGCTTCTCGACCGAATGCATCCCTTTCCTTCGGCGTAAAATTTGCCGCAAATCGGATTAACTAAACGTGATTTCCTCTCCCAATCCCACGTCGGGTCCGGCCGGGGACGAGGCGTCGTTTAAAGGACGTTCGATCCGAGCAGGGGTCCACGACTCAATGGGATATCTCGGATCTGTGTCATGAGTAAACCCTTCGTTTTGTGATCAGATTCCATTAAAGGCGAGGCTTATTCCGAGACTTCGTTTGACTCAATACCATTTGCATGTGACACTGGTCGACGAAAATATATCTCACACCAAATGGATGATCCAAGTAAAGGTATGCCTATTTCACCTCGTATTAATACATGGAGGTCCTGATTTAAAATGCATCCATCTTCAAAATAATAAAACAAGATATCTAATTTCAACAGATTGACATACAAGTCAGATGAGTCACGTAAAGCACTGTACATCTTCCTATTAATAGACAGTGTGCTTACCAGTTTCAGTATACTATATTATTGCTCATTAAAAATGGGCAAGTTTCGTTTAATCAGGATCCTGAGGAAAAGGATGAAAACAGCCGAATTGATCGATATTAGTCTGCCCACTTACATTTTAAATGTACAAATTTGTTATTTCTACCAAGAAAATGTTCTCTGGCACAATTGGAATTTATAATTTTTGAAATTACGCATTTTGTGACAAAAACTACTTGCACAAAATGGAACACGCTGCCTTATACTCATGGAACAAAGATATTTCTCCATTTTTAGGACGGTTCGTTAAAATCTGGAAACTATTTAAAGCCAATTCAATTGAAATGAACTAATTCGAGCAGTTTAAAACAAACAATCAATTTCATATGGCACCATAAGCCACCAGTTTTTCTAATAATTGCAATCGAATCAAACAGCCTGTAATAATTCCATGACAGGGAAGTTAGTTTCCATTCAACTATTTGAAAAACTACTTAAGAACAATGCGTTTTGAAGAAAATTGTACTCCAAATAGTTGCAGAGAAATAAATTGGAAAAATAAACCCAAGGGGTAGATTGATTTGTGAAGATGAAGCAAAAAGCTGTAATCCAGAATGAATACATGCATGTGAACTGGTTACTAAAGAGCATTTCAGTCCATCAATCAGCTGAAGCAGTTTTTAATTCTTCTCTATTCTAGTTAAGTATTATTAAGTAATCTACTGATTAAGGTAGGTTTTTGGATGGGCACAACTATCAAATAAATATTTTGTAACTCCAAACCAAACCCAATCCAGCAACATACTCTACATCAGGTCCCTCTTCATCTCTGTGTACTTCTTTCCTCCCTTCATCCCGTCCAACATCCCTATCCTGTTCCTGCCCTTTCCTCGTTTGCCTAACATTCTCCCCTCTATTACCTTCTTCAACATTCCACTACCGCTCAATACACCTTTCATCCGTTTTTCCTGCCTCCACAGGATTTCTCTCAACAAACCCCTCTCCTCACCCACCATCTCCAGTACTTCCTCATTTGTTTTTCTTTCGGTCCATTTCACCTTCTCCATTCTTCTCCACACCCACATTTCAAAAGCCCCCAATCTACGTCTATCCTCCTGCTTCAGCGACCACTTTTCCGCGCCATTCATAGCTTGAGCTTGATACTACGCTCCATATCAGAGTTTTTACGATTATATTTAATATGGAATCGTATTTAAGAGTAACATATTTTCTAGCTAGCTAATCAAAAATAATATTAATTTACTAATCCTTTTTGGGTTAGTAGAAAAACTTAAACAGGATATCCAATAGTCAAGCGCCTTAGTGAGATGATAAATGGTCTTAGTATTCCAAGTGCTTTGCCCTCTTCTCATGACACTGTGCAGTCCTTTCCTGACGCGCAAAAAATTGTAATCCATGGCCATACACTTTTGTTTTGCAAATTATAGCATCTTTCCACCGATATAAAATACCTATACTTCTGCACAGATAGTTGCGAGTGCCTGCTTATTTTCCCCCAGAAAGGTCACATTAATAGCAAAAACATTGGTTGAGTCTCTGACATTTAAATTATAATTCGTTTTCTAACATTTTAAAATTGTTTAAAAATTACTTAAACTAACCGCAATAACATAATTATATGTAACATTTACAAAAAAAAGTATATTTAAATGCATGAGGCCTAAGATATAAGGAAGGCAATTGCAAATAGGGGATTTCTAAAAATCGTCTATTTAAGGGAATAATTTTAAATCATAACACCTAATGAGAACTTTTAAATGTAATATAAATAATTTAATTGATTTGTACTGCATGAATAGTAGGTTTTCGGATATTTTAACATTTATTCTATGGATAGTAGACGTAGATAAGGGCGGCAGTAGTACAGAAGTAGAAGATTGTACCCAATAAAACTGTGGTGCTCCTGAATAATTATGGAAGTCAAACGAGTAGACATACTATTGAACTGATTATGATTCGACTGATTCGACTCACCACGAGGCACGATTAATTATAGAAGACCAATAATGAAGGAAATACAGAAAGATGGATTGGTTAACGTGGTCAAGCCACAGGATTTCATTAACCACAGGAATGTCCGTTCCCGGTGCCTTTTTGTCCCGGACGTAAGCATTCTTCTAATAATTCACCTTAGCTACATCACATATACCTTGCGGCTCGCCAAATTGATGTGTAGCAGAAGGTGCAAGCACCAGGTGGGTTTGTTTAGGGATAAGGAACAGGAAGGGTGTTTAAAGGGTATCGGAAAAGGAAAAAACACTCACTAAAATCCCTAAAAAACGTGCCAATCCTAATGCGTGCTAGTGGAAAACTTATTTCCAAACAACCTTAACTTTGATTAATTTTTTTAAATTGTCTTAAACTTGTTTAATTTTTTTATCGTATTAATGATTGGTTACACTCCGAAATTGGCATCAATGCAGTAATCGCTATATGGGTGAAAATAGAATAAGGAACGATTAGAAAATTTAACCCCTACTGTACTCGTATGACGTATAACAAGTTTAGGTAACATCCAAATTGAATATAAACATCCACGTGCATCACATTGCCTTTTGCAAATTGAATCCCATCTTCGAATGCTCCCTTCAGAAGCCTTTATTTCTTTATTTCTTCTCCTCTCTGACTCCAAATCACTCCTCGAGGTATTTCTCGAATTTTATTTTTTTAACAAGGTCGCCTTTTTTAGGGAACCCAAGAGAAGAGATCTTAGCAAAACAAGAAATCTTCTTGGACCTTTGCAACATACTTCTGAGAGAATTTGTAAACCTCTTTCTCCCTTAAATATCTCACTCTTCCAGTGCCTCCTCTCATCTTGATGAACATTTGAACGATGCAACGCAGGAACCTATTTTCAGCGGATTTCTTATCGTAAGACTAACCATATATAGGTATACACCAACATAGCAAAATAACCTTTCCTAAGCGTGTTTAATTTCAAATCTGTCAATTTATATTCAGAGTGTTCGGAAAGAATCCTGGTCAATGGGAGAGATTTCAATTAACGGAATTGATAATTGCCATTGCATAGAGCCAAAGAAGACTTCGAAAAACTCCTTTCGGAAGAAAGCAAGAGCAAAAAACCAAGTACGTGGAACAATTATGAATGGTGAGGTTTGCCAGAAAGTAACAAAAATTGAGATTGAGAAATTGAGATGGTGCGATTTCAGAAGAAGAGGTAATAAAATATAATGCGAGTTTAATGTATTGTCAGAAGGTGGGTTGTTTTGTCTTCGTTTTGCCTTGCTTTTAGAGACAAAGAAGTTTACCGATGTTCAGCTTATGTCAATGTAACTGTAAACAATATAACACCGTAAATAAGTGGCGTTAACAAATCCATCATCACAATATAAACACGATATAATTACTTATTATTGTGAAAGCAATAGTTTTATTGTCAATATTCATTAAATGTGCACGTAAAATAACTCAAATAATGTAGATAAAGGTGCCTCAAAGTAACATTTACATGTTCCGTGATATTGCATCAGATGGATATAGTCTGTAGTTAATCGATGACTCCCTGTGTCTGCTGTTGAATTTGGATGTGACATTGTTTAATTAAGCACCGCTAGGGCAGGGGATGATTCCATATGACGCTACGTTTGGCGCAATGCTACGTGGTCGGATAATATTATTCCGATCCTTATCCGTTCGCGGGAAAAATGACATGTTGAATCTTCAATTTCCCTAAAATTATTTAAATGATATATCCTACCTTAGTGCGACAGGACTAAGATCACTTTTTATTCTTTCATTTGATACAATTGATTCAATCTGTAATTTATTCTTCGCTCCGTCAGCGATTTCAAACCTAGCTCCTCTAATACTTTCGATACGCTACTAAGTTTTTAATAACAACGAGCAACAATTCTAGCTACTGTACCCGGCACGTGATCCTATTTGGCAGTCAATCAGACTTCATAAGGATCCCAGATACTAACAGAATATTCTAATTGAGGCCTAACCAGCGAAAGAAAACACGTCTCTTCAAACTTTTCATAACATTTTCCAATCATCTCTGACTACCCTTTACACTCGGTCATTCAAGAAGTCTTTAATCAAGCCCAGGTTATCTCATCTATGCTGTAGGTTTTTAGCTCTATGATTAGTTCACTATGAGGTACGTTGTCCAAAGCTTTTATAAAATCCAAAAAACTGCGTGCCCTGGAACATTTCTCTCTCCCTATCTAAGAATATCGTATCATGGAAAAAAGCGCAAGTTGTTTGGGCGTCTCACTATTTAACTAGCAAATGTATGTTAAATGACTTTGCATGACATGGAATTGAGAGAAAGAGGGACGTAAATAATGGGCTCCTCCTTATCCTCGCTTTTAAATGTTGGCGTTACATTAGTCGATTTCCATTCACTGGGAACCATTTGATCTACAAGGGACTTCTATAATATGATTTTTAGATACGGCAAAATTCCTGATGATAGCTCCTTTACTTTACGAGTGGGTATTTGATCGGCCCCCTGAAGATTTAGTCGGGTTAACGATTTTCAGAAAACGTTATATTCTATTGCATAAAACTTCAATTTTGGGCATCGGTTGGCGGAAATGATTTGATAAGCTATCGAAAGCATTCGATAAGACATTGGTGAAGATGCTTTGAAAGAAGGAATTCAATAAGATGGCGTTTTCCAAACTGCTGGTTACTCGTTCACCTTTATCAATTTTGAGTGAATTAACTGTTGACATATTTCCCTGAACCTCTCTGACATTGGGCCAAAAGGTTTTTCCATTCTCGTCTTAAAATATAGCTAATCTTTCCCTTTTCCTTTACGCTTTCCGAAATCCCTTCTTGCTATTCACCCAATCCCTTTCTTGTAAGTATTTTCCCCCAGCCGGTCTGATCCCCTCTTTATCTTCATTCTCGTTTGCCTTATAGTCCGCCAACTTTCTTAATTTAGGGTAGGTTGAAAAATACAGCATACCCGATGATGATGTTGAAACGTCTAAGCGCGTCGTATTCAAAAAGGAAATGTAAAATTTGGCCCAGAAATTTTATTTATTCCTGCATAAAGACTGAATTCCACGAATATAAGGCTTTAACAGTCAGTTTTATTTTTAGGTTAACAGGAGATAAATAAATCCATTAATAAGGAAAGCTAATGCCAATCCTGACATAATTATATAAAAACATTCTTCTTCATAAAAATTCTGATTTTTTTTTCATCACGCCCACTAAAGGCATAATAATAAACAACTCGCTGGAGATGCTTAGTGTTTCAACAACATGGAGTCAATGGCCAAAAACAAGTGACCAAATTAATTAGCAATTCTTCCTGATCCATAAAATACACCGCACTAAGTTACGGTGTTTGCATGTTGTTGGAATGAATGCCAGAGTGTAATGCAATGTACCAATGTTGTCAGAATGTAATGAATAAATGTCGTATGAATAGACTGATTGCTTGAGATTAATATTGGGTGATTCTTAACTATTTGTTTCTAAATATTCAGGGTATGGATAAAAAGTACCAGGAACAATATTTTCGGACGTGATTGTACGTCGTAGCGCGCTTCCACCGCGCAGACCCGGTGGTGGAGGGTCTGACCTTCAACGCGCGCTAAGCGCCAGGCACCAGCAAGCGTTCGTTCCGGCTGGATTATGTTGTTAGTGGACCCATGTCGAGTGATTCGGTGCATCCGCAAAATAGAGCGAACGATTGGACATCGGTAGGCCATCGAATTTATTGTAGGTGGGGAAAATCGGATATGGAGACGATGGGCATGATTTGCCAAGTGTTCAAGAATGGAAGCATGTCACAAACTGCAGTTTTTAAGAGGCAAATGCTCTTCAAAGATGACCGAGAGAGTGTGGAGGACGAGCCCCACGCTGGACGGTTGTCGGCGTCAAGAATCCACGAAAACTTGTGCATGAAGTGCTAAATTCAGACCGTCAGTTAAGTGTGCGTATGATCGCAGATCAAATTGGCATCGATGAGATGGCAGTGGACACAACATTATCTCGAAATATCCGCCTTTTGAATTTTAAAATTCTAGCTTAAACGTTATTGGATAAATTTCTACTATATTCACGGTGCATGTTGGCTAATAGTATCTGTATTTCAATGGGTGATAGTTGAAAGGATTTTTTCATAAATGTATACGCCACTGTGAGTATAGGTTTGCATGAATATGTTGATTTTGCATATGGTTTTATTCCCTTTAAAGGGTGGTGACCTAACACCATCCGCCACACGCCCTTGCGGGGGCTTGCGGGGTATTATGTAGATAAGATAGGTCTGCGTTAACCTCACCCACTCAGACACCCAGTGGACCCAGCCACGCTTGGTCCAAGGTAACCAACTACCTGACGAAAAATTGCATCGCGACTATTCCCCAACCCTTTTACGTTCCCGACTTGGCAACAGCAAACTATTCTTCCTATTCCTAAAAGTGAAATCCTCCCTAAGGGACACCACCATGGGACCCTAAGTGCCATCAAAGAAGCCTGCAAGGGCACTCTTAAGGACCTTCCGGGATCTGTCAACCAGGGAGCCTTCGAGTCGTGGAGAAGCCGCTGGCAAAAGTATGTCAACGCTCAAGGGACTTGAAGAATTTTCAGGCATTAATTGAGCAATATCTGAAATAAATCTATTTCTAGGAAAATTTTCCCGATACTTTTAAACAAATACTTGTATAGTTATGGAATCATATACGCCACTTATTATTGTCATAGTGTAATTAATGCAAAGGTTTTGTGGTTAAAACAACCAACTGGCACTTAAAGAAAACCTCGAATCTCAGGCCCTCAAAGGGGAGAATTTCCTGCGGGGGTGGGGGCCGGTGTGGCGCAACGCGACGTTCCCTGCTCCACCACGAGAGGGTGCCGTCGAAAGGGAGGAGCAATGGAGCTGAAAGGCGTGGCCGGCAGCGAATAATTCACTGTCGAGGAGCAAAATGCAAGAGGCACGAGGCAATGCGTGTAGTACATTCTTCTTCGGGAAGGACAGAGGTACGGGAGGGAGAACAACGCGGCTCTTCGCGGATCGAACGCTATTTGAGTGACGGAAGCCGGGAAATTCGTGACTCGGAAGTGAAGAGGCAGGAGAGATATGCTTCGTATTATGTGGCATCGAGGTCCTATCACTGGAAAATAGTTTCAACGAAACGATATTTTTAAGAAGAATAATGAATTTTACCGTTTCTGACACCCTTGAGTGCATTTTCATTTATATTTAAAGTTATAAGTTTTTCGATATTAAGGAATAAATTTTAAAAATGAGAACCTTTTACGTACAATATTGAAGACCCCGTTAGAAATGATAATGAATTTTTAAAAATAGGTTTGGTTTGAATGAGTGCATTCATACAGAGGAAATGAAACTTTAGGAAATTTCTGATTTAGGGAAAGTAGTGTTTACATGGAGGTACATTAGGAGTATGATACAAATGTACTCAATGCCTATATTATAGCAATTATTTTTAATAAGAGGTTACTTTTTTAAGGGTATTTCTACAATGAGAAGAATCTGTGCTTGTACCAAAAATCATTTACTAAAAATTGCAGTGATTTTTGATAATCCCATGATCAAATAATCATGACACAAATGATAAGGACATTAATTGTGGTATTTTTCTTATTTTTAATACTTTTATTTATTTTTAATATTCACAATAGACTAAGGATTAATTTTAAATACTAAATAATTAAATAAAAAAACCTAGCAATGATAACTATGTGGGTTATAAATATTATGTCATAGAGGAAATGGCTTAGTGTGCATATCAAAGTTTACTCGATAATTTTTTTGGCTGCACATTTTTCGTCATTACTTAAAGTCTTTATATACTTTATACTTAATATGATTAATTCTAAATGAGTAAGCAATACTTATTTCAAGTTTTTAGTAATTTTGATAAATATTTTTAAAAAATGTTTTCCCTAGACCATGTGATAACGCGGGGTGGGTGTGATAGTAACGGGTTTCCCATGGAGTTTTGGCGACATGACGCTTTGACCCAATTTACATATGAATGTCTTCTAGATGTGTCCTTTTTCGGGGAATTTCCAATTGATTAATGAATTCATCATTATTTTTGTCTGTGCAGTGTTTACTTATTTTACAAAGTCTACATTATCTTTCCTAACTTTCTCCACAGTAGAAATCTCCCAAAGACGTAAGGTATTTGCATTATTTCGAAGCTTATTTAATGTGTGTAGACAAAATTCACTCAGTGGCATTGTCATCTTCGGAGCCATCAATTTGATTACGTACCTCCTTATTCTTCGTGGGCCTATGAATAGAGCGTGTTTCAAATTGTCTTTTACCACTTAAAATAATATGGACACGAGGATCAAAAAGTCTATGGATTCAATGGAATGAACCAGTTTAAGTTATTGCCTGAGATAATGTTTCAGCTGAGCTTTGGTGCAGGAAACTTTAATTTCTTTTGAAACGTAGAATCAATTAGGTGACAAATAATTTTCTTGTTGAAAACGATACAAATGCGCTTGCTATCAAATTTCCGCCCAGTAAATTTGCACGCCGATGTAAGCCATGGGACGTCAATTTTTACATTCAGCCAAAACACTTCATTTTGAGTCTTCAAATTGCAACAGTACGCTTAGAGTTACTTACATTAAGTTACATCATAGCAATAATTAATCAAATAATTAATCCGTCATTTAATTCTCCGTTAATATCTAGATCTAAATAATTCTGAATGAACGATTTAATTAAACTTGTTTCAATGCTTGCAAGGTAAATTTCCACATTCATTCCGTGAAACAGATTTGAGAGATGAAAAGATAACTTTTCTGGAATTATAAATTAATTTAAAATGTAATTAAAGGAAACTAAGTTTTAGAAGAGCAAAATATTTTGGATTTAAAAGACTTTCGTGCACAAAGTTGCCAAAATTCAAGAGTTTTCTGTGCCAAGGTTTTTTTTTGTTTTTCACATAAAATCGTTCCTTTCGTTTATCTTTGACTATATAAAATTATGTGATGAAAGTTTGTGATTTCCTGGGGTTTTTCTTATGCCGGCATACTTAAAAGTACTGGAATATTTTTTAGTAAAAAATTGAAAGTTTATCACCGCATTGAAGCATTGCTATCAAAATTTTGGATAGTTGAAAATACTAATCGAATGTGAAATCGATAAAATTTTCAGGAACTAATTCAATAAACGTTTCTTTCAGATGAAACAATTCCATATAACTGAAAAAGTATGTAAGAAAAGGTGGGATTATTATGGCATAATAGAATTAAATAATTTGAGAAATAAAAAAATTAATTAATTACTCGTTTCAAAAGAATATAATGGTTCTCCCAAAGTTTCGCCACACTCCCTGCGCTCTCATGCATGCTCCCCGACCCCTTCCGCCCGTATGGCTCTTAGCATGACAAACACATAATATGATGGACATTTTCCAGTCGTAAATTTATTAAAATAAGGTGTAATTTCACTTATGTTGATGCAATTATATTTTGATAAGTGATGCTATTGACGAATATCCATCAATAAGGTGGATGCAATTGTATTTATGTTAATCTGTTATTGCTATAAAAAAAGTAGGCGAGTAAAATTTTTAAATAACCATGATTTACTTGAGCAATATTTTTATAATACTAGTGTGATTAAACACTCAAAATTGAAGCAGTGGTTCACAAAATAACAGTTGGAAACAGAATAATTAATTTAAAAATCCTTCCGATAGCAATGAGGGCACATTAATAATGTCATTTCATAATTTTACTCATAACATTATTGTTACAAACAACTTTTCCAGATCTGAACTATTTCTACAACTTCATTATCCCCTGTTTCATTTTTAAAATGATCTTATGACCCGGTCTACAAAGAGACTCAAAAAAATGTCTGACGTAACCTAATACGGCATCTTTAAGTGAGCCGAAAGAAATTGCGGATTTTATTAAGTATATTTTGCTAATGTTTTCCAACTTTTGGCAAGGGCGGGATCTGATACCATTCAAGATTCTCCATACAATTACAGATAATGAAATATTTTAAAAAGCGTTTTGAAATTAACACTTCTTAGATTTGTATTTCTAACAAAACAAATAAATGCTACAATTTATACTCTTGAAAAATGCGAAGTGGTGAGACTGAGGGCAAGGGGGGGAGGACAGGAGAATAATTGGTGGAGGAGGAGCAGAGGGGAAACGAGGGTGAGTGTTGGAAGGGTGGGGTTCGACTTGAAGGGGTACGGGTGAGCTGCATCCTAGGGAGCCTCATATGCACGCCCGGGTCTGAGTAAGTTCCTCGGAGTCACTTCAAGGATACTTCGGTGAATTGGGAAAAGGAGGCAATGGAAGATAGATGGCAATAATTGTAAGTTAAATGTAGAGAGAGCTTTTACGAACACATTCAAACTGTATACTCGTCACTACTTTAAGAGAAACCCGGGACAGTCAAACATAGAATCAAAACAAAGAAAACTAAAATGATTTTTAAATTAAGCAATGAAATTAGTGCTAAAACTCATTCACTTGTTCCACAATGGAACATTTTCCTGTTGGGGAATTTGATGTAATTAATAGAAAAAGTTTTGAAGTTTTGCTGTTTTGAAATTTAATGAAAAGAAAAAATTTGCAAGTGCTAAATGATAAAAAAAAACCCGATAAAAAGAACCCAACGTTAAACGTCCCTGGCAAAAGAATCATTTAAAAAAAGCAGAAACTCTTATGAGGAACAAAAATCTCTCCTTGAATACCAGGAAGAGATCTATAGAAACATTATAAAGGAGAGTTCTAAACTATGGGTACGAGGGATGAGCATTGGGGGAGCAAAGAAAAGGAAAAGTTCCAGCTATTCAAATGTAGATTCGGTAAAAATCGAAAAAATCAGTTGAACCCAATGAAACTCAAGAAAACGAATTATTGCAGTAAGTAAGGGTAAAAGGAACCCCATCTGAAAGAGCTAGGTAAGAGTAAAACCAAGTATACTGGCCAAGCATTTAATCAGACACAACGAGCAGATAAGCAACAATTTCGGAGGAATAGGTGCGACATAATTCGAGATAACCCATGGTTTGCGATGTTATGCCCCGGAGAAATGACAGGTCATACCATGAATTAATGGTAGTCAGCAAATGAACGGAGAAAAATGGTTGGAAAGGCAGCGATTGGCTTGCCTTAGATGATGAATGGAGACGCACTAGGAAATGCTTATTTACATGTAGAGTAACCAAGAAAAAATATGAAATCACGAGTATCCATCAATTAAGGGTTAAATTCAACATATTTGGTGATAATTACTCCTGGAAATTTATATAGCCGAAATAGCATTTTGATATTGAAAGTGGACTGCCATCAGTTGCACGATTAAAATGACACGCAAAAATGATATTCGTGGAATGAATTCTTCTTTGGCACACACCTCAGTGATTCCCAGTAATGAAATTCATTATGTTTTCTTTCGGTTTAATGGCAAATGATATTATTTCATAAATCCCTTTTGTGCTGAACATATAAAGAAATCAAATTCTCTCTCTCCAACTACCGTTTTCAAAAACCGTTTTCAAAAATAATTTTCAAAAACCACTCAAATTCACCAGTGATGGAATAAAAATCGATTTTCACACCCTTAGAATAAAATTTGCAAGATAAAAAATATATGAGTTTGCAAATTTTTTAATACATATTTAATTAAATTTTTGAACAACTACGCAATTTTTTTTTCAAATTTAATTAATAAGCATGCTATTCGAAATTTTCTTATTCTATAACCAAAACCTCGTAAATTTCATTCATCCTTTCAATCAATATTTGGATCTCACTAATCCACGGATCATTGCCTTGCTTGGGGTCGGCAAACACGTGGGGATAAAATCAGGCGTAACCAAGATATCAAGGAATGTACAGTAATGGAAAATGTGATTGTAAGTTCATGCAATTCACGGTATATTTAGAAAAAAAAATATGTGAAAAGTTATTAAAAATGTGAAAAGTTGTACAGAGTGCTGAGAGAACGTGAGGGAGTGGCCGAAGGCCGAAATGTAAAGCCAACCACTTCCTCCTGGGAGGAACACAACTCGGCATTAAGTGGAATTTGCTGCAAAGTGTAAAAGTGAGGAGATTTTGTCGCGCGAGCTATTTCGGAACTGTACCGATTGCGGTCATGGGCTATGATATTGTATCTTGCCATATACTCAACACTCTCAGGCGGTTTCTCTGAAAATGACTGAAAATTGGTAATCTTGTTTATGTAAATTATGTCATAAAAATCCACTATTTACCCATGTTATCATTTCCATTATGAGTTTAATGTATTCACATAACAGAAATTATATCTAACAGCGGCCTTAGTAAGTGACCTGCTTCCTACACTCGAGTATTAAAATAATCGCTAGGAGTGCGGCCATTTCCTGATACTAATGCATTTATTCATTTACAGAAGTAGACAACCTAATAAAATAAAAAGAGACATACATTACGATCTTACAGAAAGTGAGGTTCTTTGGTAAACAACATTAATTTATAATATTTATAAAATTCCAATTGCCAATTTTTTCACATCATCAATACCTTCATGTTATCCACCTGTGATAGTTTAAGTGGAAAAACGATAAATGCGGCAGCTTAACTGAGATAGTAAAAGAGTTCACCTAAAAAACAAATTATCGGCCTCCGTTTCTAGATTTTATTTGATAACAGAACTATATAAACAAAGAGAATGATCATTCTTTCAAAAATATATTTTTCAAAGTGAAGTCAGAAGAGTATTTTTATGTTTAGATTTTCAGAGAAGGATATTGACGGATTTCTCTGGCAAAACTCATTGGAGTAAGCTGGGTGGAGTCTTGGTGTGTCTCCCGACAGATGGCAAAGAGGTCGGACTAAAGTGGCAAAAGTTAACAAAGTGAGAAGTAAGAGAAGCGAGAAAATAAGAGCGGCATAAGAATGAAGAGCCCGAGAACTGAGAAGGAAGACGCGCCAGAGGAATTTTCTTCAAGTTAGAAGCGAACCGAGGGACCGTCCTTCTACTCCTCGATGTAGGAAACTTTCAAAGTCTATTCAAAAGAGTGACCTAAAAGAATCTACATTTTGCGATCCTATTGCACTTTAATTAATTGTATTTACTTAAACTACAGTTTGGTAGTATCCAATAATAATTTATTCCCTGAAAAATTAGAGTATACTCACTCTCTCTATTTTCAATGAACTTCATGTTAATAAAATGAACTAGCTCTTCTAAACATCATTTAATTAAATTATTCCATAGTTGAAATATAATCTATCTTTTACCAAATTTAGAGTAAAATGAGGGAAAGTTTCTATTTAACTGAACACAACGGAAAGGAAGCTCCGTACATTGATTGCCAAAAGTTCCATTCGAAACTTGTAGTTTTTATTCATTTTACGCCTTTTTAATATATGGCTACACATTTTCTAAAAAATTTTAGGTTATTTTTGGATATGAGTAAAAATATGACAAAAAAAAATAAATGTCAAAATGCTACCGAGTTCTTGTAAAGGAAAAGATTAATTATCTTAGGAGATAAGCATTATAACAGAGATGAAGACTGTTGCAATTTTCCACTCAATGAAGATTTATTCCCGACTAGTTTCAATGCAATACATAATTTTCAAGTGAAGCTCTCGCTGTGTACATATATATTTATATACATGAATATATGTATATATTTAAAAAGATATAGATATGTATGTATAATAATTTTTTATATTTTATATATATATATATATATATATATATATATAATATAACACCCTCCCATGGACTACAACCTTGTCTTGGTGGAAGGGCTTGTGCGTTCCGATGACCCCAAGAGCTGTGCTGGCGGGGGTGATAATAATTGCCCAGGTAGGGTCACCGATGCCAGATAGGTCGAAGGTTAGGAGCCAGACGAAAGGTAGTCTACGTAGCGTCTGTTCCTCAGTGAGGCGGCTCCAAAGGCGTCTGACCCCAGTGGGGCGGCCATTAAGTGGTGGTGTCACATTAAAAAAAACTATTGAGGAAGGCAACGGGAAATCACCTCAATTATCATTCCCAAGAATGTAATGATGGGCACTATAGAGAATATGAGTCCTGGCAACTACGAGACTCGGCCCAAGGGGCCGTGTGTCGCGCCTGGCAGCGGGGGAGGCAAGGCTTCCGCGGTCGTCACCCCCCAAGAAACCCTTGCAGAGAAGAAATAACTGCAGCAGGACAGAAGAAGCCAAAGAAAACGGAAGTAGTTAGAATAGGAACCTGGAACGTCAGGGCAATGTTGAGGACAGGAATATTAGAAAATACTATATTAAGCGAGAGATGGAAAGAGGTAATATAGATGTTTTAGGTCTCTGCAAGGTGAGATGGAAGGATAGCGGGGATTACTGGAGTGATAATTAAAGAGTGATATACAGCGGTGGGAACGAGATCCAACGTGGGGTTGCCGTAATATTAAATAAAGGGGTAGGAAGACGCGTAGTCAACGTAGAGCAAGCAACTGATGGAATTTTACTCGTAGAGAATTAAGCAGAGCCGACGAACTTGGTCATTGTTCAGGTATACATGCCACCGAGCAACCACAAGGAGGAAGAAGTCGATAGGATGTTCGGTGAGTTAGAGGATATAATCGCGTGTGTTCCTGCAGGGAAACATTTGATAGTGATGGGGGATTGGAATGCGACGGTAGGCGAAGGAAGAGATGGTGGTGAGGTGGGGGACTATGGATTAGGCACGAGGAATGAACGCGGGGAGAAAGCAATTGAATTCTGCAGGAGACAGGGGTTAGTCATCACCAACACATTGTTTAGACACCACAAAAGGCGTAGGTATACATGAAAAATACCAAGCGACTCAGAAAGGTATCAGTTAGATTATATTATGGTTAGGCACAGTTTTAGGAATAGTGTGATAAATTCAAACAATCTCCCAGGAGTGGATGCGGACTCAGGCCACAATTCAGTTGCAATGAAACGTAGCGCCCGTTTCAAAAAGATAAGGCAGGGGCGGCGTGTTAGGAAATGGAATGTAGAAGCATTAAATGGATTAAAAAGGAAGGAGTATCAGCAGACTGTAGAGAAAATCATGGATGACGGTAAAGAGTTGAGTACTATCGAAGAAAAATGGGAATGTATCAAGCAAGGGATATCGGAAGCAGCAAAAGACACTTTAGGAACCGTTAAGGGGAAAAGAATAAGGAAACCATGGGTAACGGATGAGATGATTGGAAAGATGGAGGAGAGAAGACGATGGAAGAATGTAAACACAGAGTTAGGCAAAATGAAGTACAAAGAGTTAAATAATAAATTGAGAAGGGCCACAAATAAAGCAGAGGAAGAATGGTGGAAAACGCAATGCGAGGATATGGAAAGTTTACAGAAGAAGGGTGAAATTGGTGCTCTATACAGCAAGGTTAAGTTATTATCGGGAAGTAAGAAGGCAAGATCTGTGCTAAAAGTTACAAATAAGTAGGGTAAGATAATAATTGAACCAGATAAAATCCAAGAGAGATAGAGGGAATATATAGAAACACTGTACGGTAGAGAACTTAGGCCGACAAGGTTAGACATAGAAAAAAAATGGCGTAGAAGAAGATAGCTTAGGTCCAGGCATGTCGACGATGAAATAAAAGGGCATTAAGGAAGATGAAAGCAAATAAGGCCGTGGGGGTGGACAACATTCCTGTGGAACTATTGAAATGTTTAGGAAAATTTGGGAAGGAGACTCTATTTGAACTGATTCGTAGTATCTATGAGAAAGAAATCGTGATGGAAGATTTTGTGAGATCAGGGTTAGTTCCTATTCCAAAAAAGTCAAAGGCTACATAATGTGAGGATTACAGAACAATGAGTTTAATATCCCACGCAGCTAAAGTTATTCTCAGGATCATCAACAAAAGGATAGAGAGTAAGGTAAATGATTACTTAGGGGATGATCAGTTTGGGTTTAGGAAAGGAAGCGGTACGCGTGATACCATTGCAGTAATGAGATAACTAATCGAGAGGAATATAGAATACAATCAGGACGTTTTTGCCTGTTTTGTAAATTTCGAAAAAGCGTTTGATAGAGTGAATTGGGAAAAATTAATGCGTGTATTGCAGAAAATAGGAATGGATTGGAGGGACAGGAGACCGATCCGTAACCTGTACATGTCTCATACTGCTCTGGTGCGAGTGGGGAACGGAGATTCCTCATGGGCAGTGTTAGGAAGAGGTGTAAGGCCCATTATCACCGGAGATATTCAACATACATGTGGAGGATATGATTAAAGAGACATGGGAAGAACTGGAGGTAGGAATGAAAGTCGGAGGGGAATGGTTAGGTTTGCTGATGACCAAGCATTAGTTGCTCAGTCAGCCAAGGATTTGCAAGCATTGCTGAGTGAATTGGAGGTTCAGTGCGGTAAATATGAGATGAGAATCAATATTAATAAAATAAAGGTTATGCGATTTTCCAGAAAGAAAAAGGCTAAGGTAAAGCTTAGCCTTTTTTTTTAGCAGGTAGAGCAGTTTTCATATCTCGGAAGTGTTTTGGACCAATACGGTCAAAGTGGTAGGGATGTAAGAAGAAGAATTGCGCTAGAATAGGAAGCTTTCTCAAGGAGGAGGGAGTTGATGACGGGGACGTTGAGTATGGCGCAATCTACGGCGTGGAAACGTGGTCGTTGAAGCAGGAGGATAGACGTAGATTGGAAGCTTTTGAAATGTGGGTGTGAAGGAGAATGGAGAAGGTGAAATGGACCGAAAGGAAAACAAATGAGGAAGTACTAGAGATGGTGGGTGAGGAGAGGGGTTTGTTGAGAGATCTCTTATGGAGGCAGCAAAAATGGATGAAAGGAGTATTGAGCGGCAGTGGGATGTTGAAGAAGGTAATATAGGGGGGAATGTTGGGCAAGCGAGGAAAGGGCAGGAACAGGATAGGGATGTTGGATGGGATGAAGGAAGGAAAGAAGTACACAGAGATGAAGAGGGACCTGAAGTAGAATAGGTTGCTGGATTGAGTTTTGTTTGGAGTTACAAAATGTTTATTTGATAGGTGTGTCCATCCAAAAACCTACCTTAACCGTTAGATTACCTGATAATAATACATTCTCCAAAGGTAAATACAAAATTTTCCTTCACATCTATTTAAACTTCTCCAAACTATTGAACAATCCAAAAGACAAAGTGGATAGCATTTCGTAAAGTGGAGTAAATGGACTGGCATAAACTCCTGCCCCACTACATTCATCGGCCAGACAGGAAGAGACTTCAAAACAAGAGCAAACGAGCATCTAAAGAATCTATAGCAAGGAGATAAACCTTCAATGTTCGCTAAGCACATATTTGAAACCTATCACAAATACAACTTCAATTCTAAATCACTGCACGTCAAAGGGAAAGGGGAGAAACCAGACGCCCTTGGGCATTGGCAATAGTTCAACACAGGATTCAAAACGAACTGTTGTTAAATAAAAATTTATTTCATTCTCACTCCTCATTACTTGCAATAACATGCAATTATACCATCTCTCACCTGTCACCATAACCTATATCTATGCCCTCCATCTTCCTGCCTCACCCCAGCCCTCAAAACAGGGTCATCTCGAAGAGTAAAAAGACGGGAGACGGATCTTTCTTCCCCCTCTACGAGCAGACCCTTCCTTGGGACCAGCCATGCACACAGCGGCTTAGTCTCCAGCCAATGCAGGAGGATACCTCCCACTGGTTGCAGCCGCGGAAGGAGTCGGCACTCGGATGTTCCCCAGCGGAGGAGACTGATCGGCCAACGGACCCCAACCGTCACCACAGTACACCGCTACCACTCCTTCCCAGCACACCATGGGGAGGTGGGACGATGGACGCCATAGGGGATGCAGTTAAGAAGAGAAGATCATCACAACCAAATAGTCTTCGTAACCCCCAATCTCCACTTTTACCTGTTTTTTTCTACCATACTCAAGAACTTTGGTTTTTCCCAATCGCCTAACCTCTCCCAGCACGTGAGTGAGAAAATATGAAGTGAGAGCTTCACTTGAAAATGATGAATTGCATAGAAACTATTAGCGAATAAATCTTTATTGAGTAGAAAATTGCAATAGTCTTCGTCTCTGTTATTATAGACCAGTTCCACCACATCACACCTGGCTCTATAGTTTATATTATAAACAGCATTTATTAGGGAATGATGAACTCAACCAGGAATGGATTAATTCCCAACAAAAAACGGTTGCCAAAAATTCAAATGCATATTTTGTGAAAAGAAGTTTGAATAATATTACATATGTGATGATAAAATACTTCTGCTTACCAATAAATAATACCTCATTGGAGCATTGCTATGAAAACTTAGCTTCCAGTCAGCTATTGTTTACTTTTACAACGGCGTTAAGTTGAAACAGCTTTGAAAAAACGATGAGTGACCGAGGAGGTAACTTCAGGCGTCACTTTGTGGAAACGATACATATTTACAAAAGAAACACTTGGTTTTTCCACATAATTTTATGTGGAAAAACCAAGAGTTTCTTTTGCAAAGATGAGTGACCGTGTTAGAGGAGATAGAGAAAATGCAGCCTGCGTTCCAAAAGTAATGCAATTAAATTTCCCGCGCCACTCTTATTAACCAAAGTGAAATCAAACTACTTGTAGTAAATGGGAGGCACGCTAAGCTTTTTTTGCAAAGCTGGGCTCAGAGCTCTTCAAGCTGTGAAAGTGGCAGGACGTTAGTTATTGTAAACCTCTGCGCGCTGACCGTGTCACGAAGACGACCAAAAAACCAACCGAGCGGAATTTTCCAACGTATTGAAAACCAACCTGATTATTTGGACGTCATCACTAATGACATTAAATGTAATGAGAAAGTTAAAGGATGGCGTTATTTTGTTCTAAATAGAGAATCAAAAGCAGTTCGATGCGCCAGAATCGATAAATTAAGGGAAAAGATGAAAACTTTCAAATCATGTCAGGCATCCCATTAACTCGAATAAGCACTTTGAACGTGTGCGGGGTAAAGAATAAAAGAAGAATGACACGAGCATTCGAATTTTTCAAGAATCAAAACCTGGTCATATTATTCCTACAGGAAGTCGTGTATAGTAAATATTGAGAGAAAGGGCCCGCGGCAGTGTTGTTAAACATTGGCGAGGGCGAAAGAGGGACGGGCATGATGACCGAAGGGAGCATAACCCCTTCGGAAGCCTCGATGCTACTATCCGGCAGGACGATGGCCGTCACTGCCAGGGGGATGCCGTTGATAAAAATTTACGACCCCTCTGGTTCTCGGAAAGAGCGGGAGAGAATTTTACACCCGTGACCTCCTGACCCTGTTGAATGGATCAAGGGGATGGCTCTGCTCGGGAGGGATTTCAACGCCATAATAGAGAGGAGGGACAGTCGAAACAACCAGGATGGAGGGAGGTACCCTCTGCGCGAATATTGAAGCGGTTATCAGAAGCGTGAGGGAAAAAGAGGTGTTCAAGATTTCCCCTGACGAGGACAAGGTACAGTACACGCTTTTTGGAGAGAGGGGGCTACGCGCCAGGATCGGATATACGCGTCGGAGGGATTGTATGCACACGTATCCTCCTAAATGGTCCTCCCCATGTCTTTCTCGGACTACAGCGCCGTCATGGTCACAGTCGAAGGGCACGAGCACATGTCAAGATTAGACCCAAAGACAGATCAATGGAGAATGAATATATACCTCCTTTACGAGAAGGAAACGGGCGACGGATTAAAGAGTAATCTCGCTGTGTGGAGGAGGAGGTGGTCAGTACTGGACCCCTGCGAGAGGTGGGAAAGGGTCAAAGGAAAATCAGGATTATTTTTGCGCAAATGAACAAGGAGAGGGCTGATTTACAAAGGGATACGCTATCATTTTACCGTGAGGCTTTCGAAGAAAGCTTGAGACTGAGACAGAAGGAGAGGAGCGAATGAGGGGTGACGACATCTCTAAAAAGGAGGATCTTCGAGTTGGAAGAGGCAAGAAGTGAACTCAAAACATGGCAAAAAATCAAAACGAGCCTGCCGGAAGAGAAGGTGTCCGTTTTATTCTGAGGAAGAAGGTGAAAGGGCGCGTGGACAGCATTCTGAGGAGGGGTGTAACGGGAAGGGACGGGAGAAGGATACTGGAAGAGGAAGAGCTAAAGGATCACGTGCACCACCACTTTGCGACGTTGATGGCATGGTAGAACCCTCCAGCCTCGTCGAAGGATGGGGACCTCACGGGACTCCCCCACATTTCAGCGGAGGAAGCAGCGACGATCGGTAAGGAAGTCACCCAGGATGAATGCGAAGACGCCGTGAGAGGGCTCCCCAAAGGGAAAGCCCCAGGCCCGGACGGAATCCCCTTCGAACTCAATACCGAACAATGGGATGCCCTGGAAGGGATACTCACACCAGCTATAAGAAGCGTCATGGAAAGAGTCCAGCTATCCTAGTCTCAGAAAGAGGAGAAGATAGTCCTGGTAACAAAAACAAAGAACCCCCAGAAAGTGACCGACTACAGGCCCATCACCCTACTAAACGCCGACTATAAAATCGCGGCAAAGGTAATAAAAGCTAGGCTCAGCGCGGCCATGGAGAATCTATTCAATCCCAAGCAACACATACCTGGAAAGGAAAAGAACAATTACAGCGCTCACCACGATCAGGGAGGTGATCGGGAGTCGAGGGGAGGCGGCAAGGGGGAAGGGTCTGAAGCTAATCGCGATGGACCTGGAAAAAGGTTTCGACAGTAAATATAAAATATGTTGCGGGCAAATTATCCCAAATTTCTTTCCCGAAAAAAATTATAAAAATGGCAAGATTTTTCACGAACGACATGTTCTCTAGAGTGAAGTTGGGTCCCGGTACTGAAACCGAGGTATTCCCTGTCAGGAGCTCGATCAGGCAGGGCTGCCCAATCTCCATGTTGATTTTTGCGATCGGACTGGTACCTCTACTGCACCGCCTAAGAATAAAGCTGAAAGGGATCCAGGTGAATTAGGAAAAGGTGGCGGCGGTGGCATACGCCGACGACGTCACCATCTTCGCCCAAGACCAGGAGGAGATGAGAGAGAACGAGGAGGCATTAAAAGCATATGAATTGGAAAGCGGTCAAAGGGTGAACAAGAAAAAGACAATCACCTTGACCGTTGAAGACGCAGACTTTATTGGACTTGATTGTTGGAGCGAAAAGGAGACCGTGGAGATACTGGGTATACTCTGGAAGAAAAACCTGGCTGATACAACGGAAGCCGCTTGGGATAAAACCACCAAAACGGTAATAGGTACCTTGGCACTAATGAGGGATAGGAGACTGAACCTCCTGTAGAGGGTCCTAGCGACGAACATTCTCGTCTTGTCAAAGGCGTGGTACGCGGCCCAAGTCTTACCGTTGTCGGAAAAACACGGAGCACAGTTAACTCTGATGACAAATAGATTCATTTGGCAGGGCACCTCCTGAGAGTGGCTAGGGAACAAGCTTGCCTACCGGGAGACCAAGGAGGACTAGACTTGATAGATGTCAGGGACAAGGCCCTAGCCCTGTTCACAAAAACGGTGATTAAGATCTTGGGGAGGGGAGGAACGTTGGAGAATCCTTTTGAAATCAGCATGGTAGATAGCAGCCGAGATAGATTGCTGCGGTCCAGGATCAGGGAAGTGGAAGAAATAATCATGAAATTACAAACGAGTTTTGCACCGACCACCAAAAACATATTTGAAGAAATACGAAAGGGAAGGCCTAAGATGTGTAAAACTATAGAAAAACACGTTTTGTCGGTCAACTGGAAGAGAGTGTGGAGGAACATCGGCGACAAATCACAGAATCTGGACGTAAGGAGCGTAGCATTTCAATTTGCAAATTACATCGTGACGACGGAAGCGATCAGATTTAACCTCAGACTGACATCTAAGGGAGAAGGTGAAAGGTGTAACGAATTAGATACGCAGGGCCATAGGGTGTTTCATTGCACGACGGCTAAAATAACATGGAGTAAGATAAGGCTGGTGTGCGGAAAGCTAAACACGTTCGGAGAGCCTAGAATAAGCTGTTCCCGAGAGCAAAACAAGAAGTGGTGATGTGGTTGGTGGGGTAACACCTAATATCGGTGCATGATAAATCCAGAGAACCATGGGAGCCCTGGTGGGAGATAGTCCGTAGATGGGGAAGGGATTTGCCGGAAGGGATGCAACCCTTTTGGAAGAAGGTGAAAGAAATATTAAGAAAGCGAGACCTAGATCAGCACAGTTATAAATTGTTTAAACAAGTTTAAAATTACATATAAATGAAAAAACCAGTGCCAATGTTTACATTATTAATAGTGTTGATTGTGTAGCGTTGTGATGTTGAACGGTACTTTCAAGTTTGAGATAGGTCGAACACAAACTTGGTTCGGTGATAGTGTTATACTTGTGGTAGAAAGATGTTAATGGTGTGCTTACATATGACTGCTGTGGACGGGTTATATGGAAGATGTTCTAGTGTGTTTGAAGTAGACTTGTGCAAAGGGTGCTATGACATGCCGTTGTGCCGGGTTGTATGGGTGTTTTTGTTATTTTTTTGGTGTTGCTGTGGTATTCGTGTGGAGGAAAGTGGTGTAATATGCTGTTATGTTGCTACTGTGATAACAAATTCCCATAAAATTCCCATCAATATATAGTACCCAAAAGTCCAATGAATTTTAAATCTATCATGTTACTCACATGGTTGTACTGTGTAATTGGACAATATGAAGATATTTTGGGGAAAAAATTGTACTAATTTCCAACGTCCTTGCAAAAAATTAATAGATTCACAAGGAATGGCAGTATCAAGAAAAACGAATTAATAATAGTCGCAATACACAGAAAAAAATAAAAATTAGTGATTCAACGATCAAAGCAAAATCTTACGGGTAATAAATGCAAATGAATATAATATCAAATCATTAAAATTAGGAAGAGGGAAAAAACTGCAACGTAAATAAATTAATTTAATATCCAAATGCCCCTTTTGAAAATCATTCAAGCAACATATGAAAATATTTGCAATTCAGTTGCAAGATTAGTAAAGATTAAAGAAGTGTGCAGAGTACGGTACGTAGAATAGTTTCTTATTCAGAAGAAACAATGGCTACCTTATATGAAGCTCAGATGAAGCTTAGATGAACCTCATTTAATGGACGATAGAAGCAACATATGAAAATAGATTTCTGCAAGGGGAAGGTGGTTCCACAGAATAATTATGAAATTAAATGGATCGAGAGAGTAACGAATGAAGAAGTGCTTTTAAGAGTGGGCGGAAAAGAATATTATGAGAGACACTTACTTACCTAGTGGATGTAAAGGACGGGAAAGGGGAATGGATGAAGGGATGTCGGTGAGGGGTTCAATCAGTGAGTGGAAATCGGAGAGTTTGGGGAGACGGCAGCGGGCGAGTGAATGGGAAGGGACGGGGGAGGTTGATTGGGCTTCCAAATTTAGTGAGGGTAGCCGCAAGCATTACGAGCATTTGAGAGAACGTGTTGAAGTGAATGTACTCAGGTGGGAGGAAAAAGTGTGCGAGGGAGCGATGGTGCTCCGTAATTGTTCATACTATATGGATTATTGCCAGGCCGTCATTCCCTTGTCCTAAGTCCTGGGAATCTGGAGGGCGGAACGAGATCCTGAAAATGGCCTATATAATATCACCTATCATCACATAAACCTAAAAAATAAGTGTAATAAAGATCAATAATCAATTAAGATTACTCTTCTAATGTTTAAAAAGCCCATGTCGAATCAAATTTGGTCATGCTGTTTCTAAATTCTACCAAAACTATTTCGTCGTTTTGAGAATCATGAGCGATACATGAGCATTCATCGAGGGATAAAAGCGGAGAAACTATTTGGAACAAAACTTGTTCACTGGAAAAAGCCTCGTTTTTGAAGTACCAGAGAGAAATCGAATGGTAAACTCTCTTTATATTAGAAATAATACATACTTGCATAATGAGGAAAATGACTTAAGAATAGAGTATTACATTTGTTCAGCCGAATGTCTCTCAGAAATATATTGAAATGAATTGTCATTGTGAGGCTGAGGGCGTGTACTCAAAGAGCCACGATGAAAGACATTAGCTATTGTTCCCTTTCACTAAAGAGACGGCATTCACTGCGACATCACTTAAAACGAAACATTGGGCTTCTGTTCGGAAGCGAAGGAAACCACTCGCCCCTTGGTAATGCCGATTTACTATCTCGCTAAATGTAAAGCGTTGTATAAAATCATTGTTATTCACGTTACAAATGTAGTTGTTGAGTGCACTTCAACTGTAAGACACGTCGGAAAAGCTCGAGGGAGTCGTTATGCTTTGTAAACGGGATCTATTTGCTTTTTAAACGGGATTTATTTTCTCCTTATTAAATTCCACACAATGATTTTCAATCAAGAACTTTGATGTGATCACTGGATGGAATAATATTGTTTTGATTTTTGTATTCCGAGATTTTGGTTTTAGAACAGTGCCATAAAAGATGAAACAAACATTTCTTTGATCCACGATGCAGGAATTCCGCAAACATTTTTGCTGATCCACGATGGAAAAATTCCTCAAATATTTCAAATAATATCTTATTACTGAGGACTATGTCTTAACTCCGACAAACTCTAATGACATCAGTCGAAGTCGGAGAATAAGGACACGAAATACGCGTAATATAGTGTCAATGTCCACGATATATATATATATATATATATATATATATATATATATATATATATATATATATATTCACTGATAGTCATAACAAACACAGAAACCAAAACACACAAAAGAGGGACTGTTTGTTATGACTATCAGTGAATTTACATTACACGTTTGTGGGTTTTCCAAAAAAGTGTAAATATATATATATATATATATATATATATATATATATATATATCATATAGTGAAATCATATATAGAAATATCTTATATATATATATATATATATATATATATATATATATATATATAAGATATTTCTATATATGATTACACTTACATATGTAGTTTTGACGTATCGACGGCACAACCGTCATCATCAGAATGCCATTCACGGGGGAAGAGCGAAGAGGATATTTGCAGGGGCAGAGTGAGGGGAAGAGAGGTAAGAGACGGAAAGGAAACTGATAAAAGATGGGAGGGGATATGGATGCAGCTATTGGATACATTCAGTGGGCTTGGTTCAGCCCGGAGGTTCAAGAACACCCAGATATGCGCCATCTCGTAGGTTCTCTTCTCTATGCTACTTGCAGAATTGGGAAGGGTTTCAATCACCGAAACAGAGAAGCAGTCATCAAAAGATTGCCTGTGGGAAGCATTGTGAGTAGGGATGGGATAATTAAGGGAGGTGGGAGATTTGGTGGAGTAGCGGTGATTAATCATGCGGAGGGAAAGGGTGGTCGTGCATTCACTCACGTAGAAGGCAGGGCAGAAGTTACCGGAGAGACGATATACAATGTTTTTTGAGGTGCAGGTGGCGTTGGGTTGGGATTTGGTTGTAAGGGAGGTGGAAGGAAAGATGGCAGCATTTGCAGCGTGGGCGGTTGCATGGTGCAGACAGGGTTGGGGAAGAGACAGGGGGGGTCGCAGGTGGTTTTGTCGACTTGTAGATGTCTCACAAGTTCGACGGGCAATTAAACGAAACGAAGAGACAATGAGGGAATAAAAGTGATTTTGATTGACTGTAGTTAATAATTGGGAAGAGTTCTCGGATTATGTTTAATTTTGTAGGTACCGGGGAAGAAAGCGGTGATAAGGTTAGGGCATTTTGGGCGGTTTGGTTTGAAGAGAGAAGTGTATTGGGTTGGAAGCTTGCGAATTTATTTATCCAGTAGTTTTTCAGGGTACCCACGTTTCCTGAGAGAGTCATGTAGCCCCACCCCCTAGTCCATGTATTTCTGTTTGGAGGGGGTATTGTTGTAGGGACGGAAGCTACGGACTGAGAGTGAGAAGGGATGAAGCATTTTGTGTGTGATGTATGGTAGCTGCTGAAATGGAGGTATTGTTGGTTGTTGGTCGGTGTAATGTGGACTGAGATCTTAAACTTATAGTACTGGAGATAAAGGTCGATATCTAGGAAAGTGATATTCCAGTCAGATATAGATGATGTGAAAGAACGATGAAGGAGGTTTTTAGAGAGGAAATAAAGGAGGATAAATTTTCGCGTACGTGGGACCAAAGGAGGAAAATTTTGTCAATGAAGCAGACCCAGAAGAGTGGTTTATTGGTGGAGAAATGTATGCATATAACAATTGGCGTAAGCAGGATCCATACGCGTGCCCATTGCAGTACCTTTCATTTGCAAATATATTTTCTCATTGAATTGGAAAGCATTTTTGGTGAGGACAAGTTGGCTCAGTTCGATGAGAAAATCTGTGGATGGGGTGTGTGGTTTGGGTCGCAGAGAGAGGTAATATATCAGGGATTCTAGGCCTTATTGTGGGGAATGGTAGTGTAAAGGGATTTAACGTCTATTGTGACCATGAAAATGGTCGTGTTGTGAGGAATTGGGATTGAGTGGGGACGTTCCAGGAAGTGGTACGAATCTTTGATGTAAGAAGGGAGTGAAGTGACTATGAGTTAAAGATGGTGGTCTATTAATGCGGAGATTCGCTCAGTGGGTGCAGTTGACGCTGGAGACAATGGGACATCCGGGGTTATTGGTTTTTGTGGATTTTGACTAGCAAATAGAAATGGAGGGTCTTAGGATTAAGTGGAGAGAGAATGGATATATCTTTGGGTGAGAGATCTTCTTTGGGACTAAAATTGGATAGAAAAGAGTGAATTCCTTCTGATATGAAGGGTTAGGATCTTGGGGAAAGGGGACATTGCAATAAAGGTCGTTTAATTGGCGTAATACTTCGACGTTGTAGTCTCTTTTGTCTATCACGACGACGGAGGACCCTTCGTCCGCCATCGTGATTATTATATTTTTGTTTGACGCTAAACGTCTGAGAGCTTGTCTTTTATGGGGATAGAGGGTGGCTTAAAGGAATCTATAAATATTTTATCGGAAATTTTTGCCGGAAGGAGGTGGATAAAGATTTCTATTGTATGGTTGGATAGGAGTCGTTTTGGTTCATTTTCTAAGGCTGGACGGAATCGGATAAATGCTGGGTTAATGGTGGAAGAGTTCAAAGAAAAAGGCTACGATTTCCAATGGGAGTGCAATTCTCTTCGATTAGCAAATATGAAAATGTTTAATGAAACAAAGCAATCACTCCACGGCCGTTTTTACTGATATTGTATATGTAACAATGCGTGTTCCCTTTATAACTGAAAGGAATTCCGCGGGAAAAGGAAAATGCCACACGCACACGAGATGGCTTGCAGCACAATAACCTTAGTTCCAACATCCCTAAGCCATTTCATCTCTCTCCGACTTTTCAATTAGATATCCGTATTTACTCAGACAAAGGTCGTTGGATAAATATTTGACACCTCTCTTAACTTTCACAGTGAAAAGATGCAATGTAACAGCAGGTCCAGGAATTCCTCGGCTAAAATTAAACTGGAATGTGAATCAAGAAATTACGACAGAAGGGCTCTCGAAAGGTTTGAAACTTTAACTTTGAGCAGAGAGGAAGAAATTGACTCAATCAGATTACGGAGGAAATTAAATGGGTGCGAGGGATGTGAGCTCCCATGTATCACCTTGAAAAATCGATTTCATGACGGACTCCCCCACCTGGTATTCATTTCTAAGCAGAAAAGAACGCCAATGGACGGACGGACGCCCTTCTCTGTAGTATCTGCGAAGATTCAATCGCTCGCTTTCTTTGCCCTTCCCTGCCTTTAAACCCTACATGTCGATAATAAATGGAATTCGGGAAGTGAAATGAGGAGGACTGATCGATGAGAGCGATTGGAAGAGAATGATTCCCACTGGTTTCACGAATCATTCCATTTTCCCCATAGATCTCGTATGAGCGGCGTGCAGTCCCCGAGCGCACTCTCTTACCTGGACATCACCCTTCCAAATGCATTTCCCACGCGGAACGTTGAGCCTAATTTCATTTTTCGTTTGCTAACGCGTTCGCACGAAGGTAATTAAAGAAAAACTGGCTACACTACACACACACCTAATTCCGCCGAAGGGGGAGGGAACGGATGATGCTGGAATCATTGGATTTTTGCCTTGAAGCCTTGGCCCGTGCACAATGACGCAACAGTGGGCATGGCGCTGCGCATTCAATCCAGCATTGCCCAAGGAAAGGGCGTGAGTGCACAGACACGAATTCCCTCCCTTCCCTCTCTCTTTCCTCCCCCCTTTCACTCTCTCCGCGCCATCAAATATGTCACGATTTTTCCGCAGGCATCAACATTAAGGTGGCATGTGGTGGAAATAAAGGGAAAGAATAGCATAGTTCATATTCATTCCGATATTTTAGCGGAGAATTCGAAACATCTCGCGACGGTACGCTCTAAATTTTGCTTTAAAAACGTATGTATAAAAATATATACACATGTATTTTAAAAAACACGAATGTGTATATATATATTCTATATATATATATATTCTATATATATATATATAATATATATATTTATATACATACGTATTTTAAAAAACACGAAATCCCGCCATTCGGGATTATATTATTCAACAAATATTCTTTCACACATGGATATAGATATAAGGAAAGGGGATAGGAAAACACATAAAACACTTAAATCGGGATTTTAACAAAAAGATAAAATTAACAAATACCCAAGTCTTAGATGGAGAAAAACCCACCTAGGCGGGAATTGAATTCGTGCACTCTGGGTTGGCGGGCGAGTTAACGTTACCCCCCCGCCAACGGGACCCAGCTACTTTATTATTTTTCACCGGGTCCGACCGATATATTCTCCCCAACTCTGACTTATTACGGTTCTTGAATTGTAGGTGGACTCTCTCTTGAATTATTTTGTGGGATTGACCGAGATAACCGCGTGCTATTGCGTTTTAAAAAAACCAAGCATCACAGGAGGCAAACCTATCACTGTTGGAACACTAAAAATTATTTTCTAAGAACGACTTAAGCACCCACATTAAATACCCACATAAATTACCCACATTAAAGAATACATTTCTCTCTTATTTCTGTGTGACAAATTTCAATTTCGGAAGAAGGATGTCTCTTGCGTTACGCAATAGCGCATCTGATTGTTTCAACTGGTCACTTACATTTAATTATTCCTCTCTGCTATCATTTTCTCCGTAATTTAAAAGATGGAGAGAGAGAGGAGATAAAGGCTCTTTTCACCATTTTGCCCAACAAGGGACGTTTGCTTTTGCTCAAATGAATGGATATCGGTGTCACAACTCTTTGGTTACGTGTTTGGTTGGGCCGCCGCTAGGACGGGAGATGGTCCTGACCGCATCCTCCCAGACCGGACGATATTTCGCTTTTGTCGGGAGTGGACTCTCGGCTTCGCTTTCAATTTCCATTTTTTTCTCATGCGATCGTCGTTTCCCTGTGAGCAGTAGAGCTGGCTTGTGCTGTCTTTTGACAATCCACAAAAGTTGTGAGAAAGGACATGATGTGCCTCCTGGCAACACATGGTGCTCAAAGACGTGAGTTTGGAAGCACAACATGCCCATGAATGAAAGAAAATACGAACAAATACCAGGAAAATATTG
This sequence comes from Hetaerina titia, assembly GCA_037158775.1. Lineage (NCBI taxonomy): Eukaryota > Metazoa > Arthropoda > Insecta > Odonata > Calopterygidae > Hetaerina > Hetaerina titia. The sequence continues at coordinate 17,642,371 of CM073769.1, forward strand.
GTTTAAAGCGGCTATGCGTGAGAAATTTGAATGTGAAGAGGATATATATGTTATGTTTTTGCTTCGGAAAAATGACTACTCACAAATAAAAGCTTCAGCATTTAACGTCATTATCAATAATGGTAAGAGCGCTTATTTATATTTGGATTGAAAAAAAGAAGGATCGTAAAGTATGAAATGCATGTAACTCTAGTTGAATTGAATCCTAAAGTATACAGAGACCATTCCTCACAAAGTCTGGGTCTTGTTCCTTGACGATTCGATGAAAATCGTTTGCATTTGAACTTGGAATTAGAAAAAAATTAACCTGAGCTATGGAAATATGCGAGAATTAAAAAAATGCTTTGACTAAATATTTGAAGGAATCCTCATTTTCTATCCAAATTACCGAAGGTAATGTATTTTGCAACTGTCTAATTTTTAAAGATAATTCATCACCAATTAGTATTTTAACAATATTTTTGCTGCAATTTTTCCTGTCATTCATTGCGTATTTCCATGATCAAGTCTAATAAAATTTTGGCTGGTGGAGAAGTATTTCATTTAAGAAATACCACTTTTTCGAATTTACCTCAGAAAAGGTTCTTTTGTTAACGTAGCGTAAGCAGACAAACTTTTACTAATCATTAAATATGAAATGCGTCCTTCAAATAAAAAAAAATTTCATGTCAAAATATTTGCATGCCAATAAGAATTTTAGCGATAAATTCTGTCGGCATTGTGTATTTTGAAATGTGTAGAGATTTTATCAATTATAAACGTTAGAGAGCTTATTACTTCTTAACTGTTGCATAAAAAAGTCAAAATCTTTACATTTCAACATCTTTTCATTCATTGCTCAAATCGAAGTTTTCTCAAAGGATCCTTATCACTCCAATGGCGCGCGCCTTGATCTCATTGTGAAAAATGCCCAGCGAAAACTAACGTAATGGAAAAAGTTTCCGGAAGGCTGAATCAGAAAGCATTTAAAAAATCTTTTTTTCAATTATGGATAACACTTTCCGATTTGGTATATAGTTCGTTACGAAGCACTCAGTGAAATGATAAAGCACGTTAATACGTCGTCCGTAATATTCAAAATAATATCTTTAGCTAAAACTCCTTTTCAGGCGCAATTCTCACCGAATTCAGGAGTATATTGAACAGTACTATCAAATAGTGGAAATGCCCATTCTCGTATAACAGGCGACAGTAAGACAACAACTTATTTTAGTGAAACGCTAAAAACGAGTTTTCATTTGTAATGAGAAACACATGTTGTCTCGTAAATACGGATCTGGAAGGTAATGGGTCCATCTTGCTGTGGTGGACATAGCACGGAGATTACTCGCAGTTTAAAGAACCAGTGCCCGTTTCATTATGGAAATGAGGACCAAGCGACGCGTTTCCTCCGGAGGACATAAACTCCTCCCATGCCCCTACGACTTATTCCAAAATAACAGAGACGAAAACTCTGGCAATTTTCCACTCAATAAAGATTTATTATCCACTAGTTTTGATGCACTAGATCATTATTAAGTGCTGCCTTCAATTTATATTTCACAACGCAATGACGTATTAGATATACACCAGTCGATAATAAATCTTTATTGAGTGAAAAATTGCAAGAGTTTTCGACTCTGTTATTGTTAAAAGGTTCCATCACATCACACCTTCATCTGCAATTTATACGAATGGCAAATTTAAATTCACCTAAATGAATTCAACTCAAGGGTATGTAAGGTAATGGGTCAAGAGAAAACTGTCCCGAGGAAGAGGTGGTTTGTCATTCGAATGCAGGCGGATGGGATGTATATAGGAGGGATGACTCGACGAGAGGATATCTGAACGATCGATACAATCGAGGGTTTCGCGGACGATCGATTGGTGAGTGTTGAGCTGGATACGTCCCCTCGGGGATTCATCCCCCCCTCTCTATCTCTCTCACGCTATCTTGCTTCCCGCGAATACCCCTAAGCCTTCCTCTCTCCGTGTCCCATTCTTATCCCATGTACCTCACATTTCCTCGGCCCTCCGGCTACGGCGAAGTTTGGAGAGCGTTGCACGGTTGAGAGGGAGGGATGAGAGGGGGAGGGAAAAGGGAGGAGGGTGATGGGCGGAATACGGAGCGAGTTGAGTGAATGGCACGCGGCTCGACCGTCAATTTTTCACACTCTCTGGCCCCGAGAAGCACACACACACACAGGTGGCGTTGGAATCGACTCCGTCGCCCGGTGTGGCTCGCTTGCCGTTTTGGGGTGAGGAAGAGAGGTGAAAAATGATAGCAGCAGCCCCCTCTCATAGCCACATTTTTCACCCCCTATCAGTTTGAGCCAACGGGGAAGAGCGGATGGCACGCTGCGACCACTATAGTTGTACCAAAAGGTCCCATAGCTGGGTGCTGGAAGAATGGATTCGTTCATCTATAACCAGTGGATCCAAAATGCAGGGTGAAAATACAGCCAAGGCGAAGGGAGGGTAGGATCATGCGTTGAACTAATGCATCGCAACTTAAATAAGAACCGAAATTAATTTCATTAGACATATTTCGAATTTTCCTGGTGAATCTGCTAACATATTGGAGCATACAATTTGTGTTTGAAGTGGGTTGAAGCTCTAAATGCTAAAAGTTCATACCATGAAAACGCGTTGATAAGCGTGCACAGTAGTCTCACCGGATTCTCTAAAGATAATTAATAATAAAAATTAATTAATAACTAAGAATAACTCCGTTATGCGCTCATACTTGGGCTTATACGTATATATTAGGGCTATAGGTATATAAATATATTTTTGTGAGCTAGTCGCGAGATAATGAACTTTTCTCTATCCACTTGAAAAATAATTTTTAAATTCGGTGTGATCTCGTCAGCAAGTTCCTTTAGTAATTTGGCGGGGATTTCTCTCATACCAGGGCCTTTGTTTGTTTCTATATCTCGGAGTTGTTTCTTTATTATTTCCCTTGACAACAACATGTCGCCCATGAGCTCTGATAATGTTGGGGTTTCTTTCACTAATATTTTTTCAGACGTTCTAAAAAATATAGTTTACATTATTTGGATTTGTTGAGGTGGTTTGAAACTGTTTCGCCATTTTCAGTCTTTAAAGAATGTACAGTAGGGAGTTTCCCTGACATAAGAACAAAATGTATTTTGTTTATCCTATAAATATTCGCATAACGTTTGCATTTCAAAGGTACGTAAGACTTTCCGCGTAATTTATTTTGTTTATGCTCAATATTCCATAAATTTTTATACTGATATCTTCAACAGAGCTTAGTCTTTCCTTTTAACAATTAAATTAGTGTCTCTATAATTTTAGCGATTTTTTCCCGAATACTACTCAGGCTTCTGTGTTGTACCATATTGGTTCTTTATTATAGTGTTTCCTTCAGCATGAAATAAACCTCTCAGTCTCCTCATGTATAATACTTAAAAGTATTTTTCAACTTTGTGTCTGTGTTAGAGCTGTGAGTTCTGGAAAACTCCAGAATGATCGTAGTTTGTGTATTAATTTCTCCCAACTCCCATTTATCTCTTTTTATCGAATAAACATACTTGGCGCTTTTACTCAATTACTTTCGTGATCATAGCTGTGATTAACATTGCTTTATGATCGCCTATCCCCTCATCCAAGCCCATTTGGTTCGTAATTATCTCTGGGGAATTAGTCACACTTGGACATTATGTACTGAGTGAAAAAATTACGAATATTACTAACCAGCGGAATTGAATTAGATTATAATCATAATTCGATTATTATTCTTTAATAAACAATTAATATTAATTTACTAATTTTCTTTCTTTATTAATATTTTGTGAATTCAAAATCCGAGTCGAGGACCGATTTGAAAACAATGCTGCTTAACAGAGCAGTAATTATTTCGTAACCGGCCATTCACCTAAAAATAAATCAGTTTTGCTCTTGCCACCTGAACGGAGATTTTGTGAAATAGACTGGTTTTGACTTTTTTTCTCGATCAAATGTACATCTTGGAAAAATCATGAACGTTACTTTCCGGAGAAGGTGCCACAAAAAAAGAATAAAAATGAGTTTCCCATATGTGATCGGGGGGTATCAGTCAGTATCAGTTCTCTACCGTGCAACGCCACGCTCAGATTTACATCAGAATTAATTCCTTCATTTTAAAGATAAAGAAATACACGACCTGATACATATATTTTCTATCTCAAGTACTCATATTAATAATTCTAAATATATGGTTGTTGAGAAAAAGAAGTTTCCAATGCGGTACCCATTGGACCTCAGACACATTACACGCATTACAAATAGGTTCTTAAAGATACAGCAATATGCTATATCCCTAAACTTTGGTTGCCATTTTTCTTGCAACAGTTTAATCTTAGCTTAAAAAACTATTAAACATATTACAGCGGATTTTGCACCAATTCACATGGTTGTACCGTTTGAATTAAATGGTGCTGGCCCCTTATTTCATGCCACTTCTTCACATAGTGAAGCTTTTCCACGCAATTTCAAAGCGTGAAAAAATTAATAATTAAATTTTAGCAAATTCTGCTGTCCAGATTGTCCCTGTCATTAAACAAAGCGGTACAACACGAAACATCTCTTATACCCATATCAGGTAAATGGCGGGCGATCCATTAAAACGACTCTTCGAGAAGGCGACTCTGCAATTGGCGACTCAGCTGCGTCTGGCTCGGACAAAAGGTTTCCTATCAAGCCTGGAAGTCGCAATGAGCAGAGGCTGTCCTTTATGAAGACGCCCCCATTGGCTTCCTTCGGAAAGTCATTGTGAATGCGAGCGGGGCAAGAAGTGCTGCCCGGGCGACCCAGCCCAGCATCAAGGGAAGAACGGGGACCGAGTCTAAACTTACATTACAATCCGCCCCTAGGGCAGCGCCCAGTGAGACTTAGCAGTCGAACGGGGAGGAATTAGGTGCGTGGAAGGAGGATGGAAGGAGAAAGGTTGGGAGAGAGAGAGAGGGACAGAGTGAGGCGGAGATTATCTCTTAAGTCGTTATTCAAGCAGATGCAGATGAATCAGCTCCTACAAACAAGGTCTCAAATGGAGAGAGAAAACAGCGTGTATTACTTCTTTATTTAATTGTTTATCTCATTTTGGCACAGGAGATCTGTGAATAGTTTACGACTGTGCTGTGCTATCACGATAACTATTAACAGAGTCTGCCAAAATCACGAACCCATTGCGGGATGTGCATGAGGGAGCAGTACCCTGGGATAAGAAGGATTTGTTAAAGGTAGATGGGAGGCAAGGAGTGATGAAGATGGGACAGATTTTGCATTTCAAGGGGTCTATTGCAGGATATCGGTGTGGATTTGTAAATGATGCAGGATTCACTTCCATATATTCTACCTCAGGAACCACTTTCATAGATGCTAAAATTTCTCTCACCGATCAAAAATTCTACAAATCTTTCCGCAAAAAACCACCAAAAACCAACATTACCTCAACATCACCAGGTTTGCCAACCATCGCGAAATAAACGCTTTGTTCCATACTGACTTTTGAACCGAGGTCACGGAATATGTAACAATCCAAACTCTCTTGAGAAATTTCTTCACAGTGTACATAACTGTGTCCTCCACCACGGTTACCCTGAGTCACTCTTCAATGAAAATATCTTTCGAAAGTCTCGTGCCTCCCAAACCTTCTCGAGACATCAAATCGCAAAACCACCTCCATTTGCACAACATACGAAATATTTTCAAAGACTTCTTCTCCCATTCTGATCAATAACAAAAATAACGGCAAGCATATTACCTCTGATAGTTTCAGAAAAATATTTACAGTACAGTGAGTTTATAGCATTCCAGCAAACGCACTTATTTCCAACATGGAGTCCGGCTTGTAGCAAAGAGATTGTTGCTTGATAACAATCACCCAGAAATTAGTAAAAGGTTAAAATTTGAATATCAAGGCATCGGGAATTTTCTCGAAGAGAGTCTGTTAAAAATTTGATCTTCTCTGATTGTGCTGGTTTGTGGGATTCGAGAAAAAATAAATATAACATTCGAATACTCTAAGAATAGAGAGAGAGAAACAAAAACAGAAGAAATAATTACGTTATTGTGATAACCTGATACGGTAGGTAGTATCCCCATTTTTGGTTAAATGGGAGAAGTGAGTATTCCAAAGAGCGCTAATGCCATTTCCTCATTTCTCCCGAGGAAACTCTGGTGGGTAATAATTTCGGCACATAATGCCTGTTTAATAACGTCTCCGGATACGACCGAAAAGGAATTTCCCACTCTTTAAACGCCACTGCCATGGAATAATAATAAATAAGTTCCAAGAGCTTCGGGTAAGGCCACCAGGAATTGAAAATTTCATTTCGTTTCTCTACACCTCTTCCACCGAAGGGCATATTTAGATGGGTCTGAAATTTACCAGGGGTAACTTCGGCCATTAATGACCCGACCACGTGCTGCCCTGCAACGGCGATAAGGGTGTCTCTGAGGCCCAAAGGGGGCGGGTACGATGCGCCTGGAACGGGGCACAGGGAGGAAGCTTTTTTCATGGAAATTCATTTTCCTGTCGTTTACATCTCTCAATGAATGGATCAAATAGGAAGCATATTATTGAAATCCACTGTAAAATTAACTAGAGACTATTAATTCGAATACAAAATTCCCGGAAATGAAATAATATCCCACGGCTACGGTCATGAGGGAAATGAAGCGGACGGGAAAACTACGACCTGCACGAGGGCTGAAATATTCAAGGGTCTCAGCGGCTTTGAATCCAGCGAGTGGACCTCACATGTGGGAAGCTCCGTTCGCCGGTCAGCTGCTGCAGATATACGCATTTGAGTTCATTAAACCTATTTTTGCGTTTGTATTCTTAAGCATTTTCAAAATATGTCCACTTAAATCGCCGCTATATTATTTGACTTAATTTCTTTGGTAGATGAAAGTATCCTAAAATCAATTTATTTTTATTGATTCACCGTTTTATTTTAAATGCTTTAAAACTTACAATCATCTATGTGAAGTACTTTTAATGTTTTATCATGAGATAACCAAGAAACCCCATCTTCATAGAAACATGTATATATGTGTACATTGATGGTTTATGAAGTAGTTTTGAGCCAATAAAAAACGACGTGACGTTTCAGGTATGATATAGTGGAATTGGAACGCATTGCCAACGATATTATTTCACTTCACCACAACTAATTTAATATTAATCGAGTATCATCCTCCCGTCTGACTGAAGATGATGTTCTATATCGATACCTGATGAGAAATACATTTTTCAAACAATTACTTCATCTATTTTAATATTATTTCTACAACTATATTAGCTCCTTTTTGGTCATTTGTGTGATTAAAGGCCTCAAAAAAGTGAGTGACAAGAGATTAATTCCCTAATACCCTACAAGGTTCTTACATTAGCAAGGCCGCATTCATTATCACTTTAAAAGGTGAAGAAGTACGCGTGCATCTTTAACAGGGCTTTTCACTCATCACGCTGAGCCTCAAATTGGCTTTTTATTCACACGATTGTTTTCCGGTGTGAAATATTTAAATTTTGAAAATGAAATCACGTTAAACTGGAATATTTCATGCAAGATATTGATATTATCGTGCCGTCAGTCAAATTATGGTTACATTAAAAGATTAGCGAGATTAAATAGCCGTAAATGATTTATTTTAAAAATAACCCAGCTTTCAATGGTATCCTGCTTGTTTGTCGCGGATTCGCAGAGCACTTTAAATATACTTGATTTATATGATATCATTCTCTTCAGCTTTGGTTTTGGCTGTTTGTTCGGAAATTTGGAAGAATCGATGAGCCACCTGAAGAACTCTCTTCCAATTGTAATGTCGTCCGTGATCATACATCTTCTCGGATACCAATAGTCCTATCCAGCACCCTAAGGCGCATTACAGATCGGAAATAAAGTTTAAATTACCTTGAATTAATATTGGAAATTTTCCACCGAATAAAAGTTTAATTCGACCGGTTTCGATATAACTACATGATCTTCTTCACCATAAGGTTTCTAGGTAACTACATCAACTTATGGTGAAGAAGATAGTGTAGTCACATCGAAACCGGTCGTATTAAAATTTTATTTTGTGGAAAATTGCCAATTTTAATTAATCATGATATTCCACCATATCACGCCTGACACGTCTCTTTTTCTTAAAATACCTTGATTGACCTATTGCCATTCGCACTGTAAAGATTCCTAGACTTTTTTTTCTTAATTTTGTCTGTAATTTTTTCTATGTTTCGGTATGTCTATATATTGCCTCTCGGTTCCATTATTATGTTTTTGCTTATGTGGACCTAAAACGTTCCTACGTATTTACCTTCCTTTCTTCTCCATTTCTTCCTATTCAGATATTTTGGTCAACTCAAGGAATTCCGATACATACAGTGCCTTTTGTGTAAATATCGTCTCTTATCTGACATTTGTCAGGCATTATATTTATATCTTCTTACACTCGTGTTTGTTCAGTCAGTAGCACAATTATAGGTCCTGTACTTTCTCCTTGATATTAGTTGCTGTATCCGATCGGTTCGACTGAAACCAATTTCTCAAATAGCTACATTTATCAGCTCTAAAGATCTTTCTGTATTATGCTTCTACTTATTTTTCTCCATTGTGCTTGTGTTCTTGCTAGGAATCCATCTTATCCCTAGGATTAGTTTTAGTTCAGTTTTTGTTGCAATTTTATGAGGAAAGTAATTAACTATTTTTTATGGGTTTTCTATTTGACAAATAGTGCAATGTGAATGGCAAAAGCGTGACATTTTACTCAAAACGTCTTTTTTCCTGGGTCAAAGTTAATCCATTTGATGGCTTTTATCTTTTATTACTTTCTCCCCCACTATTTACGCCGCGTCGCCTGGGAATGGTGATCCACCATTCTGATTTTTTGTGAGTGTGTTCGTTTGCTGTGATGTAATATATTTAATTTATTTAGGTGACAGAGGTCATCCAAATAAACTGAGGAGCAATTCTCAACTTGAGGGTACTGGCCGAAATATTGATCCGTGTAAATAAGTCGTTCTATGCGACATTCGTGGACTTGGACAACGTCGAATGGAACAAGATTTTCAAGATACTAGAAGCACTTGGAATGGACTATTACGACAGAAGAATAAGTCATCATCTTTATAAGAATCAGGTATCAATAATATAAATGAAAAATGGAAGGAAAATAGTAGCCAAAATGAACAATGGAGCTCGACAAGGATGTAACCTACTCGCCAGCACTATTCCACGTATATCTAGAAGAGCTAATAAAGGAAGCACAGGAATTGGATATCAAAGGACACAAGGTGAATGGCCAAGAAATTAACATGCTACGGTTCGCAGAAGCCTTCGCATTAGTAGTAGAGCTGCGAGAAGACCTGTAACGCTAAGTGTTTTGGATCAATTCCTGGAGGAATATAATGTGAGCATCAACAAGTAGAAAACTAAAATCATTGTGTGTGGAAGAGAGAAGTTGAATACAGATATCACAATTCGAGGGGTGAAACTAGAGCAAGTGGAATCCTTCATCTTTCTGGGCAGCAGGATAACATGGGATGGAAGAAGTTCAACCGACATCAAGCGAAGAATAGCCCAAGCTAAGAATGGAAATTACTATGTTCAAATAACCTAAGGCTGGAAACAAGGACACCATTCGTCAAGGCTTTCATGTGGGGCATGGCGCTCTATGGTTTCGAGACTTGGAACATTAGAAAAGTGGACCAGCAAAGTATAGAAGCCTTTGAAACATGGTGATGGAGGAGAATGCTGAAGATTAAATAGACAAAGTGAGGAACGAGGAAGTATATAGAAGAGCAGAAGAGGATAGAACCATACGGAGAACTCTACGGCAAAGAAGAAATAGATGGATTGGACACACATTGAGGCACAATGGATTGATTAGGAATATAATAGAAGGAAAAATAGAAGGAAAGGTCCCGCAAGAAAGGCCAAGAGACAAGTATAAGAGAAAATTAAAGACGTAAAACAGGGAACCTATTAGAGGATGAGGGAATTAAGACAAAATAGGGAAGAATGGACGGCTTCAGTAAACCAATCTTAAGATTGAAGTACTGATGATGATGATATCTTTCAAACCAAACTATAGGTAATCACCACCATAGGGTATGCGTGGATTTAGGAAATAACGTGAGGATGTGGTGAGAATGGTAAATCTTGGAGGAATACGTCACTCCAAAGTATAGAGCGAGGAACAGGACTGAATTAGGAGCACCCTCGATCGTTGGAGCTTTAGTCGAGCATCGATCGATGATTAGTGGTGGAAAGGGAGGCCGGAGAGTGAGTCTGTGTATAGTCGTGGCTTACCAGGGCTAGGGGTAGTGCGATTCACGCGTTAGCTTACAAATTGGGGCGCGCCAGGGGATCGGAGGGCGTCAGAGGGCTGTGCGAGGGGGTGATTGAGGGGGGCGAGGGAACCATTCCGTTGGCTCATTTGGGGTCACGGAGGGGACCTAGGGAGTACGGAAGGAAGCCCTAGAGTGGGAAGGAGGAAGCGATCGTCCAAGCCCCCGCACCCTCCCTGGGAGCGGGAATGCAACCCCGATGGCGAGGGAGGGATATCCCGGACCCAAGGGGGGAGCGGGGCTTCCTTCTTTCCCGTCGTCCAAAAGGGTCCGGAGATCCGCAAGAGGGGGTTGAAGAAGACAAGAAAGAGGGTGGCGCGAGAGTGGTGCTAATTAGCGGTCGGAGGGGATTTTGACCGGGGGGAGGGACTGCCCCTTTCCTCGGGTGAGCGGTGGGTGTACCCAGGGTGGGCGGAGATATTTATTCGGCCAACCCCGAATGGTGAAAGTTAATCCGCTGACAAAGAGAGCTCGGATTCAAAATTCCACATAACTCAGTAGTTTAGATGGTAGTCTTACGGCCAAGTTTAGTTTCTCGTGGATGTTACCTAAAATAAGTCTTCTATTCTTCCTAATTTCTGCTTCGGCTTATTTCGTTCGACGTGGCTAATCATTTCCCCTTTCTTGTTTCAGTTATTTATCCCCAATTACTACGGTAGGAGAAACCATGTCAATAACATTAGAGAGCTTAAGTGTAAAACAGATTTAAGATGCCATTTTTTCTACGGACGATAAGGGATCAGAATAACGTTACCCGATCGCGGTAGGGGTAAAAGTATTCGGGTCAAAATTAGTCTGGTGTGTATTCACCCTCTGCCGCACACCCAAATGGTGGGTTGAAAGGTACTTAAATATCATTAAAGTATCATATATTCTCAGCGCCGTCTAAACCTTTGACAAACAGTGGCCTTTCATTATGTTCTGCGCCTACATTTTCAGCCTTCCTTGAATTTTTTCCTAGAGTTTTCTTATTCTAACATATTAAATCTGATATCCGGTCATGCTATTTTCATACACTGCATACATAATATTCCAAGAGAATCCAATGTAATGGCTTGTGCATGGTTTGGCAATCATTTTTGTATTGGACCTCGGCGTTTAAGTCATGAAATAATGGAACTCCTATAATTAGCTTACCTGGGCAACAAAAGCAGCGTTGTACTATAAATTCAAGATTTATCTTCCAGCAGTCGTCGAGGAGGATCAAAACCCTTCGCATAGTGGATTTACCCCGCGGGCAGTGGGTTACTCCCTCCCCTCCCCCTGCGCTAATTTGATTAAGCCTGGGTACGGGTACCGCGTTTGAAAAATTTGCTCGAGACCAAATTAACTTCCAAGTCGACCCAAGGTTATACTAACAAAAATTCTACGTTGCTGAAAATGTAATTTTCCATATTAAATGTAAAAACAAATTTTTGATAAAAACCAAAAAACAAGACTGTATTATGTGAATTTAAAAAGCTGTTTATTGTAGTGTGTGGCATCAGTATGTGATTTGTTAGGCAAGGCTAAGAACTGCAGGAGTCTTCTTCATTCCGTGTGTATCCAAACCACTATCCTTCAGATTGGTACGGACCGCCATTCATACCGGTAATCATGGAACAATTTTTTTACAACAAATCCTTGCTTAGTTTATTAGTGGGAATAAATAAAAATAATGCAAATGGTCTATTACCCAAAATGGCGTGCAATGCAGCATAGCTTGAAAATAATATCACTACAATTAATGCTATGTAGAAAAATATCTATATTTATTAAAAATTAATTTTCAGAAAAATTCTTAAAATATTGCTCTACTTTAAGTCATAATTTAAATACAGTTAACGCATTCCGAACTCCGTAACATACCCGGTTACTTCTCCATGGCCTGTGAACTTTCTCAATTTTTTGGTATACGACTTTTTTGTTCGAAATATTTTGTGCATATGCTCGGGATAATTATACACTGTAATGATAAATCAATCTATGCATTCTTGGATAACTTGTTTAAGTAAAATTAATCATTCCTGACATCCTTATTGTTAGTGAAAACTTTTTAAAAGCTGGGTCATTCTTCAAATTTTAAACATGACTAAGTAAGCTATTTGTTAAAGTATAGTTTTGATGCCTTTGGCCATAGAAACCGACAAAAACATTTAGTTTTGTAAAACGAATTACACTTACAAATCACTTTTTTCGTATTATTTTAAACGACGTCAATAGTAAAAGCTTAATTCGTATTAATGTACTTTAAATAATAGGAAATATAACAACTCTTATTTTGGCTTTCCCTGCCAAGTCAACTTGTCACTTTCTTCCTATAAATATTTGTAAAAGCTAAAATGATTGACATATAGTTTAATTTAATTTACTAAATTTGTAAGTCTTTCAGATATATTTTACATCCACATTCAATTTCGGAAAATTCGTCACTTGTCAAATTTTCTCCCTCAACTAGCAGTCACTGGACAATCTTCTCTGTCAAATTCATTAACATTATCTTGAACATTCCCATAATTATTTTTTCCGCAGTAAAAACCTTCTCCATGGCCATTATTTACTACTAATAAAGTTCACATTCTCACATGAGGACAAAGCACATCTTTATGCTAATCAGTATTTGAAATATTTTTACCTGATGTACAAAATATGTACAAAATTTTATTCGTTCATTTGTTCAAAAATTGTAAACATAAGAGGGTACAGGAAAATATTATGTTCTACTTGAAAAAATTCCTATTTTTCATTATAGATCTCTCATATTTAATATGCACACGCATATTATAACAACAATGGTCCCTAATATATCCATACAAAAACAGTGCAGAAGCCGTGGAACCACAAAGTAATACCACGAACCCTTAGGTTAAAGGAAAGTTGGAAAGGATCTAAACAGGATTTAATGGGTTGCTTTTGCGCAAAACGACTGAAAAAGACCACATAACATGTTATAAAAATTCACCTACGAGAAAACTTGTCAGCATTAAAACGGTGAAAAGAGCACTGGTAAAATAAGATATCGTTTTATATCACGAATTCCCCCTTTGCACACCGCCCTCGCATTTCTAGTACCAACGGAGACTTCATTTTCCAGCGTTCAGTCCGTCTTTTCGATCGTCCTTATTTACAAACCTCAGGCAAACCTTTACAAATAAATGCTCCTAATGTTATGAAAGGTAGTGAATTTTATTTATTTTATAGTGGTATTTCATGCAATTGTGTCGAAGATTTTATTCTAGAAAATGGTGTCTTGAGAAATATTTATGAATTTTGGGTGAAAAATATTTAAAGAATTGTTAGAACGAATTGAATTTTCATTAAATGCCCACATATTTTATTAAATGCCCACATGAATTATTGGAGTCAGATGTGGGCCTTTAATTATGCTTTGCATTTAAAATTCTTTGAATTATCCAATTACTGCTTCTATTTTAAATTCTAATTGGAGGATTGGGGTATGGAAAATGAAAGGTTCTCCTGACATTCAGAGTCAGATAAACTAGCAAATGCCTAATTGACTTATGAATAAATATAAATTTTGAATGTGGAAAAGAGATTATTTGAATATGATTGTTGGGATAAATAACATAATTGATCCCAAAAAAAATATTTCACCAATTAAATGAATGCATAGGAGGACATTAAATCTCCATTTTAATCAATTAGTCATTAGTTCAATCATATTCTCGTTGGAGGTTGTTTTTTGGCCAAGGGACAATATTGCATGAATATTATTTGGATATTATTTAGTTTTTGCGTACCAATATCATATTAATAAAATATTCGATGAAAGCTACCTAATTGCTAAATATTTTGGTCATTCATTATGCTACTGTGTTATTACTTGCATGTCACATGCATTATGAAATCTCGAAACAAAGGATATTATGCCTTTGAATGTTTACTTCACAATTTGGGCTTTTGATACCAATGGAACAAAACCATTGAAAAGTGGAGTAATGTATCAGAGCTAGATTCCATTTCAGCAGCTAAATTATATCAACCCGAGAAAAAAATAATTTCCTTTCAATTGCTTAATTGGAACAGTTAAAAATCATTATATTATCCGTCGTCAGAGCTACAAAATCATGACCTGACATTGATATTTTATGCCTGAAATGGCGGTTTAGCCTTTTTCCCCTTGCAATGATGAATCCAAATTTCGCCCCCAGTGGTGAGAGTGAAACCTTCCCCTCACAACCACCTCTCCCTCTCTCTTCCTCCGCCAAGGAAGGAATCGTCTTCCCGCGCAGACCCTATTCCGCTTCCGAGGATCTTCAGTGGCCCCCTTAGCCAAACTCCGATTATAAGGTTTCCTAAGCACTACAAAACGAAATGTGAAAGTTTTAAAGGGAGATATTTCGCTGGTCCAATGATTCACGGAAGGGAATGTAACTCTGGCCTCGTGCCTACAATTTTTAGAACCTTTCGGCACCGAAAGGAAGCGATGATGGCATAAATCATTTGAAAAATCGGTATGAGTAACCGACTACTGAAAAAGTTACAATTTTTGCTTAAAATATTATTGAAAGTAAAACTTTAAATTTATATTTTACTTAGTTTAGTCTGAATAATTAGAGGGAAAAGAACTTCACACTTTTTCGAAGATTTTCACGAAAAAATTAATAATACTCATAGGTATAAGTTTTAATGACACTTGATCTCGTTTCAATTGATATTAGAGGGCATGTATGTTTAATTGATGAAAATACACGAACTATGTCGCTCCTTTTGAGAGTTTTGCAATCCAACTCTGTTCGGCAAGCAACGTTCATCTCATCGTACGCTCCTCATCATCGAAGAAAAGGTTATTAATTTCAGGAAAATCGAAAGAATAAGATGCAAGGGCCCTGCGCGAATCTCTTAAGATATCTAGTCACGATGCGATGGGTAAGTTTGCATCAGCAAGGGAGAGGGCACATTGACACCCACTCCCTGCCGCCATCTGTAATCGAACTTTCGCTTAAAGAATGAAGTAAGGACCCGATAAGCGGTAATGTATGTACATATTAGCCGATGTAGGAGCAACTCTAAACACCATAATTGACTTCTTCCTAATGGTTATCAATTCTAAAGGAATAAAACCCAGTGATAGAAAAGAGTTGATCTCACCTCGCTCTTGAGGTGCTCAAAACTCACATATTTAGAGGAGAAGGGACGGTTTATTTCCGTATGCCAGCACACAGCTTCTGACCTGGTTCTATCCAGAAGTAGTTAAATGTAGTAATTTGGAATCAGCACCCCAAGGATAGTTATGTGAACTATGTGAAATATGTTTGGGCAAGCAAGGAAGCGGAAGAAACAAGATAGGTTTGTTGGACGGAATAGAGTATGCGCAATTGAAGAGGGGCTTACTCTAGTGATCGATGCCAGGTTGGGTTTTTGTTAGGATAGGCAAGTACATGTGTTTTCGAGCAGATATTTAGGTTGTGTCTATTCAAAACCTACCCTAACCGGTAAAATACCAATGATAATAATTAGATGAAGAGAATACACTTCAAAGAAAATGCTTTCCAATGCATCTTCTAATAGCAGCACTGCTATAAGGCAAACAGAAGCTGTGAGTTAATATTAGTGGCAAAACTGTCACGAAACCCACTAATATTCTACCTAATTTATGATGAAGTCTTTTCCTTTTATGTCAAATACTGGAAATAAGGTACATGGATTGTAAAGGTCAGTTGAGTTGGACTTAAATTCTAAAGTCACGGACGTGGTATCATTTTAATCCCTCTAGTAGCACCAATGGATGAATTAGTTGGCATAAATTGCATAATAAGTGATCAAAACTCGGAATCTTGCTTAAAATTTAATGATACCAATTTCAGGGCTAGTCGTAAACATCATTTTATTGATAACCAACTAGTGTAGGAACTACTGATAATCGAATACAATTCATCATCATCTTGATTTCAATTAGAGGAAGCTCTTCCTGTAATTAGCACAAACATCTTTCGTATAGTATCGCATTTTATACCTCAATCAAAGGAAATCATCTTATATCATGTACTATTTTCAGCAATTGAATTTTCATTACGAAATATATTCAACGAAATGCAATTAAATTTATTGAATTGATTAAATTGAATCATTATCCACTGAAAATCTTTATTTTGCATAGCAACTTAATTTCATATAGACCATCTTGCATCTAGGTACCTACAAACACTTTTCGTTCCGGTCCAGTACACTGCAGTGTCGAGTAAGGTGTGATTTTAGGACTCGTCGGAAAAAAGGCAATATACATGCGTATATAAGGATTGGTTGGGGGAAGAAGACTTGATAGAAGGGATACGGGAAACCTTGCCTGGCTCAAGTGATTTAAAAGAGTTAAGGATAAGGACGAATTTGGCAGTGCCATAAAATGAGTAAAACTGCGGGAAATTTTCGATGACAGCCAAGGCGGTCAATACACAAAAGTCATTGAAGCGGAAAAGATATTATGGGAAAGGAGTATGCTGGCACTTTTATCAGAAAGGTAAATTTTCTTTCACGAGCACGTCATAGCACTCGATATCTGGGAAAAAGGACCCCAGCCAGACCTTAAATAGGAACGATAACGTTGATTGCTTTTTGATAGAAGAATGGGATTAATATCTAAACATAATATGTCAAGCATTTTTCAGCTACACGAAAATTTTGCTGTTAAAATAAATGTTGTAATCGGTATTAAAGTTAAAGCTATGTTTGTGATACCAAATATTTGGGTTGAACTACTTATGCAAACGTGGAATTTTAAGCTGCTAAAAATATGTTGCGGCACATAGTAAAATTCAAACAAACGGTCTTCAAGGACTTGATACAATCGGTTACTTTATTTAAAATTTTTTATCTATTTTAATTAACTCAAATGGTATTTGGCATTCATTTTGTTTTCAAATGATTTAGATTCATTTAAATCTGAAAATTGAGCCGTCAAATAGAAATTAATAAGGTTCATTCATTTGTTATATGGAATGAAATTAGAATGCAGTATAGCTCATTGAATGACACCATTGCTTAAGGTTACCCATCTGAAATGCGCCTTTCGCTATTCATATGTTCCGTTCACGATGGATGTGCAAGTAGGGTAAAGTCCGATGATGTTGTTCTAGAGAAGGTAAATAAATAACTCGCAAAACTGGATAGAGGCATTAATAGTCAAAGCAGCTTCCTGAAATTCATTTCGTCTTTCTACATATTCACGCAGTACATTCAGACTCTTATCCCATCTCTTCCTTTACAACTTCTTAATATGAGCCGGCAGGCAGAAAAGAAGACTTTTTGCTTGCCGTCACAGTCAAGGAGTTACCTCTACGGCCGACGGTATCATCTTCTTCAAAAGGCACGTCAACCACCCAGATGATTTTTTAAGAGCCCAAATGGAGAAGAATCACTGGAGACTAAGTCGGAACTGTAGGGAGGATAATCCATTCGTTCCTAATGAAGTGTTCGTCACAGCTCCTGCGTGTGTCGTGCTGACGTTTGCGACTTACTTATTGGCTTACCCTTGCACTTCAGGCACGCGCGTCCACTGGCCTCAGCTTACTTAGTGGTTCGTGAAGCTCCTAGACGCTACATATTCTAAATCTCAATTTAAAAATGGGAAAGATACACCCGGGTGGATGAAGAAAAATAAAAACTAAAAAATTAGTTCGTGGATAACACTATTCAAATGCTTTTCTAGTGCTAGATATTAAATGAAATATCGGGACAAAATCCATTAACGTAGAAGACAATAATATATAAGACTGATGTTTAGTGGCTTCGATTTGAAAATTGAAAAACTGCCAATATTTGACCTATTAAATACGTATGGTGAGACAAATTTGAATGTCCTAACAAAACGGCCGCCGTGTGATGGCGGTCTATAACATGCAACAGCTGTTTCCAGAATGATGTTTTTTGTAATTTATTTTATTCAGCGTAATGCAGGACGTATGTGGCTTAATGCTTTACATCCGCAAATCCCGCAAACCGATAATGTTTCGAATGCTCTTTTTTTACAGTGAAAGTTCCCTTGTACGAGAGGATCTCATGGAGACTTTGATGTGGGATGTAAAAATTAATTACAGGAAAGATTTATTCAATTAAACATCCATCGAATTAAGTTAAATTGAAAATCATCGAAACAAAGTTTAAATATCTCGAACTGCAAGAGGGATTGAAAAAGGTTGCGAAGGGCAAAAGTTCATTTTATAACGTTACTTGCGGTGCCCTCGCATCAACAATACAGCCAAGAACAAAGTTAAAGTTTTATAGTTGTTGCCGACGGAAACTGGAAAATAATACAAATAATTTTGCTAACTGTTAGTTGGAAATAGTAACGCAAGCCAAAAGCCCTCAACTAGAAAGGTGGCAATTACAATGACTGGGGTAAACTCGAATTAGTAACATCCACGGCTTTGGAAGTTTCCATCAACAAATATTTCATTAGTATTGTCATTTCTCCGATTCCTTGTAAGAAGAAATGATACACGCAAAATATTTTATTTAACAAACGCTTCAATACACAAAAAAACTAATAAAATTTGAAATAAGAATTAAGGTTGCATAAAAAAAGCATGCTTAAATATAAGAGAAGCATGTTTTAATTAATAAATGTGTATGCTAAATAATTTCCGTACAGGAAAATCTAAGACATTAAAGGCCACTAAGACATTTCTGGCGAAGGAATATTACGGTATTTTGAGCCAGAAAAATAAAGAGAGCACTTTAATCGATTCCGATAGTTTAAAAAGCTCTTTCAAAAATTTGAAGAGGAGAGAGACAAGGGAGAAAGAAGGGAATATTTGTAAGGAAACATAGTGAAAGGGGAGAAAAGAATCGGGTGCTAAAATTTATAGGTGCTATTTCTACGCATCTCATTAATAGATTACCACCTTTAGGGCGGTGAAAATGCAGAAGACACTGCTCTTAATGAAACGCTTGTTAAATGGGCCACAACGTAGGCGTTCACTTTGATCATCATCAGATATCACACAGAAAGCACAGCGTGCGCGAAATAGACATTAATTATCACTGCCCCCTCCCCTCCAAGAGCAAGAACATTTTTCCAATTAAAAAGAGCAACACCATAGGGTGCCCTATACATATGTATACACATGTATATTTATATATATACATATATGTGTGTTTATATGCACATACATATATATATATATACATATATATTTATATTGATACGCACAGAAAGGTTAAATCACTATGGGGAAGTAAGAAGGGAAGAACATGGCTAAGAGTTATAGATATGAATAAAATGATATAAATGAGGTAAGATAACAGTTGACAAAGAAAAGATTAAAGAGAGATGGATGGAATATATAGAAGCACTGTATAATAAGGAACTTAGGCCAACTAGGTTAGAAATATAAAGAGAACATGACGTAGAGCTTAGGAAAATGTGGGAGGATGACTCTATATGGGCTGATTCGTAGTACCTGTATCTATGAGGAAGGAATCTGGCCGGAAGATTTTGTGAGATCAGTGTTAGTTCCTATTCAGAAAAAGGTGAAGGCTACGTCATGTGAGGACTACATAACAATAAGTTTGATATCCCACGCAGCTAAAGTTGTTCTCAGGATCATCAACAATAGGATAGAGAGTAGCGCAAAAAGTCGAAGGGGAATTCACTAAATCGGTTGGGTTTCCTGATGGCTAAGCTTTAGTTTGTTAGCATTGCTGAGTGAATTGGAAGTTCAGTGCAATAGATATGGGATGAGAGTCACTATTAACAAAACAAAGTTTATGCGATTTTCCAGAAAGAAAAGAGCTAAGTTAAACATTAAAACTGGAGGGGGAAAATAGAACAGGTAGAAGAGTTTACGTATCTCGGAAGTGTTTTGGACCAACACGGTCAAAGTAGTAGGGACATAAGGAGAAGAATTGTGCTAGGAAAAGACGCTTTCACAAGGAGGAGGGAGTTGATGACAGGGGCGTTGAGTAGGGAGGTTAAGAAAAGACTCGTGAAAACATTGATATGGAGTGTCGCTGTACGGCGCGGAAACGTGGTCACTGAAGCAGAAGGATAGACGTAAATTGGAGGATTTTGAAATGTGGGAGTGGAGAAGAATGGAGGTGAAATGGTTTGAAAGGAAAACAAAGGAGGAAGTACGAGGCATGGTGGACGAGGAGAGAGGTTTAATGGGAGAATTCCTTTGGAGGTAGGAAAAATGGATTAAGGGCGCACTGAACAGCAGTGCGATGTTGAAGACTGTAATAGAGGGGAGAATGTTAGGCAAACGAGGAAGGGCAGGAATAGGATAGGAATATTTGATGGGATGAAAGGAGGAAAGAAGTACACAGAGATGAAGAGGAATCTGATGTAGAGTTTGTTGCTCGGTTGTGTTTTGCTTGGAGTCGCAAGTTAATTATGTGATAGTTGTGTCCGGCCAAAAACCTACCTTCACCCGTAGATTACCTTATAATATTATATATATATATATATACTCTGAAGAAGGCCTCGGAGTAGGCTGAAAGCTCAAATCATCTACAGTGTGAGTGTCCTTTTACGTGTTATCTGTTTTATTGTGCCGTCCAAAAGTTATATATATATATGATATGTACAGCACTTTCTAAAATACAGAACCTTTACACTTCAGGTCAGACATGAATAGGGCCTCAGAGAGGGCCGAAAGCTTAAACTTTCTGAAATATAATTTTAAGTGTTTTCTATTTTTATTTTTGAGTTTGAGTGCTGTCCAAATTTTATGTTGACTCATAAGTGCTTCTAGATTATCTATGACTATCTATATGCTATATATATATATATATATATATATATATGTTTGATGTGTGTATATATACATAAGGTGAATCATGATTCACGTTCCCAATCATATTAAATAGCGAAGCGGGCGGATGAGTTCAAATTATTTCAGTAGGGGTACGATTGGATTTCAGAGACAATTAAGAAGTGGATTCGAACGTTGGCAGGGAATTCCCGATGATTTTTTTCTAATTAACTTTCCCTAAAAGAAAGAAGAAATATGTTTCTTTCTCAGAAAATCAGGAGGAGAGATTTTCGCGAAGGGATTCGAGAGAGAGAGAGGGAAAAATATTTTGAAGTGTGCGAAGGGATTCCGAGACCTCCTTTGAATGGATTTGAGGGAAAGAGGCGATTGGAAAAGTATTTCCGCCGTCCCTCCTGGTCTCTCCGTCCACTCTCTTCGTCCTCTCCGCTTAAAAGTGTTTGTGTGTGTGTGTAGGTGTGCGTGAGCGAGAGAGACGCCGGAGCACGTGATGACGACGGAGTGAAGGAAGAAGGGAAGAGGGAGCAGGTGCAAAAGACTTAGAGGGTGCGGTTTTGCGACACGGTTTCACCATGGGCGATAACACCCTTTCTTGCCTTCGTCCTTTCAACCCCCCGGGATGAGGGGGGTGAGAGATCCGGGGGAGGGCGTGGGGGCGGATGCACGGGGGAGAATAAGACGGTGGAAGGAATGGAGTTTTGAGATTAAAGGAATGGATTGCAGTTGTTTGGCAGGAGTCGCTGGGAGGGAGCCCTGAGTGACGGCGCCAGAGGGCAAGATTTCGGCCACGACGAAGGAGGAGAGTGAGACCTCCGATTGAGGAAGCGGGGGCGGGAGGTAGGAAGGGGGAGTTGCGCGTACGTGTGTGTGGAAAAGGAGTCTGCGGCTGCTTCACCCAGGGTGAGGCGGGGGTGGTTGGGGTAGGGGAGACTGTCCCCGTGGACGCGAGAAAATGGATCGCACGCACGGTGAACGTGGTGCGGGTCGAATGTATAATAAAAAATGGCCGGGAAGGCCGAATGGTCTCCGGAAGACAGATGGTGTGGAATTTTTCCATAATCCGATCCCAACTGCGGCGGATATATTAAGCGTAATCAATTTCTACGCGGCGAGGGACGGAAAAGAGGGCGAAGAAGGGGGGGCGATGGGGGGCAAAAGCCCTCGCATCCTCAGAAGCCATGGAATGGCGCATTCTTGCTCAGATTGATTTTTTTACTGACGTTGTGACATCTATAACCAAACTATTCATCTGATCCAATCAAAAAAGAGTTAATATTTTTTTACGAAACTAAAAAAGGAAAAAAATATACGAGGGCTGTTCAGTTAGTAACCTCCGTTATGCTGCTAAAAATTGAATAGATTGAGAAAATTTATTATCGTCATTTCAAAACAAAAAATCTCTACTATTTTTAGAAAAATTGGCTAAACAGATTCATGCATTTGCCATGTCTATGAACTATTTTTTAAATTCCTCCAGCATAAAATTCTGACGCGAGAGAGGTCGCAGTGAACCGATGACGGCATCTATGAATTTCCTCGACGAGACGAGCACAAAACATGTAGTAGCCTAATCTTTTAGCTAACTTTCCGTGCTACAAAGTCGTAAAAATCTCTGGAAATCTTGTTAAAAATTTCAGATATCATTTTTCACGAACTTTGTCATCAATTTTCAGGTGCAGTTCATTGTTCACTACAGACAGGCGGCCAATTCCGTCATCATCATGGACATTTATGTTCATTTTCAAACGAACGACAAGAACTGACGCACAACTCTTGTCACTCAACCCATTTGGGCCGCACAGAGCACAATTTTCCCGATGAAGAATGAGAGCAGCTTTGAAGTGTTTTTTATCAGTAAAATCCATATGACTGAACGGACTTTACTTTTGGCGGGAATTTGAATTCTATTGTTCATTTTGACTGGTAAACAAGCGACAAGTGGCGCGAACTTCGAACCACTGCAGCTCGAGGCATACTGACCTACTGTTTGCGTCAACGTCATTGGTGTTTTAACTGATATTCAATGGAGGAACACGTGAAAAATATCAACGTAGCAAAGTAGCAACGAAGTATGTCAAAATTTCGTAATCCATTAAAAGTAAAGCAATGGAATTTTGGCACATGCTTTTTATGGCTTAAAAATATATTGGGAATTTTTCGTTATATCTATCGATATGAGGATTACAAACTCTTTAAAACATTGAGAATAATCGCTTTTACATAAAGCCAAATATCTGAGTAAATTGACAGAGATTTTGACATAGATAGGGTTGAACTCATATTGATCACAATATAAAATCGTGGAATAAAATTCACTCTACTTGGTGAAATTTTATAAGTAAATGAAAAGTTCTTATGTTCTTCAGTGTTCATTTTCGAGGTCAACTTGGAGAATGTGGATAAGTCTCTGTTGGATTTTCATAAAAAATGATTTATTTTGGTAATAAAATAAGAAACAAATAAAATTTTTGATATATAAGGAAACATTTAATACGAGAGAATTTTTTGATGATTATACACAAAATATTTTACGTTATTCTATGATTATCATTAATTTCACTCCGCCACTTAGTTTTCAACTCAGATGCTACGTATTTTTCAATGCTGTTATCTACCAGGTTCCGCAGTACGCGTTTTCGCGTTGAAGTAGATATGCTTGAAAAAATGCATCAAGCAGAAATCATTAAGACAGGATATGAATCCAGCAATACATGAGAAATGTATTACTTAACGTACAAAGCATTAAAAAATATTTTGACTGCAGGATATTTAAGCATTCAGCCATAAAATAACTTACCAGTTTGCTTATGTACATTTCTTTTCGAATAAAGAGGAGATATTTAAATGCATTAATTGAATTTCATCCGCTTTCCATTTCCCACAATGGTAGCAGAGATGCTATATTTTACTTCTGCACGAGCTTTGCCTGGATCTCCCTGACGATTTTCCTCTGATGTTGATTGTCTCTCCTCTTTAAACATTATAAAATATCATTTACCTCTGCTACTGGGAGATACAGACTACATACGTAAGCTTCTTTTACATACAGCTAACAAGGTAGCGTTTTCAGTATCACGTGTTAGCTTCCCCGTGTCGTAGGAAAACGGATCATGTTTCAAATTTCAATTGCTGCCGCTGAAGAAATACTGAACCAAATCAATAAAGCTTAAACCACATATAAATTGTCGCGTAAGCTAAAAATTTAATTCGAAATCAATCTTTTTTAAGATAAATTATGCGTGTAAATGTGACTCCTCAGCTTTAAAAAGCCCTCGTAAAAGACGGAAGTGAATGAATATTACTAGCAAAAGAATGCTGTTATACCTACTAGGTATGTGCTATTTAAAAAATAATTGCCCTTATTCACTGCAGAAGGTAACTTGGTACTTAGTTGGTAACTTGAAACTTAGTGTAAACGCCAAAAGCTAGTTAACTTAGTGTAACGTTTAAAAAGGAGAAACGTATGAATTATTGTTTTTATGAAGGTGATTATGTATTACGACCTATAATATAGATAACGATTATTTCATAAAACGCCAAATAACCTCATCTTGCTGTAAAATCTTGTTAGTTACTGAATTCTCCTCGGCTTCCCATTAGACTCATGGATGAAATCATTTCCATTTTCCTTTGTGATCCAAAAGTTTCAAGGACATTCAACGTGAAAGTGATGTTACTGGAAGGGAAGCCAGATTGATACTAAAAAGTTCTGACGACAAAGGAAAGGACGTTCCAAGGGCAGGTCTAGGCAATATATTACGGATATTGTTACGAAGATGACGAGAGTTAAGTTGAGGCAGCTAAGCCGATGGAAGTGACAAGTAACTACTCCACGGATTGATGAGTGGGTAGGCGCGATTAATCAAAGACGCCGTCGCATTGTTCAAAAATGCATCATCTAGTTGAGCGATAAGGCTTAGCAACCTGAGAACCCTTCCACTTAAAGACTTTTTGAATGGTCAGGTACAAGGAGTACTGATAGATGAGGTTAGCTCAAATGCAGTAGAAGTTACTTCAGGTGTCCCCCAGGGAAGTGTCATCGGACCTCTTCTATTCCTACTTAACGCTAACGACACTGAGTCCATAGTCACTAGTAAGATCCGTTCATTTGCCAATGATGCAGTGGTTTACCGTGATATTCGAAATCCAGAGGACACAGCAGAGTTATCAGATAACTCTAATGCTAAATAACGCTGGTGCGACACTTGGAAATTAGAATTAAACTTAAAAAATTGCGTAGCAATAAATTTTTGGAAAAATAGCAACTCCCCCCAAGAGGCTTACAGCATTGGGAACACCGAAATGGAATGTTTAGACTCAATTAAATACCTAGGCGTTACCTTCACTCACGACCTCACCTGGGTGAAACGCATAAGGAATATGTGGACAAGCCAGCAACAAATCAGGATTAATTAGAAGAGTACTTGGTAAATGTGATGAAATAGTTGAAGAGAAATGTCTATCTTTCGCTTCTTAGACCTCATTTAGAATATGCTGCCAGTATATGGGGTCCTCACGAAGTTGAATCAATTGCCATATTGGATCACACGGAACATAGAGGATTTAGATTTATAAAACGTTGTAATGATAAACTTAGTTGCGTATCCAAATTATTAGAGCAGCCTGGCTGCGAATCACTTAATTGGGCAAAGGTTAAAATACAAATTGAATCTCTTGCATGAATTGGAAGGGCATCTCTTTAGCAGTGATGTTAATAATGTACTATCACCCCCATCGTTCTATGGTAGGAGAGATTATGTCAATAAAATTAGTGAAATCAAATATAGAACCGATGGATTCAAGATGTCATTTTATCCACAAACGATAATGTATATGTTGTAATAACATTGTCCGACCGCGGTAGGGTCATATTTGGGTAAAACATTTGTCTGGTGTGTGTTCACCCCCTGCCATACACTCTAGCGTGGCTTGCGGGATATATAAATAAAAAACCCATTCTGCTGAATATCTTAACGCCATTTTTCTCAATACCGCCATAGTACTGTCAAAATACTGAATAAATTACCGTCATACAAATCTTAGCATCCATTATGTACACCCTCACCTTGTAAACTTTGACCGAAAATTTAGAGTTTATGAGGAAGTTGTCAAAAAATTCACTTGCGATGCAGAAATTCTCCTTTTAGAGGAATATTTTACGCAGCTGCTCTCTCTACCCACCACGTTGCGATATTTTTATGATCTCAGAGTAAAGGCTTGTACTCAAAGTAGATAATATAGTATTCTGGGATAACTGTGCCATATATTTCTGGAAGAATACAGGTGGTGCGCATAGAGAAGAATGGGCACCTTTAAATACGTGAATTTCACATGCATCGAACATTCAATCTTGGTGGTAGCAAGAGTGTGTTGGTAAACTTATCTTGCACCCAGGGCAGCTTTCTTAATTGGCGTTAATTGATCATGAAAGGAGATTATATTGGTAATTATCAAAGAGCTGGTCCGAAAGTGTTTTCTAAATAGCTATCGGAGTTCCTGGATGGTTAACAAATTTGCCGCGATTCACTCTCCGGGATTCTTAGTTCTCACATGCGACGACACTGGAGAGTGTCTCCGTAACATTTATAACCCCCGAAACAATAAAATAATCTAAATTAAAAAATGTGGAATGATGATAATAATCTAGATTTACTCTTAATTTAATGGAAATTTTTAATGATATTTTTGACGAACATTAGTTTTTTAAAATTTCCAAGTATGATAGCGCACCACGGAGAGGGTAAAAAGGTAGATTCACAGCAGCCTTCCGTACGAACGTACTAGGTTCGTTAACAGAAGCGAAAGGGTCAATGCCTAATCTTCTAAAGAATTAAAGACCAGGTGCTTATTACCTGTAACGTCGTGAGAACCTTTTTTTCGTTTTTACCTATCTTGAGATAAAACTAACAATAGAATGACTGCAGACTTGGTGGAATCACGCTGCAAGACTGAAGTTAGATCTGGGTTCAAAATAACATGTAGTACAAATGCAATAGGGTATTTTCTCATAAATTGACGGTATTTTCTACGGGCTGTTCGAAATGGAGATAAATTAATGTAAATTTTTCCACGAATGCTTTACCAAAGAAGTCTTGTTGGCTTTTCAAAGCAAAAGATTCATTCACGAAATATTCATGCTAGTAGAAAGAAAATTTTCAGGCGAGGTATTAAGTAAGATGAGGATGGGAGTGGGAATATTTAAAAATGGGGGAAATACTGGGGAATTAGAAGTCAACGGAGAAGTTAAGAGAGAGAAAAAGAGGAGAGAAAGAGGAGAGAAAGAGGAGAGAAAGAGGAGAGAAAGGTGAGGAAGTATTTTAAATTACAGGTAAATGGAAGCTGCAAGTAGGGCTTTTGCTGCAGTACTCACATTGATCGGCTAAAGAAAAGGCAAGAGATAATTGTGTTCAACCGGGTAGCTGCAAATATATTACACGCGACCCTCAAATTACAAAGTAAGTACATTTTTCCGATTCAGAAGGCGAAAGCCGGCACAAAAGAGCAAAATAATTTTGTAACAACCCTTCTTACAAGTGAATATACTATCAAGAGAGAGAGCGGTCGCTTAAATCGTGTTAAATCGCGACGCTCGATTTGCACGATGCATACTATACATTCAAAACGCTGGAATAAAAGTGAGGAGGGAAAAGTGAGTATGCAATGAAGACGGTGTTTCACGCGGGAAGAAATAAAAAGCGGAGGCCGGGGAAAAAGTTATGAGATATGGTGGGAGATGTTTGAGGAGAGAGCGAGGGAAGGATTACGCTTGGGAAAAACGCCAGCGTTTGTAAAGATGTGTGGGTGTGAGATGATAAGTAGAGGAGAATGTAGTATGGGATAGAAGAAAAAGGGAATAGGGACGTGGTAAAACCCATCTCTAGTTCATAGGACACGCAGTTGGCGAGCACGAGGGAATGGTGCAATATTACTATTTGAATCCATAAATTTTTATAACACGTGTTCAACGTTGGTTAAAACGATCTTAGTATTTGTCTTTCATAAAGCCTCATTGTAGCAAATTAAATTTCAACATACAAGATTCATATAAAAAGTATCAGTAGCAATTTTTTCCTGACATGTGCATGAAGTAAATTCAGACGGTCGGTTAAGTGTGCACATGATTGCAGATCGTATTAGCATTGATAAGATAACAGTGCACACACCATTATCAATGAAAATTTGGCGATGTCAAAGATCTGCACTACAATCGTCCCAAAGGTCTTGATGGATGACCAAGACCAGAGTCCAGTGTCTGCGGGCGAAGACCTTCTGCAACGGCATCGCGACGATTCCCCAACCCCATTACAGTCCTGGCTTGGCACCAGCAGACTATTATTCCTATTCCCAAAAGTGTATTCCTTCCTCTAAGGACACCATCATGGGACCCTAAGTTTTATTGAAAGAACTCTTGCACACGTATCCTTGAGGACCTACCAAAATCCTCCTAACAGGGAGCCTTTGAGTTGAGGAAAAGCCGCAAAGAGCAAAAGTGTGTCGACGCTCTCAAGGGATCTACTTTGAAGTATTTCGAGGCATTGCAACAATATTTGAAATAAATCTGTTTTTCCTAACTTTTTCCCGATACTTTTTATACAAAATATGTCATAACGTTACCTTAAATTAAAAACTTGCATATTTTCATCCGTGATCGTATCCATAGAGTTAGGGTGGCGGTCGAAGGTAGAGAAAAGTACATTTTTACGGAAAATAACAAAGTAGCTGCGAGACGAGAAGTTGGCTCGTTGCGTGGGCATTGTTTCAATTTCGCAGTCAATGCGATATTTAGGGGTGAGCAAAGCGGAGAAGGAGAGGAGGGGGTGGCCTCCTTGATGATGCAGGCGAGGACTCCTGAACAATGGGGAGTTAAATGGGAGCAATACTGGTATCAGCGGAATTGTTTGTCATTGTCTCTGAAGAGTTACAATTTCCAAGGCTTCGCAAACATTCTGTTTATTGCCCTTATTTTAACAATGCCACCAAACTGGTAATGTGGAACATCTCCAGAACATAGTTTACAATCTGAGATGCTTCGCTGTTTTCTGGCACAAAATAACTTTATACAAACATGTTTTTTTAGATACCGAGCTCCTATGTTCGTCAAGCTTGCTCTCTTCAACAATCGTCGTCCCCGTTTGACCGCAGCGAATGGATTCAAATGAATTAAGCTGCACTTTATTAGAAGTTGCATATTTTTATGTTGCTGCAATTTATCTTCGATGCATCGCAACATATTCTACATTTTAGCATAGTATCCCTCAAGCATTCCAGCACTTTTAATATTTACTCTATATTAGAAATTTGCCATGAAATTTGCCATGACAAATAATATTATTTTGTGGAAAATTGCTATTTTTAATTACTCATGATATTCCACCATATCACGCCTAAAACTTCTCTTTTTATTCGATCCAATGACCGATCTTTAAAAGTAACCATTGCAAAGGCTATCTCAAAAATTATTTTTCAACCTCAAGAAGGAACCTGACCTAAAACGCTGACGGTGGATGCACGTACTTGGCTAAATGACCTGCGCTTTGGTGTGCAGGGGGAGAAAAATATTCTTAAAGTAATGAGTGCGCAGTCCTCATTGGGGTTATTAGAATGGTCGAAGTGAAGAGCAATGGTGGGGGCCGTTTCCCTGACCTCGCGTTTCTCACTCACTCTGGTGCGATCGCGTTAATTGAAGCACAGATGACCACCGATTCCTCCTACCAGAGGACTCGGAAGGGAGTCATTTGCGCAATTTAGGGTGAATGTAGGTTATTTGAGTAATAGCAGGAATTAGGGAAGTCAGTTGGAGGTGGCTTAGTGGCTTACTTGGCTGGGTAGCTTAGCGGGTATACAAGGTTTGTGTACAAAGTATCCGAAGCAATTTGTTCCTGACGTGACTGTAGGTCGCAGCACGCTCGCACCACGTAGGCCTGGAGGTGGAGGGTCTGACCTTAAATACGCACCAAGGAACAATCGCCTGCGAGCGTTTGTTCAGGCCAAATCGTGCATTTAGTGGGCCTCTGTCGGGTGACTCGGTGCTACCGCAAAATGCAGCGAGCGATTGGACAGCGGAACGCCATCAAATTTTGGATTGGAGTGAGTTAATTGGGTACGGAGAATTTAGGCATGATTTGCCAAGTGTTCAAGGATGAAAGCAAGTCATAAACTGCACTTTTTTAGCGGGACAAGCTCTTCAAAGATGGCTGATAGTGTGGAGGATGTATTATTTTTTTCATTTTCTCGTACCATCTACATACCATAAAAAATAACACTCTTCCTATCTTCTATTTTATCTCTGTCTCTTGGTCTCTTGTATTCCCACTGCCTCTCAACATCTCCTCCACCATTTTCTCTGCCTTCTTGGAACGTGGCCTTCTAACGGTCTTTCTTCTCCCCCTCCCCCCATTAGAAACTTCTACGCTAGTCTTTCCCTCTATCTAGCTTACATCCGCAGCTTTTTTCAGATGCACATTTCCTAAGCCCCCATGGCCTCCGCCCAGGGTCTTGCATCAAAGACATTGAATGGGATTGACAAAAGTTCTACACTCGCGGATGAATAGCTCAAAAGAAAAATGTCATCTAATTCACCATTTAATATATCTCATCATTGGTCGTTCAATCCTAAGATGGGTTGACTCTCAATCCTACCCCATCTGATGCTTATTGGCTTGTTCCTGGTACTTTTTGCTTTGTACTTACTTCTTTATTTGTCCCATATATTTATCCCTTGGCCTTCCTCTGGGATTTTCTCTCTATTTTTCACGAATCCATTTTGCCTCAGGGTGTGGCCAATCCATCTGGCTCTTCTTTTCTCTATGGTGTTGAATAAGATCCGTCTTCGGCTATTCTTCTGTGTATTTCTTCATTTCTTATTTTATCTCTCCATTTGATCTTAAGTATTCTCCTTCAGCACCAGGTTTCGAAGGCTTCTAGTCTTTTCTGTTCTACTTTTCCGATGGTCCAAGCTTCTTCTGATCCATAGAGTACCACGCTCCATACGAATTTTTTCACGTATTGTTTCCTCGTCTGTAGTTTAACATTCTTGAACACAGTAGTTGTGTTTTCATTGTGAATGCTCTCTTAGCTTGAGCTAGTTTTCGCTTTCCCATGTGATGGTACTTCCGAGATAGGTGAAGGAATCTACTAGCTCTAATTTTTGTCCCTTCAGTGTGACTATTGTATTCCGCTCCTCTCTTCCACATACTGGGATTTTAGTCTTCGTCTTGCTTATGTTCAGTTGTACCTTTGTAGAACTTAATCCAATACGTTTAGTGAACTTTGAAGATCCTCCTGGTTCTCTGCTGTCATTCTCTCATTCGCATTGTGGCTACTTGCTTCTTGTATAGCTGATAGATTACGAGTATTCTTCTGTTGTCTTAGTGTATTCCGAGTTTTTCCAGCAGTCCAAACATTTTGTTCCATTCCACATTGTCAAAGGCTTTTTCCAAGCCCACGAATGTCACATAAAGTTGTCACACATATATAAGAATGTCAGATACACACTATCCTGTCTGGAATCCTTCACGAGGCTGTGAGACCCCGTTAAAGATTCCAGATAGAAAAGTAATACTTCACGAGGCTGTAGGGAAGACCCCGTTAAAGGTACCAGGTGTTCTACAAGTACACACTGTGTCTATCCATGAAGGACGAGCACAGACCATTCACACACACTAGCACTCAATAAACGCACACACACACTCAAAGGGTCAAACTTCTGGGAGAATCTGAACACAAGTAGAGCGCAGGCGAGGATATGCGTCGAAGACGCATGTTTTGGCCACAAAGTGGCCCTCTTCAGCGAGCTGAAGAGAAAAAACATCTCTAACACTAGGTTGTCTGCGCTCTACTTGTTTTCAGATTCGCCCAGAAGTTTGGCCCTTTGAGTGTGTGTGTGCCTTTATTGAGTGCCAGTGTGGGTGAATGGTCTGTGCTCGTCCTTCGTGGATAGACACAGAGTGTGTACTTGTAGAACATCCTGGTACCTTTAACGGGGTCTTCCCTACAGCCTCGTGAAGGATTACGTTTCCACCTGGAATCTTTAACGGGGTCTCACAGCCTCGTGAAGGATTCCAGACAGGATAGTGTGAGTGTGGCTGTGTGTGGTCCCTCGCGTGGATAAATTTTCCGTAAACCACCACAGAGGGTATTCTTGGTCGAGAGATTGTGGTTGGTCCCTTTCGTGGTACCCGCGAAAACCAACACAGAAATTTGGCCTGACGAGAGTTGCGACTGTTCATTACCACCATTGGGGTTTTTCCCCATTCTTATTTTAACCTGAGGCCGTAGAGCATTTGATTTCTTGCTAAAGTTGCTTGTTCATATCCATTGTTTTCTCTATCATGGCTATCAGAAGGAGCATGACTTCCCTGGTTCCTCTGTTCTTCCTAAAGCCAAATTGGCTTCCATTCCAATTCCAATATCTTCACCTTCTATCAGTATATCCCTATTTACATCCATGATGTTATTGATTTTCATTTTACTTCCTCCGAAATGTTTCTTTACCAGTAATTATGCCGTATCGGTTATCGCCTTCTTCATATTGTCGTTGATTTTCTCGCAGAAGCCTTCTATCCAATTCTCCCTAGCCTTTTTATTAATAATATTATTTTCCTCCCTAGCCTTGTTGCATTCTCGGTTGATTGGGTTCTTAAGCTTCTTGTAGAGCTTTTTCTCATCATCAAACCAGGCGCTCTTGTATTTTCCTCTTTCTTCTATTATTTTCCTTATCTCCGTCGTGATCCATGATTTCTTCGTGTCGGCTCTCTTTCTCACCAATTGCTCTTCTACAACTTCCGCGATTGCCCTCTTCAGTTCACCCAATCTCCCTTCGGTGGTCCTTTCTCCTTCACCACCTAGTTTGCTGTCATTCGCCTTGGCGAATCTTTCTCTGTTGTCTTTTTCCGCCAGCAATTTTGAGTCCCTCCTTGGCTCTAGTTTGGTCTTCTTAATTTTCTTGTAGCGAAGTTAGCTCTCCATTATTACTAGGTTTTGATCGCTATTTATGTCTGCACCGGGGTAATTCTTGCACTGCTTCACCTGGTTCTTGTATTCCCCTCTTACTATTATGTAGTAAAGTTAGTATCCCCTGGCATATTCCATGTGTATCTCCTTCGTCGATGTTGTTCAAAGAGGGTGCTAGCTAATACCATATTCTTCTCATTGTAGAAATCGACTAGTTTTTCTCCTTTGGCGATCCGTTTTCCTAGCCCAAAATTTCCGACGCTTCCCCCTTCTTTTCCTTCTCCTGACTACGACTGTGTTCCAGTCTCCCATTATGATGAGATTTTCTTTCCCCTTCTCCTGTCCAAGGACTTCTTCCATTTGCTCGTACACTTTTATTTTTTCTTCTGTATGTCTGGACGTTGGCATGTGTACAAGTACGATCGCGGTGTCCGGTCCGATAATTTAACAGATATATATAATTTGAATATCGATGTGGAACCAGAAAAAACACGAGAGCCGAATCACTAGTATTGCTTTTCTGTACGTATTTATTTTCATTATTATTTCAAATCAAGTATATTATTACATATAATTATTACTTATAATTATTTGATAAATTCTTTCATAAAAAGGTAAAATAGTTCGATGTATATGTATTGTATGGAGTCCACGAAAACGAGACCTCGCAATTTTTATGGTAGAGAACACTTCGATTTGATATTGATGTATTAAATATTTTCCTTAATTTTCCACTCATAGTTTTCCTACAAGGGGAATCAATAATAAGGTACGTTTTGAGATCATCAGTACCGAATATCTATGACACCTGACTTTGAAGATGTAATTAATATGAAGCAATATTTTATTTAGTACTTATGCCATACCTAATATTCAACTGCAGTCGTCGTCTGCTGTAATAAAGACATCATGGGAGGATTGGAAACGCCTACAACACATTGGAAAAGCAGCATAGATGACGAATGGAGAAAATTACATAAGAATAAAGACGAGAGAGCTTCTCTCTTGCCCTTGAAGCAATATTTCCGGCTTTATTCTAATAGCTCGTGATTCGTGAGTCAGCGTGATGGACAGAGGGAAATGCCATCAAATAATGAGTGGGACATTCCTCAGACTCTCCACGTATTCCTACGCCATTATTAATATGAGTTATAGCTGCATACTTGATCTTAAAAAAAGGACGTTGAATGTGCGAAAGCTCACCATTTTCGACGTAATACCATTTCTTGAGCTGCGGTCAAGTGTCTACGAACAACTTCTTTAATGACACACTCTGTCCCAAAATTCAAGTAAATATCGTTAAAAATTCACATCACAATTTATCTAAGAAAAATGAGTGATCCATGGGCTAGAAAAGAAATACACTAATATGCACACTAATTGAGAGATCACCGAATTGGAGGGGGGGGGGGTAGGTTATGTGGTGTGGGGTTGCGGTTTGGAAGTAGACTCAGGCGTGGAGGGAGAGCTGAGGAAACCTGGTGGATGGCAATGGAGTGTCGGAGGAATCATGGTATTTTTTTCAATTTCATGGCTCATTCAAGGAATGTGCTGTGTTTATTGCAATTATAGAATACAGTACAAATTGTGTACGTTTTTAGAGTTTCTGCATATTCTTACCACTCTTACGTCTACGTATGCATTTATTACACAATTGTATCATTGTTGCTTTGTTATCAGTTATTGTTTGTTAATTATTTACTTTCTATAAGTTAAATAAAAGCTTACTGTTACATTAGTGATTCAATTTATTTACACTTATTACATCGTTGTACATTTATTATTTTTTATTTCTACCCTTAATTATTATTTCTTTTTGTTTATACTTATTGCATAATACGTGGATATTGCTTGTTATACTACTTTTTATACATAAACACTGGTCACAGGTGCAGCATTTAAGTCTTAAATGGTATGAAAATTCTTATTGGTGCAACCTCTTCGGATATCTTTGTATGCCATTGTTTTTCTTATTTACAATTCTCTTTGTGCAAATCTCTTTACTTTGTCTTTCAAACTTTAATCCGAGGTATTTCTTTTTCCCTGCTAATCTTTTTCATGGCACTATTGTCTTAGTCTTTAGAACTCTATCCCTCTTGAACATTTACCCCTTTGAACCCCTTTAGAACTCTATCTTATCTATGTCTTATATCAATTTATTTAGTTTATCAAACATATAATGTTTTAAAGAGTAATGCATCGTTTTCGTTTGTGATTCCACCCTATGGCACAGGGTAATCCTCCATACTTCATATTTAATGCAAGTAGTTATTCTATGTTTGAATGTATCCGGTAGTCCGCATCCCTCACAATTCCCATTTCTTTTCCCTATCTTGCCAAGGTATGCCCTGCATTCTCCATGTACTCCATACTCTCCATATTCTCCATACTCCAGGTTATTATTTGAAACACTTTGCTTGCATACTTCAACTTTACACTCTCTCACCCCCCTGATTATCTATTTAATGTACCCAGATACATGACGACCATTTGGTACTCCTCTATAGTCACACGCTCCAGCACAGCACATTTGAGTGACTGCTGCGGCCAGTCTTCGTGAAGTTCGTGCTTCGGTTCAGAAAAACATTAACACTCCAAAGTATATATAAAATTTGGAGATCGGGATGGTGTGGTAGTGTACTGGCTTCCTACTTTAGAGAGCCCCGATTCTAATTCAAGAAGTAATATCCCAATCCCTGCTTGGGGTGCTATGTGAAGAGTACTTTAAGTGGAGTGAGCTGTCCGTTGAAGGGGACGTTTGTCGATCTGTGCAACTGCGTGGTGTCTTTAGTTTAGATTAGGTCGATGCCGACGCTAGGTTTCCCCCCACCCTTCCCTCTTACATCCTAACAATTCTAGCTAAATTCCCAACCAACCCTAATGGTTCAAATGACCTTAGCCGTCGTTTGCTTCTTTTCATAACTATTACTCGGATATATAAATTATTGAAATATAGTATGACTCACTGATCTGTATAATCTTCAGTTATTGTGACCATCAAAGCGGTACTAGTATCATCTCTACTATGTCTGAAAACATTATATATTAAAAATTTAAATAAGTCAAGAGTTAAATATTTGAAATAACTGCATAGCGTATTTCCCTTATGAGAAAAATGTGAAAAAGTTAAAAGAGTTACGAAAGTCTATTTCTGCATGGAAATTAAGATAAAGAATAGCTGAAATTAAATTTTTCCATCCGATAGGGCTCTAAAGCCACGTATTTCAACGTATTCCATTCAGTGGCATGTGATCATATCAACGGTGGCCAATAATCTGCGGCTGAGGCTTTCTGGTTGTCTCCTGCCCGGGTCGGTCTAACCCTGACGCGACACCCGACGAAGATGCGAGGATCTTTCTCGGGGGACCACGCCCATCTCCGGCAGGCCATAGAGGAAGGGAGGAGAAATTCATCATGCGAGGGGAGGCTGGGATGGGGCTGAACGGACGGTAATCCCACCGTCCCTCACGAGGAAAGGAGTGCCACTCTGTGATAACAGTTGGAAAATCAGGACGAGAAGGAAGAAGTTTCGTGTTAGTCCCATTTATCTCTCAGCGCAGTTCCTTTTCACAGAGAATCTTTAATTTACTGAAAAATCTATATTAGACTTGTTTAAAAAAATACGAAATAAATACACCGAGATTATGTAGAGGAAATCTCTAAAATGGTATGTGACTTTAGTAAATGAATAATTATTATATATATTATTAAATTAAACTATATATTTGGAGTCAGCTCACCTTACTTATATTTACAATGGCCTTTAGCAATAGTATTTGCTAATTGAGTAATATTTATTTATTGATTTTTGAAATCAATACTGTGCATTTAATCTAAGATAGTCGAATAAAAAAAGACACTTTGGCAGAATGGACCAACATGAGAGCGAAATAGAGACCAACAAGCAGAAGTAGTTCTCGGGCTGGACTGCGTGAGAGACATTTTGGCTCAACGTTTCTCTCCCGTTGCAGGGAGCGTCTTCAGGAGCGAAGAAGACGCTCCCTGCAACGGGAGAGAAACGTTGAGCCAAAGTGTCTCTCACGCAGTCCAGCCCGAGAACTACTTCTGCATCACTCAACAGCTGCGAAAGCCTACGATCTACGATAGAGACCAACATGTTCACCTCATTCGTTCACCTCTAACACAAAAGAGAACAAAATATCGACCCTAGACATTCCTACATTTTTATGCTCTAAATCATTACCTTTTTGATAATGAATGCATTACATGTAGCATCAGCTAACACAGCCTTTTATGTTAATTTCTTTACGATCGTTACATATCTCTACATCCCGACGTAGAGCGGATTTTTCAGCACACCGACGAGAAATCAACCGATCGACAGCGACGAATTTGATTCAATTCGGCAAATGTTAAATGAAATATTAATATCAAATACCTACGATATAATAATGTTTACCTTTGGAAGTTAAATATCCGGTAATTTTAGATGACAACTGAGTTTCACGACGATAATCATCGACGCTTCTTAAACTAGTTGCGTGAATTAAACCCTAGGATATGTAGACTTGTACTACATCTCATTATGTACTTTGAATCCACAACCACTACAACAAGATCGGTATTTCCTCTTTGTTCGGATATTTCCGGGACGTGGATTGGATTAGCTCCGCATGCTCATCCTTTTAGAGGGTATCCTGAATCGCCGAGTTCGCCTGATTAGTTCTTTGTCAGAGTACTACTTGCCATGCGCTGTAGTGGATATCATTCGTTTTTTCGGTTGAATTTTTCTAGTGTTCCTTTCTATTTATCTCGTCAATTTCAGGAAGAATCGCTTTTCCCATTACTCGCGCAACACCGTGTTTGCTGCCTATTCAAGCTAGTAAATGCGATGAGCACCCCTGAATACAAAGAGCCCGGTGGGAATAACTTTTAACTTTTCCGTCAATATGTTTGTTTGCTATGAATGAAGGCCATTGAGCCCATCAAAAACACATGATATCCCAATGAACCACTATTAAATTTTTATGAATTTTTAAGCTGTTCAAACCTTCTGGGTGGGCTTAGCAGTACGTCTGCACGCATGTGAAACCTTTAGATGTCGAGGAGCTGGGGGGAGCGGTTTCCATCAGTTTCCATGCACTTGGGCAAATTAAACTCAAGGGGTTAAATGAAACCTGTGCGGTTATTGAAATTCATTTAAAAAATAAATGAAAAAACTGCATAATATAAAAATAAGCGTATAGTATCATAAAATATTTAATTAATGGACTTTGGTGTTGTGCGTAAGTGGAGTAAATTAATTAAGGGTAGCATAATCGTATTACAGAATACTTAGTAGGTAATGACGAAAATATTTCTCATCATTTGCAGTTGCGCCGGCCAAAAATGTTAGCATAATAAATAGTTTAATAGCCAATTTAGCTGAAATTACTCTCAATTTTGGCCTTTAATATTTTACATAGAAATATATATTTTTATATTTAATCACAAAACCACTTTGCAGATATATACAGCAAAAGTAAGTTCACTAATTCAGCTTCAAATGATTTATGCTATTTCTTATACTTATTACTAATATGAAACCATGCATATCACCTTTTAATATTCGTATCTCGGATTTCCGTATAAAATGTTAAAATTAATTTCAGCAATTTACGTTATACCATTTCTTCATTATGCCAAATCGCATGAGTAGAGAAAATGAAGTTTCATGAGAATCGTTATATAGCCAGATAAATGTAATCAGTATAAATGCAACATAGTTGCTTAAAACAAGCTAATTTTGTCTGAAAAATGAAACTGATTTTAAGTTCAAAACCACATACAGGCCATGAAAGTATAAAACGTAGAAAACACGATGGACTAGTTTTAGAAAATAATCAACAACAAGGAAATAAAGAGAATCATGAATGAGTTAGGGTTACCTTATTGTCCCCATTGTGTTCCCTTATTTTATAGCAGTCAAGAATAAAAATTGATTTAGTTGAGCACCGATAAATCTTATGTGCCAACTAACAGAGCCACAGGTGTTGCGGAAAAAGATGGGAGAAGTTTACCGGTGCTGAGCGCAGGCAGAAAAGGAAAGTGAGTCAATAGAGACCCTCTCGTCGTTGAAAGGAAGTCGATGAAAGCATGGAAGAAGGCATATGCTATGCTCGAAGCGACACCCTTCTAATGCGTATGCTCCTACTCGAGCGAAAGACATCTTCCACCGAGGATTACGCTTAAAACACGAACCGATGTTAAGGCGGCCGAAGAAGGCAAGCAAGGCGGGGGGGGGATGTCATTAGACCCATTTCCCTACCCCCCCCCTGCCTCTCCCTGCACCCCGCGGCTTTGTCGGAAAGATGAATACGTGAAAGGATTACATTTGGAGGGGAAAAGCGGGAGTGAGGTTTGGGCTTCCGGTGGCGCCAGGGGTGCGAACGCGAAGGGAAAGAGACGAGGGGGGGCCGCCGGGCAAGAAGGAGACAAAAGGGGAGGACACGCACGCCGTCTCTGTCGAATGGGTGCCGTGAGTGCGGAAGGGTGAATGGCGAAGACCGCGTTTAAAAGAGAGAAGGGAGCTTCAAGCGGGAGGCGACGGAAGGGAAAAGCACGTCTGCGGAAGAGGTACGCTAAGCCAACGCGCACGTTTACATAAGCGTTGGACTGAAGAAGTAACCTCAAAGAGGGGAGCGAATGCGTATCGCACGAAATTTCTCACGCGACTATTTTTGCACGAGTGCTGGAATATTCATGACAAAATTAATAACACTTTAAACGACGTAAATACAATAACTGAATACCATGAAGAATATTAACCATGAAAGTATTATTGACCTCGTATTATTGTTTCAAAATTGTTCAGATTCCGTAGAAAGAGTCAGTGCATTTGAAAATATTGTAACTACTCACGTGTGGATTCGGTACATTTGACTATACACGGTATTTCATTTGACTATACAAGGTTAGTATCAAAAGTATCGGCTTCAGTTGTTCCCTGACGCGTATGAAGTGCTGAATTCAGACCTTCGGTTAAGTGTACGCATGATCGTAGATCGTATTGGAATTGATAGGATGACAGTGCACACCGTTATCACTGAAAATTCGGCGATGCGAAAGATCTGGGCTAAATCCGTCCCGAAGGTCTTACGGACGACCAAAAGGACAGAGTCGAGTGTGTCTGCTTGCAAAGACCTTTCCAAACCCCCTTACCATTCCGAATTGGCACCAAAAGACTATTTTCTATTCCCAAAAGTGAAATCCTCCCTCAAAGGACACCACTATGGGACCCTGAGTGCCGTCAAAGAAGCTTGTGCACGTACCCTTACGGACCTTCCAAAATCCTCAAGCAGGGAGTCTTAGAGTCGTGAAAAAGCTGCTTGCCCAAGTATATCGACGCTCAATGGATGCAATGTGAAGAATTTTGAGGCATTGAACGAGCAACGTCTGAAATAATCATGTTTTCCTAAATATTATCCCGATATTTTTATACAAAACGTGTATTATGAGAATAAGGTTTCATTTAATAATTTTCATGTTGTCACTTGTGGTTACCTTTTTAGGTTTGAAATTTCACTGCGTAGAATTTCACTCTTTTGCTAAACCACGTCAATAGTAACGTCAATCTGCCATCTTAGGAGGTCAAATTCTGGGGATTACCGCAACGCTGAATGCATCGACCTTCGCTCGTGCCCAAAGTACGTGTAGTGGTTCAGCGACAGATACCACCTTCTTCTGTAAATAGGTTTCCCGTGACGGTTAGGGTATAAGAGAGTGGAACTCTATTGCGATATTGCGATGTGTCGATTTGAATTTGCGATATTCATGTAATATCACAATACGATGTCTATCATTTACCCTCCAACGCGGCACATCGCTTCGTGACAGCACATATCGTGATTTCACATGCGAATAGGAAATGCGATGTGAATGCCTGATTGCGGAGTGACATGCGACGGTGTCCAAGCACGGCGCATTGGCGATTCATGGAATCTTTGCGATGCACTGTTTTGCAAGTCGAATATCGTCTGGGCGTGGATGCGATGCGCGGATAATGGGTTGCGGACGGCCGGTGGGAATGGCCGGCGGCCACAAGGACGTGCCACTCCCTCTACTCCTGCACCTACCTCCCTGCACCCCACCCCCTGCATCCACCTCCCATGCACCCACTCTCCTGCACCATTTCGTCCCTCTTTCTTCCGCTCACTCCACCCTGGGACGGTTGCGCACCACACAAGAGAAGGTGCACGGCGTTGAGGGCAAACCGTAGCAAACTCCCAATACTGGAAGAACTAAGGAACAGTATTCAATGAAACTTTTTCGCCAGGTCGGGATTACTTAATGGATAACATTAGCCCTTAGCACCGGATACTACTTAGAAAAATGACTCGTAAAGACCAGCACATGATTTTGAATCTTTCTTAGCATGAATATGAATCTCAACTGTATCTTAACTCCCAGCTAATTAAACTTTGAAAGAGGTGATATTTCGATTTATTATCTTTTCTATTTATATCTTTTCGAAGATTTATGTGAAGTGCACGCATTCGATCAAAGATTTTATATTTAAGCTGATTAAGAAATCCATTCGGCAATCAAGAATTTTATTTATTAATGAAACCGGTCGTATAGTGGCATTAGAATAGTTAATTTCATAATGGGCACCATGTACCACTTAAGAATGAAAAGACGGAAGCACTGATACACGTAGTTATTCACCGGATGATAATATTAATGAAATAAAATTATCATTTTTAATAATGAAATTTGTGGCATGCTGGCTGTCAACAATAAAACAGTGTATGATTTCAATTTTTAAAATATTATTATGCTAGGGATAATTTTTATATTTTGATTAGAGTGAATTTTCGTCATAAGGAAGTGATTGTTTATCTGTGGACTTCAATAAGAACTTCCATCCGAAATTAAATGTTCCGACCTATCTATCCAGCCAGCTATCTATGCCGCTACTGAATGACTATGTCACTGCTGAATAAATAGTGACGGTTGGCAGGGTAACTCAAGGTCTTCTCTTATTTATTATCTGGACACATCCAACATTGATCGAAACCGATAACTCTTTAGCAGCTCTCGTTTGATTTATTTTTCGGTCGAACATGATAATTATTTTAGTCGAATATGAATATAATCGGTGCACTTAATGAGTCAGACATTTTCTCTCGATTCAAGATGGGTAGCAGAAAAGTCAAGGTATGAACGACGAAAGTTCTTATTCCAAAGGTGTTCACGTCTATATACTATTTCCATGGTCAATCTCAAGTAAAATTGGAATCGGTTTTTGTTTCCAATTTAACAATTACTGGTTTTTATCAAAATAAAGTGATGAGATTTAAATGGTTCATTTTTAGGGCATTACATAAACTATGCACGAGTGTGGTCCCAGAAGTACCTGGTCTAACCTAGAGATGGCGGTAGTTGTTTAAAAAATATCACTATTAGAAATTACGCAATCTATAAAAGGAATATTTCAAGTTTGAAGAAGCCACGTTGTTTAGTATTTGTTTTGCAGCCTTCAATAGTGAATGTTTTCAGTGAATTTGTGAATATGGGAGAAAAAGCTAACAGCTTGAGGCTTAACTTTGTGGAATTTCTTCATGGTGAGCGTAAAAGAAAGAGAAAAAAACTTTGCACTTCCACACACTTTAAATACAACACGACGATGGTTTCGAT
The DNA here is from genome assembly GCA_037158775.1 of Hetaerina titia. NCBI lineage: Eukaryota > Metazoa > Arthropoda > Insecta > Odonata > Calopterygidae > Hetaerina > Hetaerina titia. The sequence goes on from CM073769.1 coordinate 17,685,007, forward strand.
GCTGCGCATCATCATCAGATGTGATGCCTGGTGACACCTGATGATGATGCACAGCATCGAAACCATGGTCATGTTGTATTAAAAGTGTGTGGAAGTGCAAAGTTTTTTTCTCTTTCTTTTACCCTCAAAATGGGGAAAATTGGTCATCGTTATGTGATACAATACTTTTATTTGAAAGTCCTCAGCCCAACCAATATAAAAGCTGAACTGGGTTCTAATCTAAGTAAGTCTGTTCCTTCGTTTGCGACAATAAAATATTGGATAGCAGAGTTTATAGGAGGCCGTACGAGCTTTCCAGACGAACATTGACAAGACATCGGTCGATCAAATGAGGTTATGACTCTATAAATGATGAAGAAAATCTACAAAGCGATACAAGATGATCGTCGACTGAAAGTGCGCGAGCTAGCAACCATATTAGGTATTTTAAAAAGTTCAGTACATCGCATATTAACTAAAAATTTGAAAAAGATTTGTGGAAGATGGAAGCCGCGTTTGAGCGAAGAAATCAAGCAAAAGCGGCTGCATTTGGCTAAGAAGGTGTTGTTTCAACTAGACAATGCCCCAGCTCAGAAATACTTTGTTTCAATGGCCAAAACTCATTAATTAAAGTTTGAGTTGGTACCTCATGAACCCTATTCGCCAGATTTAGCACCCTCGGATTATTTTCTGTTCTCAAACTTGAAAAAATGACTCGTTGGTCAAAGATTTTCCAATCATGAAGAAGTGATTTCGGCGGTTAATGGCTATTTTGAGAAGCAAGACAGTTCTTCTTAGAAAAAGGGTATTGAATTTATTGAACATCTCTGGGAAAAGTGTATAGAGCTGAAAGATGATTATCTTAAAAAATAAATACATATTCTTCCACATTTTTGTATTTTGTTTGTTGGATCGGGTACTTCTGGTATTACCATCATACTTCAATCAAGAGCACTTTCAAAAATATGATAAAGCTTTTTAACAAAATTTTTTTTCTGATAAAATGTTTTTTATTCAGCATTAAAATCAATAATTTACATTTATTTCTATAGAAAAGTACGATATTCTTTGCAAGGTAAACCCCTTTCGTCGCTTAGATCAATATTTTTTCAAAGGCATTTAAATATTGCAATGCCTTTCGTTAAAAGGAAGGCGACGGCGCTTTAGGCGTGGACGACGGACAGCGGTCAATGCCATCCCATAGCTCCATTTATTTCGACTAAAAAAGAATAGTCACAAGTTTGATAGAATTCATCAAAAAATATAGTTGACGGCGTGTTTCAAAATATCTCTAATTCTTGTAGTATTTCATAGGGAGCACTGCAAATTTTATGGAGAATGAATGAGTTCTGAGTTCTATCTGCCAAATATTATTAATCGTGGGGACCTGATTCGGCTCAAACTTGATCAGTCGGTTCTTTCTTAGAGGAAGTGTCCTCGTGCAACTCGTACTAAAAGTGTCGCAGCGGGCTCTTGGCGACATAAGGAGCGTCTTGAGAGATTGGATAGTGAGAAAGTAATTAGGCCGAAATACCCAGGAACATAATAGATATATTTTCCCCAAAGCAAGGCACATTGTGTACAATAAACATCATTTACGTTCTACAACGGGAGAGGAAGAGAGAGAGCCAGGCACCGGGATGCGAACACTCTTTGGAAGATGGCACGACTAGGCGTCGGCTGAACGGCGGCAGACGCAGACACGGCGAACGTATCCCCAATCGTCAGCCGCGGTACGGGGCAGGACAGAAGGGGAAGAAAAGGTAGCGAGAAACGAGGGCATGGCGAACGTTGCCCCGGAGGAGCCTTCGTCTCTCGAGGACGGATGGCGGGGGTGGTCCAACGTCTAGCCGAAGTCACGGCGAGCGTAACAAGCCTCGTGCTAGACGCGGTAACGACAAGCATGACCCAACTGGCCCTGAGGTCTTGCTGGCAGTCGAATTTATCCCCGCTCCTGGGAAGGACCCTTGTCCTCTGACGGGCACCGCCAGACGTCATACTCAGGGAGCTGGGCCTTCCCGACCTACGTCACTGGCCCTAGCGGTTATACCCGCCCCTAGGAGGGGCCCTTGTCCTATGACGGGCGCCGCCAGACGTCATCCTCGGGGAGCAGGGCCTTCCCAACCTAAGTCACTGGCCTCAGTGGTACCGACAACGGGAACTAGTCCTGCCCCTGTGGAGCCATGCCCAGTATCTAATTCCCACGAATGAGAGGGTGCGCAAGGCGCCCCTTGTTCGGCGGATTCATGGCACGAGGGCATGAATCGTCGGGGGGTATTGCATGCCCTCGACAAAAGTATTTTGAATGGGCGTGGTTATTTTGCAGGCAGAAAAGTTATTTAATACTCTTTCCGCCATTTGTTTACACCATTGTAATATATTTTTGTTGAACTCCATAAAAATTTAAAAATGTTGCTCTCCACTGATATTTTTAAGGATTGATTTCTGTACTTGCGGTGAAACTAGCATATTTAGAATTATGAATGAAGCAACTCTAAATGGATGGGTTCAGATTTCAATCAATTTCTCACGAACTTCTTATTTTAATTCTTCTTCTATAGTTAATTTTAAAGGCTTTAAAAATTATTTGAAAGAAACGAAATGTTTTAAGGAATTCCATTCAGAAGAAGCTTTTTTAACAAATGTATACCTTTAATTTCATGAATGAGCATTCCGATAAATGCTAAGTGTATATTCTACTGTTCTAGGCTTCACTTTGTGGAAGTATTTATTATGCATGCCTGAAGACTTCGTACTTTTCCACAGATTTTTATGGTTTGGTAGAACGCGTTTCACCGACCTTCATCATCTGATAATTGACGTACCTGAAGACGCCGGAAGTCGGTGAAACACGTTGTCCCTTATAATAGTCTGTGGAAAAGTACAGTCTTTTAGTGTGGATAAATACTAAGTAATTACTTAAAATGTTCATACAAGTAAGTAGTTCATTCAAGAGAAAAAAGAATTATGTAAAATATCCCAGAAAAATGTGGTCAATGTATTTTAAGTATGCATCTACATATATTTCCAGTAAAATGTCATCCGGGTGAGTGTTATTAATAGCTTGCCGATTTTATTTAAAGTTTTTTTTCGTCTCTTACTGCCGATTAATGCAGCGCTTCATGCCGCTCTGATCAGTAAAATGTTAAGTCAACGCTCCGACCGCATTAAATAAATTAAAGCGACGAACAAGGCCGTCACGTACGCGCCAATCCAAACACGATTAGGCGGCACACTCAGCCGTACACAGGTGCGCCCTCACACTCTGCCGACGGATGCTCATGCACGACCAGACGGAATCGGAGAGGACATGCTCGACACAAGTTTACGAGATCCCAAGGGGCGTATCTCCACAGAGACGCCCGCATGAAAAAACAATTCTCCCTGGAAACAGAAAATACAATTTGGTGCTACTTCGGGCAAATTGCTCAATGCGGCATATATGAAACATAGCATGGAAATCTTTTATTGTTCATAATGCACAAGTATCATTCTCGTAAACTTAATATACAAACCACGTCTAGGCATTACGTTTATTTCATTCATGCCTTAAAAATGCTGGAACGAGGGTGTCTTTTAGGATCCTTATCCAGTCATATCACGGATTTTCATTTTTGATGCGGAAAAAAAATCAATGCGTCGAGTAAAATGAATTTTTCAATGAATTAAATGCCGAATAAAATTTAATTTTACAGGATGCCTGACCTCGGTCAGTTTAGAAGCGGGACAAGTGTTTCAATTCGATGAAAAGGTCGAGAGTATTGAAAATTTTTAATCAGAATAGCTTTACCGAAATGACGAAAGTTGTATACTCGTTTAATAATGCTGTTTTGAACATGTAGTATTATTGCATCTGGTGAAATCAATTTCAAAATATTCTCTTGGTAGGGATCATATTGATTTCCTGGCTTAGTCCATCGATTTTCTGAAAGCAAGCCGTAGATTCTTTTGACAAAGAACATCATTACAGAATGATCACGACACCGCATTAACTTTTCTGAACCCCACAACAGATATTTCCCTCTTGACGCAATAATATATTTCAGTAACAACATTTCATTCCACAGTAGAAATGGAATTCACCTATTAAGGATATGTTAGAGATTCATTTAGGGATTGGCAACAACAACGTTCAGAAACTATTTCTGAAGTAGTGAAAGTATAAGGAGAAAGAATTGATGTGACATGCTTTGCTGTACAGGGGTGTAATATTATTGCCGTTCTTCTGGATTTTTCATAGCACCCTGCTAGCAACCGCTAGGGTGAGTAGCAGGAGGTTATTCAGCATTAGACATGGAAGAATTTATTTTTGATTTTTCTCAATATTTAGTTATAATGTATTTCTGCAAAACAATTCAAATAATTTTGCCCATGATAACTACAGTAACATACACTACGCTATCTAAGTGAGATATACGAGTACTTCTCTACGCATACGAGAGGAGTTGTTAGTTACCAGAAGGTAAATTACTAAGGTTTTGTTAGATAATGACAACATACTGAGTAACGAAGAATGAAAAAAGAGGATTACTTATCAAACATAAAAAATTATTATATTCTAATTTCGGTGAAAATATTATCGGGAGACACCAGATAGTAGATCAAATTAGCGAATGGGCAAAAACTTATCTTCACATTGAATACCGAAAGGAGCTATTAGGGTTGTTCTATTGGATTAAAGTTAGCTTTAAATTGATACAGGTGCAAAATGCTAGAGCACTTCTAAGCCTTTAATTACGATAACTTAATATCCATAGCTACTACGTGGTACAATAGCTCATTTTTTAACTCTTCATAATGTCCTGAAATCTCTTTAAGGTGATCAACCATTTTAATTCTTTTAGATCGCTTTCACAACCTTCTCCCCACTATATTAAAACCATTATCAACTAGTTGCTCCTCAGTCTCTTCATTGAAACTATGACAAGGACCCGGAGATTAACAGAGAAATAGTCAAATGCATCTTAAGATGAGAGTGTACGAAGGAAAGATTCTATATTCGAATAAAGTGCAGACTCCAGACAGTGTACACCAATATTAACACTGATGATTTGGCGATGCGAAAGATCTGCGCTAAACTCGTCCTGAAGGTCTTGAAGGACGACCAAGAGCAGAGTCGAGTGTTTGCTTGTGAAGACCTTCTGCAACGGCATCGCGACGATTCCCCAGCCCCTTACACTACCGACGTAGAGCCAGCAGACTATTTCCTATTTCTAAAATTTTAAAAAGTAAAATCCTCCCTCCCTCAAAGTACACCACCGTGGGACCCCAAGTGCTTTCAAAGAAGCTTCCACGCGTACCCTTAAGGACTTTCAGGAGTCCGCCTACCAGGGAGCCTTCGAGTCGTGGAAATGCCACTGGAAAAAGTATGTTAATTCTCAAGGGATGTATTTTGAAGCATTATGAAACATTGTAGCACTATATGAAATAAATCTGGGATCCTTGTGATCTACTAGTGACTTCTTAAATATGATTTATGGAATAGGCACGATTTCCGAAGCTAGATCCTTAAATATACGAGCGGGTATTTATTTGGGCCGGGGAGATTTATTAGGCTTAATTATATTCAGCAAACGTTCTTTACCATTGTTGACAGACACAATTTGATAAGCTATCGGAAAAATTTGTTGAAGCATTGGTGAAGACGCTTTGAAAGAAGGAACTTAATAAGTTGACCTTTTCCAAACTGCTGATTACTCTTCCGCTTTTATCATATTTTTGAGGGAACTAACAGGTGACTTATTTCCCTGGGCATCTCTGACATAAGACCAAAATGCTTTCGGATACTCTTTCAAAATCTCCGGTAATCTCTTTCTTTTGAATTTGCTTAAAACTTTCCGAAATTCATTCTGTGTATTCGCTCTTAATACCTTGTAATCGTAAGTGATCTCAATTCTTTTGTCACTAGAGATATCATCTCTAATATTTTTAATCTCGGCGTAAATAATAATTACACATTATTCTACATTACAGGTATATTGCCACAACGAGCAAGCAGGTAGCACGAATATTAAATAAACAAAGCTGCAATATTCCCAATTGCAGTAATACCCAGTCATTTTTTTATTTCATGACTCTATATTAATTGGAAGCTGACGTTTCTCAGGTCGAGTGGCCACCAGTCCCGAGGGGAGATGATCTGGGGTACCATCTGGGGCGAGTACATTGGCGCCCTCTGGAGAAGGAATTTGAAGGGCCACCCACGGGCAAACCCAGGAGTCATCCTTTTCCAGAGGCACTGGTCTGGTGTCTGATTTCGCGATAACTGGGAAGATCAATGTTGAGAGGCAAGTGAATAATTCTCTATTCACCTGTATACCTATTGATCGAAGAGCGTTTTAGGCCTGAATTACATCCCCGCGCAACGCTTATGCTTTCATCCAGCCGATAGCGAAATATGACAAGCTATGTAACTGAATCGTAAAGCCGGCACACCTATGGATCTACTACCAATGAAACCAGTGCGGTTGCCTCCATACAGATTTCTAGAAAATGACATGATATAATACGACAATTCACTTTTTTCATGTTTTCTTATCTTTATGGCTCCATCTTCTGGACCAAAGGTATTGATTCTCTTAGTTTTCTCTACAATCTCTTTTAACTTTACTTTAAGACAATTTCATATGTAGTCTACTACTTATTTCCCAAATGAAACAATAAAAAGTGACGCTAATAAGTTTTCAATTTAAACGAGATTAAATTTTCTTGGTGAATCAATGAATAATAAGGAAAAAACTATAGAGTTATCATTTTTCATTAATTAAGATTATGGTATGAATGCTACCAAAGCCATCGGATGCTTTGAATCTGGTGCAATGTGAAGCATTATTGTGATTCCGTAGTGTCAAGGACTAGGAAAGAAGAATTCAAAGATATGCGGGAGTTGCCGCGACGTTAACTTTAACAGAGTTATCGGCTAATGCGCATTACAACGCAACAATTTGAAATTGTAAATATCATTCGTCTCAAAGAACCAATGTGCCAAATGAATAAGAAAATATACCTTGAAATTTCAATCCTCATGAAAGCCTAAACCATTTGCTGACTAATTCATTAGGAAGGTTTGAAATCTGTACACGTTGGCGATGAGCCTTAATTCAGGAATTCGAAAGACCTATATGCACACAAGGATGACGACATTGAAACGGGTAACTTAAAAAGTGGACAACTACTATTTCGCTTATTTATATTTGAAACTAAACAATTTTTGCCGGCATTCATGAAATAATAATAAATTCACTTCGACAACATTTCTGCCCGAAGTGTTACTGCTTAGGAATGGTAATTTAAAATTCTTTGTAGCCATAGTTACACATATGCGTCAGTGAAGCCCTGATTTCAAAAGAGACGGGGATCATTTCGGGGACTAGATGGCAAAAAATCGGAACAATGAGATCTAAGAAGTAGAGATATATGACAAGGTGGAAAAGCATTCCTTTCTGAAGTTGCCACGCAACGAGTGGAGAGAAGATGGAGGTCGTGCGATGAGTGCACGCGCGGTCATTGTGTCTTTTTCGATTGCAGTACGCCGAAGAGGACAAAAGGTGTCCTGGCAAAACGAGCGACTTCGGCACCGTAAGACTCTTTCTTTCCTCGGGAAGAAGAGTGATTGAGAAGAGGAAGGGGATGCGCCGCAAACACATTCCACTTCTCTCCTCTTTTTAATATATAACATACATGAAACTAGAGCGCTTGCACCTTTGAGAGTCGCATTGTGCCAGTTTCTTTTGGTTCCACGTGGGACGAATCGTTCCACGAAAAGAAAAGTTGCCGCGAATTTCGACTCCTGAATGTTCAAATGGAAAATGATATCTCAAAATAAATGGGACGAAAATTGAATGGCTGCATGGGCGACGCCGCCATTCGCCGTGACATCTACCCCTGCGGCTCTCAGGACGGAAAAAGGTACAAGAGACGGGAGAGAGATGTGGAATAGAGGAGGGGGGGGAGCGATCAGATGGGGTGCGTGTAGAGGAGTCAAGGGGGGGGGGCAAAGGGAGGCGGTCAGGAACACCCCACGGCAACCAAACCTCCCATCGTCCCAGCCACGTGCTCCCGCGTGGGAGGTTCTGGGCGCATTCGATTGAAGGCGTGGGAAAGAGGAATGCGTGAGATGGACTCAGCGGAGGTGTGGACTAGAAGGGAGTGCCAGCGGGCGTCCAGTGAATAGTCGCAATAGTTGCTTTCGTTCGCTCCAACTATGGCTTTCGGAATTTCCCTTATTCATGCGAGAACGCCAGGCAATGCGTGCAGCGTTGTTTGGTTGATTTGAACCCAATTGTCTATCTTAAACTACTAGTACTAGTTTCATAATAAAAAGCACATAATTATTGACTTTAGGCTCATAAGAAGCCATCGTTTTGCAATAAATGTTTTGGAAAATTGACCAAAATGTTAAGATAAAAATATATTATTCGTTGTTCTATGCTTTTTATGTTTACTCGTATCTTTAGTACCCTGAAAGCAACCACTAAAGTGTGTGGCAGGGGGTGAACACACACTAGACTAATTTTGATTCAAATATGACCCTACCGCGGTCGGACAATGTTATTCTGATCCCTTATCATCAATGGAAAATATAAAATCATACATCTATCTGTTCTACATTTGATCTCTTTAATTTTATTGACAATATCTCGCGTATCGTAGAACGATGGGGCCACTTATCATTTTCAATATCACTGCTAAAGAGACGCCCTTCCAATGTATGCAAGAGATCCAATCTGTAATTTAACCTTCTCTGCGGGACTGATTGCCAACCTAGCTTCTCTTGATTTTATGGATACGCTACTAAGTTTATCATAACATCGTTTTACAAATGTAGCTCATCTACGCTGCTCGCGACCCAATGCGGCAGTCAATCCAAATTCGTGAGGACCCAATATACTGGGAGCATATTCTAAATGAGGCCCAAAGAGCGAAGGATAAGGTTTCTCCTTCGCCATTTCATAATCTTTACCGTGTACTATTTTAATTTCAATAAGAATCATATTAATGTGTTTTTTCTATAATATTCGTTATAAATAATATCTGTATATATGGTTATAGCATGAGATGGTTTCAAGTTTGATGGGAGCTTCAGTGGAAGTGAAGTAATTAAAGGAACTTTATGACACTTTATCGAATTTAATATACATAGTACCCCGTAAGCAGCCGCAAGGGCGTGTTGCGGGGGGTGTTAAGAATGAGACATTATCGAGGGAGGCGTGTTTTGGGTTGTTAGACGGGCTTCATTGGAAGAAATTCTGTATGATGAACGGTGGCTGTCAATCGGGATTACAAGTGGTGTAGTACTTTGCCCTATGTAGGAAGTGGAGCAGACGTTAATATGATTGTAGATCGATTACATTGTGGCTTGTGCATCGTGAGTGGGGGAGGGATGGAATAATGATCATTACCCCCGTCGTACTACGGTAGGAGAGATCATGCCAATAAAATTAGAGAGATTAAGTGTAGAAAAGATAGATTTATGATATCAATTTGCCCAGGAACGATAGATCAGAATAACGTTATCCGAACGCGCGAGGGGGGGGGAAGAATTTCTGGTGAAAATCAATCTGGTGAGTAATCACTCTCGGCCTCACATCCTAGCGATGGCTTGCGGGGTATTATTAATATGATTATAAAACGGTGGAGAGGGGGCAGGAGAGGTGCGTATGAGGTAGCTACAACATGTGACCCAATAGAACGGTGACGTGGATTTCGGTGTGGTGGAGGGATTCAGATAGAGACATCGGGCTTGAGCGTGATGAAGGAGGATTTGGGTGTGTTGGAGTGTTTTTGACATCTAAGGGATGTCTGGTATCCACGTTTGAGGAGGGAGTGTGGGATTATGTTGAGAAGTGTTTAGAGGGAATTAGGATTGATATAGTTTGATGACCACGAATGAAAGTGAGTTTGAGAGTGAACGTATGGTAAGGATGACAGCTGTTGTAATGAAAGTAGTGTTGTTCATTGTGGTTTTGATGTGGACACAAGTGTGATACTTGTTATTATTGAAGGAAATCGCCACCCCAGAAGGTTCCTTCAGTGGAGGGAATGGTGGAGGAAAAAAGAGGAGCGGTCGTTGAGGGCGGATTTGAGGAAGGTGAGGAACTCTGCACTATGCGATTGGTTTCAAGGGATAATTGGAGAGAACTTGTTCTCCAAGATAACCGAGGTAGAGAGAGATTGGCCGAAGAAGAAGAAGAGCTAATTCCGAAGAGTCAACTTTTTATCTGGAGGTAGGATTGGTTATTCAAGGGGGAGAAATTGTGATTGAGGATAAATTGGAAAAATATCAATGACAATTTCTGCGCGAGGGATCTCTGTTGAGTCGGTCGCTTTGAAAGGAAGTGGGGGAGGGAGGAGAGCCTTACGGTGTGCGGTGAGAGGCGTGCACGGGATGGTGACGTCAATTGTTTCCATGGTGATTGGGACGTCTTGGGGAAGGGTGGTTGAGTTCAGGAGTTACCGGAAATATCTATGATAAAGAAACGGAGGGAGTTGATTATTGGTTAAAGATAGTGATCAACAAAAGCGGAAATCCGATAGTTGGCAAATTTCGGTTGGAGACTTGAGGCGGCAAAGGACATTTGTTTGATTAACTTTGGGAATGATATAAAAATTATTTTAATTAGACCAGAAAGGAATTATTATGGCCCCACATCAAATGGGATGGTTTGACCCCAAAGATAAGGGATATAATCTAAACTGATTTATGCATATTCGTTTGTTCCTCGGACAATCAGGAATCGTAATAGTAACAAAATCGAAGATTGTTTCTACAAGCGACAACCAGATTAAGCTCTGGTAGACATCTAATGCATTTGTAGGTGCATGTGCTTGTGTAAATTGGTTGCTTGTATATGTGTTTCCATGTGCGTAACTTCAAATATGTGTATTATTGATTTGTACGTCTATTTAGGTGTGTAATAGCGTATTTTTGCTGGTATTTCATGTAGTTGCATTTTAATTTAAGGACGGTTTTGAGGAAAGTAGGACTGGACATTTTGGGGAGCGGAGTAAAAGATTTCGGTTGAATGATTCCATGTCGGATGGATCGGGTTCTTGGGTGGATGGAGGTCTCACGAGGACAGGAGTCTGTGGAGAGACTTCGGAGATAGTTGGGGTGGATGTCGATTGTTCTAAAATATTTTCCTACGCGGATTCTTATGGAAGACTAGGACGTTGGTGAGGGTATTTCACTGGTTCAACTTGGGGGTTTGTGGGAATTAGAGGCCTTTTATCGAGGAGAGATATTTATGAGGTTTCTGGGTGTTGAAATAGGTTGACCACTGCGTTAACGGGTGGATTATTCATGTTATTCTCTCATACGGAATGGAAGGGAGAGTATTGTTTCGTTTGCGAATGAGATTCGAGGCACTGTACGCCGTGGAAGAGAAAGGCGAGAGAGAAGCGCCAGGTCGGGCTTGGAAATATACAGGGTTGGCGGAGCTGGAATGGGTTGAATTAACCTGAGTCGAGTGATAAATGGAGACTTTGGCGTAGGTGAGAACTTTAAAAGGGGGACAGAATTTGTTTAATGACTTAACGTGACAAAGCTCACCGGCATGGGGGAGGTGATTTGAGAATTTGGTTGAGACCTTGGAAAAGAGATGCGACTTAGAGAGAGTTTATGTGTTAATAATTAAGTACGCTCAAGTTAGATATGAGTTGGTAGGGGTAATATATAAAATTGATTGCCGATCACAGTATACATTGCTAAAACTACTCATAAAAACACCCTTGTGTATCGACACATCAATGCCAGTTACTACGTCAGTTGTGGTACGTTTCCAATAGAGCGTCGATGGAAATATCATTCAAACACCTCATCATGGCCTCTATGGTATAATCCACTGGTCAAAAAAGGTACTCAAAAGGATTATACATGGGTCGTACTCAATGGCCGATGTATTGTCACCAGTGACCACCTATTCTATTAAATTTCGGGTCACTTTCACAGTGGCCCAAGAGGTCCAAGGCAAGAGTGTCACACAAGTAGTCGTCAGACAGCACCTCGAGGACCATCCTAGTACACCTTTCGCTTGGGTAAATCTTCTGTAAGAGTGAAATGCACTGTCATTTTCTGAATATTGCACTCTTCTGCTAGCATCCTGACACTTGGAAGTCGATTATAGTTGAGCATGTATCTCACTTTTTATACATTTTCAACACACTGTGTTGTTGATGGTCATTCCTCATCGTCAATCTCCTCTTTATCTTCCCAGGATACCCTGTGCTAGTGTTAACTGACGTGGGTCACGTTCCTTTTCTAAGGTTTTCCATTATCTTTCCCATCACAAATCACCCACTCCAGTCATCTGCGTTGGTGGCAAAAAGTCATTCTACTTATGAAGAAAGAGAGAAATAATAACATAAAGAAAGAATGCGATAAACAGGGTAGAAATAAGAGATGGAATACGTAGAAGGCGTATAAAGCACACCGAACTGAAGAAAACCTAGACTAAAGACGTAGGTGCTAGAAGGAGTGTGTTGGCACAGAATGAATGTAAAAGAATGCAACAATGAACACGCCTATGAAGACACTCGCAAATCGACGTTTAACACTTAGATAGCACATATATATGAAAACACATGGAACAGCAAAGATATGAGTGTGTGTTTATGTATTTACGCACGAATTATTTTTAAAAAATAAATGGCAATAGTTAGGTATAACTACGTCATTCTACTGGAGCTCCTGCCAATGCAATAAGGAGCAGAATGCACGAGATTTTTTATGCTTCTACTTCTACATAAATACCCTGCGAGCCACCAAAAAGGTGTGTGGCAGAGGGTGTAGCACCATGAGGGAAGGGTAAGGTTTGAGGGGGTTGGGGGTTAGGTGAGGAAAGGTGGGGAACATGTAAGAAAAAAATATATAAATATACACACACACACACATATATATATATATATATATCCATATATATATCCATGTATATATCCATATATATCCATATATATATATATATATATATATATCCATATATATATATTCATACATACACACATGTATACATATCCTCGCGCAGTCCCTAACCTGTACGCTAATACTTATTGTAATGAACTAAGTCCTGGGGAATTTCGGCTACAAGCATTCTGGTCCCTTATCGTTCTTGGAAAAAATGACATTTTAAACCTGTCAGTCTTGCAGTCTATCTCTCTAGTCTTAAATTCGTGATCCCTTAGACCGTAATACGTTGGGGTTCGTATTATATCCTTGATGTCATCGGAAAAGGGCCCACCTTTAAATGTTTTTAATAAGTTTAATCTATATTGGAAACACCGCTGTGTAAGGGAATCCCAACCTAAATGGTCTAGCAAAGTAGATATGCTGCTGCTGCGTTGGTCATAACAATGTTTGACAAGTCTAGCCCCCCTCCGCTGAACTGGAAAGTAATAACTTATAATAATTAGCGAAGGTTTCTTACCATCGTGATAACTTCACAAATGAATGTTTTAAATTAAAATCAATGTGCATCATTAAACACGTACACTCTCATCATTAAACGTACGTGGCGTTTTATGATAAAAGTGTACGTGTTTGGTGACGTAGTCATAAATAAATCAACTCATTGAAATGGCCTGAATTTTATTTTGTTGAATTGCTTGCGCGATTATACATAAAAATAGCAAAAGAAGAAGAATATGATTCATCCATTCAGTTTTACAAATTTCGATGAGTAGATAGAATTTATAAATTCCACTTACTCACTGGTTTTTTAAATTAAGTGGTCAAGGGTTATGACATAATTCAAGCCTAAAATGTGTTTCTTTGCTAAGATATTCACGTAAAGATTCACATTGTTGCCTTACAATTATAGCAGCAATAAAATGCGAACGAGAGTTCCGAGCTTCAAAGAGGAATATTAAGTCCTGAGAAAGTTTCATTATTGGTTAAAATTTGAATTGCTAGAAAAAATTTGTTTAATTATTCACGTGTACTAAACCGTCAAAAAAATATGTTTTCAATGCCATCATTTGGTGATAATTTTTGTATACTAGCCACTGGAAGATAAAACAGTGGGTTGGATTCTTAACGTGTTTTTGAGTTGTAAGCTGCTACATAAATTTTGAATGTTGGCGTAAATGTATTGCCAATATGAAACATTTCTCAAAAGTATGTCAAAAGAAACATCTGGAAGTAGCAGTGCGAGTGTGTGAAGACCATATGGAAACTAGTTGAAATGTGTGCAATGTAGAGGAATGTGAAGGTAATGTAGGAAATTTGAAAATAAATATACGCGTACTCTTAAAGATGCCACGGGTAAACTATTCATCTAAGCAGAAAAGGTTCTTGTAATTTGGAAAAAATATATGAAGGGATCAAATGATAATCATAAGAGGCCAGAGAGTTTGGCACTAGAAATGGAATAGCATGGTGTCGATTGGGATAGATTATATACGACATGATTACTTTACTGTAAAATATGAAAGCCACTACAAGAAATGAAGTGTAAGATATTTGTGGAAATAAATAATATCCCCAAAGGACTTGTGAAGAACTTTGGAAAAGAGAAAAGAAAAAGTTTCATTGGTCTCCTGATAGCTATTTATATTGGGAGAATTTTGCCGGAAAACTTTGTCATAACAGTATTGACACACATTCAAGAAAGTGAAAAGCGGAACTAAGGTTATAAATTTGAGTTCAAACGAGGGAGAGGTAAGAGTGTCATCACTAAAAGAAGAGAGAGCAAAATGATTACTTAGAAGACGATTTGCCTGCATTTTGATAGGGACAGATAGGAATAAGAACGCGTAATGCCTTAGCAATAATGACAGAGCCATGGAACAGAATTTTACGTATTTGTATTTGTATGGATCCTGAACTTTGAGAGGACGCTCGACAGAGTAAACTGGAAACAAAAAAGGATCTTTTGGAGAAAACAGGAGTAGGCTGGAGGGATAATCGACTTTTCCCGAAGCTGTACAACTACGGATAGCAAATGAAGAGTCAGGATGGACAGTGCTTGATTGTGGAGTAAGACAGTGGTGTGCACTGACACCTGATCCTTTTCCAACACACTATACATTGCGTAGTAAAAGGAAAGAGATGGTGATGGAAGGAATGATTAGACGGGGAATTATCAAATTGGTTAATGTGTGGAAAATCGGACATCATTTAATCAAGCAACCAAAGGTTTAAAATAATTACCTTCACATTGTAAAATCATAAAGATAGCTAGGAGAAGAAAATTAATTAATTTGGCAGCAGTCCAAAAACATCACATTTTGGCCTTTAAATTAGAATTTTAATATGAATACAAAAACCTACATCCAAGCCCTAATTGGAGGAAAGTTCGCTCATGCGGGAATTGAACTCGCGACCACTGGCGAGGACTTTACCCCGTCACCGGGTCCGGCGAGCTAAAGTAATTAAAAAAGCAAAGGTAATGAAGCTTTCAAGAAATTGAAAGGCTAAGATAAATTATAAAACTGGAGGACATAAATAGGAGGAGGTAAAACAGTTCATCTATTTATGAAGTTGTGCTTACGCCAAAGCTAACAAAATATTCGAGGTAGAATTACTTTAGATGGTGAAAATTTTGATATAGGTGTCGCTGAAAATCTCTTCAATTATAAATACATAGGAAATGCTAATGAAAACTTTGATATGCAATGTATTTTGGAATGTCTTGGAAACTTTGTCGTTAAGATAAGAGAGTAAGCGTAGATTGGAAACTGAGAATATTGGTGTGGAGTAAAATGGAGAAAATAAAATTAACGGAAAGGAAAACCAATGATTAAGTTCGAGAATTGGCATGGGAAGAGGGGTGGTAAAAAGGAGAAATTGAGTGGTAAGAGTTACTGTAAAGACATTTCTGAAAGAAGGCAAAGGATTACTTCTGCATTGTGTAGAATTGATGAAGGCATTTTATTGTGATATGTGAAAAATGTTGATGGGCCTTACGAGGAGAAGGAGAACGTTAGTAAGAGCGATGCCTGATCAAATAAAAGCTTACATATGAAGCAGACGCACTCATTATGATTGAGGAGTGAAACAACAGAACAACTGGTTTGGTTTTTACGTAGTTTGGGGAATGTGAGACGGTGGTAGTAACTAAGAACAAAAGCAACGAAATACTGGTAATTTAAAGGGTGAAGGGAATGGCAAAAGTTGAATCCATACAAAGAGAGCAGATTAAGTAGCTGAATAGATTGGGGACAGATGAAGAGGTCAGTGCAATGTTATATGTGGAGCGTATTTTCCTCAGTATTCATACGAGGCATGAATACTAAGGAAAATTATTGGGTAAAAAATGGATGGGTCCATGGGATTTCGAGGGAGACTTTGAAGATCATGTGGTCGAATAAGAACGAGGATGTGCTGAGAGAAACGGGCGAAGAGAAAAGACGCCATCATAAAGAGGAGGAAGACATGACTGGTGCATATTATGAAAGAGGCAGGGGAAGCACAAATTTCATAGGGAAGAGTAAACAGAGAAATGAACTCAAGAATAATCCAGATGAATATGAGGATATCAATTGAAGACTTTCAATTGGAAAGAGATTTCAGTGAAATAAAGTTATTTGCTAACATCCATACTAAAAGAAATACTTATCTTGTCCACAGATTTTATTAAATGGTACAACGCGTTGTACTATTCAACAAAATCTGTGGAAAGACAAGTATTTCTTATAGCATGGATATTAAATACTTCCACAAAGTGAAGCCTGAAACAATAGAATACATTATTTTCTAACATTCTAGGCTATTTGGTTTTACAAATTTATTCAGTAATCTAGCTCACCTAGAAAAGAGGTCAACTTTTAGGAGGAGGGATTAGGACAAGTAAATCATAGCTGAACGAGATTTTAAAGACTTCAAAAAAATTGAGATTATATAGTATAGCCTAAAAAGGACTGAGAATTTTAAAAGAAAAAAATTGTCATGTAATTTTACCAGTAACAATACGAGAGTTATTTTTAAAACTTCTGTAAATGTGGGCATTTTTGTCTTAGGGTTGAAAGAAAACAATAATAAAGTAAGCTAATATTTTTAATTTGAAAAAAAAAACAACTTATTCCATAGTTTTGAGTAGATGAAGCATTAAAATATAAAAATTTCCATAGACTGTGTTCCAAGCAGGAATATTATTAGCCATGCTCAAATGAATTTCATCAAGGGGAGTACTTTACTTCAATATTATTACCGCTTTTTCAACAGCAGAACGTTTAGAACGTTTTATACCACTGTTCTACGTACTAGTAGGTAAAGTGTACTCTTTAATTCCACTCACGGCGATCATTTCCAATCTCAAATTGCCCATCATTCATCTTTTATCGAGAAACCGAAGACATTGACCGAATATGGCTCCCCAAATCTCGCGACATCTTGTTCAACCATAGGTGGCTGTCAAAGCTACCCGGGAAATCTTTGGAAGGGACAGTTTAATAAAACCTCCTCCGACTTGGCCTTATATCTTTATTTTTGTGGGACTTGGGCGGTTGGCACAATTAATGTGTCAGTGAGAGGTGTCGTTTTATGAAGGCACTGCTCGAAATGACCGCCCCAGGTCTGTAGAAGGCAATAAAAAATAGCCAACCTCAAACGATAAACAAACCAGACAAATCTACACCTGTACGTTCCCTACCAAATGGAAAGAAACAAGAAGGATACGATACACTGCTTTGGTATTTGTTCCCTGTTTACTCTCAAGGTTTAGGCTATTCCTGTAACTATTAAATTACTGCGTATTATACCGGGCGTTTGCTCGTCGGATTAGAATAATGAAAATAGCGTTTAAGCGCATTGTGTGGCAATCTGGCAAAAATATTTGTTCGATAAAACTAAGGCCAACCCAACCCACAAAATCAAACTGCGTTTTTGTGCCAAAGTACCAACTCACCCTTTCGTCATTCGTACCTGCAGACCAAACCAATACGCCCCCAATTCCGCATGCTATTACAGAGAATTTTATGCATAAATGTAGGGTTATTTCGTGCTAAGTGAAAGAAAAAGTGTATTGTTGGAAAAAATAAAGAAAGCAAAGACGCGGTATTTCGCAAAATGTTTAAGAAATTGTTTATTTAAGCTTTTGGAGACGATAATTAACTTAAGCATTATACCTGTTTAAAGGGTCATGGATGAGTTGATTATAAAGATGGGTGAGAGAAGAAGATGGAAGAATGTAAACACAGAGTTAGGCAAAATGAAGTACAAAGAGTTAAACAATAAATTGAGAAGGGCCACAAATAAAGCAAAAGAAGAATGGTGGAAAACGCAATGCGAGGATATGGAAAGTTTACATAGGAAGGGTGAAATTGGTGCGCTATACAGCGCACCAATTTCACCCTTCCTCTGTTTATACTAAAGGTTAAGGTTATTATCGCAAAGGTTAAGTTATTATCGCGAAGTGAGAAGGGAAGATCTGTGCTAACAGTGAAAGATAAGTGGGGTAAGATAATAGTTGAACCAGGAAAAATCCAAGAGAGATGGAAGGAATATATAGAAATACTGTATGATAAAGAACTTAGGCCGACAAGGTTAGACATAGAAAAGGAACATGACGTAGAAGAAGATAGCTTAGGTCCAGGCATACTCGACGATGAAATAGAAAGGGCATTAAGGAAGATGAAAGCAAATAAGGCCGTGGGGGTAGAAAACATTCCAGTGGAACTGTTGAAATGTTTAGGCAAATGTGGGAAGACTCTATATGGAGTGATTCAT